>CM062807.1:1285438271-1286045771 GCA_031772625.1 Pinus tabuliformis
ATGCTTCAACATATGCAAAATGTTATTTTGTTCCTTCTTTCAGATGAATAAAATTATGGGTGTCTTTCTTCAGAAAAATATATAAAGTGAAATGAGAATTTTTGAAGAATCAATAACTTCAAAAGATCATCTCACACTATTATACCAGATACAACTATTTCATAAATGGCACACAAGAGCCAACTACAATATGTCTCCAAAGACTTGAACCCACACAGATGGAGAAACGAAATGTTCACCAAACTACTCAAGTTAAAATACTTTGACTATTTGTAACAAATATACAACATTATATATAATTGTTTTATTTGAGAAAAGTAAATATTTAATAACTATTAATTATATATGGTAAAATTGTTAAATTGAAAACTAGGGCCAAACTCCATGTGTGTCAGCTTATTTATGGCAGCTGATATTTTTATTGGATCCCTCTCGTCGAGAGGTGTAGGATTGATCCAAAGATCATCTGATTTCTGATAAGTATTTATGGAGATATGAATTTATTTAGATTATCGTTTTATTATCTAGCCGACCAGCTCTTACGTAGGCTCAAGAAGCCCAAACGTCATGACTATTCATCATATATGTTTTAGTATAAATATAGAGGAATTGAAGCCTTTTCAACACACATTCTTGATGTGATCTTGTCTCCACGTCTTGGGTTTTTGGAGAAGGAAAGTCACAAAAAGAATACACTGGCCTAGTTTGATGATGCCCTAGCCAACATATGTTGATCCAACACAGGGACAAGGAGACTCCTTCAACGCAATCAATGAAGACTCATCCAATGTAGTCATAAATACACAGATGACCTATGCTGTCCAAAAGTCTGATATGCTTGCTCTAAATCTAATCACAACTATGGAGGAGAAGCCTGTACGCAGCAAGGAAAGGCTCTTCATTCGGTCTACCATGGACGCTATACAAAACTCCAAACGCAATCACTCAGTGATGTAAAATCTCAAGCTCTATTGCATATATTAGGTTTTTTTACTTTATACAGAAAGGGCATCCACCCACAAACACATCGGGATACAGGAAAGTTTGTATTTTCCTTACGCAAACTGATACATGCTGAAGCACCATTTGAAATAGAAGCTCGACACATGTCAAGAGCAAGATCAATGGGGTCCGGTAAAGCAAGAAAAGACTTCGGAGTGGATCTGTACCAACACCGTCATCAATAGAAGTCGATGGGATCAAATACACCCTAAATACACAATCAATGATCTACAACTTATCAAGACTACACAATCTCAACATGGTTTGCACCACAGTGATTATACTCACTACAGGCATATACTGGAAGGAATGAGGAACAGACTTGGGAGTAGGTATATGAAGCCTGCATGGATAAACCTAGCTACAGTCATATGCAGATAATAATACGCAACAAAGAAAACCTACGTGGACAAGCCTATCGATATATAGATCATATTCATTTGGATGCAATTATATTTATAATGAATGGAACGCAAAGATACGGGTCATATTCATTATGGATGCAATTACATTTATGATGAATGGAACACAGAGATATACAGGTCATAGTCATTATGAATGTAGTCATATTTATGATGAATGTAAATGCTGGTTATTGGGCTATAACATAAACGCCGGATGCTGGGCAGCAATATATACGTTGTGGTGATACAAGTTACACGATGTGTATGTATATGGACATTGATATGCAGTATATGAAGACTCATATATTCTGACCTATGCTCATATACGCAGGAAAATTTGTAGTACAACATATATACATGGCAAGTTATATATATGCAGGCAATAAAGGGCATATTATCATAAGGATGTAGCTATGATATAATGTGCAAGGATAGCACAATGATACATGGACCATGGACAACACCATGATGAGTGTAATCATAAGCATGGGCAGCGTGAAGCATGATGATTATCATGATTAGTGCAGCATGGTGCAATACACAGTAAGGTGTAGCAAATGGACGAGATGCAGCACGATGATAGGTGAAGGAGTCACCTTGAGAATCAATTGAAGCAGAATGTCTTCAACTGATCTCATCATTATACGAAATGATCTATGCTAGATCTAGATAAGTCAAAGTGTTTACTTCTGTTGTAAATGTACTCTCTCTATCTCTTTCTCTACTGAACTTTGAAGATAAAAGAAGATTTGATCAAAGGGCTTCCCCACACATTGTGGGGTTTGTCCCTGGCTCGCGCCATATCTTGTGTCTTCTTGTCTTGGCTTGTCTTCTACATTTTATATTTATGTTCTTTCTGTAGTTTATATTAATGCTAATGTGATTGATAATTGTGAAAATTTAAATAAATTTCTCTAGCATAGAACATACCTAAACTTAACATGGTATCAGAGTTGAGGTGAAGACAATGCCCAAGCAAGAGTGAAAGAGAAATCACCGAAGACAGTTGGGACAAGACAGAAGGATCAATGGGTTCCTCATAATTCACCTATGGTGAAGTCAAAGAAGAGAATGTTATCAGAATGGCGTAGTGGAAGTTTCTGATGGCCCATCTAAAGATCACTTCATTGGGAAGTTCGGATCTAAGGGTGGAAGGAAACGTGGATGCCTTGTTGAAATAAGTTCAGTCGTTATGCGAATGAGTGTCCGAATGGAAGAGACACATCTCTTGATGAAGATAACAATCATTCCTGGGACATATTCAATGATCAAAGGAATGACTGGTAATATAGGTCATCAAGGAAATGGTCGACTCTTCCACGAAAGCAAGGAACCCCAGAATCTCTTTTATGTACCTGATCGCAAGAAGAACCTGGTGTCCATATCGGAAATGGAAGTCAAAGGTTACAGGGTGGCACTTATCGATGGAAAGGTACATGTTTGAAAATAGATCTTTCAAAGATGTTTTTGAGTTCAGGGTTGTATCAAGTTGCAGGAAGTCCACTGGGGACCATGTCCATTGACTCAGCACCAGAGGTTTGTGAGTCAGATGGTGACTTGGATGCCTGAATTCAAAAAGGAGCATGAAGGTACATGTCTGAAATGTACCGAAGGAAAATATTATAAGGGGACCATTCCCCTCATGCAACAGGTCCACAGGCTTGGAACACCCCGAGGAGTTTAAGACTCATGATCGAGGATCTCATGTATACAGGTGGAAGAAAGCTCTCAATGGCTTGAAGCAAAACACCTCGAGCATAGTATGAGAGGATTGATAGCTGTCTAATGCAGCTGAGAGTCACTAGGAGTGAAACCGATCCAAACCATTACTCAAAGGTTGTGTATGATAAACCTCTCGTACCGGCACATATGTCTGATAGGTGCAGACCCTCTCATTTATAGGAGATATAGGGAGTTGGATTTTGACTGTGGAAAGATAAGCTGCAAGCCTGTGACTACCTTGAGGATCTTAACTTTCAAGAAGTTATATGGTAGTGATGTCAAACCTAATTTGGGAAATGCCTCTGAGTTTCATAAACTCATTCGCGTTGATGTTCTTGGAGAACCTCCATCCGGACATATGTGTTGCAGTCAGCATGGTGAGCTCATATTTGGTTGAGCCTCACTAGATTGATGCCAAGAATCTTCTGAGATATCTTCAGGCTACAATCTCTCATGGATTGAGATACACTGCCGGAAATATGAAACCACATGATTATTCGAATGATGAGTGGACAGGCAGTGTGGAGGATCACTAGAGCACTTCTCAGTACTGTTTCTCCTTGGAATCTGCCTTGATATCCTAGATGAGCAGGAAGCAGAAGTTGGTGACTTTGAGCACCACCAAGGCAGAATACATTGTTTCTAGTATGGCCTTCTGTGAGGTAGTCTGGTTGTTGAAGCTCTTCAGTGAGTTGTTTGTACACATGATGAATACCATTGTGATTCTCTGTGACAACCAGAGGTGGGATTCGATTATTGAGAAATCCCATATTCGACGATTGCTCAAGCAGGTAGACATCAGATACTGCCTTATTTGGGATATGGTAAGTCGATGAGCAAGGAGGCTCCATCTCATTAAGATGATGTACAGGTCGATACACTTTGTCAGAGCCCCGTGGAAATATCAAATTTGTGATTTTCCCAAACGACTTGGAGTCATCAAGAAACCCTTGTACAAGGGTCTTGCATGTTGCATACATTGAGCTCTAGGGGCTTTCGGTTCTTACTGGAGCAACATATGACCATAGGGTGACTCGCCCTCCCCTAGTGGTGCGCACTGGAACAAGATGATTCGCTCTCTTGTGGGACAAGATGATTCGCTCTCTTGTGGAATAGGATGATTTGCTCTCCTGTGTAGCAGGATGATTAGTTCTCCATGACGATTGTAGCAAGATTGATGTGTTCTCCTGTGAGGCCTGAATTGATGTGTTATCCATGGCGATTGTAACAGGATTGATGTGTTCTCCTGTGAGGCCTGGATTGATGTGTTCTTCATCGCAGCATGGATTGATGTGTTCTCCATGGTGATTGTAGCAGGATTGATGTGTTCTCCTGTGAGGACAGGATTGATTAAGTTCTCCTGTCGAGGCATCCTACCCATGCAGTCTGGGACTCATGGGAAATACCTCTCATCTGATCAATGAGCAGGGAAATGAAGTTAGGGACCATAGTAGTACCGATGGATGCATCATTGTATCTACCGTACTCCCTACGCCAGGATGGCCTTAATTGATCTGGGTCAATGATATTGGTCTGGGACCAGTGATAGGAGTTGTACATACTATGACGCTAACTTCGGGTCAGCTGAGACTGGTCTAGGATCAGTGATACATACTCTGAGACTGACTTCGTGTCAGTGTAAGACTAGTCTGGGACCAGTGAGAGTCGTACATACTATGACGCTGACTTCAGGTCAGTTGAGACTGATCTAGGACCAGTAGTGCACTCTCTGAGCCTGCAATACTGGTCTGGGACTAGTGGTAAGAGTTGTACATACTATGACGCTGACTCCGGGTCTGCTGAGATTGGTTTGGGATCAGTGGTACATACTCCGATACTGACTTCATGCAAGTGCAGTACTGGTCTGGGACTAGTGAGAGTGGTACACACTATGACGTTGACTTCGGGTCGGTTGAGACTGGTCTGAGACCAGTAGTACACTCTCTGAGACTGCGATACTGGTCTGGGACCAGTGGTAGGAGTGGTACTTACTATGAAGCTGACTTTGGGTCGGTTGAGACTGGTCTAGGACCAGTGGTACGCACTCTGAGACTGACTTCGGGTCAGTGGAGAATGATATGACTCATTCTTAATAAATTCTTCTTCTTCATAGTTCAACAGAGCTAAGCAGAGGAGAGTAGAGCTAACAGAGCTGAGCAAAGCCAACAAAGCAGAGCAAAGCCAACAGAGCTGAGCAGAGCCAGCAGATCTGAGCAGAGCCACTAGAGTAGAGCAGAGCCAGCAGAGCTAAGCAGAGCCAATAGAGCAGAGCAGAGCCAACAGAGCTGAGCAGAGCCAACAGAGCATAGCAAAGCTAGCAGAGTAGAACAGAGCCAGTAGAGTTGAGCAAAGCCAACAGAGCAGAGCAGAGCCAACAGAGCTGAGCAGAGCTAATGGAAGAGATAGTACAATCAGACATATGGATCAACAGATGGAGTTCTCCCTAGTTGAGAGGGAGTGTTAAATTGGCAAGTAGGGCCAAACTCCATGTGGGTCAGCTTATTTATGGCAGCTGCTATTTTTATTGGATCCCTCTTGTCGAGAGGTGTAGGATTGATCCAAAGATCATCCAATTCCGATAAGTATTTATGGAGATATGAATTTATTTAGATTATGGTTTTATTATCTAGCCGACCAGCTCTTACGTAGGCTCAAGAAGCCCAAACGTCATGACTATTCATCATATATGTTTTAGTATAAATATAGAGGACTTGAAGTCTTTTCAACACACATTCTTGATGTGATCTCCTCTCCACGTCTTGGGATTTTGGAGAAGGAAAGTCACAAAAAGAATACGTTGGCCTAGTTTGATGATGCCCTAGCCAATGTATGCTGATCCAACACAGGGACAAGGAGACTCCTTCAACGCAGTCAATGAAGACTCATCCAACGCAGTCATAAATACACAGATGATCTACGCTGTCCAAAAGTCTGATACGCTTGCTCTAAATCTAATCACAACTATGGAGGAGAAGCCTATACACAGCAAGGAAAGGCTCTTCATTCGGTCTACCATGGACGCTATACAAAAATCCAAACGAAATCACTCAGTGCTGTAAAATCTCAAGCTCTATTGCATATATCAAGTTTTGTTGCTTTATACAGAAACAACATCCACCCACAAAGTATTTTCCTTACTACTCGCAAACTGATACATGCTGAAGCGCCATTTGAAATAGAATGTCGACACATGTCAAGAGCAAGATCAATGGGGTCCGGTAAAGCAGGAAAAGACTTCGGAGCAGATCTGTACCAACACCGTCATCAATATAAGTCGATGGGATCAAATACACCCTACATACACAATCAATGATCTGCAACTTATCAATACTGCACAATCTCAACATGGTTTGCGCCACAGTGATTATACTCGCTATAGGTATATACTGGAAGGAATGAGGAACAGAACTTGGGAGTAGGTATATGAAGCCACATGGATAAACCTAGCTACAGTCATATGCAGATAGTAATACGCAACAAAGAAAACCTACGTGGACAGCCCTATCGATATACAGATCATATTCATTATGGATGCAATTATTTATAATGAATGAAACACAAAGATACAGGTCATATTCATTATGGATGCAATTATATTTATGATGAATGGAATGCAGAGATATACGGGTCATAGTCATTATGAACGTAGTCATATTTATGATGAATGTAAATGTTGGTCATTGGGTTGTAACATAAACACTGGATGCTAGGAAGCAATATATATGTTGGGGTGATACAAGTTACACGATGTGTATGTATATGGACAATGATATGCGGTATATGAAGACTCATATATTCTGACCTATGCTCATATATGCAGGCAAATCTGCAGTACAACATATATACATGGCAAGGTATATATATGCAGGCAATAAAGGGCATATTATCATAAGGATGCAACTATGATATAATGTGCATGGATAGCACAATGATACATGGACCATGGACAACCACCATGATGAGTGTAATCATAAGCATGGGCAGCATGAAGCATGATGGTTATCATGATTAGTGTAGCACAGTGCAATACACAGTAAGGTGCAGCAAATGGATAAGATGTAACACGATGATAGGTGAAGGAGTCACCTTGAGAATCAGTTGAAGCAGAATGTATTCAACGGATCTCATCATTATACGAAATGATCTATGCTAGATCTAGATAAATCAAAGTGTTGACTTCTGTTGTAAATGTACTCTCTCTCTCTCTCTCTCTCTCTCTCTCTTTCTCTGCTGAACTTTGAAGATAAAAGAAGATTTGATCAAAGGGTTTCCCCACACATTGTGGGGTTTGTCTCTGGCTCACACCATATCTTGTGTCCTCTTGTCTTGGCTTGTCTTCTGAGTTTTATATTTGTGTTCTATCTGCAGTTTATCTTAATGCTAATGTGATTGATAATTGTGAAAATTTAAATAAATTGCTCTAGCATAGAACATACCTAAACTTAACAAAAATTATTTTGAAAAAACAATTTAATAAATATTAATTATATATTGGTAAAATTATTTTGAAAAAACAATCTTTTTAATTAATTTATTATAATACTATATATAGACAACAATATCCAAAAATTTAAACTAGAATTTTATCATTTAATGGGTCAAAAGTTGTTCAGTTAACTCCTTTTTTTTAAATATTTATGAAATGCAATATTGGAGTCAAGCAAGAGTATCCCTTATACCCTACTCTTTTTGGAATATGCATTGATGAACTAGAATAGTGTTTGGATGATGCAAGTTGTGTCGGCCCCACATTAACTAGGATGGTCATAACTCTTCTCCTTTATGTTAATAATATTGTTCTTTTGGAAATAAACCATTATGATCTTGCCAAGCAACTCAAAATCCTTCAAGATTTATGCTCCAAGATGGAAGTGACTCTAAATACAGAGAAAACTAAAGTCATGATATTTAAATCTAAAAATATCGCCTTTGATACTTTTATTTATAAAAACTCCTTGGAGGAAGTACCATCATACAAATAATTGGGAATTGATATCCATTATGAGCTCAATTGGAATTATAACATTGATAAATTGATAAATGGAGGTTGGAAAGCTTACTATGAACTTGAAAATAATTGTAAGTCAATAGATCTTTAGATTTTGGATAAAAGGAAGATAATATTTCAGACTCTTATCACTCTTGTTATTTTATATGGATGTGAGGTTTGGGGTTACAGTATATCTAGAGAGTCATGGAGGAAGATTGAACAAATCCAAAATCATTTTATAACCTACAACCTCAAGATTAAAGGAAATACTCCCTAGCGTATCCTCCTCATTAAAGCAAGCATTTCCTCCATTGAAAGCATGGTATGACTAGGTATCTTATGTATAAGAAGATGTTATACAACATGGATGCCAAGAGGTTTCCTAAAATTGCTTCTAACTCTAGCTAAAACCTCCACCTTCGACTTAAGTGAGGGTGGCCATAATGATTCCCAGTCTTGGATAGACCATTGGAGAATAAAGGACTAGATCATCTTGCAAAATTTAGATAATATAAAATATTATTACTTTCAAATTTAAGGAGAAATTGTGGGGAAATAAAGAGCTCAAGGGAAAAGGGAAATTATGATGTTATAAGAAGGGGATCAACCCTAATTTCGAAAACCAAAATTATCTTTGTTTTGACTAGTGCTAAGATTAAATGAACATTGTCAATATTAGAACTAATTGTCATGAGCTTCATAGTGAAATTGGGTGTTGATCAATTCCAAAAACTCCATAGGATTAGAGATTTTTTCACCTCCTCAATCATAGGAGGGTTGAAGATGAAAACAACTTTCTCTTAAATTTTCCATCTTATACTCACATTCAATCTAATTTTCCAAATTTCTATTATGGTGTCAACCTTCTCAACCTTTTAACTCAACAAAACTATAGTGATTTGGGTGCACTTCTCTCGCTTATTTTTAAGCAAATAAGATGTTAAAATATTCTATATAATCTTTTACCTTCTTAGAGTTTAATAACCCATATAGATATTAGTGAATGCAATCATCATCAATATTCAAGCATTATCTATTAAAAATAAATTGAACCAAATTAATATTAAAAACATTTAAAATTTAAAAAGTCAATTTTTTAATTTAAAAAATTATTTTAAACCAAATATTTCTTCAAACTTTATAAATTAATTAAAAACAAATCTCTTATATCCATGATATATACAAAATCAATTTTTATTAATACGAAATATTTTACAAATATATTAAAGTTACAACATTGATATCTTCATCCATAATAATAATAATAATAATATATGTTTGTAAAAAACAAATATATAATTAAATAAAGATGATTTTAAAATAAATTAAATAGATAAAATTTTACTTATCACATTAGTTTTACTTGAAAACTATATAAATATATTTAATAAATAAAATTTTGATAATTGATGATGATGATGATGATGGTGGTGGTGGTGGTGGTTGTTAATGTCCACTGAGACCAAACTTTCGTCTATCAGACCTAAAGAAACTAATTATTTAGTTTGATTTGCCTCTTGAGCTCACTGTAATTTTGACAACGTAAAAGGCTAGGAAGGTCAGTATTGCAACAAAGATTTTGAAACTGAGATCTAATATGGTTGTATGCGAGGCACTCTAAGAGGAAGTGATTTTCATCCTCGATGTTTGTATTCTCACAGAGATGGCAGAACCTTTCCATCCATGGTGTTTTAGGAACTACCCAACAACCCGTTTCACTATGGAGCTCATGAGAGTTTGTTCTAATATTGGCTATATAATTTTCTTCTTTGAGCTAGTTAAAATAGAGAGATACTTTTGATCTTCTAGGGTGGGGTTGATGAACTCCTTATAATATCTTAATTTTCTTTTAGCTACTAAATCTTTCTCACACCACATTTCTTCTTTGAACTTAGAAGTAACAATATTTTTAATGTTATTAATGTTTTGCAATGCAACATTCTCGTCGATCTCCCAATGGTTTAACTAGGCCTTGGTATCTTTATACCAACCTTGTCTGAGCCTTAGGTGCTTTTGGCTAGAATTTAAAGCTAGCTTAGGAAGTCTATGGTCTCCTATGTTATTGAGTTTGTGCTTGTACAACAGAAGCCTAGTCACAGCTAGGCTCTCGATAGGGGAAAGACCCACTTATATAAGGAGAATAGGATAGGTGTGTTTCTTTTAATTTTGAGGTTATACGTTATAAAATGCTTATGGATTTGCTCAATATTTCTCTAGGATTCTCCAGAGATGCTACAACCCCAAACCTCACATCCATATAAGATAACCGGAGTGACTAAAGTTTCAAAGAGGAACTTCTTTCTATCCCACATTACGAGGTTTGTCATTTTACAATTATTTTCAAGACCAAAATAAGCTTTCCATCCCCCGTTAATCCTTTTCTAAATGCTGTAGTTCCAATTGAGCTTGTGATGAAAATCAATTCCTAGGTACTTGTAGGAAGACACTTCCTCCAAGTTACTATTGTCATACAAAAATAGCATAATTGTCCTTCTTGGATTTGATAATCATAACTTTTGTTTTGTCAGTGTTAACAATCATACCCATGGTAGAGAAAAAATCCTTAAGAAGTATAAATTGCTTATCAAGATCAGATGGGCACCTTGCGAGAAGAACAATATCGCCAGTGTAGAGAAGAAGGATGATGACTATCCCAGCTAAGATTGTGCCATCACATCCTACTTCCTCTAAACAACCTTTTAGCTTGTCAATGTAAATAGGGTAGGGGAGAGGGGGAAACCTCGTTTAACTCCAATATTACACTTAATATCTTTCCACCACCCCTCATTGCTCTTTAAATTGGCAATTACATTCTCGTATAACCTTATAGTAGCAGCTCTCAACTCAAAAGGAACCTTTAGCTCTTCTAATCTGTTCCAAAGGTTGTTTCTAGGAACTGTATCGAAAACATTTCTAAAGTCCACAAAGCAACAAAAGACATTGGATTTATCATTACATCATTCCTCCACAATGATCCTAAGTGTAACGAGGTGGTCTGTTGTTGAGTGCTGCTTTCTAAAACCCGCTTGGCCTTTAGCCCGCTTACCTTCACTTTCAAGTCATATGCTCAACTTCCTTTCCAAAATAATACCATATAACTTGGCTAGGAGAGGAATGATCATAATTTTCCGATAATTAGAGGGGTTACTTGTATCCCCACTTTTAAAAATAGGGATAATGAGGCTTTGAGTCCATGGTTTAGGGAACCCTTGCTTGACCACTTGATTGAAAAGCTTGTGAATGTGGGGGATGATTACATGACCTCCAATTTTTAAGATTTCCACCTGGTAACCTTCAATGTCCTGAGCTTTCCCATTAGCCAAGCGATTAACCCCAAAATCAATGTCTTCTAATGAGAAAACTTCTTTTGTTGTGAGCAAGGTTTCAAAGTTATCCATGACATTTGAAGATTCATAAAGCTTTTTAAGATAGGAATTCTAGTCGTGTAAAGCAATTTTATTATTATATTTAGTTTTCCTAGTTAGAATCTGCCTCCAGAATTTCTTAGGAGCTACCTTAGAGAGGTGTAAGAGATTCTCTTATCTTTTACAAATATACTGCCTTTTTTTCCCTTTTAGTTAGGTCTTTGTATATTTTTATCTTGCCAATTTTAAGAGATTCATCAACAACTTCCTTAATTGCTCTCCTCGCACTTTTACAATCTTTGTCATACCATGGGTTGGTTTTGCTATTTCTTTTATTACTTGAAACTTCAATTGAGAATTTGTTAATAGAATATGAGAGGGTTGTAGTAAAATTATGATAGAGATCTTCTATGTTGTCTATACTAGATAAAGGAAGCAAATTAGTTTTTAATTCATTTAAAAAGAGATCTTTTTTATTTCTATCAAAGATTAACTTCTTTTGGCTATAAGGATTATCTTCTATCAAAATTTGTTATTTCGTTGTATAGAGGGATATTGGAGATAAAATAGTCTACCATGCTGCTACCAAGCCCATGGATGCAGGTCATCTGGCTAGAATTGGGCCACTTCTTTAGACCGTTGCAAATTATGAGATCTTGAGCACTGCAGAGCTTGACTAGCTCCAACCCAAACAAATCCTCCCCGAGGTCTTTAGAGCTCCTTTTGTACCGGCTAGCTAGAGGAAGGTCTTTGTCTAACCAAAGAGGATTAGGGTTGGAATGCTTGCTTAGAAGAATAGATTGGTTGCTTGAAGTTCGAGCATTAAAGCCACCCATTAAAAGGATATTTCCTTCATTCCTTAGGCTAGAAATATCATTCTCTAAACCATTGTAAGAAATATTTTTATCTAGATTATTTTTCTTATAGAAGTTAGAATTGATGGGGGCGAAATAACAGATTGCTATGTAGGTCTTTTTATCGTAAATGTCAGTAATTTCTATCCAACTATATTGGTTGTAAGGGTCATTTTTATAAATCTTAGCATGGGGAGAGATGTTCTTCTTAATGTAACAAGCTATACCCTCAATGCCTCTATGGGAGGATCGCTTATTCCATGTAGACCATAATGTAAAGCCATCTATGTTAGGGACCTTAGATTCTTCTTGCTCCCAAGTTTCAACAAGCAAAATAATATCAACATCATTCAAGATCCAACTTAGCTTGGGGCCTTTGCTCCATGGAAAGCCCCAACAGTTCCAAGAAAGAATTTGGATCATGTTGAATTGCTATTTTTTATTATCTTTTTGGTTTCTATCTCGAATAATGACTTTTTTGTTTCTAATTACTGCTCATTTTCCTTCCTTCCTAGCTTCCTTTACCTTTTGAACCTCCTTTCTCAATTCTGCTTGATCTTCTGGAATGAGATCTTCATTTATAAATATTCTCTTTCCTTTTAGACTTGAGGCTTTACTAAGTATGTCATACTTATGGTCAATAGAGCTCACCTTTATTTGGATCAGTCTTCCTTTATTCTCAGTTAGTTTCCCCAACCTTGTTGCTTCTGTGAGACACGTTGTTTCAATTTGTAATTTGTTATGTAATTTTTTCTAGGCTATGGCTAAAGTATCCTCGTCTACCTCCTCTTCCAAACCGAAGATTATAAGGTTCAAGGCCCTTTGTTATGCTCATGGTCTAATTCTATCAATTTTTTCATTTCATCTTTAATTGGTTTGATATCTAATTTACCTACTACACTATTTAGGGTGAGGCGGCTATTAACTTTTTCTTCTAGCTCTTTAATGATGTTCTTCATTTTAAGACTCTTTGAAGTATCAGCATCTACTTGTTGGGATGTTTGGTTCATATCTTGGTTTTGTTTTTCTATAACCTACAACCTAGTCTCTATTGCCTCCATTTTATTCTCCCCATAGTTATTTTTTATTTTCTATTTCTTTTTGGATCTTGTCTTCAAGAGATGTGAATTTATTTTCCAGCATGACTACTATCTCTGTTTGTACCTTGACTTCTCTTTCTTCTCTACGTTTCTCTAAAGACTCTATATACTCATAGAGGCTTTGTAGTGTAACTGTGCTAGGGCTACCTTTGGTAATCTTTGGTAATTGTGGTGAATTATTCATACTTGAAAATATATGAGCAAATATGTATTAGAAAAATATAAGGAATGTGTACACTTGATATCAGCAAGCCGGACCGCAGACGCACGTGCCCTAGATTGTTTTTCTATTACCAAAGAGAGATTGTAAATTATGACCACAGAGATCGTAAATTATTACCCTAGAGAGATCGTAAATTATTACCGCAGAGAGATCGTAAATACATCACCCTAAATTATTACCGTATAGAGATGGTAAATACATCACCCTAAATTATTACTGTAGAGAGATCGTAAATACATCACCCTAAATTATTATGGTAGAGATTGTATTAGAAAAATATAAGGAATGTGTGCACTTGATATCAGCAAGCTGGACCACAGACGCACATGCCCTAGATTGTTTTTCTATTACTGTAGAAAGATGATGAATTATTATCGCAGAGAGATCGTAGATTATGACCGCAGAGAACGTAAATTACACATCACCCCTCTCTATATATGTTTCATGTTAAAATATTTTTACTACATAATAGTATAATCTCTGTATTCAAGCTTATGTGATCCATAATGAATTAAGCAAAGTATTCTGATAGAAATCACATAAGAGATAAGAGAATTTTTTGGCCTACTCATTTCTAACCAACAAATGTGGTAATATATATATTTTCTATGATTCCATTAAAATATAACATCTTAATTATTACTTATTAAATATTTAATTATATTATATCATATAAAATAAAATAAAAAAGACAATCCCTTTTCAAATCTAAAAAATTGTTTTTTCAAAATTTTAAATAATCGTTAAAATATAACATTTATTGAATTGAGACTTCTGTGATCCATATCAATTTGTTGAGGAATCTTCGGCGAAAATCACATAGAAAAACTTTTGTCGACGCGTTTCGAACCAGCCAGTGTGGTTCATCGTCAGGACAAGTTGAATGAGTAGATCTCACTAAGCACATTAAATAGATAGGGCAGAGAATCCCATGACTTAACGGTTAACAACCAACAGCTAGAATTGACTGGATAACGGCTAGATTGACTCAGATAAAGGGTCAATTAATATTAATATATATAAAAAATTTATTCATTTTATTATTTTAATTAATTTTAAAAAGAATTTTTTTTTGTTATTAATATTAAAATTAAAATGTAAGTGACTAGTTTTAATTTTAATATTAATAACCAAAAAAATTCTTTTTAAAATTAATTAAAATAATAAAATGAATAAAAAATTTATATATATTAATTGACCCTTTATCTGAGTCAATCTAGCCGTTATCCAGTCAATTCTAGCTGTTGGTTGTTAACCGTTAAGTCATGGGATTCTCTACCCTATCTATTTAATGTGCTTAGTGAGATCTGCTCATTCAACTTGTCCTGACGATGAACCACACTCGCTAGTTCAAAATGCGTTGACAAAAATTTTTCTATGTAATTTTCGCCGAAAATTCCTCAACAAAAAAAAATCTTAATTATTAGTTATAAAAAATTTAATTATATTATATCCTATAAAATCCATTTTCAAATCTGAAAATTCTTTTTATCAAAATTAACAAAATCCCTTTTCAAATCTAAAAAAACTTTTTTTCAAAATTTTAAATAATCGTTAAGATATAACATCTTAATTATTAAATTTAATTATATTATATCACACAAAATTTATTTTGAAAGCTGATTTTTTTTTTCAAAATTTAAAATATATTGAAGTGGTAAGACTCATGCTTTTTATTAAAAATAAAATATAATATAATATAAAATTAACAAAACATATAATAGATATCATATTTTATGTACCAGAAAGATTATTAAAATTATTTATATTATTTTAATTTTAATTATAAAAATAATTAAATTTGATCCATATAATTATTACAACCTAAACCAGATAAGTGATGATTATATTTTAATAATTATATTAATATGAAAAATAAATTTTAAAACATTTATGTTATTTTAATTTTAATTATAAAAATAATTAAATTTAATCAATATAATTATTACTACAACATAAACAATATGAGCGAGGATTATATTTTAATAATTATACTTATATGAATAATGTAAATAATGATTACACTTATTTTTAATAACATGTTTTTAGATACATTAAAAATAATGTATAATCAAACAATATGTCACACTTTAATAAATCTCATCTAAGGAAAAAAACCAAATACTAAGACACATAATCAAAATATTTTTATTTATTCAATGTTTTATTTTATAATCACTTATTGGGATGAATGGTTATGTTTTTCAATAGCTATATCACATTCCAAATTTTTTTTTATGAAAGGTTTTGGTGTAATACGAAATTTATCACGATTATATTAAATTTATTTTAGATTTTTCTGATCTATATTGATTTTAATAATCTTTTTTTAGATTAATCATATTATATTGATAATTTTTTTAGATTAATCATATTATAAATTGTTGGTTGACTTTTCAAATTATCTAATATGATTTATCAAGACAAAAATTTGAAATGTAGATCAACCAATTAAGAAAATTAATATTTAATAATATTTAGTTAAATATTTAAATTAAAATGCTTTAATTTTAAAATATTAAATTTAAATTTAATTTAAAATTTAAAATTAATATCTTAACATAATTTATAAAAATATATAATTAATAACTTTAAAAATTATTGATTTTTTTTAATAAAAACTTATAAATATCATAAAAATGTGTTTTTTTAATTAAATAAATAATTTTTTATTCATTATATCAATTTTATTTAAAAAATTTATAAATCTATTCAATGTTACTCTATCATAGTTGACTTAGGTTGCACCCTTATGTTTCTCAACAATTAAGCTGATTTGAATTTCATAAAGAGTCTTGTTATAATGTGATATATCAATCTGAGATGGAATGTGAAATTCCAGCTGCCACGGAGACTATGTGAGAGGATCGAGAAATCCAATTAGATTAACCCAATATTTTATATAATAGGTATATAGTGATTTATTTATTTGGCAGTAATTATAAACAAGGCTGCATAGCTAGCTTCCTTGCGGCTTGGTTTGATTATTAAACTTTGAAATTAACAAAATTAATGTTTTTTCTATACCTAGGTAGTTATTATGGCAAGTCTAAAATAGTGGCCAGCATTTGTATAATACGAAGGCAAATATAAAGAATAATAAACCCAACTGACCCCACCTAAACATGATTCTATCTGTACCTTTCTATTAATGTGCCATTCATCATTTCTGCAGATTTGAAATGAGATCCTTCATCGCACAATAGTCACCGGTTAAGTTAAAAATCATATAAAGAATAATAAACCTAGCTGACCCCACCTAAACCTGATTCTATATGTACCATTCATCATTTCTGCAAATTTGAAATGGGATCCTTCATCGCATAATAGTCACCCGTTAAGTTAAAAATCGGACGGGCATTCGTTGTTGTCCATGTTGAATTGAATACACACAAATTAATGAGCGGTATCAATTTCGAGTAATACAAATATATAATGTAAATTTTTTCAAAAAATATAGTGTTAACATATTATTCAAAAACTATTTAAAGAATACATATGTTATATTTGTTGTTTTTAAAGTTTAAAGAAATTCAATTAAAAGATAATTTAA
The DNA here is from genome assembly GCA_031772625.1 of Pinus tabuliformis. Classification (NCBI taxonomy): domain Eukaryota; kingdom Viridiplantae; phylum Streptophyta; class Pinopsida; order Pinales; family Pinaceae; genus Pinus; species Pinus tabuliformis. Next base: position 1,285,455,485 of record CM062807.1, read on the forward strand.
ATGTAAATATGAGGCTTTGTTTGGATGTAATCTAATGTAATATTACATTAGAGGATGTATTACTTTCTTTAAGTTTTTTTTTGAATAATAAACAATAATATTTATTTATATTAATGGTCAATTCATAAGAAATTAAAGGTCAGGATTAGCCTTCATTCATCGTCAATATCATAATAAAAAAAAATTAATGGTAAGAGCGTTCAATTGTTTCTCTCGTGCAAGTTGATAATCTGAGAAGGTGATAAGCCATGGAGAGATAAAAATAGCCAAATTACGGGGCCTCCATAAAATATCAAAGTTCAAAAAATTGGTCCACACACGAAGCTTGAATCCTCTCACATTTGGATAGATCTAAAGAAACAAAAAGTCAATAATAATGATGCAAATAAATATTTAATTATTTAGAATTTTTGAAAATTTAATAATAATAAAAAAATGCATAAAACCTAGATTTTGCAGGATGGCAAAAATATATTCCATAGAATTTCATCCCGGTGTTCCCAACAAATTTGAAACTAATGCTTTCACTACAACATCCTTTCAATTTAATTTTCAATGTCATTGGCCGAGCTTGGCATGCTCTCAGCAAAATTGAAAAAAATGCTTTCGTTGCAAAGTCTTTTCAATTTAATTTTTGATGTCATTGGCCCAGTTTCTAAGAGCATAGCGTACATGTGACAAGAGTACGACATACCATCCCGCTGCCCAAATAATGATTGCCTAATAAGACTCTAATTCTATGGGCCAATCAAAATTTGAAAAAATAAAATTTGGAAATTAAAAAAAAAAAATATTTAACTTCCTTAATGTCTATTTTATAAAATTGTAATTTAATTTTATAAAATTGTAATTTAATTTTTGGTCAACTGAGAATAATAATTACGTCAACGCATTTTGGAATGCGTACTGCACGGATAATAATGGGTAAAATTATAATAGCTAAATAATAATGGAAAAAATTACATTTATGAATATGTATAAAATATAAATATAAATTCCAAAAAAATAGATACTACACATGTAATGTTAGAAGAGATTTGATTTGAAAGTACACAATAGTAAAATCATATTGCAATCATTACAAAATAAGATGTTAAACATTTTAACCAATAAAATTCCAGATAAATAATTTAGATAAGCCTTAATTTGTTATGGTGAAAGAAAAAGTAATAGCTAATCAATACAAAACTGAACGCAATATACACAACATGCTCCAAATATAATAATAATAATAAAATAACAATTTTTAAACATTAATACTCCTACTAAAAACTACCGCTATTACAAAAACAAATATTTAAAAATCTAAATAAAAAAATGCAAATAATGATGTAAAACAAATATTTAAAAATCTAAATAAAAAAATACAAATAATGATGTAACCTATTTTTTAAATTCTCACATGTCAAAAATAACTTGTAAAATCTTTATAACCTATTTATATTGCTAATGTTAATATTTCTTAATATGCATATTCATATTTCATTTCAATATTTTTATGAAAAAAACTCTTTGTACACACCTACTCTTTTTCCTCCTCCATTTCTTGAAATTATAAATATTACTCTCATCAATTATCATTCTCATGTCTAAACATTATTTCAACTCTCTAAAACCATGTTTGTAAAAACACTTTATGAACACCTCGGAGTATGACTCAATCCGCCCTGCCTTGCAAAAATTAATCCAAACCAATTTTCTACCAAATGTCATGGAATTTACCATAGAATGAAAAATCAGATTTCTCCTCTTAAAAATCCCGAGTATTAATTTCCATATTATATTATAATCAAAATCACTAGGAATAAAAAGGATATTAATTTCAAGGTTATATTATAATCAAATCTATTAAGAATAAAATATGTTAAAAATTAAGGAAAAAATCAGATTTCTCCTCTTCAAAATCCCGGATATTAATTTCAATATTATAATATAATCAAATCCTTTAGGGAAAAAATATTTTAAAAATGGTAGAGTAGATGTGAATACAAATAATATTTCCTCAATCAATTTATACTAATCCATGGTTTACCCACAAAAGGAGCTGCCTTTTTTTTTCAGAAAGAAAAATCAGGATATATATTATATTGAGAATATATAATGATCTTGTTACAAAGAAGACGCATTGTCTCAATCTGAAAATTTGTATATGGAGAGCATACAATCGAAGCCCAATGTGCAGAGCCCAATGTGCAAAAAATAGCAGCGCCACAGCCAATAACTGAAACGAGGATTGCATAAGATGACAGACCATCAGAGCACTGATCGGGATGTGCATAATGAATATACCATGAGCGGCAGAGAGAAACCACAGTCCTTTTACAGAAAGAAACTAACATAGAAAGGCCCGAAGCCTGAAATACTGCAGAAAATGAAAAGCCACAGATGCTTGACAGAAAGAACATAACATAGAAGGCCCGAAGCCTGAACCACTGCAGAGAATGAAAAACCTTATGACACAGATAACGCAGACACATAGTCAGAAAGATTAAGATCCGCGCCTAGATGAAGGCCCATAGCTGAAGGAGACGACAGATCCAAATAAATGGATCGCTGGTGACCCAATGTCTGAAAGAGAAAGGCCGATGGAGCCCATTAAATCTGAGTGGGCATAGACCCCAGAATGGAAGGAAAAATGGAGGCAAGCGGCAGGCAGGAGGCCTGGAAGATGCGCCTATTCCTCCACGTCCAGATATTCCAGCATGTGAGACAGAAAAGAGCCTGCCAAGTGGGGCATTGAACGCCCCACCAAGAAAAAGCATCCTGAACAGAGGAAAACAAACAGTGAGGAAAACCAAATTGCAATGAGAGGTCATACCAGATTGCAAGGGAGGCGGGACACTGAAAAAACATATGGTAGTTAGATTCGGACTCCAGAAGGCATAGTTGACATCTGCCTGGACCGTGCCAACCTTTTCGTTGCAATACATCCCAGGAGAGATTCTTATCGGAGAAGAGGAGCCAAGTGAAAAGTATGGTTTTGAGGGGGCAAGGGGCCTTCCAGAATTTAACAGGAAAGACAAAGGGGATGGGAGGGAGATCAGCGATCAAGACAGAGTAAATTTTTCGGACAGAGATGGGATGGATAGAGGTGTCAGTGGACCAGATGAGGTTGTCTTTTGTGCCAAGTTGAAGAATCCCATGATGGGAGAAACGGGAAGAGAAGGAAAACCATAGGGGACGGAGGGGGGGAGGAATGGCCAGCGGCAGGTCGGATTTCCAAATTGGTTGAAGAGAGGACCAGGAATCGATAAGAGTGTTCCAGGTAAAAAGGCCTCTAGAATGGAAGAAAGAGAGTAAAGAGTGAGGGATCATGGATTCCAGATTGTAAAGAGTGGGGTCTATACCGATTAGGACACTGGAGCCCGAAAAAAGAGTCCACTTAAGATACTTCATGAAAAATGGTTGGATCTTTTTGAAGTTGTTCCAAATGGGGGATCCCCTTCGGATTCCAAGCGAAAATCTTTTGAACCAGAAAACCAAGGGGCGGCCCTTTAGGTACTTTTGTCTGATCAATGAACTCCACGGACCGTGCCCGAATAAGCCCCTGTGAAAAGATTTGCAGATGAGCGCCTTGCCAAAATGGTTCATATGAAGAAGACCCCAGCCTCCCTTTTCCTTCGGTCTAGAGATAGTATCCATATTTACCAAGTGGATTTTAGAGAGGAAAGGACGGCCACTCCACAAAAAAGAGGCAGCAATGGATTTCATTTGCTTGATAACAGATGAAGGGAGAAGGAACAGGTGGCTCCAGAACACTGAAAGTTGAGAGAGAACAGTCTGAACCAAGATGTATCTGCCCGCAAGAGACAGGAAGCGCATTTCCCAGCGAGAAATCTTGGAGAAGAAGCGGTCGACCAGCCAGGCCCAGTCCATAGAATGATACCCCTTTGCTTTTAGGCGGAAGCCCAAATAGGTGAAGCCATCTGTGATGAGGGCAAGATTGATCCGAAAACGATCTGCAATCCACTGTGCAATATCAGGGTTTGAATCGTTATGGTAAAGCACAGATTTCCCACAGTTGATCGAAAGTCCTGTAGCGACTTGAAACTTCTTGAATAGCATATGAAGGCAGACCCAGGAGGATTTGCACAGCATGGCAAAAAGGAGGATATCGTCGACGAAGAAGTTATGGGAGAGGGAGATGTCTCTGCAAATGCGAACAGGCTTACATCTGCCTTCGTCAACAGCACGGTTGATTTGCGAGCTGAGACAGTTCATCACCAATATAAAAAGAAGCGGGGAGAGAGGGCATCCCTGACGGAGCCCTCTCTCAGCATGGAAGAAAGAGGACGGTATACCATTTATAATTACTGAGAAATGGGCAGATTCCACGCACGCCATGATCCATCTGATTGCCATGGGCCTTAGCCCAATTTTTGCCAGAAGAATTTTGAGGAAGCTCCAGTCGACGCAGTCAAAGGCCTTTTTAAGATCAATTTTAAGAGCAGCGGCATTAATTTTCTTGGTGCATATAGAGTGGAGGCACTCCTAAGCCAGATTGACTAAGTCAGATTTTAGTACAAAAATTGCGTTTACTATAAATGAACAGGCAAATTAGGTTCCACTAAGTCATATTTAGTACAAATCTCGCATTTCCTATAAATGAAAAGGCAGATTAAGCTTCTCCACTTCAAAATTCGGGGCATAAATTTCAAAAATATATTTAAATCCCTTAATACGTATTTCAAGACTATATTTAAATCCCTAAATATGTATCATAAATTTGAAGATTATATTGAAATCCCTTAATACGTATTTCAAGACGATATTTAAATCCTTAAATATGTATTTGAAGATTACACTTAAATCTCTTAATACGTAATACAAAATATAGTTAATGAATCTGTAGAGCAAATTTGAATACAAGATGTAAATAATTTCAACATTATGTTTAAATTCATTAAAATTAAATTAGTTAAAAAATGTAACTAATAAATTTTATTAGTTAAAATTAAAATATATAAAAAAATATAATTAATAAATCTAAAATTAAAATATATTATATAAAAATTAGCTAATAAATTTGAATACAAGATATTTGTTACAATTTAGAAGAAACTTTGTTTTTCTTAATTCAAGTTCTTTCTGGTTGGAATGGTAGTTTTCCTCTTTGGAAATCGACAGTGGATATTACTTTGGTGAGACACTATGTGATGGAATGGGAGACATATATATAGAAACTTAGGTGGGCGAGACTATACAGATCAGAGGTTGGTGATCATATTGCATGGGATGGGAAACTGAAGAACAATATGGTGGTAGTTGTGGAAGTCTACAGGTATCTTATTTTGAACTATCATAGTAGTTCCTCGAACTATTCCAAACATGTAAGTGCTCAATCAACTCAACTTTGACTCAGCGTCGCTTGACATCTTGAACTCGAACCTGTAGCAGACCATCAACAATTTCCCCCTTGTCGGATACAGGGTGAGAAGTATTCTTCATCACTGTAAGGTTGGTCATCACTCTCAAACATATTATTCGGTATGACCTGTAAATATTCTTGGTTGTTTTCGTCCAATCCCAAGAAGAAATCCATCTGAAATTTAGCCACTCTCTTGCAGTAGTCTTACTTTTGGAACATCTATTTGTATGATGATTTCTCTTTTCACAATTCTCACATGGGTGAAAGATCAAAACACCGATATTTCACATGTCTAAATCTAATACATTGTTGGCATCTATCAACTTGTTCTGGAACAACACCATCCATAAATCCAATAGTTCATAATTGTATAGGTTTAACAAAATATGGAATGTGAAAAGATACATCCAAAATATCCTTGTTGTAACCCAAACCAGTTCTGTGATTATTGTGTGTAATCTCTTCCCATGATCTTATAAAAGCTTTGGTAACGATGGGCTTCACATCTATATTCAAATGCCTTTCACATACACTTGCTTGAACATGACTTTCTGATCATTTTCTGATTGATGATCAGGCTCAAACAAACTATTGTTCTGAATAAGAACAGGTTCATAATTCTTGTTTTGTAATTCATGTAGTTCATCTCACTAAAACTGATACTCTAGCTCCAAGAATTCAATTGTGCTTTTAGCATTTAGCAAACATGATTGGATGTCAGAGAGCATGTCCTTACTGACTTGGACACAGTTATGAATAGTAGACAACATTAAATTGTTCAATAACTTTAACAAATCATCGAATTTTTCCATTTTCTCCAATAATCAACTTTGAAAAAATTGGTGTCAGCTACCACCGAAAATGCACCCAATACAAACAAATTTATGATGATTTAACTGGGTGTCGGGTTCAACCGATCATGCACCCATCTACAACATTGATGATACACTTTTAATTAAAATTTGAAACCATAAATTTAACTTCAAATCTTTAATTCAAAGTTTGACTTTTCAACAAAATAAATCACATGTAACATACAACTTCAAAACTTTCCTCGAGTAGCAGTGACACTTCATAGTTCAATATGAAGTCTACTAGAAGCAACAATACAAAGCAACCAACAGTAACATATGCACTACAAATTCTATACTCCAACCCACTTTTGAATATGTCAAGTTTCTTATCTCTCCAACAAAATGTTTTGACAATATAATGTCACTTTTTCATACTACAAATAAACTAACTCCAAACTCCAAAGTTTATTTATTTATAAAATAAAACTTCATTAAATCTTGATGCCACCCAACTCAAAATGTGTAACTAACTCTGCAAAACATACTCAATCTTAAAATTCCAATAATTTTAAAATGATCACTTGAATTAAAAGGGATAATTCCATATTCAACTAGCATGGGCAATCATCTCATTGAATTAATGCATTCAAAATTTCCAAAAATTACCTTAACATTCTCGCTTATCTGGAGAAAAACAACCTTCATGGTGACTAACATTGAAAAAATCCCCTTTTCCCACTCGATTTAACAGATTTCCATGATCTTTTATTTTCCAACAGTCTCTCGAAGTTAGTTATTACTGTGCGGCAATTGTTAAGAAGTCAGATCATTGTTGAAGTGTGGCTTCCTGTTGATGAAGTTACATTGCCGCCATTCAATGCCTGCTTAAAACCCGATCAACTCTTATTCACAGTTAAAGCCCACTTTATCAGATTTTAACTTTAACGATCACTGCAGAATACTCATTGAAATGAAAACAAATCGAATAAAAAAAACCATGAGGGACAGTATCACTGCCCTTTCTTTCCTCCAATCGATATGAAGCGGGATTTGTTTTAGTGCGAATTCTTGTTGGATTTTTCTCTGATGAGACTAGATGAGAACATATTCTGGATACCCATTTTCATTTCCTGTACTTCTGAATGCCTTCTTCTTGCATTCGCTTACTGCAATTTTACTCTGGATTTGGCGGATCTTCAAGGCAAAAAAACGCAATGTCCTTTCTTAGTGAATATATTCGTAACATGAAATGACATGTAACAAGAATATACATCGTCAATATATGATGCAGATCTGGGCATCCCATAGCTATGAAATGACATGTAACAAGAATATACATCGTCAATATATGAGGGATCTTTGAGACAAAAGTATAATGCGTTAAATATAAATATGTCATGTCTCAGCATATTTGTTGTTCTCTTTTCATTCTTAGTGAATGTTTATGCCAAATTCTTGTTTTGCCTGGCTAAAAATTTCAACATAATTCTATATTAAAACAAACAAATTAAAAAAAAATAAAGAATAAGCCTTCTAATAACGAAATTGAACATGGTTACTTTACCAAGATAATGTGAGTTCTCTCCAACATGTTTCTCGCAATCCCCCACAACAAGTTTGGTCAACCAACATTACGCCGTTAAAAGTCACCAATACCAACAATTACAAGGTGAAACTTGGAGAAAGGTTTAAAGTTGGGCCATCGAAACCTATCCCCGACTAAAAGGTGATCCACCTGGTATGTTGTTTGAAAACAATACTATGAATTCACATCAAGTTCTTAAAATTCTAAGGTAGTAAATGCAATATTATAAAGGTTTGCAACAAGTTAATGGAGGAATGAGCCAAGGTTATTCAGGATGGGTTTTGGGGTTTCAAATGAACCAGGATTTGGAGAATGGTTACAGAGGGATTTAACATTATCTTGTGAGTTGGAGTTGGAGCCAGAGTTTGGGGTCTTGAACAATTATGTTTCATGTGACATGTGCTACAGTGAGAATTGAAGGATACTGACTATAAATGCCAACTTGTATCATTGTTTATTACTAACATATATCAATGTTTATTACTATCAATTTCAATTATTGACACATGGATGACCATTGCTTGTTTATGGTTATATCGTTGTCAATCACCAAAGTCCATGGATTCGACATTCCTTTTCACCTTTAGGTTAACTTGCTAATTTATTATTATTTAAATTTATTTATTTGTAAGGTGATAGGTTGAGGTCTTATTATGGGTTTTTTTGTAACTTCCATTTATATTAGTTACTATTTTTTAATTTTTAGTTTTATTTCCTTTTTATTTAACTTTTTGATATATATATCTATATATATATATATATATATATAGAGAGAGAGAGAGAGAGAGAGATTCCATTATTTCCTTTTTCATGAATTATACATATACATATACATATATATTTTCCTATTATTTTCTTTTTCATGAATTATAGTTTTTCCTCCATATTTTCAATTTAAGATGACAAATTTTAATGAGAAAAACAAAATCTAGTAGTTTTCTTTTAGTTTTATTACTTTTTACTTTGACTATTTTTTTGTCTTTTTCTATGGCTTTTTTTAATATGACGAATTTTATAAAGGAAAAAATAATTAAAAAATCTTTTCCCAATAAGTCTTTTTTAGTTTTCTTATTTTTTAAATTGACTTTTTTTTTTTGGTCATTTTCTATTTCTTTTTTCTATATTTTCAATTCCAATTACATTAATTATAACATTTTTTCTTGTTTATACATATCATTTATAATTATGAACTAATATGATAATTAGTTATTAGTTTTTAGAATCTTGTGCGTTTTTCTTTCCTAATTTTATTAAGAAAGTTTTATTGATGTACAATTATTAATTTTTAGGATCTTGTGAGCATTTTTTTCCTAACTTTGTTTAATTTATTTTATTTAAGCTTATGCCTCTAAGTATATCAAATATTCAAAAAATTGATCTTATAACAAGAAATTGAATTCTTGAATTCAAGAAATTAATCTTCTTGAATTCAATAAGTTGTTTTTTCTCATGTGTTCGTGATTAATATCTATTGTTCTCACGCGTCAAAGGATATGAAACTCCAGCTGGGATATTATCAGGATCCCACTTTGAAGTTCCATATTTTGTTTCAAGTCACTCGAGATGGAGATTATTCGGCATTTATTAGGAGGTAAGTCTTCAATTTATCATATGTTTCATTTGGTTTGTTAAAGTTGTTTTATCTTCTTTCCTCCAATGTAACACAAAAGATTGGTCTCAGTTACTATGCAAAAGGTATATTTGTGAATTTTGTTAAAGTCGTTTAATCTACTGCAACTTTATTCCTAGTTTTATTCAAAATGACTCTCAAATTCAATCAATTTAATACTAAATCACAAATCATAGAGAAACGTATAATATTTAGAAAACATTTTGAAAATGACTGATGATATATTTTATTTATTTTAATATTTGAATTTTTTAAATGATTTTTTTTACAATACAAAATGTTGTAACTAAGTATTTTGATTAAAAACTAAGTGTTTTAAGATCCATCTATAACTCTTAGTGATTTGATTTATATAAATGTGCTAGTTATAATTTAGTTGTTAAATTAATAGTAAAACAATTGTTATTACAAATTATTCATAAATATTAATTAACATGTCTTTACAATTTAATTTAAAAATTAATTTAATACTAAATCAGGAATTATAGATCATCTCAACTCAATTTTGTTCTACAAAAGAAAGAGACACCATTTGAGTAATAATAATAAAATTTTTGTTTCATATTCTCATGCCTTCACTTCCACAAACGCAATTGCATTCGACTCTATATCGATCATGTTTAGTTCTCGTGCACTTTGTAGGAAACAATTGGTTGTGCAAAACAAGTTTCTTGGAATTGACATCTCATTGACTTGAAACTAAGTTTATCCATATCAATTTGAACCAAACACTGCCAAAAAATATAGTTATAAAGTTTGATTACAACAAATGAGGTAGAGCGCTCACCAAAAACACCACATTTTAGAACAACATTTTCACTTTTATTTCTATTTTTTTATGAAGCCTTTAATTGATCATCTCACACCTTGTCAATAGTTCATACTCCAATTAACTATATTTAAAGTAAGCAACAAACATTTACTACTACATAACACTGGTTTATATACTACATCCATAATATATACAAAATCTACTTGTTTATATACTACATCCATAATATATATAAAATCTATTTATATTAATATGATTACAACCTCAATACCTTCGATAAAAATTAAAAAGCATTTCTAAAAAACAAATATATATATTTAATAAAAATAATTTTAAAATAAATTAAATTCTACATTTTATATATATATATAAAATTAATGGTTAAAGTATAGCATCTTAATTATTGCTTATTGAACATTTAATTTTATTATATTATATAAAATCCCTTTTCAAATCTGAAAAATCTTTATTCAAAATTTAAAAATATATTGAAGGGATAAGACTAATGCCTTTTATAAAAATTAAATTAAAATATATCATATTTTATGTACCACAAAGATTTATTTTTGTTTATAATTTAATTTAAAAAATAAATTTAAAATATTTATATTATTTTAATTTTAATTATAAAAATAATTAAATTTAATCAATATAATTATTTTAACATACGTAATACAAATAATGATTACATTTTATAAATATAATTATTTTAACATGAATAATCTAAATAATATTTATTTTTAATAGCATGTTTCTAGATACTCATTTAAAAAATGATTTATAATTAAACAATATGTCACTAAAACACATAATCAAAACATTTTTATTTTGCAAACATGGTTTTATTTATTCAATGTTTTATTTTGGAATCACTTATTAGGGCTGAATTGTTATATTTTTCAATAGCTATATCACAATCCAATTTTTTTTTGGGGAAAGTTTTGTGATAATAGCAAATTTATCACGATTGTATTAAAGTTTTATTTTTTGGGGGAGGTTTTTGCATAATAATTTTTTTATCATAATTAAATGGAAATTTTACTTCGTTATAGTTACACTATTATTTATAATTTTTACATTTATATTTAATAAAAATTATTATAAAAAAATTAATATTTAATAATGTTTAGTTAAATTGAAATTATTTAATTTTAAAATATTAATTTTAAATAAAATTTAAAATATTTAATTTAATTTTTATTTAAAATTAAAAGTTGATATTTTGATATGATTTAGAATTTTTAATAACATGCTATTAGATATTCATATAAACAAATATTTATAATTAAACAATATATCACTAAAACACAATCAGAATATTTTTATTTTGTAGAACATAGTTTTATTTATTGAATGTTTTATTTTGTAATCACTTATTAGGGCTAAATTGTTATGTTTTTCAATAGCTATATCAAATTCCAATTTTTTATATGGAAAGTTTCGTGATAATAGCAGATTTATCGCGATTGTATAAAGATTGTATTTTTATTTTTTTGGGGAGGTTTTTGCACGGTAAAAAAATTATCATGGTTACATGAAAACTTTACTTTCTTTTTTTTTTTTTTTTTTTTTTTTTTTTTTTGTAAGCTGGGGTGGGACTCATACATCATACTCGCCTGCCTCGGCAGGATTTGAACCTGGGTGGGGGGTGCTACAGCGCACTGCCCTCACCATTACATCGTGCACCGAAGTGCTACATGAAAACTTTACTTTGTTATAGAGTTACATTATTATTTATTTTTACATTTATATTTAATAAAGGATATAATCAGAAAATTAATATTTAATAATGTCAATTTAAATAGAGTTGATTTAATTTTAAAATATTAAGTTTAATTTTAATTTAAAATTTAAAATTAATATTTTAATATGGTTGAGAAAATAATATAATTAAAATTTTTAAAAATTATTGGAAAAAATAGTTTTAATAATTATAAATACTATAAGAATATCTTTTTAATTAAATAAATGAATTTTCATTTATCATATCAATTTTATTTAAAAGCTTTATAAATCTATTCAAAATTAGTGTATTGTGATGTTTATTATACTTGACCTATGTTGAATCGTTATATTTTTCAATAATTAAGTTACATAACTAAATTATTACTCTTTGTCAATGGTTATGTCACATTTTTAATTGAGCATGGGAGGCTTTTCTCCAAGATTTTTGAGCATAGGAATAAAATCTTAAATCAAACTAAATAATTTATTTCTTTAGGTCCGATAGATCAAAGTTTGGTCTCAGTGGACGTTAACCACCACCATCATCTTCTTCAACTTTCATCAAAATTTTTATTATAATAAGACATTAACCATAAATACATACCATTTTTATAATCCATAAAATACAAAATAAAATTATTAACATTTAATGTGCAACCAAATATTTGAAGTTAAAATAATTTAATGTTAAATATTAAATTTAAATTCATTTTAAATTTTAAATTAATCTTTATATAAAATTAAAAAACAATTAACCTGGGATGTACAACCAAATATTTGAAGTTGAACCATTTAATGTTAAATATTAAATTTAAATTCATTTTAAATTTTAAATTAATACTTATATAAAATAAAAAATACAATTATTAATGTTAAACAATACAATAAAAGAATTATTTCAAATACTTATAAAATTTTGAATTTTTATTAAATACATTAATTTTCTTTTATTAAATTATTTATTAAATACATTAATTTTCTTTTATTAAATTAATTTTATTTAAAAACTATAGAACTCTATTTAATATTATTAATTTCTTACAACTATATAACTCTATTTAATATTATTAAATTCCTATAACTATATCCATAAAATATATAATCATATATAATCATGGGAAATGTACTTTTTTTTAAAGTTTTTTTTTTCATGCAAAAAAAAGAAGTTTCGATTTTATTCATTCGGAAAAAAAATTACATTATGGTTATACACTTCGAAAGTGTATTCTTAAAGATCTTCCAAGATCCTCACATAGTCTACATGGATCTGAGCCAAAATATCTCTAAGATGAGATATAAAAATATAAACATAATTGTTTGTTTTTACACCAATTTGAGACACATATTAAAAAAAAAAAAAATCCAATGATGAAGATTAGGAATATTAGATATTCCTAGCTATCTCTCATAGAAAAAAAACATATATCACAAAATTTGATAACCAAAAAATACAACCAAAACATATATGCAGAGTGTTAGAAATGTGTTTTCATTGATGGAAAAGGTCAAGAAGATGAAGGCAAAAGCATAGATGATTGCAAGAAGAATGAAGATTAGCTCAAGGTAAGTAAAAGGCAAAGATGGAGAAGGTGCTATGAATTTAAAGCCATTTTAAGCTCAAAATATTACTTCAAGTGATTTTAGGACCCACTAAGATGGGTAGAGCTCTAAAATAACTTTCTGGTGGTATATGGAAGTTCAAAAATGCCCTAGTGGATCATAAGTTATTTTCAGTCAAAGTTCAAGAACCTCTAAAGTCAAGTTGTAGAGCTAAGTTGGCAGAATGGTTTAAGTGGCGATAATAAGTCAGTTATTACTGTGCGACAGTTGTTAAGAAGTCAGATCATCGTTGAAGTGTGGCTTCCTGTTGATGAAGTTACATTGTCGTCATTCAATGCCTGCTTAAAGCCGGATCAACTCTTATTCACAGTTAAAGCCCACTTTATCAGATTTTAACTTTAACGATCACTACAAAATACTCATTGAAATGAAAACAAATCGAATAAAAAAAAAACCATGAGGGACAGTATCACTGCCCTTTCTTTCCTCCAATCGATATGAAGCGGAATTTGTTTTAGTGTGAATTCTTGTTGGATTTTTCTCTGATGAGACTAGATAAGAACATATTTTGGATACCCATTTTCATTTCCTGTACTTCTGAATGCCTTCTTCTTGCATTCACTTACTACAATTTTACTCTGGCTTTGGTGGATCTTCAAGGCAAAAAAACAATGTCCTTTCTTGGTGAATATATCCGTAACACGAACTGAGATGTAACAAGAATATACATCATCAATATATGATGCAGATCTGGGAATCCCATAGCTATGCAAGCCTTTTTCGTATCAGGGAGCATTAGTGGGTATGGGTTCCTGCCTAGCTTGCCTATCCTGCGAGGTGAGAATATGGAACCCCTCACTACCTCACCTAAAGAAAGACAAGGGAGAGGGTTCCTTTCATAAGTAATCCATGGAATCAATCTCATAGGAAGTCATCAAAGTCGATGCTTTTATATGATCAGTTCATATGCAATCACATCAAAGAATCATAGGCGGTCATCTTCTCGAATATTGCCATCCCACTAGCATCAAATTCCAACCCTCTTTCTTGTGTCTTCAACTATCCAGACAAGAATTCTTAGTTACAATACAAACTCAAAATGTGATTTAGACAACAAATCCAAGGTTTCAAGTTTCAAAAATGCTGAAAACCACAACTAATGCCTCGTATCAACTAAAACCCCATCGAAGACAAGAGTTTATCCTCAAGAATTCTACGTAGCATTGCAACAATCAAACCTTCAATCGTCTCATGAAAGCAGCAGTCAGTCTTCTACACGATCCGTGTTCGAATCATATAAATAGCTCTTTTGACTCCTCTAAATGCTTTTTCGATGGTAGTTCACTTAGTTTCAACAACACCTAATTTCTCCAACAAATCACACCTAGGCAATTGCATTCAATACCAAAATGGTTGTAAGTCCAAATTTGTTGAGTCCTTTGCGCTTCAGTGGTTTTGCTGTTAAATTCCTTCTCTTGCCCAATGCTTTGGATGGCCACAAAACTAGTGGCTCACATTCAACCAAGCAGATCAATTGTTATCTCATACCACTATAAAACACAATAAATTGGAAACCAAATCAAATGTATATTAAGTCATCTCAAAGAATTATGTACATGATTGTTATGAATAAATATATAGGAAATAATGTAAAATAATGTAAATTATAATAATCATAAATAATTATTAGCTAATTAGTAATTAGGTTGAAGAGTCATGTCTAAATGAGACATGAATCTCCATGAAGAGACACCCGCTTGGTATATAAGCAACCCTCTCACTTTCATTGTATCATCATTCTTATTCACACATTTAATATATAATATTTGTATCCTCATGGATATCTTTATATTTCAAGTCTTCTCAAGTAATTAATCTGAATAAGGGACTTTGTTTGCTTCATTTCGCATTAGAGCAGTCGATCCTCTAGCCACTCCACTGCTACACAGAGCCGTGTTCTTCAATCCAGGTCTTTGACCATCAAATTCGTCAACGTTGTTGCTGTTGTGATTGACGCATTCGCTACACAAATTGGAGTTTCTCCATCATCGCCAATAGGCCCTTAGCCATAAAAGAAAAGAAAAGAAAAATATTAGATTCAATATCTATATATATATATATATAAAACTAAAAAAATTATCATTTAACCAAAAAAATATTATTAGAGAAAAAAAACAGAGATTAAGATAAAAAGAAATATTATAAAATTTACTATAAAAAAATACATATTTCAAATAAAAAATTGAAAAAAAAATCGAAATACAAAAGAAAAATATTTAAAAATAAAAATCAAATGTCAAAAAAAAAAAAAAAAAAAAAAATAATAAAAAAACCTTCCCTGTCCGCCACTACCAAATCCCTCATTGTCTACCCTCCAGTCGGAAGACACAACGACACAGTCGCAGGTCCGTTTTTGGTAACAACCACCCTGGTCAAACAACAACGTCGCTACAAGCCGTCTTCACCACATCGCTTGCTCCCACGCCAAAATCGTCACCACCTTCTCCTAAAACATCCAACATGCTACCTCTACCTAGGCATTCACCTTATTCCTGTCAGCTATCTCCAGCAACCCTCAACTATAGCCACAACAAGCACCATCGCTGGCTTCATTGACCCCCTGACTATACAGCCTGTCATTCGAATTAGCCACTGCCTGTGGAAAATCGCCGCCACTGCCCATTTTGAGGTCCGTTGTTAATGGTCACCATAGGAATGTTGATCCACTCATCTGTCCAGCCACTACTCTAGTTGTTGCTCTGCTGCAAAATGTTTCAATCAATGCTTCCATAAACGACCCTACAACAATTGCCCAAACACCACCGTATATCCGTCATATTCATCATACAATTTCCATCATTTAAGAAAAAAACGTGGACATTCTTTTCTGCTGAGAATTAAAATTAAAATGCTCCATTCTTAATATGTATAGTACACTCGACACTCAAACGTTAATGCCCATACCGTTACAACTCTTCATTTTCAAATTTTTGGAAAGGGGTTTAAAGCAAGTTGAGTTATTTAAATGTTATAAAGAATATCATATTAAAAATATATATAGAGAGAGTTATAGTATAAAAGTTCATAAAGGGGTATATTTTGTGAAATAAAGAGAAGTTTCAACAAGAAAATTATTTAATTTAATTAATTAAAATTATTTAATTAATTAAAAAAAGGAATATTAGGAAGGTAATCACATAAAAAAGAGGGGTTACCTTAAAAACCCTAAATCTTGTTCCAAGATGAAAATGGAAACCAATAAGGAAAGATTTCCTAAATTTTTTATTAAATGTGTTAGTACAGTATTTAAAATCAAAGGATCACTGGGAGGAAGAGATATTATAATCTCTATTAGTCTTACTGAAGATAGTAATTAAGTTAGTACTAAATGCGCTAACCAACTAGTAATTCCTGAATTGACTATAATCGAAAAAAAATTGTTGGCATAAGTAACAAACAATATGACATAAAAATCTACAATTAAGTATTGGGGATTATACTTTTACCTCACAATTCACCGTGAAAACCTTATTTTTTGACAATAGTGACATTGTTTTGGGCTCACCGTGGATGGAAACTCTACGGTCTTTTATTCTAAATACAAAAAAGAAGATTTTTACCTTTTTCCCACAAAAAGAAAAAAATAACACTATAAGATGTTACTTTGAAGCCAGATTTAGTGACCCAGAAGACACACAAGAAATCTCAAACGTAATTCTTCAAGAAAGTAGAAAAACGATACAAAAAATGCAAAAGGAAGTTGACAAAATCACTGCTGACAAAAGTGAATAAGTCTTTGTTGTGTGTGGAGCATGATTTTTCAGAGGTCTTTGTTTCAGTCGTATGTATACCCCAGGAAGTTTGTACACCCCTCCACGCGTGGGGGTGCGGGGGGGACTTGTCCCCCCCGTGGGGGTCTGGGGGGCTTATCCCCCCTAGTTGGGGGGTTCGGGGGCTAGCAGTCCCCCAGCGGGGGCTCAGGGGCAGCGCTCCTGAAGCTAAAAACAGATGTAAATTTGCCTTGTAAAAGTATAGTAATTTCTAGTCAATCTAGGCCGTTCATTAGGCGAATGATCTGACGGTAGAACTTATGTTTAGTTTAGGGTTTTTTGCCTTAGAAGGCAAACCCTCTCTTTGTATGAGGGCATTGTATTTTAGGCTATGTAATAGGTGTGTATTCTGTGAGCGAGAAACAGAGAGGTGAGACTGTGAGAGAAAAATAGAGGATATTACAGCGGATCTGTTGTAGGTTGTGTCTCTTCATTTTGCTAGATAATAGAAAGGAAGGACTGGCTATTCGAGGTGGATGTAGCCCAAACTGGGTGAACCACGTATATCTATGTCTCTCTTGTTTTATGAATTTTCTGTGTTTATATTCCTGTAATATTTTATGTGTTCCATTGCTCCGTAATATATAATTTTCTAACAACTGGTATCAAAGCCAAAGGTATATTTGGCTAATCAACTCGCAGGAAAGAAGGGTTCCTCATTTGAGTGGGAGCAATGGCGGAAGATGGTAAGTTTAAGGTCGAGAAATTTAATGGCCAAAACTTCTCGCTATGGAAGATGTAGATGGAAGATTATCTGTATCAGAAAGATCTATACCTACCATTGAGTGGAAAAATAAAGAAGCTGACGGCTATGACAGATGAAGAATGGAACCTTATCGATAGAAAGGCACTCGGAACAATATGGTTGTGCCTCGCAGCGTCGATCGCCTTCAACATTTCGAAAGAAACAACCACAGAGGGTTTGATTAAGGCATTGGAGAAACTATATGAAAAACCCTCGGCCTCAAACAAGGTATTTCTTATGAAACAGTTATTTAATATGAAGAGGTCAAAAGGTGGATCTATTGCAGACCATTTAAATGATTTTAATACTATTACAAGTCAGTTATGTTCTGTAGGGGTAAACCCTGTAAAATTGTTGGAATGGGTAAGGTTCTTGTAAAACAACAGAATGGAAAGCAATGGCTACTAAAGTAGGTAAGGCATGTTCCAGATCTAAAGAAAAATCTGATTTCAACAGGGCAGTTAGGCGGTGAAGGTTGTGTGACAACTTTCACAGATAAAGCTTGGAAGGTCACCAAAGGAGCCCTGGTAATAGCAAAAGGTGAAAATGTTGGTACATTGTATTTATGCAATGGTATTTCTAACTTTGTTAATGCTTTAACTTCCAGAGGAGCAGATGTAGCATTATGGCATCATAGGCTCGGACACATGAGTGAAAAGGGGATGAAGATTCTTCACTCAAGGAATTTGTTGCCGGGTCTGAAGAATGTTGATTTGGACTTCTGTGAGAATTGCATTTATGGAAAACAGAAGAGAGTCAGATTTCTCAAAGTTGGGAAAGAAAAGAAGAATGAAAAATTAGAGCTTGTGCATACAGATGTATGGGGACCTGCTTAGGTATCATCTCTCGGTGGCTCTTGTTATTATGTTACTTTTATTGATGATGCAACTAGAAAAACTTGGATTTATTGTATTAAGAATAAATCTGATGTATTTGATACTTTCAAGAAATGGAAAGCTTTGGTTGAGATTGAGACAGGAAAGAAATTGAAGTGTCTTAGATCAGACAATGGAGGTGAATATTGCAGCAAAGAGTTTGATAGGTACTGTTCAGAGCATGGAATTCGCAGAGAGAAAACAGTTCCAAGAACACCACAAGAAAATGGTGTGTCAGAAAGGATGAACAGAACAATCATGGAGCGTGCAAGGTGCATGAGATTGCATGCAAGATTGTCTTTATTGTTTTGGGCAGATGCTGTAGATACTGTTGTTTATCTAATAAACAGAGGGCCTTCAAGTTCCTTGGATGGTGGTGTTCCGGAGGAAGCATGGACAGGTAAAAAGGTAAACTACTCCTTTTTAAAGCCTTTCGATTGTGAGGCCTTTGTCCATATTGATAAAGAAAATAGAACAAAGCTTGAGGCAAAGTCAAAGAAATGTACCTTTATTGGATATGGTGTTAATGATTTTGGTTATCGCTTATATGATTATGAAATCACAAAATCATTAGGAGTAGAGATGTAATATTCAATGAAAAGGTCTTGTATAAAAATCAGTTGCAAGAAAAGAAACAGGAAAAAGAAAACAAAGAATATGCAGTTCTTGATGAAATCACTGAAAAAATAAAGGTGCCTGAAAATAATAATAATAATCAACAACCACAACAAAAACAACTACCACAACAGCAACAGGCACCCCAAACACCTGAAAGTGGTGTTAGAAGATCTACCAGGACAAGTAGACCCCCTGAACGATACTCTCCTTCATTATATTATTTATTGTTGACTGATTCTGGTGAACCCGAATGTTATGAAGAAGCAATGCAGGTTGAAAGCAGGAAGAAGTGAGAGGTAGCCATGGAAGAAGAGATGGACTCCTTTATGCATAACCAGACTTGGGACTTATTCAGGTTGCCTGCAGGTAAAACTACATTGCAAAATAAATAGGTTTACAGGTTGAAGGAAGAAGATGGAGGAAAACAAAGGTACAAAGCTAGACTTGTGGTGAAGGGGTTTACACAGAAGAAAGGTATTGATTTTGATGAAATATTTTCTCCTGTTGTTAAAATGACTTCAATCAGAACTATTTTAAGTCTAGTAGCAGCTGAAGATTTGCATCTTGAGCAGTTAGATGTAAAGACAACTTTTCTCCATGGGGATTTGGTGGAAGAGATATATATGCAGCAGCCACAAGGATATGAAGTGAAAGGGAAGGAGAAGCTGGTGTGTAGGTTGAAGAAGAGCTTGTATGGCTTAAAATAGGCTCCAAGGCAGTGGTATCTAAAGTTTGACAAGTTTATGTCTGAACAAGGTTATACTAGATGTCACTCTGATCATTGTGTTTATCTGAAAAAGCAAAAGGATGGCAGCTATATTATATTGTTATCGTATGTAGATTACATGCTTGTTGCAGGGTCTAACATGCAGGAAATAAATGTGCTCAAAAGAAAATTGGCAAATTCATTTGCAATGAAGGATTTGGGAGCTGCAAAACAAATCCTTGGTATGAGAATAACTAGAGACAGGAAAAATCGCAAATTAACATTGTCTCAGAATGAGTACATACAAAAGGTGTTAAAAAGATTTAATATGCACAATGCAAAACCAGTTAGTACACCTTTTTCTAGCCATTTCAAACTTAGTAAGGAAATGTGCCCAAAGACCCAAGAAGACATGGATTATATGTCTAAAGTTCCATATGCATCAGCAGTTGGAAGCTTAATGTATGCAATGGTTTGTATAAGGCCTGATATTGCACATGCAGTGGGAGTTCTAAGAAGGTGCACGAACAATCCAGGAAAGGAACATTGGATGACAGTGAAATGGATTTTCAGATATTTGAAAGGTACCACAAATCAAGCATTATGCTTTGGTGGTTCAAACATTTCTCTACAGGGATATGTTGATGCAGATATGGCAGGTGACAGAGATAACAGGAGGAGCACTACAAGATATGTATTTACTGTTGGTGGAACAGCTATCAGTTGGGTTTCAAAAATCCAAAGTGTTGTTTCACTTTCAACAACAGAAGCAAAGTATGTTGCTGCTACAGAGGCTAGTAAAGAAATGATTTGGTTACAAAGGTTTATGGGTGAATTGGGTAAGGAGCATGATATGGGCATGTTATACAACGATTGCCAAAGTGCCATTCATCTTGCAAAGAACTGCTCATTTCATTTTAGGACTAAACACATACAGCTCAAGTACCATTTCATACGATCAGTGTTGGAAGATGGAGAGTTGAAACTGGAAAAGATACACACTAGCCAGAATCTTGCAGATATGCTAACAAAAGTTGTAACCAGGGAGAAACTGAGAATATGCTCAGTTTCAGTTGGTCTTCAAGGATGACGATGAAGATGAGAAACAACCAGGTCCAAAGAGGATTCATTTTCCAGCAAATGAAGCAACGCTGGAGTTGCTACAATCATTCTCCAAGTAGGAGATTGTTGTGTGTGGAGCATGATTGTTCATAGGTCTTTGTTTCAGTTGGATGTACACCCCAGGAAGTTTGTACACCCCTCCACGTGGGGGGGTGCAGGGGGGACTTGTCCCCCCCGTGGGGGTTCGGGGGGGTCGATCCCCCCTGGCTAGGGGGTCCGGGGGCCAGCGGTCCCCCAGTGGGGGCTCGAGGGCAGCGCCCCCGAAGCTAAAAGCAGATGTAAAATTGCCTTGTAAAAGTATAGTAATTTCTAGTCAATCCGGGCTGTTCATTAGGCAGATGATTTGATGGTAGAACTTATGTTTAGTTTAGGGTTTTTTGCCCTAGAAGGAAACCCCTCTCTTTATATGAGGGCATTGTATTTGAGGCTGTGTAATAGGTGTGTATTCTGTGAATGAGAAACAGAGAGGTGAGACTGTGAGAGAAAACAGAGGATATTACAGCGGATCTGCTGTAGGTTGTGTCTCTTCATTTTGCTGGATAATAGAAAGGAAGGACTGGTTGTTCGAGGTGGATGTAGCCCAAACTGGGTGAACCACGTATATCTATGTCTCTCTTATTTTATGCATTTTCTGTGTTTATATTCCTGCAATATTTTATGTGTTCCATTGCTCCGTAATATATAATTTTCTAACAGTCTCTCGGCTAAAAAACCATAGTGAAAAATTATTAACACAAATCAAGAAGTTTAAAAAGGACAAAAGGTCATTAACAAACAAGTTAGAACAACGTGCTTAAGAAGTATCAAAGTCTCCAATCGTAGTAGTCCAAATTAAAGATAAGGGAGTAGAGACCAATCTAGTGAATGTCACAACTCAAGAAGAAGACAAGAAAGTTGAAGAAAATACACACTTAGATATTGTAGTTCAGACGATGAACATCCCAAGCGAAGGTTTGGGAACAAACTCAACAACATCCTCACAAGAAGAGAATCAAAAACTTTCCTCACACCTAATAAGGGAAATTCAAACCAAAAACGTTCCCTATTGACATCTGAATCATGAGAGTAGACAACTCAACGAAGCTACGTATCATGACCATTCAGAACAGAAACAACAAACTGTTGTTCCATAGAATAGTGATGTAACCTCAATCCAATCCTATGATGACAAGTCGTTACAAAATTCCAGTGATCAGAATATTCCATAGAAGATTAATCTAGGATGGTCTAATCCCTTCTCAGTGCAACAACTTTGTTTGTCACTTAGAATATCATATCAACTTATATAGAGGAAGATCATCGTTCAGAGAAGAAAAGACATTCGAAACCGAAAAAGAGATCAAGCCTTTTCATCAACAAGCTTTGAGGACAAAGCTTTTTGAGGAGGCAGGCAATGTTATGAATAAATATATAGGAAATAATGTAAAATAATGTAAATTATAATAACCATAAATAATTATTAGTTAATTAGTAATTAGGTTGAAGAGTCATGTCTAAATGAGATATGGCTCTCCATGAAGAGACACTTGCTTGGTATATAAGTAAACCTCTCACTCTCATTGTATCATCATTCTTATTCACACATTTATTATATAATATTTGTATCCTCATGATATATTTATATTCTAAGTCTTTTGGAGTAATTAATCTGAAGAAGGAACTTTGTTCGCTTCAATGATGTACATATAAATACATATAATAAAAAGTTGAATTAGTTCCCAGGTCTTGTTGGACTCCAATAACTACCCAAATTAACCCTATCATTAACCCTAAGGATTAGTTGTCTAACAAACCTTGTCAGCATCATGGCCTTTGAATGTATAAAACATTCACATTTGTTTTTGCACAATTAAATAAGCCACCCATATGAGGGATCTTTGAGACAAAAGTATAATGCGTTAAATATAAATATGCCATGTCTCAGCATATTTGTTGTTCTCTTTTCATTCTTAGTGAATGTTTATGCCAAATTCTTGTTTTGCCTGGCTAAAAATTTCAACATAATTCTATATTAAAACAAACAAATTAAAAAAAATAAAGAATAAGCCTTCTAATAACGAAATTGAACATGGTTACTTTACCAAGATAATGTGAGTGCTCTCCAACATGTTTCTCGCAATCCCCCACAACAAGTTTGGTCAACCAACATTACGCCGTTAAAAGTCACCAATACCAACAATTACAAGGTGAAACTTGGAGAAAGGTTTAAAGTTGGGCCATCGAAACCTATCCCCGACTAAAAGGTGATCCACCTAGTATGTTGTTTGAAAACAATACTATGAATTCACATCAAGTTCTTAAAATTCTAAGGTAGTAAATGCAATATTATAAAGGTTTGCAACAAGTTAATGGAGGAATGAGCCAGGGTTATTCAGGATGGGTTTTGGGGTTTCAAATGAACCAGGATTTGGAGAATGGTTACAGAGGGATTTAACATTATCTTGTGAGTTGGAGTTGGAGCCAGAGTTTGGGGTCTTGAACAATTATGTTTCATGTGACATGTGCTACAGTGAGAATTGAAGGATACTGACTATAAATGCCAACTTGTATCATTGTTTATTACTAACATATATCAATGTTTATTACTATCAATTTCAATTATTGACACATGGATGACCATTGCTTGTTTATGGTTATATCGTTGTCAATCACCGAAGTCCATGGATTCGACATTCCTTTTCACCTTTAGGTTAACTTGCTAATTTATTATTATTTAAATTTATTTATTTGTAAGGTGATAGGTTGAGGTCTTATTATGGGCTTTTTTGTAACTTCCATTTATATTAGTTACTATTTTTTAATTTTTAGTTTTATTTCCTTTTTATTTAACTTTTTGATATATATATATATATATATATATATATATATATAGAGAGAGAGAGAGAGAGAGAGAGAGAGAGAGAGAGATTCCATTATTTCCTTTTTCATGAATTATAGCATATATATATATATTCCATTATTTCCTTTTTCATGAATTATACATATACATATACATATACATATATATTTTCCTATTATTTTCTTTTTCATGAATTATAGTTTTTCCTCCATATTTTCAATTTAAGATGACAAATTTTAATGAGAAAAAAAAAATCTAGTAGTTTTCTTTTAGTTCTATTACCTTTTACTTTGACTATTTTTTTGTCTTTTTCTATGGCTTTTTTTAATATGACGAATTTTATAAAGGAAAAAATAATTAAAAAATCTTTTCCCAATAAGTTTTTTTTTAGTTTTCTTATTTTTTAAATTGACTTTTTTTTTTTTTGGTCATTTTCTATTTCTTTTTTCTATATTTTCAATTCCAATTACATTAATTATAACATTTTTTCTTGTTTATACATATCATTTATAATTATGAACTAATATGATAATTAGTTATTAGTTTTTAGAATCTTGTGCGTTTTTCTTTCCTAATTTTATTAAGAAAGTTTTATTGATGTACAATTATTAATTTTTAGGATCTTGTAAGCATTTTTTTCCTAACTTTGTTTAATTTATTTTATTTAAGCTTATGCCTCTAAGTATATCAAATATTCAAAAAATTGATCTTATAACAAGAAATTGAATTCTTGAATTCAATAAGTTGTTTTTTCTCATGTGTTCGTGATTAATATCTATTGTTCTCACGCGTCAAAGGATATGAAACTCCAGCTGGGATATTATCAGGATCCCACTTTGAAGTTCCATATTTTGTTTCAAGTCACTCGAGATGGAGATTATTCGGCATTTATTAGGAGGTAAGTCTTCAATTTATCATATGTTTCATTTGGTTTGTTAAAGTTGTTTTATCTTCTTTCCTCCAATGTAACACAAAAGATTGGTCTCAGTTACTATGCAAAAAGTATATGTGTGAATTTTGTTAAAGTCGTTTAATCTACTGCAACTTTATTCCTAGTTTTATTCAAAATGACTCTCAAATTCAATCAATTTAATACTAAATCACAAATCATAGAGAAACGTATAATATTTAGAAAACATTTTGAAAATGACTGATGATATATTTTATTTATTTTAATATTTGAATTTTTTAAATGATTTTTTTTACAATACAAAATGTTGTAACTAAGTATTTTGATTAAAAACTAAGTGTTTTAAGATCCATCTATAACTCTTAGTGATTTGATTTATATAAATGTGCTAGTTATAATTTAGTTGTTAAATAAATATTAAAACAATTGTTATTACAAATTATTCATAAATATTAATTAACATGTCTTTACAATTTAATTTAAAAATTAATTTAATACTAAATCAGGAATTATAGATCATCTCAACTCAATTTTGTTCTGCAAAAGAAAGAGACACCATTTGAGTAATAACAATAAAATTTTTGTTTCATATTCTCATGCCTTCACTTCCACAAACGCAATTGCATTCGACTCTATATCGATCATGTTTAGTTCTCGTGCACTTTGTAGGAAACAATTGGTTGTGCAAAACAAGTTTCTTGGAATTGACATCTCATTGACTTGAAACTAAGTTTATCCATATCAATTTGAACCAAACACTGCCAAAAAATATAGTTATAAAGTTTGATTACAACAAATGAGGTAGAGCGCTCACCAAAAACACCACATTTTAGAACAACATTTTCACTTTTATTTCTATTTTTTTATGAAGCCTTTAATTGATCATTTCACACCTTGTCAATAGTTCATACTCCAATTAACTATGTTTAAAGTAAGCAACAAACATTTACTACTACATAACACTGGTTTATATACTACATCCATAATATATACAAAATCTACTTGTTTATATACTACATCCATAATATATATAAAATCTATTTATATTAATATGATTACAACCTCAATACCTTCGATAAAAATTAAAAAGCATTTCTAAAAAACAAATATATATATTTAATAAAAATAATTTTAAAATAAATTAAATTCTACATTTTATATATATATATATATATATATATATATATAAAATTAATGGTTAAAGTATAGCATCTTAATTATTGCTTATTGAACATTTAATTTTATTATATTATATAAAATCCCTTTTCAAATCTGAAAAATCTTTATTCAAAATTTAAAAATATATTGAAGGGATAAGACTAATGCCTTTTATAAAATTTAAAATAAAATATATCATATTTTATGTACCACAAAGATTTATTTTTGTTTATAATTTAATTTAAAAAATAAATTTAAAATATTTATATTATTTTAATTTTAATTATAAAAATAATTAAATTTAATCAATATAATTATTTTAACATACGTAATACAAATAATGATTACATTTTATAAATATAATTATTTTAACATGAATAGTGTAAATAATATTTATTTTTAATAGCATGTTTCTAGATACTCATTTAAAAAATGATTTATAATTAAACAATATGTCACTAAAACACATAATCAAAACATTTTTATTTTGCAAACATGCTTTTATTTATTCAATGTTTTATTTTGGAATCACTTATTAGGGCTGAATTGTTATGTTTTTCAATAGCTATATCACAATCCAATTTTTTTTTGGGGAAAGTTTTGTGATAATAGCAAATTTATCACGATTGTATTAAAGTTTTATTTTTTGGGGGAGGTTTTTGCATAATAATTTTTTTATCATAATTAAATGAAAATTGTACTTCGTTATAGTTACACTATTATTTATAATTTTTACATTTATATTTAATAAAAATTATTATAAAAAATTAATATTTAGTAATGTTTAGTTAAATTGAAATAATTTAATTTTAAAATATTAATTTTAAATAAAATTTAAAATATTTAATTTAATTTTTATTTAAAATTAAAAGTTAATATTTTGATATGATTTAGAATTTTTAATAACATGCTATTAGATATTCATATAAACAAATATTTATAATTAAACAATATATCACTAAAACACAATCAGAATATTTTTATTTTGTAGAACATAGTTTTATTTATTGAATGTTTTATTTTGTAATCACTTATTAGGGCTAAATTGTTATGTTTTTCAATAGCTATATCAAATTCCAATTTTTTATATGGAAAGTTTCGTGATAATAGCAGATTTATCGCGATTGTATAAAGATTGTATTTTTATTTTTTTGGGGAGGTTTTTGCACGGTAAAAAAATTATCATGGTTCTCAAAAGGTGGAAAAACCTATCAAACTCAGTTTGTCAAACCAACAGTGAGGACAGCCATCTCTGGCTGCTATCCGCGAATGTTAGTTTAACACATCACTGTTATCAAGGAAAACCACGCCACCTGAAATAACCCGCTGGTGGTCCGTAAGGGAGCAGGCTTTCACTCCTGCCAGATGCCTCTGGGTCTTGGGCCGTTAACCTGTTTCCTTACGTCCGAGGAAGACGAGCTCTTAGCCAAGCAGAAGCAGTTTTAGGGCATACTTTAGGCCCATTTGTTATAGAGTTACATTATTATTTATTTTTACATTTATATTTAATAAAGGATATAATCAGAAAATTAATATTTAATAATGTCAATTTAAATAGAGTTGATTTAATTTTAAAATATTAAGTTTAATTTTAATTTAAAATTTAAAATTAATATTTTAATATGGTTGAGAAAATAATATAATTAAAAATTTTAAAAATTATTGGAAAAAATAGTTTTAATAATTATAAATACTATAAGAATATCTTTTTAATTAAATAAATGAATTTTTATTTATCATATCAATTTTATTTGATGATGATGATGATGATGGTTAACGTCCGTTGAGACCAAATAATGATCTATCGGACCTAAAAAGACAAATTATTTATTTTGATTTAAGATTTTATTCCTATGCTCAAAAAGCTTGGAGAGAAGCCTCTCGAGTTCACTATAATTTTGGCATTGTAAAAGGCTAGGAAGGTCAGTATTGTAACAAAGGTTGTGAAATTGAGATCTAATGTGGTTGTATGCAGGGCACTCTAAGAGGAAGTGGTTTTCATCCTCGATGCTCCTATTCTCACAAATATGGCAGATCCTTTCTATCCATGGCGTTTTAGGAACTGCCCAGCGGCCAGTTTCACTATGGAGCTCATGAGAATTCGTTCTAATCTTTGCTATATTAATTTTCTTTTTTGAGCTAGTTAGAATAGAGAGATACCTTTGATCTTCAAGGGTGGGGTTGATGACCTTCTTATAATAACTTAATTTTCTTTTAGACGCTAAATCCTTCTCACACGACAATTTTTCTTTGAACTTAGAAATAACAATATCTTTAATGTTATTTATGTTTTGCAAAGCATCATGCTCCTATTCTTATTTAAAAGCTTTATAAATCTATTCAAAATTAGTGTATTGTGATGTTTATCATACTTGACCTATGTTGAATCGTTATATTTTTCAATAATTAAGTTACATAACTAAATTATTACACTTTGTCAATGGTTATGTCACATTTTTAATTGAGCATGGGAGGCTTCTCTCCAAGATTTTTGAGCATAGGAATAAAATCTTAAATCAAACTAAATAATTTATTTCTTTAGGTCCGATAGATCAAAGTTTGGTCTCAGTGGACGTTAACCACCACCATCATCTTCTTCAACTTTCATCAAAATTTTTATTATAATAAGACATTAACCATAAATACATACCATTTTTATAATCCATAAAATACAAAGTAAAATTATTAACATTTGATGTGCAACCAAATATTTGGAGTTAAAATAATTTAATGTTAAATATTAAATTTAAATTCATTTTAAATTTTAAATTAATCTTTATATAAAATTAAAAAACAATTAACCTGTGATGTACAACCAAATATTTGAAGTTGAACCATTTAATGTTAAATATTAAATTTAAATTCATTTTAAATTTTAAATTAATACTTATATAAAATAAAAAATACAATTATTAATGTTAAACAATACAATAAAAGAATTATTTCAAATACTTATAAAATTTTGAATTTTTATTAAATACATTAATTTTCTTTTATTAAATTAATTTTATTTAAAAACTATAGAACTCTATTTAATATTATTAATTTCTTACAACTATATAACTCTATTTAATATTATTAAATTCATATAACCATATCCATAAAATATATAATCATATATAATCATGGGAAATGTACTTTTTTTTAAGTTTTTTTTTTCATGCAAAAAAAAGAAGTTTCGATTTTATTCATTCGGAAAAAAAATTACATTATGGTTATACACTTCGAAAGTGTATTCTTAAAGATCTTCCAAGATCCTCACAGTCTACATGGATCTGAGCCAAAATATCTCTAAGAT
Organism: Pinus tabuliformis; assembly: GCA_031772625.1. Taxonomy (NCBI): domain Eukaryota; kingdom Viridiplantae; phylum Streptophyta; class Pinopsida; order Pinales; family Pinaceae; genus Pinus; species Pinus tabuliformis. The sequence continues at coordinate 1,285,485,020 of CM062807.1, forward strand.
GAGATATAAAAATATAAACATAACTGTTTGTTTTTACACCAATTTGAGACACATATCTTAAAGCAAAAAAAAAAAAAAAAATCCACTGATGAAGATTAGGAATATTAGATATTCCTAGCTATCTCTCATAGAAAAAAAACATATATCACACAATTTGATAACCAAAAAATACAACCAAAACATATATGCAGAGTGTTAGAAATGTGTTTTCATTGATGGAAAAGGTCAAGAAGATGAAGGCAAAAGCATAGATGATTGCAAGAAGAATGAAGATTAGCTCAAGGTAAGTAAAAGGCAAAGATGGAGAAGGTGCTATGAATTTAAAGCCATTTTAAGCTCAAAATATTACTTCAAGTGATTTTAGGACCCACTAAGATGGGTAGAGCTCTAAAATAACTTTCTGGTGGTATATGGAAGTTCAAAAATGCCCTAGTGGATCATAAGTTATTTTCAGTCAAAGTTCAAGAACCTCTAAAGTCAAGTTGTAGAGCTAAGTTGGCAGAATGGTTTAAGTGGCGATAATTTGGCGCTTTTGCAAAATTTGGCAGAGCTTTCTAGCGAAATGGCTAACCAACAGTCCGAGAGAACATGGATTGACAACAAAGTGACAAAATGTGTTTCCATTGGCCAATGGTGGATCCCCTTATAACAACTCATCCTAGCAGGGGTTTTCGTGGATGGTTTCAATTTTGCGCACAATTGGGGGCACTCGAGATGATGTAATCTTGTGAGAATGTCTATAATGACAAAGGCTCTCATTGGTGAAAGTTCTGCAAGAGGTGGTCCTTAGAGCCACATCTCTGTGGGAATCCTTACCTAGAAATGATAAGGCATGCACAAAGAAGTGAACAACTAAGATGATGTAAACCCACAGGGGCTTCTCTAGGGGAGCAATATCATACCACATGCATTCATGTTTGGGGATATATATTGAGGAAAAAATAACATAATGTATTGAGCATATAATAGGGGGTAATTTTTTTTTTATTGGCAAGTATAAAAAATGGAGCTCAAAGTTAATGAAAAAATATTAAGGGGTATAAAAAATGTTAATGAAAAAATGGATACCTACAATATCTAGTGAAATTAGGGGATTTTTAAATTGGTAAGGTGTATTCAGTTCGTATCTATAGGGGGGTTAAATAATGTGATTTTTAGAGCTATTTTCCAATATGTAGTAAAATTAGGGGCATTTTTTAGTATGACACGAACGCATGTGATATGTAAGAGGTTAATTAAGGTAAACCCCCATGTGTAAGCCCAGGTGGAGGTGGACAGTCCACACAATAAATAAGAGTAGATGTAGAAATTTGATTGGTGGAGAGTTTAACAGCGGGGGTCCCCATGGGACAACTCACCTCGGGCAAACTTCCCCGGAAGAAACAAAGGTGTTTGTAGAAGTTGGAGCCAGGATGACGTAGGGACATGGAACATGGTGCGAGGAGAAGTAATTGCAACAGTAAAACAGACTAGGACCCTTTGAATTTTTTATTAAGGAAATTAGTTGAAAACCAAAGGCACAAAACCCCTTTCTCTCTCCTCTCTAGGAGACGTGTGGCAACATCTTATTGGTTCAAGATGATGTCAACATGGTTTTAGACTTGGGACACATGGCAAGTGTTTTTGGCATTTTCAAGTGGTTGAGTGGGCCAAATATAAGTCACACGTGTCACCTCTCAGATGGCACCAAGTGGCAACGGTGATGTGAGAATGACATCACCCCGGAAGATTTTAAGATGTGCACAAATAAAGACTCGAGGTTGACTAGGCATCAGGTAGATGTGGTAGATAGTGCAACATAATAAGTCACCTTAGATGATTTTTTATTGGTCCATGAACATTGCAAAGGTCCCACGAGGACACATCATCTAGGTCTGTTACACTAAAATTTGTCACCATGACTATTTGCAGTCAGTATGGCTCCATCAATTGTCATACTGTCCTCCTTGGCAAGTCTTATACCTCTGCTCCTCATGTCAAACTCCAAGAAAGAGAGAAAGTCCTTAAAATTCAATATAACTCTGGTTACGCAGTTTCTCTTACCCTTACCTGCGTGTACGCACCTCAAATTCATAATACCTGCGTACTTGTACGCTTTGTCTGTAAAGGGGTGGGTGCGTACTCCTGTAAAGGTCAAAAGGCGCAAGTTTTACTTCAAAAAAGTTACTTGTGGTCGATTCTAGAGCATTCTAGAAGATGGTTTGACGTGTATTGAGCACCTCCAGATGGTTCATGCATCCCAAAGAAAGAGGAACTTATCCCATCAAGAGGGGAGCTATCCCATTGAAAGAGGGGCTTATCCCATTGATGGTGGACCTGTTTAACTTCCTCCAAAGCATTATAAATACAGGAATTGGGCCAGAGGGAGAGAAGGTTGAAAGCTGAACATTCCTAAGGGTAGATGCTGCTGAAATTAGGACTCCCTGTTAGAGCTTGAGAGGAGAGATTCCAATCCTTTCTTAGCTTCATTTAGAAGTGGGTGAGCTGATCAAAGTAAAGGAGAACTCTTGCTGGACCCTGGGAGGGACCTGTACAACACCAAGGCACTGGTTGTAATGGTTTCTTTTGTTTCCAATTAATACAATTAAGTTCATTTTTCTCAACAAGTTGTTATATATAATTTGTTTCATAAACTCCTTGGTCTTTATGATGAATATGTTTTATTATATGAGTTATTCAGGTGCTATGTAATCGTTTGCTTGTTAGTGAATGCAGGCTTCAAGGAGGAGGAGCTCATCTGGATCGGAGAGGCTTGGCTGCTACAAACAACGTTGGACTAAAGGTATGCCTTAAACACCTAGTTGCTTTTATTTTAAATGCATATTTAGGGAAAGATAGTGCTTGATTGTCTTGTTTGTCACTAGAAAGCCTTAGCTTCTAGGGAGGTCGGTTTTGTCTGCAAAATTGACTCTTTCCGCATGAAAAAATGGCGACTCCACTGGGGAATCCATGGATTTGATTGATTTCTCTTTTGATTGATACTTTGATTTGAGAAAAGTCGATTTCTTTCTAGTTTTTGACTGATTGACTGTGAATTTGGGTGGAATAGCTTAGGGTTAAGTTAGTTTTTATTTTTCTTGATTTTGAGAGCAGTACGCACCCTCTGCGTTAAGCACAATGCGTACCTGTACGCACTTCTGCTTTGTACACAGAGCTTGGCCGCACCTGTGCAAACAGGCTGCCTGTGTACCCTGTCAAAAGTTTAGAAAATTCCATTTTTTCCTTTTTTTACCTATTAGATTTTGTTTATAGTTTATTTTTGCTGCCCAGATCCACTGGTTACCTGTCAGAAGTTTTCATCTAAGCTTGTTTCATTAGCATCAAGGGTTTTAGTGAAGTTCATAGAAGTTCTAGCCCTAGGTTTGATTTTTGTATTGGTCTTGTAGTGACTTTGGCTTTAGAAGTTGTAAAAACCTTGGATATCGCTGGTCTTTTCAGTCTTCTTAGGAGTCGGACCTTTCATAAAATCCACCTTTGTGAGAAACCTACCTTTGTGTTGTCTCTTTGCGGAATTTCGAGAAGGCTTTCTGTTAAAGCTGTGAATTTCATTCTTAAGAAAAAGAACAAAAAATTTTCATTTTTGTTTTTGACTGGTTTATGATTCTGCATGAATTAGTCCTTGGTTGAATTGTAACTGAGTAAAACAACCTGGAATTATATTTTGTAGGCTTTTACCTCATTAGATTTGCTTTTAGGTAAATTTCTCTTAGATTTGCTTTTAGGTAAATTTCTCTTAGATTTTCATAGATCCTAAAATTGATTTTTGTTAAGTAGTTTTACATGCTTTGTTAAAATAGGGAAAAATACAAAAATCTCTTTTGAAAAAAGTTTGTTTTAAGTAGCGTTTGAAGTCTTTGAAAAGAGAAAGGAAGTTTTCGTGCAAATAATTAGTGGTCATGTGTTATGTGCTTTGGAAAAGATAAAGAGATTGTTTCTTTGATTTTCATTGCCAAGAAAGTTGTTTTTATAAATTTTGCATTCTCCAACTCTCTTAGCTAGGAAATTCATTGAAAAGGAAAGGTAGTTTAAATCATCTTAGGTGCATCTTTTTAGTGGATTTGAGTCGAGTCTACACACCATCAGTTTCATCTCCACTACCTTTTGTCCTAAAGAAAAGCCATAAAATTAACGCTTAAAGTAAAATTAACTTAGTAACTTTTTATTTACTAGGGCTCTGAAACACCAACATAGATCAGGCTAGTGTCTTGGAGTAGGAGAGTAATTAACTCTGCAAGACAGTAAAACAAAACAAGTAGCTTATCTTGTGGTAGGATAAATCCAACTGTTACATTTATGCTCTGGGAAAGCTCCTCTTAAAGGAGAAGCACGAGATCGTGTCCGAACAAGTGAGGGGATCAATCCTCCTTCATTGGGAACGACGCCAGATATGCACGTACTACAAACGGTAAACCTTGGATTAACCATTGTCGAGGAGCCTGGGGTCACTTGTCGGTAAACCTTGGATTATTGTCAAGGAGCCGGATAGGGGATTGAGCTTGTTACTCTGCCCTTGCATGCTATCGGATCGTAGACTGTTCCCCCAGGTATATTTGTTGCTGTTGGTAACCTTAGTGACTATTATCTTTAGGGTTCTACCCAAGGTGACGGTGGAGGGAAGATCCCACTGTACCTGGAGCAGACATCGGCTAGACTCACTTGGATTTTCTAGGGGGTTTACTTCACTCGAGACGGTTAAAGTGGAGGAGCTTGTGCCAGTCTATTCATTAAGCAGATTGTCGGGGTAACTGTTCCACCCGCGACTTCTGTACTGAATTTTGCGATGTTGGATTTCATCACCAACTAGTGTTTTCGGTCCGGAAGGTTACTGTTTGTGTGTGGTTTGACGCCCTAGATTCTTTAGGCACGTGATTTGAATTTGTTTGGTTCTTTAGAGACTTTAGGCGGTTTGCTTTGAGATTTTACTTTGTTTGCGTGTGCAGTAGTTAAAAGTTTTAACTGTGGCTGAATTACCGAGATAGTCCCGTAGACTTCGGGGCCAGTCTCCTGAGGTTGTAACCGTGGCCGATTTGTTGAGGAAGTCCCGTAGACTTCGGGGCCAACCTCCTGAAGACGTCCCGGGTCATTACGAAGGTTTGAAAGTCCTTGTAACTCCTAGTGGCAATAAAGTAGGTTCACCTGAAAAAGGAGAGTCTTCGTTGGTAGTTCATCCTGATTACCAAACTCTAGAAACAGGTTATAATCCTGAAGTTATTTCGGTTTCCGAACTTGCTGGTAGTTTTTCATCTACTAGTGATATAGGCGAAGAACCTGAGATATCTGAACCTGTTACTCCAACATCGGGGTTAGTCTCTCCAACTTCTAGTGCTCCTGATTCACCTAGGGTAGAAAGAGTCATCACCGAAAATCTTCCTTCTGGTTTGATAGCTATTGAAGAACTTGCTCCAGAAGAAGAAATAGGCATCCCTATCCCTGAAAATCAACCTACTATTGATCTAAGGGAGCGTGAATCCATTTTTTACAGTCCACCTAGAAGTACTACTTGGTATCTTTCTTTAACTAATTATTTGGACAACTCAGGGTTAAGTTTTTCACCACCTCGTGCTCCTTATCCACCTAGAGGTATTTATACTCTCGTAAATATGTCAGGTCAGTCGTCCATGTTTACTCAATCGCCTGAATCTTTTTTATACGGCGGTCCTTCTGTTCCCTCTGGGTATCAGTCACTTTCTGGTACTTTTGCGGGAGCATCTCCTCAACCCATTGAACATGGGTTATTAACTGGAAACAATGGTAATAAACCGTTGAGCGTAGGAGACATTTACATGATGTCAGGTTCTATTCCCAATTCTCAACCTCAAGGTGGCCAGTTACCGCCTGGGGGGCAGCCTCAATTAACGCCTGGGGGGCAACCTCAAGGTACACAAATTGTGTCTGGGGGGCAACCTCAAGGACAGTATGTACCCATGGTGCAGTACATTCCTCAAGGTCAACCCCAGCCTCAATATGTACCCCAAGGTCAACCTCAGTATCAATTTATACCTCAAGGTCAACCCCAGTATCAGTACATGCCTCAAGGGTATCTACCCCAAGGTCAGTTTTAGAATCAAGGTTTCCAACCACCCCAAGGTCAATCTTATGTTCAAGGTATGGGAAATGTACCTTTCAATTATCAATCCTACCCTCAATCCGGTTATGGATCTCAATATCCCCAACCTGTTATGGGTCAATACCTTGGAATGAACATAGTGTGGGATCCATCGCAAGTTCAACAGGTGTTGCAGCCCAATGTACAGTTTTCATCTCAAACTGGACAACCCTTAGTTTCTGGTTCGCCCCAGCAACCAGTCCAGTCTAATATTCAAACTTCTATACCTTCGGTAGTTTCTCAGTTTGGGCCTATTTCGCCTCATACTCCATCTCAAACGATTGCTGCAACTGCCGCAACATCTGTTCAATCTACCCCACTTACTTCTGGAGTATCGACAGCTCCGGTTTCTACTGTCTCTGTATCTACTCCTCAGACATCTTTACCATCGTCTGGATCCACGATTCAAACTACGGTTCAGATGCCTGTAGGACAACCTGGTTTAAGTACGGTTGTCACTAGTCAACCACAATTCACTTATCAACTGTACCAGGGACAGTACCAATACGGTCCTGCTGTCCAGCAGCCAGTTTACCAGTATCAACCGTATCCTGGGTACACTTATCAACAATCACAACAACCCCAGTACGGTCCGGTTAATCCTGGTTTTCCGGGAGGATACAATATCCCGAACGCGATTCCTATTCCTAGTTATCCTGGATATCCTCCTCCTGGGGCTGGTATAGTGACCCAGAGTTTTAGGGATCCTAATCGGCAGCTACCGTTTATCGCAACTTTGGATTTACCAGACTTGTCGCGCCTAATGAACAATCCAATAAATTATCTTCCGTTTTGGCCGCCAATGCCAAATAAGTTGCCCAATGACATTCCCAAGTTCGAAGGTAAGTCTGGAGAGGACCCGTCGAATCATGTGATGACTTACCACCTCTGGTGTGCCTCTAATTCCATCTCAGATGATTCGATCCGCTTACGTCTTTTCCAACGTACTCTCATTGGTCTTGCGGCCAAGTGGTACATTGAGTTACCACGGGCCTCTTTTTATAATTTTAGCCAGTTAGCTACCTCGTTTTTAACTCATTTTCAGTTGCCGGTCAGATATGATAATGGCATGGAGTTACTAACTTCTTTAAAACAATCGACGTCCACATATATTTCCGATCATATTCATGAATGGAGATGTCGAAGGCGGTTAGTGAAAGTTTTTATCCCGGACCAGATCTTAGCTGAATGGTTTGTTAAATCATTGTTACCGAAGATTACTGAGGATGTAGCTAAGGCCGGAGTAGTTACTGAGGAGCAAGTGATTGCTCAAGCGCAGTACCTTGACTTAGTTTATACTCAGTCAGGTACGTTACACGAAAAGATCCCAGATCTTCCTAAGTCAAATCAAATCGCTGCTGCTCCTTCGGGATCTCATGCTGCTGATGGCATGATTGGTACAGTAAACACTAAAAGCAAGAAGAAATCCTCAAAGAATTCTTCTCCTATTATAACCTTACCAGACTCCCCGACAGGAGATTCTTCTGCTGAAGTTTCCGCTGATATTCACGCTATAGAGTCATCTACAGCTAAATCAAAATCCGGTGGAAAGAAGAAAGGCAAGAAGAAGAATAAAGTAGAAACAACTCCAAAGGAGAAAACCGAAAAGGCGGAATCCAATGATGAAAAGCGCAAACCTCGATATCCTTGTCTTATTTGTGAAGAGGATCACTTTACAAGAGACTGCCCTCATCGAGCAGAGGTTGCGAAGATCGTCAAAGGTTCCCAAACTCCTGCTATTTTGAAAGATCCATTTCCAAAGCAGGATAGTAAGATGATAGGTTCTTCCTCGAGTGCCAGTGAAGAACCCATATTGATGATGTCTCATGTAAGGATTGCGACTCGATCGCAAGATTATGGTAGTAAAAGTCCTGTTGATGGCAAAGAAGCAGAATCTTCTCATTCTAATCCATCAACCTCAGCTCCCGGTTCCGATCCACTACAGATCGAGAAGCCTAACCCGGACTTAGTAATCAAACCGCCTGCCAAGGGTATACTTCGAAAGTCTGCTTTCAATCCACATGCGAGAGTGGCCCAGAATTATAACATTGTTGAGGACTTAGCTATTTCACCCTCCGCAATGTCGGCTTTGGAAGTGCTGCAATCATGCCCAACACAACGCAAATTACTTTTGTCGGCTATAGGAGCTGTTGATGTTCAGGACCCGAACCTAATAATCTTTGATCTAGGAAATAGTACACCGCGTTTACCTCATCAAATGGCTTTCCAGATCCCAGTGATAGTAAAAAACAGGCCTATTCATCGGACTGTAATTGATGAGGGAGCTTCCACGTGTATTATGTCGATACAATGTTGGAGATCGCTTGGGTATCCTTCACTAAATCAATCCCCGACAATTCTTAAGGCCTTTGATGGCCGTGGGTTTCATCCTTTTGGCATTCTACAGGATTTGCCTATAGGGGTTGAAGAAAAAACCGTTAGTCTGGATGTGGAGGTGGTTGATGCCCCTCTAGACTACAACCTTCTCTTGGGTCGAAGTTGGTCTTACACTATGACAGCGGTCGTTTCATCGGTCTTCCGAGTAATAAAGTTTCCACATAATGGCAAGATCATAACAATAGACCAGCTGGCTTACTTTTCTTCCGACCCAGCCTCTTCAGAGAGTATTCAGCATGTCAGTAAAACGACTATCCCATATAAGGATGTTGGAGTAGGATTAGTTAAAGATGCCGGTTTACTAGGAACTTTTCCTTTTCCTCCAATAAACACATTGTCTTCATTTGCATCCATTCATATGATTACATCAGACACCATTGTTTATGACGATCCTTGGATCGTTCCTTCTGAATCTGAGATAGACTCATTTGGTAATGCTATGCCGTTGAGTCCATATGAAATTGCCTATGAAGCCGTGCAGTCTTTTACTGACCCGCATTCAACCAAAAAAGACTTAATGAATGTGGTATGTGAGGAATCACTTTTCACATCAACCTCGGAGTTAATAGCGTTTCCCGAAGTTGTGTCATCTGACGAGCAACTTCGTGAAGTCCTATGTGTAGACGATTTACCATGGGAAGATCTCCTTCACAGATCTTCGTTTTTACCTGAGGATGATCGTTTTGAAAATGATTTCTCATCAAACTTTACAGCTGAATATGTCAAAGAAGCTCAGAATCCAATGAAACATCTTGATTCAGAGCTGAATTTGGGAAACATTTCTCGAACTATTCCCATTGACATTTCAGTCAAGCCTGGAATTGTTGAGAACATTCATATAGGTGCCTCGTGTATAGATGACGAAATTCAGACATACAAGGCCCTATTTCAAGAATTACGCGACGTGTTTGCCTGGTCCTATGAGGAAATGCCAGGAATTGATCCTGCGATTGTTGTCCATGAGATCAAGACTTACCCAGACGCTAAACCCGTCCGACAACGTTTGTGTCAGATTCACCCACGAAAAGCGGCTGCAATTAAAGCAGAAGTTGAGAAGCTGTTGAAAGCAGGTTTCATTTATCCGATCCCGTTAACGGATTGGGTATCGAATATTGTTCCGGTTAACAAAAAATAGGGAACAATAAGAATATGCATCGATTATAGGGACATTAATCGAGCTTGTCCAAAGGACAACTACCCAACACCCTATATCGATCAAATAATTGATGATTGTGCCGGCAGTGAAATATTTTCCTTTATGGACGGTTTTTCCGGTTACAATCAAATCAATATTCTACCTGCCGATCAACCAAAAACGACTTTCATTTGTCCATGGGGGACATTTGCTTATTGCAAATTACCTTTTGGGCTCAAGAACGTCGGAGCAACTTTTCAAAGGGCAATGTCTTATGCGTTTCATGACATCAAACACATTGTGCAACCGTATCTCGATGATTTGCCTGCTCATTCCTTACATCGAGCTGACCACCTTGTCCATTTACGAGCAATCTTCATGAGGTGTAGGCATTATCGTATTCGGTTGAACCCACACAAATGTGTCTTCTGTATAGAAGTGGGACGATTGCTGGGGTTTGTAGTTTCGAAAGCCGGCATTCACGTCGATCCCTCGAAGGTAGAAGCTATCATCAAATTGCCTCCTCCTTCGAGTCTTCGCCAACTCCAAAGTTTGCAAGGGAAAGCAAACTTTTTACGACGATTCATTCCTAACTACGCCGAGGTTACAAAGGGTTTTACAAGGTTGTTGAAGCAGAACGCTCAACTCTCTTGGGATGAGATAGCTCAGAAATCTTTTGATGCACTCAAACACGCGTTAACCCATGCACCGTTGTTGCATCCTCCCAACTACAACCAGGATTACTTTTTGTACCTCGCCGCCGCTCATTCCACCATTGGGATGGTCTTAGTTCAGGAAAATGAATTCGAAACGGAACATGTGATATATTACCTTAGTCAGACGTTAAATCCAACTGAGCTAAAATACTCACATGTGGAGAAATTGGCATTGGCAGTCGTTCAAGCTGTCCAGCGTTTTCGTCACTACATTTTACTCCATAAAACTACAGTCATTTCGGATTGCAACCCTATGCTCTATATTTTGACCAAACAATTGCTAGGGGGCAAGTACTCTAAATGGATTTTTATCCTGCAGGAGTTCGACTTGGAGTTTGAAAAATCTAAGTCTAAGAAATCTTTAGTTTTCGCGGAGTTAATGTGTGACTTCCCGCGTGCTGACACGGAAACTGTGGCAGAGGAGCCCATTGCGGACGAATCTTTGTTTCTAATCAGCACTTTAGATCTGTGGTATGGGGATATCATCGTCTATCTCCAGACCCAATCCTTTCGGCCCGAAGTTTCAAAGTCGAAACGTCGGAAAATTCGATTCTAGTCCCAACAGTACAAAATTATTGGAGATACTCTTTATCGCCGTGGGGCAGACTTGGTTTTTCGACGTTTCTTAACTCACGAAGAAACTGAAAGGGTTTCGAATGTCTGTCACTCTGGAGTGTGTGGCGGTCATATGTCTGGGTATGTCACAGCCCAAAAGATATTGCGCGCTGGCTACTTCTGGCCATCCTTGTTTAAAGATTGTATTACTGCAGTCCGAAAATGCCACAACTGTCAAGTGTTTGATCGAAATATGCGCGCTCCACCTGCTCCTCTCCACCCTATAATTGCCGTTGGTCCTTTTGCCAAATGGGATATCGATTTTATTACATGTAACCCTCACTCGGCCCGGGGGTATGCGTATATCATCCTTGCGGTAGATTATTTTACTAAGTGGGCCGAGGCGATGCCTACATTCGAGGCAGATGGCAAGACAGCTGCAATTTTCGTATTCAATCATATAATTGCTAGGTTTGGTGTCCCACAAGTGATAATCACTGACCATGGACGCCATTTTCGAAACGTTATGATGACAGAACTTACAGGCCAGCTTGGTTTGCGTCACGATAGTTCAACTCCTTATTATCCACAAGCGAATGGTCTGGTTGAGTCCATCAACAAAGTTTTAGTTATCATGATCCGACGAATCATTGGTATTCATCGATCGAATTGGCACAACATGTTATTTTCAGCGCTTTGGGCCTACCGAACCTCAGTGAAAACATCAACAGGGATCACTCCTTTCCAACTAGTTTATGGTTTGGAAGCTGTGCTACCCATTGAATGCGAAATCCCGTCACTGCAAATGGCCATTGAGTTACTTCCAGCTACTTCTGAAGAGGAAAAGCGTTTATTATAATTAGCTCAATTAGATGAGACTCGACGTGATGCTGCATTAGCGATCGAGACTCACGCAAAACGTATGAAAGCTCAGTATGATCGAAATGTGACCCCTCGAAATTTTTCGGAAGGAGACCTAGTGTTGTTATATGATCAAGCTAATGATAAATTAGGTTCTAGAAAATTCGTTCCTATGTGGCATGGGCCCTATATTGTTAAGCGAAAGCTAGCAAAAGGAGCCTATGAGCTGGTAGACTTTGACGGGGACTCTTTGGGTAAACCCAGAAATGGACTTTACCTAAAGAGGTATTATGCTTAAATGATGGGTATGGAGAATTTTTAGTTAGGTTAGTTTTTCTTTCTAGCTGGTGTGTTTGTTAGTTTAGACAGTGTGCTTAGCTTAGAGAGTGTGTTTTTCGTCATTATTCTGCTTATCTTGGTTTTACTCTTGATGTTTGCAGATGTCAATGCCTCTCCAAACATACATTGGATTTGCTGATGGTGCTTGTCGTAGTACACGGAATATCTCTTCCGCAGCTTGGGTTATCTATTCGCCCTCTAACGAGTTAGTTTCTATGCATGGGGTGAGCCTCAGTCAAACAACAAACAACATTGCCGAATACAGTGCAGTGATTGAGTTATTGTCTGAATCTATTTCATTTGGGATTCGGAGTTTGATAGTGAGGTTAGATTCTGAACTCGTTGTATTACAGCTTAATAGAGTGTATGCCATTAGAAATCCAGTGTTATTAAGGTTATTTTTGAGAGGGCGTCTCTTGGAACGTGAATTTGATTACATTGAATATCAGCATATTCCAAGGTCTTTAAATACATTAGCAGATGCAATTGCTTCTCGAATGTTAAATAGACATTTGCAATAATCATACATGTAAATTTAAAACCATTTCATAACATGATTTACAAGATAAGCCGGTAATAATGATATATATAGATAGGAATGTGTCAAAAAATACATCGTCTTCGATCATAGGTTGAAAAACACCTTATGATCGGCAAAAATGATAAGTACAAAAAACCAAAATGTCACATGTGTCTACAAAACGACCATCCAATCACTGGTGATGATCTCTATATGACACCACTGCATGGACCACCCTACACAAGAACCTCCTAAAAGGTCCTGGGACCCTGACTACATAGCGCTGAAGCTTGATAGGAATATCATCTATGGTAGTCTCCGGTATATCTGCTGTAAGATGCTCTAAGTCATGTTCCAACTCAGCTAAAGTCTCTGTGGCCTCGTCCTGTGGGGCCGGTGCCGCTGCAACTGGTAGTCTCCTCTCGAAAGGCCATAGATTGGCTAGACGACGTGGGCCTACATCTGCATTTTGAAAATTATTACTATCAGTTTTGAGACGATATAAAGACAAACAAAAAAATAGATAGTTTAAAAACTTGTGGAAAATGAAGTTACCTGTATCATCCCATTGTTCTCCCGGTGGAAGAACCATGTCCGGATCTCCACGAAAATCAACTCTGGCATAAGGAAAATCCTGTATAGAAAAGACCTGGTTCTCTAACCAGTGAAAGTACTCCAGAGTAAATCGGACAACCTCCATGCCCTCATCAGGATGACGGGCCATAACCGCAACCCATCGCATCAATTTAGGCTCTCGAGGAAGCCCAACACCAATAGTGAGCTGCTGTGGGATCAGCATCGGAACCCTCTCTAAGCCAAAACTCACAACTAAAGGCCCATAACCAAAAGACTTTAGCTGTCCGTTTTTGGCTCTAGTCAGTTGGCCTTTTACATTGGCCAACACAGCATCACACCAGTTGAAAATGGTACCTCGATAGCAATCAATCGCCATCCGCATCTGGGATCTAGTGGCAATGTGTAAAGACGTAGCCCCGCAAAGTCTGGTAACTGTAAAGGCAATCACCATAAGTTCAGGACGGGATATAGTTTTGATCTCTATCCCCTTCTCCTGAGACTGAGTGTTACACCACTCTAGTCAGAGACTAGCGATGGACTGGCCACCCGGCCTAGTCCCGAACAGAGTCAAGTGTTCACCTCTCTTGGGCAAACCAGTGAGAAAGTAGATATCTGCGGGCTCCATCTCGAGCTGGTGCCCTCCAATATAAAAACACTGGTCCTGAACGTTCCATCTTTCTACCAGCCACTCTAGAAATCTCACTTGGGCCCTCATGCCAGGTATGGCCCAGTATTTATAAAGGCCGCATGCCTTCAAAGCATCAATTGACGGTTGATGATTAATGGCGGCCAAATCAACATCTTCGTGCTCTCTCTCGCGCCAATCAAGCATGGTGAACAATCTACACACCAGAAAACATCCATTAGAGTCCATAAAATCAAAACATTTTGGTCCATTTTGGAGAATTTGGGGTTTAAAAACTCTTTGCGCGGAGTACGCACCCCACCTTTAGGAACAGAGCGTGGGTACGCAGGTTCCCTTAAGGCAAGGTGCGTACGCCCGACATTTTCCCAACTGAGAAAATGTCGGGGTACGCGGGTCCCTAGTGTGGCACCTGCGTACCCCGAAAGGCGGTTCTTGAAACCCCAAAGCCTCCAAAAAATGAAATCTAGGGCCTAAAAACGAATTCTAAACGGATGAAAATGAAGAGGAGGATGTTCAAAATTACCTGAAAGAGACGGCATTCGATTTCGACGGTCGGATTCTCCGCAATGTCCACGGGAAGTTTCTTGCCAAAAGCCCTTTTTCTCTCCTCAACAGTAAAATGGTAAAAATGAATTGGTAAAAGCCCTTTTTATAGGTTTTTTGGGTAAATAAATGGTAAATTTGTTTATTTTTCACCATGAAAAGGTATTTTTCAAAGTATTTTTATCTATCTTCAACAGGTATGAGTAATGTGTTGGTTTTTGTGCAGGATAAAGGATTTTCAGGGAAAATTGTCATTTTTTACAAACAAAAACATCAGAGTCATCTTTAATCCCTTTTCTGACTCCTAAAACATGAAAAGATTGCCGAGCGTTTCTTTTACACTCGTTAAAACAGAATTAAAAGACGGTCCTCTTATAGCCCTTTTCTGACCGTAAAAACATGAAAAGATTGCCGGATTTTTGTCGTTTCAAATTCGATATTGGAAATAAAACGATGTGTCCTTGATCGCTTTTTACTTTTTAGGTCAGGGACACTAATCATGAAAGTACTCCTTGGTCGTAAAGATCAAGAGGTTCTCTCAAGTATTATTTTATACTTTTTCGGGCTTGGGAGACACAAATTTACGAAAAATGTCAACCCTGGAGTCTTCTTAAGTTTTTCAGACTCTCTAAAATTGAAAAACGCCGAGTTTCTCCTATACTGGACTCGTTAAAATTTCACAGTAAAGGACCTGTTCGATTACAAACAGGAACGGACCACTCCTTCTTAGGGTTCGAATCTAAACTAAGTTGGACTCATCCGAAGGATTTTCTTTTTCTTCTATTGCAGATACTTTGGATTCAAACTTGGGGGATAATGATCTTAGAATCTTTTGAACTACTAGAGACTCCTTTACTTCTTCACCCAAATTTTTCATACAATTTACAATCTCATCTACCCGAAGAAAATAATTAGCCACACTTTCATCATTATACATCTTGAGAGTCTCATATTGAATTCTGAGAGTTTGAAGTTTGGCTTGTTTTACCTGTTCATCTCCTTCATAGCTTGTGATCATTTTGTCCCATATTTCTTTTGCTGATTTGAAGTGCATTACCTTCATGAATTCTGTTTGGGATATACTTCCTAATAGAGTACTGACTGCTTTTGCATTTGTTTCATACTTCTTTTTCTCAGCTGGATCTGTAGGAGTAGCTGAAGGAAAAGCATAGCCTGTTTCTACAATGTCCCAAACTTCAGTACCAAGAGATTGAAGATATGCAGTAACTCTTACCTTCCAATAATTGAAGTTTGTCCCATCAAAAACTGGTGGCCTGATTGATGCTTCTCTCTCGTAGTTGCTCATGATGAACGATCTACCTTCAAGCGATCAAGCTTTTCTGAAGGACCTGCTCTGATACCAATTGTTGGAAATAATACTGATTCACCCCCCCTCTCAGTATTATTTCCAACAATTGGTATCAGAGCAGGTCCTTCAGAAAAGCTTGATCGCTTGAAGGTAGATCGTTCATCATGAGCAACTACGAGAGAGAAGCATCAATCAGGCCACCAGTTTTTGATGGGACAAACTTCAATTATTGGAAGGTAAGAGTTACTGCATATCTTCAATCTCTTGGTACTGAAGTTTGGGACATTGTAGAAACAGGCTATGCTTTTCCTTCAGCTACTCCTACAGATCCAGCTGAGAAAAAGAAGTATGAAACAAATGCAAAAGCAGTCAGTACTCTATTAGGAAGTATATCCCAAACAGAATTCATGAAGGTAATGCACTTCAAATCAGCAAAAGAAATATGGGACAAAATGATCACAAGCTATGAAGGAGATGAACAGGTAAAACAAGCCAAACTTCAAACTCTCAGAATTCAATATGAGACTCTCAAGATGTATAATGATGAAAGTGTGGCTAATTATTTTCTTCGGGTAGATGAGATTGTAAATTGTATGAAAAATTTGGGTGAAGAAGTAAAGGAGTCTCTAGTAGTTCAAAAGATTCTAAGATCATTATCCCCCAAGTTTGAATCCAAAGTATCTGCAATAGAAGAAAAATAAAATCTCCGTGTTCTTACTATGTCTCAGCTACATGGAATTCTAACTGCTTATGAAATGAGAAAGGGAGGACCATCAGACAGAAGGGAGGCTGCTTTTAAAGCATCAGGCAAAGAAGATTACTATGAAGCAAGCCATGATCCAGAAGAAGAGGAAGAAGAATCAAATTTTGTCAGAAATCTTCAAAGAGGTTCTGGAAGGTTCAGAGGTAAGCTACCTTTCAAATGCTTTGCTTGTGGAAGAGTAGGTCATTATGCTGCAAAATGCTCTTATAAGGATAAAGGAAAGGAACCAGTTAGATGGAACAAGAAACAAAGCGCAAATAAGAAAAGCTACTACACCCATGAAGATAGTGATGGCTTATCAAACAGTGATGAAGATGAACAAGGTAATAAATATAGGTTGTTAATGGCATTTGAAGATGATGATTATGAGGATGCTGTAGATGTGGATAACCTTTATGATGAAATTACTAGACTCAAGAGATGCATAGAAGAAAAGAACATGATTATTGATACTCTACAATTCCAAATTGATGAAAAGGAAAAACATCTTGAAAAATTAGAAGGTGAAATTGTTGGTCTTAGAAAAGAAATTGAGAAAACAAAAACTATTAATCTCAAGTTTGTCAAAGGATCTGAAACTTTGGATGAGATTATCAGTGTGCAGCGGTCTCCACTAAATAAGACAGGTTTGGGCTATAATGGAGAAACTTCTCAAGCATCCACTTCAAAAAGTTATCTTGATGCAGCAAGAAGAAATGAGCAAGAGCACAAGGAAGATCATCAGGTAAAGCAAGGACAAATGTCAAGCAGAAATTATCAGGGGCAATCCAGCTTAAGGGTGAACAAAAGCCACAACCAGCCACAGGTAAAATCTTCTCAATTTGGTTCAAGAATAGATGAAAATAGAAATTACAATCAGTTGGCTGGTAGATCCAATAATCGCAGAAGCTTCTTCAATGGACAATGCTTTTCTTGCCATAACTTTGGTCACAAAGCAGCTCAATGTGTTGCGTATAAAACAATCATGACTAGGGAAGCTCAAAAACAAAGAAGTATGACAGGGATTACAAAAAGGACCTATAACAACTTTTCAGCTCTTGAAAATGAAGTTGAATGTTCTATTTGCAATAATTTTGGACATAAAGACTTTGAATGCAGAAGCAGGTTTCCGGAAAGAAAGGTACAAGAGCAGAAAAAGGAACAAGCCTCAGGCGCCAAAACATGGAGAATAAAGGAACCTCAAACAGAAAGATGTGGGATAGCATTTTATGCAGAAGGACAAGAAAATCTATGGTACATTGACAGTGGATGTTCGAAGCATATGACAGGTGATAAAGAAAAACTTGAGTCTTATTCTAATTTAGAAAAGGGAAAGAAAGTCTCTTTTGGAAATGATACTCCTGCAACTATAAAAGGAAAAGGTATTGCTCCTTTAAAAGAAGATGTTAAGGCTGGAAATGTTTTGTTTGTTGATGGATTGAAGCATAATCTACTAAGTGTCAGCCAGATGTGTGATCAAAGAACCGAGGTTATATTCAGATCAAATGGATGCCTTGTTCGTGATCTTGATACAGGTAAAACAGTTCTCAAAGGAAAGAGAACTCCAAATAATCTATACATATTTGATGAAGGACAACAACAATGCTATCTAAGCAAGAATGAAGAGCACTAGTTATGGCATCGAAGGTTGGGACATCTAAGCTTCTCACAAATAAGGAAAGCTTGCAAATATCAGGCAGTTCGCGATCTTCCAGATATCAAAATTCCTGACAACACCATATGCAGATCATGTCAGTTTGGAAAACAAACCAGAACTAACTTTCCAGAGAAAGAAGGATCAGCCAGCATGCCTCTTGAGCTAGTACATACAGATGTATGTGGACCATTCAGAAAAAGAACACCTAGAGGAGAGGAATACTTGATATTATTTATTGACGATTTCTCCAGGTTTGTTTGGTTAGGTCTTATGAAGCACAAAGATGAAGCATTCGAAAAATTCAAAACCTTCAAAGCCTTGGCTGAAAATGAATCAGGTCACAAAATTAAGTGCCTCAGATCTGACAGAGGTGGGGAATTTACTTCAAATGAATTTTTCGATTTCTGTGATGAACATGGGATAAGGAGAGAATTCTCTACAGCTAGAACGCCTCAGCAAAATGGAGTTGTTGAAAGAATGAACAGAACAATCCAACAAATGGCTCGTGCTATGCTTGATGAATCAGGAACCCCCGCAACCTTCTGGGGTGAGGCTGCACATACTGCGGTTATTATTCTCAACAAGACAAATGTCCGGGTGAACAGCACTCAAACCCCTCATGAGCTCTGGAGTGGTAAAACTCCTTCGGTAAAGCACTTCAAAATATTTGGGAGCAAATGCTATATCAAGAATACTGAGGAGCAGCTTGGAAAACTTGATCCTAGAGCAGATGAAGGCATTCTTCTTGGCTATTCTCCACATAGCAAAGCATACAAATGCTACAATAAAAGACTTGGCAGAATTGTTGACAGCATTGATGTAGTGGTTGATGAAAAGGGATATATTCCTAGGCAAATACATCGTGAAGACATCGAAGAAGATGAGAGCTACCCTCAAAGACAGAATGATGAAGAAGAAGAACCTCAAGAAGAATCTCAAGAAGAACCTCACGAAGAAGCAGAAGAACGGACAAGAATAGAAGAAAAGACTCCATCCAGATATGTTCAGAAGAACCATCCAGAATCTCAGATCATGGGACAAAAAGAAGCATGTATACAAACTAGAAGAACAGTTGCAGAAGCTTCAAGATATTTGGCATTACTTTCCTCCACCGAACCACAAAATGTGAAAGAGGCATGCAAAGATGAATGTTGGGTGAAAGCAATGGATGAAGAACTTGAGCAAATCGAAAAGAACAACACTTGGGAGCTGGTTCCTAGACCAAAAGATAAGAATGTTATTGGAACAAAATGGGTCTTCAAAAATAAATTGAATGAAAATGGAGAAGTAATTAGAAACAAAGCCAGACTCGTCTGTAAAGGGTATGCGCAGCAAGAAGGAATAGACTTTGAAGAAACTTTTGCTCCTGTTGCAAGACTTGAGGCCATCCGAATGTTCCTTGCTCTCTCAAGTTTTCAGAACTTCAAAGTATTTCAAATGGATGTGAAATCAACCTTTTTGAATGGAGACTTGGAAGAAGAAGTGTACATTGAACAGCCAGATGGGTTCATTCTTGGAAATGATCCAAATCTTGTATGCCGTTTGAAAAAGGCTCTCTATGGTCTCAAACAAGCTCCAAGGGCTTGGTACTACCGGTTGGACAAATATCTTCATCAACAAGGTTTCTTAAAAGGTTCAGCAGATAGCAATCTGTATATAAAAGTTGAAAATGACAAATTGCTAATACTTGTTGTGTATGTAGATGACATTATTTTTGGCAGCAATGAAGAAGCTATGAGTCAAAGCTTTGCCTCAGTCATGCAGAAAGAATTTGAAATGTCCTTGCTAGGAGAACTGACATATTTCCTTGGTTTGCAAATCCAACAGAAGGAAGGAGGAATCTTTTTATCTCAAACCAAGTATCTCAAGCAGATTTTGAAGAAATATGGCATGGAAGATGCAAAACCAGTATGTACACCCATGGTCACAGGATGTAGTCTCAGTGCAAATGATGAATCTGCAGCAGTACATCAACCAACCTACAGATCTATGATTGGAAGTTTACTATATTTGACAGGTACCCGACCAGACATCATGCATGCAGTTGGAATAGTTGGAAGATTTCAGGTAAATCCGAAGGAGACTCATCTTCAAGCAGTGAAGAGAATTTTCAAATATCTTCAAGGGACTCAAAATTATGGCTTATGGTATCCTAGAGATACAGATCTTACTCTTCATGCCTATACAGATGCAGATTGGGCCGGAAGCGTGGATGACAGGAAAAGCACAAGTGGTGGTGCGTTCTTTATGGGTCCCAGACTGGTCTCTTGGTTCAGCAAGAAACAGAGTTCAATTGCCTTGTCTACAGCTGAAGCAGAATATGTTGCTGCTGCATCTTGTTGCACCCAACTCCTTTGGATGATGCAGAATTTGCAGGATTATCAAATCACTTGTACTCCTCCAATCCCTATCTTATGTGATAACACAAGTGCAATCAGCATCTCAAAGAATCCGGTTATGCATTCAAAAACCAAGCACATACCAATCAAGTACCATTTTCTTCGGGAACAAGTACTTGAACAGAAGGTCAAGTTGGAGTATGTTCCTTCTAAGGAACAAGTTGCTGATATTTTCACCAAACCGTTGCCCAGGGACACTTTTGAATACCTCAGGCAAAAGCTGGGGGTTGTTGATGCATCATCTTACTGTTGATCATCTTCCTATTGGTGGTATAGGCTCAGGGGGAGCACATAATGCATTGTTGGCATTATGGAGAAGGAGATCTTGGAAATAGCTGCAATATGTCTCTATCTCCTTCATGATGGATTTCTGGTTACAGATCTGGAGATGCATAAGCATAGGGGGAGCATACCCTTTGCCCTTGATGTCAAAGGGGGAGAATGAAGCTGAAGATTATGTGGTTGCCATCAAGTCCAAAGGGGGAGATTGTTGGCATTATGATTCAGGTGTTATCCTTGATGGCAAACCCATTCAGGTGATAAATCAAGAAGGACGCAGGAAATATGTTCAGCAAGTGCGTCCCCGCAGGTATACCATACAGAACCCGCGTCCAGGGACGCATGCCAGCCGTTCAGGAGGTGCGTCCGCCCAGTGCACACATTTCAAGGCAGAAAAAAGCACGTGGGGGTTTCTTGTGTGGTATCTAGCCGACGGTTTTGTGTTTCTATGGTGTCGGCTCGTGGTTTTGTTCCATGTTTTGGGGAGAAGCTTGCCTATATAAAGCAAAGGAGTTCATTTGGATTAAGCATCATCTTGGTTGAATATCTTTTGGTGAGATCTAGTCCAGATCTATGAAGGCGAATCTTCTAATGGACTGTGATCTCTATGGCGCATGATCAGATCTGTGGATCTGAGTGTTTGGGTTGGTTCTGAAGTCCTCATATCTTTTATATCTGAAGGGACGCAGGTTCAGTGAAGGGAAAGTGCGCCGGGACGCAGTACAGTAAAGGCTCAGGTGCGTCTCGGAGGCAAAGGACGCGGCGCGACTGTGTTATTGGGTGCGTCTCTGAAGCAAAAGACGCGGCGCGATAGTGTTTCTGTGTGCGCCGGTCGCAGCAAAGCATAGAGGAACGGTGCGTCGGCACGCAGAACAGTGGAAGGTAGACTGCGTCCAGTCGCAGGTCACAGAAAGAAAATATGCGTCCCTGTCTTAAGATGATCTGTTGACTGTATATTTCTGTTCATAAGGTGTTCTGGGTTATTTCTGTAATTACTGATCTGATATCTGTAGTGGACTGTATCTGTTGTATACTTGTTGATCATTTGATTCTTCATGAAAAGAAGTAGGGGGTTGTAGCTCCCTTCCAGGAGAAACTGGAAAACGAGAGAGAGTTGTAGCTCTCTGCAGGTTGCAGCCTGCGTGCTGGTAAAGGACTGCACCAGTACAAAATCATTGTAAAAAGAATTTCTTGAAAGAAGATAGAGACATATTGCAGCAGGTGGTTTTCTCCCGCATTGGGTTTCCACCTTACATCTTGTGTTCTTTGGTGTGACTGTCTATTTTCTTTATTCATGCTCATTATTTTATGGTACTGATATGCAAGAATAATTCAAAAGATCAAATAAGGAAGATTTGGTAAATTGCTTGATAATACTGATTCACCCCCCCTCTCAGTATTATTTCCAACACTTATAATCAAGCAAATGTTATCCTCCTCAAGCTTGTAAAAAAATAAAGAGGTACTTGCCAGAAATGGTGGGGGAAAAGAGAGAAAAATGAGCCTATTTGTTATCCTTTGTCTCAGAAAAACCTTATCACCACTCTTGAACACGACACTTTTCATTCACCTGGGTTGGGAAATCCTTTTCCTAACAGTTGATCAAACCACATTGAAAATCTTCAGCCGGTTTCTGGGTATTAACTTTGGGTCAATTGTCACCAAGCCATCTGTTGTGTCGTTATGTGTTCAAGAGGTCACTGCAAATAAACCATTCATCTGCAAAATATCTGTCATCCATCTTGACCATCCCTGAGTCAGTCCTTACAGCTACATTTCTTCAACTTGATCTATGATTTCGTGTTGTGGGCTTGCCTGCAACGGATCGCTTTCTATCGACATCAGCACATTATCTAGAAAGATGATCTAGGAATCGTCAGTACCTTGAAATCTGCATGCCTCAATGGCAGGTTTCTCGCCTTTGACGACAGTTTACATCATTGACTTTCGATCAAAGGATTCCGTGATATGTTCGACATCAACACATTCATTCACATCTCATGGATTGTACTAGGTACTTTGAGAACCATTGACATCACTGGTGGTCTCTCTCACACTTGTTAACAGTTTACATCATTGACTGGTAATCAAGTGGTTTTTACCATGTTTGACATCAACTCATTTATTCGCATGGATAGAATCGTACTATTTCGGGAAGTAGAAATGAAGACCCTGGATCTAGTTTCTGCCATCCAGGCTGCGAGGAGTTTTGTATTCATTATATAGTAGACTAATCATAAACAGATGGCTGCATCCATACTGTGTCTACATGAGTCTATGATTATGATGTCCAGCGAAATCATTCCTATATTAGAGCAGTAGTTAGTTTGTTAGTTAAAGTTTTTGATCTGAGTATGGGAATGCCTACCTCAGTGATGATATGATCTCACATATGTATTTTGTGTTGAATATTTGCAGGTTCCAACTGGGCTCTCCACAAGATAATCCTTGAAATGATAAAGTGCTTCACCCTTCCTAGATGATATGAAACCCTAATCTACTACAGGCTTCGCACTTTAGGGGGCAATCTGTTACACTAAAGTTTGTCACCATGACTATTTGCAGTCAGTATGGCTCCATCAATTGTCATACTGTCCTCCTTGGCAAGTCTTATACCTCTGCTCCTCATGTCAAACTCCAAGAAAGAGAGAAAGTCCTTAAAAGTCAATATAGCTCTGGTTACGCAGTTTCTCTTACCCTTACCTGCGTGTACGCACCTCAAATTCATAATACCTGCGTACTTGTACGCTCTGTCTGTAAAGGGGTGGGTGCGTACTCCTGTAAAGGTCAAAGGCGCAAGTTTTACTTCAAAAAAGTTACTTGTGGTCGATTCTAGAGCATTCTAGAAGATGGTTTGACGTGTATTGAGCGCCTCCAGATGGTTCATGCATCCCAAAGAAAGAGGAACTTATCCCATCAAGAGGGGAGATATCCCATTGAAAGAGGGGCTTATCCCATTGATGGTGGACCTGTTTAACTTCCTCCAAAGCATTATAAATACAGGCATTGGGCCAGAGGGAGAGGAGGTTGAAAGCTGAACATTCCTAAGGGTAGATGCTGCTGAAATTAGGACTCCCTTTTAGAGCTTGAGAGGAGAGATTCTAATCCTTTCTTAGCTTCATTTGGAAGTGGGTGAGCTGATCAAAGTAAAGGAGAACTCTTGCTGGACCCTGGGAGGGACCTGCACAACACCAAGGCATTGGTTGTAATGGTTTCTTTTGTTTCCAATTAATACAATTAAGTTCATTTTTCTCAACAAGTTGTTATATATAATTTGTTTCATAAACTCCTTGGTCTTTATGATGAATATGTTTTATTATATGAGTTATTCAGGTGCTATGTAATCGTTTTCTTGTTAGTGAATGCAGGCTTCAAGGAGAAGGAGGAGCTCATCTGGATCGGAGAGGCTTGGCTGCTACAAACAGCGTTGGACTAAAGGTATGCCTTAAACACCTGGTTGCTTTGATTTTAAATGCATATTTAGGGAAAGATAGTGCTTGATTGTCTTGTTTGTCACTAGAAAGCCTTAGCTTCTAGGGAGGTTGGTTTTGTCCGCAAAATTGACTCTTTCCACATGACAAGGTCCCCAAACCTTGGAAGGTTTCGAAATAGCGAAAATGAGGAAGCTCTAGCACGACGAGGTTTCAGGACAGGTGGAAGTCCACGATGGTAGATGGGTCAGATCCGAGAACCAATAATGGAAAGCTCGAGACATGTCACCCTAGAGGTGTCGCCCCAGATAGAAATCAAAAGGGTGCATGGGAGTTTCACTAGGCTGAATTAGCTCCAAGTCACGACAACGAACAACACGACAATGAAGGACCAATGGTATCAAAACAAGAGTGCTAGACCCATAAGACACATAATCTCGGAAGTAAATAAAGCGAGGACCAGGGGGCGCTAAAGCACAAGCAATATGACATGGTTTTGTTGCAGTGTTGTGACCAAGTGTAGTGGAGGTTTGCAATTTAAAAATCAGCCCATAGGGTTATAATAAAATGGGCCTCATGGAGTTGTATTTGGAAGTGCTTTTGGTTAAAGAGTTTTGGCCTATGTTTAAGGTCTTTATTTGAACGAGTTGGAAACATAGGTTAAATTCCTCTAGGGATAAATACAAAGCACTTTTGGCTGAGATTTGAAAGGTTTTGCATCAGAATGAGTCGATAGATAATTTTGGTGTTTATGCAAAATAAAAAACACAATGCTAAAGTGTAAAATAAACAAGAATGAACGAGTCGACAACCCTGATTGTGGAATTAACTGTTGATTCGTGGTAGCATCGGATGTGCTCTAGCCATGAAAATTGGTGGAGAGGATAAAACACAAGAGATCTCCAAGATCCAAAAATGGTTTGGGGAAATTCCACCCGGTTAGAGAGATATTAAAATAATTAATATTTTTAATGGAGTTCCTAAGTCTAAACTTAGGAAAATTAAAATATTAATGGGTATTAATATAAAACTGGGTGAGAATGTTCTAAATGATATGGATCAAACCAAATATAATCTTAGTCGTTGATTAGAGACTTATTCTCGTTCATTGAAGACTCTATAGGAAAAGTATAAGAGGAGGCTTGAGGGTCAGTTGGAGACACACCAAGATTGATCAATCAGTTCAATTTTCTGGAGTGGGCTTGCTGAGAAAATTCAAACAAGTGATATGTTGCAGTGAGGGGAAGTGAGTACATAGCAGAGAGGTAAAGATAGTGCTTGAGGGTCAGTGCAGTGACTAAAGAGGCTACACAAAGGCAGCCAGAGCTACACAGAGGCAGCAGGAGCCACGTAGAGGCAGCTAGAGACTGCACAGAGGCTGAGGGGCCTACGTGGGTGACGCAGAAGGCCATAGAGCTAACGCAGAGAAGCAGAAGGCTGATGCAGAGGGTCTAAGAGATACGCTGAGGCTAGCAGGGTTGACGCAGAGCCTAGGAGAAGTGCTAGAAGGATTTTTGTGGGGCAGACTAGTGCTGGGAAGATGAATATTTGTCTCTGAGAAGAGGTATTATTGCCATGTAACAATCTCTATTGGGTGATCTATTTTGGCACCCTAGTTGTACTCAAGAAATATTCTTAATAATAAAACCCTCAGAACTGTTGCACCAGTTTTCCTGCATTGGGTTTTTCTGGGGACGACTGTCCAAAAATAACGGTGTCCCTTGTGTGTTTGTCTAGTATTTCAGTTTTTGATATGTATATGAGTTACGGCTGCATTTGCGTTTATGTTCAGTATTTATATGTATAAATAGCTTGTTAATGGAGTAAACAAGTAGGTGAAATAAACCAGATAATGCAGTAGGGATTTCTAATGGGTCACATTTATAAATTTCAACATTAACAAATTTGGAATAAAAATTGATAGTTTGGCTAAATTTGGTGATATGAAAGATTTATAAAGTCTCATCTAAATTCTGAAAAATTTAAAAATAACAAAAATTGAGTAGTTATGCTCGGTTCCTCTTGTAGACATAGGTAAGGAGAGTTAGAATACTTAAATAGCAGATTCATATGACATGTTTGAAGCAGAACAAAAACAAAAATAAATATTCATGCAAGCATTAAAGTACAAGTTAACTAAAGAGCAAAGAACTAAAAATATCACTCCAAATTCTATAAAAGCATAATCGAATTTGCAATATTGCAATAATGAATGTAGAGTCAGCGTGTGAGATGGATTGATGCTATTAGTTTGTTTAGTGTTTTTATTAGTAATCAAAGATTGCTAAAGTTGTTTTAATGGTGGTTTTTGGTGAGTGTTTGAATTGAAAAATTAATTTGTTTTGTAAAAGGGAATGACTTCATGATTTGAGTATGAAAATTGTATGAAAGACAAATCATTGAGGTGAAGAAAGTTGTAAATTGAAAAGGAAAGGGTTGTAGCTCCTTCTAGTGGTTGTTGGTAAAATTTAGGGGTTGGATCTCCTTTCAATAGTAGATGATAAATTAGGGAGTAATAGCTTCCTCTTGGTTGTAGTTAGAGAACCGTGTAAGAACAATTAGTATCTTGCCTTGTGAACGAATTGAAGAATTTTTTTCAAGGATTTTTGTGTTCTCTTTGTGTTATTTATGTTTATTCTTGCCATGCCCATATGAATTAATTGCTGGAAATTTTATTGGTGTCCTAGTATCATTGCAAGTGAAAGAAAATTATGGAAATTCATATAATATTGATTCACTCCACTCTCAGTATTGTGTTGGTTTCTAACAATTGCTATTAGAGCAATCCAGGTTACTTCTGATCAGTTTAATAACTAGAAGAAACATCAAGGCCCATGGTAAACTAGGAAGGAGGATTCACCTATAGGGGAGATATGTTCAAGGGAGCAAACTATAGGTTTTATAAGGTAAGGACGAAGACATACATTAAATCATTTTGAGTTGATGTACGTGATGCAATATAAGAGGAATATCAAAAGCCTCTAGCCTCAATTACTAGAGATCAGAAGATGGAGTTCACATGCAATGACAAAGAAATGAATTCACTACTTGCTACTCTACATAAATCATAATTACTCAAGGTTATGTACTTCTTAACAACAAAATCTATTTGGGATCAGATGAGAAACTGCTATGAAGGAGATAGAAAGGCAAAGCAAGCTAAAATTCAATGTTTTAGAATGCAATTTGAGTCTTTAAAGATGCATGATGATGAAGATATTGCAAAATACTTTCTAAGAGTTGATGAGGTTGTGAATACTATAAGAGGTCTTGATGATAAATTAGAAGAATCTATAGTAGTTCAAAAGGTGTTGAGTTCCCTCTCGAAGAGATTTAATTCAAAATTTTAAGCCATTGAGGAGATGATAGAATTGAAGACTCTCACTTTAGACCAGCTACTTGGCACTATCACTGCTTATGAGATGAGAATTTCCAATGATAAGTCTACTACAAGGGAGTTAGCCTTCAAAGAAGACAATAAGTCTAAGGAAGAGAATGATGATTCACATTGTGAATCGGAAGAATAAGAAGCCAAGTTCATGAGAAAGCTCAAGAGAGGCTCAAGCAAGTACAAAGGTAAGCTACCTTTTAAATTCTTTAATTGTGGCAAAGTTGGTCATTGTGCTTCCAAGTGTCTGAAGAAGAAGAAGAAGAAGGGATATGATCCTAGATAGAAATTCAAGAAAATTCAAAAGGAAAGATAAGGCTAAGAGAAGGAGTCTCTACACCCAAGATAACACCTCCATTGAAAGTGAAGACAACCAAACTTCAAATGAGGACAAAAATGATGAAGGTCAAAAAGAATTTATGCTCATGACCATAGACAATTAGGAAATAGAAGCTATTAATTTTGATGGTGATGACATTGAAGTTGATTTAGAATGAGAACTAGTTAGTGCTCTTGAAGATATTGAAATTTTGAGGAAGAAAAATAAAACCCAAAAATAATTGCTTATCAAGGAAAAAGTTGAAGTTGTTGAACTTGTGCTCTTGAATTTGAAGAAGGTAAGAAGATTCAAGAAACGTTAAGTCAGCATCTCAATGAGAAGAATCAAGCATGTGAAACGCTTGAAAGAGAAGTTTTTATGCTAAGGAAATAACTAGAAAAGAGACAAAAAATTAATTTTGTACAAGCATTCAAAAATGGTGACAACACAATAGCAAAATATGGGTCAATGTAGCAAAAAAGAGACAAAAGAAGTGTGCAGTCCAATATGCATCATGATTCAAATAAGCAACAACGAAATAGAAGGAGGAATTCCACTCAGCAAAAGACAAACAATTTTGGTGAAGAAAATCGAAATACATAGAGGGCATCCCATCAAAGCTTTAGAATTCAATTTTCTCCAAACAATGTAAACTTTGAAAGGGGAACTGATATGATTACCCGTTTCCTAGAGGTAGCAAAAAAGTGACCCGATTTTGAAAAGTGGTGATGCAAAATACACTTCTTTTTTTTTCGGAGCAAATATAAATATTTATTTTTAAATGTTATTGTTTTTCATGCTAATTTTGAAACGTGTTGACGCGGGATCAACCTTTTTTTCAGAGGGCTTATTTTTGACACTTTAAATTTTTTAATGTATTAAGTGTGGATATTTTTTTTAAATGTTACATGTTTTGACACTTTAAAATTTATTAAGTATACTTAAAAAAACAAATATACAAATATATATAAAAAAAAAGACAAAAAAAAACATAAAAAATGTAAAAAATAAAATAAAATTATCTCCTAAACCATAAAAGAATTTGGAAAAAAAAATAAAATTAAAAACACACTAGATTAACAAAAAAATTAGAAAATTAACAAAAATAAATAAAAATTTAAAATAATACTAAAATTAAGATTAAAAACATTAAAAAAAACTAAACAAAAAAATATACGCAAATTTAGAAAGAAAAACAAAAAACAATTAAAATTTAAAAAATATATGTATATTTTCAAATAAAAAAAATCAAAAAACATTTAAACTTAAAAAAATATATCTATTTTTTATTAAAATAAAATAAAATAAAACCATATATTAAAAAAAAATTATGTATATATATATATATATATATATTAAAGTCCTAGCGCCTAGGAGATCTGCTGGTCTCCCGGCGAAAAAGAATTATGGCCCTCTGAGGAAAGGAAAACCCAAACCCAGGAAAGTTTTCAGGGTGGGGAAGGGTAGAAACTCGGGAAGACGAGAGAAACTTGCTAGTAGCAGGACCCCTGCCCCTGTCTGTCTTATAGAAAAATCCAGAAGGGTAAAGAGTAGAAATTCACCAGAAAAGAGGAGTGAAAGTTGTTCCCCTCGACAGCCGGAGAGAAGAGATGATTTGTCTAAATACATAGAAAGCCAACAACATGGGCATCGCGGGAGTCCCAGGGAAACCTTGAGTGGAGGAAAGGAAAGGGGCCGAATTTCAGGCCAGCCTGTGGTGCGGTCCGTGCCATCTCACCATTTTCAAACCTGGGGAAACCAAAATTATGGAATGGGGGTAAGTGAATGGATCAAATTTGAAATTTTAAACAGAGTTACTGATTTGTGGTATAATGTCTTGCTAGGTAAGAAAGACCCAGTCAAGAGCAGCCTCCAGTCAAGCAAAAAGATGGCTCCAAGGAAAGAGAAACAGGTTTTGACACAGGAAGAAGGATCGAGTAAAAATCCGAAAAGGAGAGGAAGGAAATCGGAGGCCGAGCAAAGGATGTATATGATAAATGCTTACATGGCTGGGAATTCCCCCGAAATTTGGGAACAGATAAATGGTTGGGAACGAGAGCTGAGATCCATCAGCTCGAACTAGGAGATTCCCCGGGGCGAATGGGAGGACTTAGTGCCAGATCCAGGTAATACACGTAGCCGTAACTCTCTTTTCAATAAGTCGATCCAACATTATTGGATAATGAAGCACGTGGTAGCCCGAGCTATGGAAATGAATCAGGCAGTCCGGGAGGAAGAAGAGGAGGAAAGGAGGCAGCGAGATGAGCAGTTAAGGAACCAGACTCAGGAAGAATTGGAAAACATAAAGTCAACGCTCCTTAAGGAAATTGTGAAGGTTCAGATTCAGGCCTCACGCAATAATCTCATACTGGGGAGAATGGAACAGATGCTGAGGGAGATGAAATGGGTAATGGAGCAGAGAAATGAGACTCCTGGTTCAAGCACCAAGGCGCCTGCCCCGATTATATCCTCAGATGAGGACTGATGCAGCAGGTTAATTCGGTTAGTTTTTGAAGCAAAGAACTGATATCGGATGTATTATCATAGAATAAAAGCTAGAATAATGAGTAGAGCTCGAAAGAGCAGATATGATAGAAACACAGAGATGAACATTTTCAAATTTTGGTCTGGATATAATGCAGACAGGTGGTTGCCTGGTTTCCTTCGGGCAGGTTAACCACCTAGAACATATGAAGGATGGATGTAAATTTTGATTTCGTAATATAGATAGCAGCTCTGCCAAAGTTCACAATATATATATATATATATATATATATATATATATATATATATATATAATTTTTTTTAAATCGACACATTTATATTTTTTTTAAATAAATATTTTTTATTTAAAAGGAAAAATACAATTATACCCATTTTTTTATAGAAAATAAACATTTAAGTGTTTATTTTTTTTAAATATTTTTTAATTTAAAAACAAAAAAAATGATACACACTTTTTTTTTTAAATAAATGTTTGTTTGTTTGTTTGTTTGTTTTGTTTTGTTTTGTTTTAATATCAATTTTTTATTTACAAAAAAAAAACAAGTTGCGAAGTCCTCCGCCACCCATGGGGGCGCGGCCGTGAGCGGCGGAGCTGCAAGCAGCTCCGCCACCTAGCGTCACACCCCAAATCAGATTGCCGCCCATGGGGTTGGTAATCCAGGGCACAATTTTATTTTATTTTATTTTTTTTAAACAATTTAAATGTTTAAAATTTAAAAAAAAAAAAAAATTAAAAAATGCATATAATTTTTTTAAATAAAAATATATATTTAAAAAATATTATATGTTTATTTTTTTTAAATTGTCTTTATTTTTTGTTTTAAAAAGAAAATATATATTTTTAGAAATTTTAATTGTTTTTTGTTTTGTTTAATTTGAGATAATTTTTGTTTTTTTAATTTATCTTTGTTAATTTTCTTCTTTTTTTTTTTTTTTAATTTAGTTAGTTTTTTTTTTTTTTTTTTTAAGTTTTTGTTGATGTCTTTTTAAATTTTTCTTTTTTTACTTAATTTTATAGTTTTTTATTTTTTTTCCAATTTTTTTTTTTTTTTTTATGGTTTATGAGATAATTTTTTTTTTTTTTACATTTTTTTTGAAAATATTTTTTCTTATTATTTATTTCTTTAATTTTTTTTTGGTTTTTTAATTCTTAATTTTGTTTTTTTTTTTAAACATTTTTATGATTGATTTTTTTTTTAATTAATTAATTTATTTTTTGGTCTTTTTTTATATATTTGATTTCTTTGTTTTTTATTTTTATTTTATGTTTTGTTTTTAATATATATTTTTATTTACGTTTTGTTATTTTTTAAACTTTTTTTTTTGTTTTTTTCATTTTTTTTTTATTCTTTTGAAATTTTAATGTTTTTAGGAGTCATGACAAAATCTTTTATGCCATTATTTCAAAATGTTGAAAATTTACTCTAGAAAAAAAAGTGTTATTCTAGCATCAACGCTTTTCGTTTTGAGGGTGTTTTTGCACAATTTTTGCACAAAA
Source organism: Pinus tabuliformis (assembly GCA_031772625.1). Classification (NCBI taxonomy): domain Eukaryota; kingdom Viridiplantae; phylum Streptophyta; class Pinopsida; order Pinales; family Pinaceae; genus Pinus; species Pinus tabuliformis. Next base: position 1,285,516,941 of record CM062807.1, read on the forward strand.
AATTGTTTTTCACTGCCATTTTTAAAACATGTTGAAAATTTACCCTAGAAAAAAAAGTGTTATTGCAGCATCAACACTTTTCGTTTTGAGGGTGTTTTTTGCACAATTTTTTCACAAAATATTGGTTTTCACTGCCCTTTTTAAAACATGTTGAAAATTTACCCTATAAAAAAATGTGTTATTCCAGCATCAACACTTTTTGTTTTGAGGGTGTTTTTTGCACAATTTTTGCAGAAAAAAATTGGTTTTCACTGACACTTTTAAAACATGTTGAAAATTTACCCTAGAAAAAAAAAGTGTTATTCCAGCATCAACACTTTTCATTTTTCATGTCTTTTTGGGGTTTTTGGCTAGAGTTCCTGTTTTGATTTTATAATTGCCATTTCAAAGTTTACATTGTTTCTGAGGTATGAAGGAATATTTCCAGGATATTGTTTTACATGCACAAATTATGGGCACAAGGCAACAAATTGTAGGGTGAATTTATCATATAGACAACTCAGGTCATCCAAATAATCAATTAATTAGAGAGAGGATGAGTAGACCTAGGTACATTAATCCATTTACTCCTTTCAATAATTTGACTCAATGCTTTAACTAACAAAATTGTCGCCATAAAGTAGCTAATTGTTGACTAATAAACATAATGCTTAATCTAGTTATTGATAAAACCACCTAGAAACCCAAAGTCTGGAAATAAAAAGAGAATATAAAGCAATGTAATATTGTTTTATATGCTCAAAATGAAGCTAGTCATTGATATGTTGATAGTGGCTATTCTAGGCACATGTCACGAGACAAAAGTAAGCTTTTGTCATGGAAACCGATTGAGAAAGGTAATATGACCTTTGGAAATAATGCACCTAGTATGATTTTTGGATAAGGAGTTGTCAGTCTAACCAATGGAAGAGGTAACGCAAAGAACATTTTATTTATTGACGGGATAAAGCATAATCTACTCAGTGGGTCTTAAATGTGTGACCAAGGATATGATGTGATATTTAGAGATAAAAATGATCAAAACAAGTTTGTAGGCACTAGAGAATTTGTAGTTGAAGTTGTAAGAACATACAATAATTTCTATGTTCTAAAAGAGAAGGTAGAGAGGTGTTGTTTGTCAAAAATTGATGAAAGCTAGCTATGGCATAGAAGACTTGGACATCTTAATTTTTATCAGATAGTCATATTGGGAAAGAATAATGTTGTTAAAGATCTACCAAAGATTTTAAAGGACGAGAATACTATTTGCAAGCCTTGTTAGTTGGGAAAGTATGTTCGAGTACCTTTCAAGTCCAAGGAGAGCTCATCATTTAGGACATTGCATCTAGTACACATGGACTTATGTGGTCCTTCGAGAACGAAGACACCCACATGTAAATTGTATTTTATTCTTATCATTGATGATTTCAGTAAGATGATATGGGTTGCATTCCTTAAGGAAAAATCATAAGCCTTTGAGAAGTTTAAAGACTTTAAAGCCATGGTGGAAATTGAGACTGACTATAAAATAAAAAGCATAAGGTATGACAATGGAGGTGAGTTTGCTTCAAGAGAATTTGATGATTTTTGCAAGCAACATGGCATCAAAAGGAAGTTTACTACAATAGAGAACCAATAGATATGTTTAGTAATTAGCTAGAGTTATGATGGTAGAAATAAATGTTCAAAAAAGATTTTGGGCTGAAGCCATTCACACAACAATAGTGATACTTAACAAATTAGTTCATTTCAGACCAAATAGTGACAAGACACCATATGACCTTTGGCATGGAAAACCTTGAAGAGTCAAGCATTTCAGAGTTTTCAGAAGAAAGTGTTATGTAAAAAGGAACGATGAAAATCTTGGTAAGTTTGATGCAAGGGTTGATGAAAGTATTTTTCTTGGATTTTATCACAATAGATACAACAAGAATACAAATAAGATTGTTGATTGTATTGATGTCAAAGTGGATGAGTAAGTAGGTTTTAACACCGTACAGAAATTACCTGCATACAAATTCTAAAACACAGAAAATAAACAATGCGAGAGCATAACACATAAAACACATATACACAGAGATTTTCCCTTGGATCCCAAAACCGGGATTACCATCTTGATTTTTCATTATGTTCCTTTCAATTTTATAATACATATTTATACATGTCGAAGCATCCAATACCATGGACCGAAAAACCATCGCGTCCAATACCATGGAACGAAAACTATCGCGTCCAAAAATATGTGCAAAAATCATGCAAAAAACCATAGGTGGGTCCGCCTAACCTAACATAGGGTCCAAAACCAAAATTTTCCGGAGCGCTACCCTAGACCCCATAAACTAGGGTTACAGGTACGCCTAAAATCCCCTGTGACCCCAACCACCCCCTGCTACACAATCATCGAAACGAAGGGGGGCTCCGCCCCACTACATGGGCTAGTCGTGGAAATAATATAACACAACCCAACATTCTCCCACTTGTTGTTTTCTATCCACAAGGGGCCACAAGAGAGCTTAGTCATTTTTCTAACCCTGAAACACCCATTGTCTCTCTACATCAAGAGAACTTCTCAGAGCTCATAGATTTTGTCAATGCATCTACAGTATTCTTCAAAGTATCCACCTTTACCAGCAACACCTTTTTCTCTTCTATCATATCCCTCACAAAGTGATACTGAACATCAATGTGCTTTGTCTTTGGATGATATGCAGGGTTCTTTGCCAAGAAAATTTCACTTTGGCTATCACAGTCTATCCTTATAGCTCCATGTACTAACCCCATACTTGAACACAATCTCTACAACCAAACTGCTTCCTTGCTTGCATGAGTGGCTGACATGTATTTTTCCTCTGTAGTTGATAGTGCCACTACAGATTGTTTCTTAATCATCTAATTGACTGCACCTCCAAATAGGTTAAACACATACCCACTTGTAGATCTTCTCTGATCCAGATCTCTAGCCCAGTCTGCATCAATAAAGCCACGAATATCCAACATTCGGTCCAATCCTGATCTTCCTTGGTAGCACAAACCATAATCACTAGTGCCACGCAAATACCTGAAAACCCGCTTCACTGTTGTCCAATGCTCCTTCCCTGGTTTTGACATAAACCTGTTCAATACTCCCACTGCATGTGCAATGTTTGGTCTAGTACAGACCATTGCATACTTCAGGCTACTGACTGCACTTGCATATGGAACACGGGACATGTACTCTTCCTCTTCCTATGTCTTGGGACACTATTCAGCAGATAACCTCACACCTACAGGAATAAGAACCTTCATCGGTTTACTATCTTGCATATTAAACCCCTGCAGTATTGTCTCAACATACTTCCTCTGGTTTAACCAGAGCTTCCTCTTTGCCCTATCTCTTGTAATTCCATGCCCAAAATATAGTTTGCAGCACCAAGATCTTTCATGTCGAATTTGGAGGACAATTGGGTCTTCAAATCCTGGATAATTTCTTTTTCATTTCCAACTAGCAACATATCATCCACATACAAGACCAGATAAATAACACGGTCACCAATTAATTTAAAATACACATAGTGATCTGCTTTGCTTCTGGTGAAGCCAAGTCCCCGTATAAATGTATAAAATTTCCGATACCACATCCTTGGTGACTGTTTTAACCCATACAGAGACTTCTTTAACTTGCATACCAGTTCTTTCTTACCCTTCACCGCAAAGCCTTCAGGTTGCTTCATGTATATTTCCTCTTCTAGATCCCAGTGAAGAAATGTTGTCTTCGCATCCATCTGTTCTACCTCAAAATCAAAAGCAACAACAACAGATAAAAGTAATCTAATAGAAGTTACCTTGGCAACAGGAGCAAAAATATCACCAAAATCAATTCCCGAAGCCTGGGAATAACCTTTTGCTACCAATCAAGATTTGTATTTCTCCACGTTTCCTTCTGCATTTGTCTTCTTCTTGAACACCCATTTGTTGCCAATGGGTTTCCTTCCAATCGGAAACTCCACCAGATCCCAAGCCTCATTTTTGTGCAAAGATGCCATTTCATCAACCATGGCCTCTTTCCAGAGTTTTCCATCCTCTGAATCTACTGCATCCTTCACAGTTTTGGGATCATCATCAGTAATAGATAAAGCAAAATTTGAACAGAAAGCAGATGGACTATACCTTTCTAGCTGCCTTCTTTCTCGAACTGATCTTCTCACACCAGGAGTTTGTGGCTCTTCATCTTCTGATTCCTCCTCTGCTGTAGAGTCTGATTCTTCCTCCTTAAGCTCAAACTCTATCTTCTTAGGTTCCTTTGGTTGGACTTCATGTTTAATAACATCTTTTACCTCTCTGAACACCACATCTCGACTGTACACAACCTTTCGTGTGACTGGGTTCCAAAGCATATAACCCTTAAACCATCCTTATACCCAATAAAGATGCACTTTTCAGATTTACTATCCAACTTGGTTTGTTTCTCCTTTGGAACATGTACATATGCATCACATCCAAATACCCTTAGATGTGAAAGAGAGGGTTTCTTACCAGTCCATACCTCTTGTGGAATCTTATCCTCCAACACTGATGAAGGTGACTTATTGACCAGGTAACATGCAGTATCCACCACCTCTGCCCAGAATTCCTGTCCTAACCCGACACTGCTGAGCATGCTTCTTGCCCTTTCCATCAATGTTTTATTCATTCTTTTTGCAACTCCATTTTGTTGAGGCGTATATGGATTAGTCCTCTATCATGCTATACCACACTTCTTACAGAATTCTTCAAATTCCTTGCTACAAAACTCTCCACCATTATATGTCCTCAACACCTTTATCTTCTTCTATGTCTGATTTTCCATGAGAGCCTTAAATTCTTTAAACCTGTCAAAGGCTTCAGATTTCTTCTTAAGGAAATATATCTATGTATTCCTTGAGAAGTCATCTATAAATGATACATAGTACACAGACTTAGCTAGTGATGGAACCTTCACAGGTCCAAACACATCACTGTGCACAAGTTCTAATATCTGTTTCGCCCTCTTACTACCAAAGGGGAAACTCACCCGATTCTACTTCCCATATACACAATTTTCACAGAAATCAAAATCCAGAGAGCTACTACTCATACCTTCTACCATACCTTTACCATGAAGTATTCGAAGGCCTTTATCTCCAATATGTCCAAGCCTTTGATGCCACAACATGGTCTTCTCTCCAGAGACCACTAGATTTTCTGTTCCACTTTCAGGAACCGCAGAACTATTGCACCCATCAATAACAGTGCTACCTTGCAGCTTGTACAGAGTTCCAATTCGAACCGCCTGCATTAATACTAGTGCTCCCCGAACCATTTTGCAGGTATCCTTCTCGAACATTGTTTTTACACCTGCATAATCCAGCTTGCTTACAGAAATCAGATTTTTGGCCAATGCAGGAATATGCAGAACACCCAGAAGTGTTCTAACCCTTCAACCTTGCAACTTCAACTTTAATTTTCCATGACCAATGATTCTAGCCTTCCTATCATCCCCTAAGAAGACATTACCACCATCATATTTCTCATACTCATAGAACCACTCTCTATGGGGAGTGAAGTGAAAGGATGCACCTGAGTCAATTAACCATGCCTCATGATCTACATGTGTACTTGAAGAAGCCAAGTACACATCCCCACCTTTATCTGAGGTGGTTCAAGAGGAGTGGTGGGCTCCAGTATTGTAGCAAGAATGCTACAACTCCTGGGACTTCCTATCTCTAATTTTATCAACCCGGTAGTTCGTACAAACTTGGAAGCGACGGTGCTGTATGCACAAGTACTAGCTCTTGTCGCAGCTGTCACTTGGTCAGCTGGCAAAAGTCTGTTAGGGCTCAAGCCAACTTCTATATGCTCACAAAAGAAGCTTTATGAGTGATGGACGAAAGCTAACTCAAAGGAAATTGATCTACTTTGCAAAAGTGAACTGAAAGCCAACAAAGCATGAAAACCCTAGTAAACCCTAATTTGACTAGCTAAGCCCTTACAATGCAAAACTGTGAATGAAACTTATACCAATGATGCCATTACTTGCAGTGAGCTGAAATACATGCATCTAAGCTACTTGCATCTGAAAAGACATGTTTTTGTATTTTTTCATTAAGTGGTTGGATTTATTGTGATGATGCTTTTGATTAGGGTTTGACTGTGCAGGAGCGGTTCGAATGGAAGGAGAGCATGGGCAAGGTCAGGATGGCTAGGAGAGGTCCCAGAGGGTCTCTAGCATCAGTCCACAGAAGTCTACCACGTTCAGATGCTCAGCAACTGAGTTTGCAGGCTTCTACAGGAAGTCTGCAGGGGATCCTACAGGAAACTCAAGGGTTCTACAGGAAGTCTGTGAAAGTCTACAGGATGTTCGACCGTGGGAGTTTTGGGAGATGGTGAAGTGATGGAGTAGTGTGGGAGGATAGGTGAGATGGAGATGGAACTGGTGATGGATCAGGAGCAGAGAAATCAGATGGAGAAAGAGCGCATGCAGTGGGTTGATGGCTGGAAGGATGGGATCAACGAAAGGTTAAGTAAATGGAGCTACGTGAGTAATGGAAGAGCTGGAAGGTAAACGAGCTGAACAGAGGTCGGTTGAGTGGCTTCAGGTGTGGTTGACAAGAAGAGGAAGGTAATGGAATGGTGTGGAGCAGTGTAGATGAAACAAATTTTCTATGAATGTTACCAAAAATGAGAACTCTTTAACCTATGTTAACTGTGCTATTTTGAACCAATGAACAACAGTGCAATTTGTGAAAGGAACTCGTGCATGGAAGTGGAATGAAGAAGTAATGATCAAGACCAAAAGTGCATGGATGGATCTACGACTAAAGTAACTGTTGCAGCTTGCATGGACGTGAAAAGAACTGCGTGTCTTTTTGGTGGTTGATATGGACTGCACCCCAATCCCTAAGCAGAGATGGCAGTGATCTCTAACAACCTTTTTCTGGAGCTCCAATGAATTATAACTATCCTCTTCTAACCTAAGCAACTGGAAGCAAATTCACCATAAACTAATCCTATTCAATCTCATAAAAACTAAATCAGCAGACTGTAAATTCGAATTGCATGTTAAAGTAAAGAAACGAAGTGCTGGAACGAAAGGCAAATAACATTACAACACAGAGGAGGTCTATTGCTCTCAGGTTGGGCCCTAACCTGAGAGCTATAGCTCCCTTAGAAACTCAGAATGAAATCAAAATCTGCCTGCCTTTATTCATAACCAAAAATCTGATGTCATGCCAAAACTGGCTTACAAAAAGAACCAACACCGAGCTGTAGCTCGTACTTCGAAATTACAAGAGTAATGCAAAAGTTCAAAAAGCTTCTATCAAAGGCTACGGCCTCAGTATTTATGCAAAACGATAATCCAACAGGTTTCCTTGATTTGTGGAGCTCGGCTGTCCAACTGAAGGTTAAACTGCTGATCCTGTAGAACAGTTGTAACTGCTGTTCCTGTAGAACGGTTGGCTGCCTCTAAGCTTGGTGGGAAGATTGGTTGGAGCTCGGAGCTATGGTGGGAATCACGAGGAAGGTCCCCAAGACTGTGGACATCCTCTCCTAAAAACCAGCAGTGCCACCTTACTGTCTCCTTGTCTCCTTTCTCGTGGTCTTTGCTCCCTTTTAATGCCAAAAACCTGAAATCATCATGTATTAGTCACGTAGATAGAATGCCTACCCTTCTTCCTACAAACAACACAAATAAACCAAGAAATGAATGCATAAGCAATAAAAGATGAATGGTTTGAGCAAAGAAAGTAGGCCAAATGAGCCCAAATTGTACCAAAAATTGGGGCTCATCATCACCCCCCAGCTAAACTATTTGCTCATCCTTGAGCAACTTAGTCCAAATCCTCATCCTTCATTGCTTTCACTGCTTCCCTTGCATCCCAAGGTTTTGTGGTAGTGTCCTCTCTGTGGATATGAAACCCTGCTTTCCTGTAGACACAGGTGTCTCCACCTTTGCTTGCTTACCTGCCTGAGTTTTGCTTTTTGCTTTGGTTGCAGGTGCTGTTGAGGTACTTGGGCTGACGTGGACTACCTCAGCTTTGTCCATTCTGCTCTTCAGCCTCTTTTCTCTTGCTGACAAGATAGGTGTGCCACCTTTTTCTTTGTCCTCCTTTTCCTCATGCTTCTTCCTTTGTTCTTTCTTTTGCACTGTGGTCGGGGTCTTCTAGCCTTTTTCTCTCTGTCCTTCGGCCACTGCTTCTTGTTCCTCACTGCTGGAGGAACCCGTTTCTTCGATCAACATTTTAATGTCTCCATCTTTTGTCAAATTCCGGAAGGATTCCCATGAGAGGGGAACCTTATACGAATGCAGCGCATCCTCCAAAAGAAGCTTGATCAAGCCATGGTGGGCTATCTGATCTGGTATGCCCTCTTTTAGCTTTGTGGCACACTCCATTAGAGACTGCAATAGGAAATAAGGGATGCTCAGTTTTTTTTCTACAGGAAGATCAATCCGGTGCCTCAATTCAGTGAGAAACCGAAAGTGATATGCATACACGATGCTAAAACGGCCTTCACAAGTGATATATTTCATGATTTGCAAACTGACTTCATTCCATGGTGGCAACAGACTCGTTCTTCGCACCCCATTTTTGTCCTCCGAGAATTCCTCCTCTGGTGGAAAGAATTCTTTCTTTGCCTACTGGCTCAGCTTTCTTTCTTCCTTATCCCACGGCAAACCCATAGGAAGTTCTGTGATCCGATTGATATGTTGCGGGGTGAGCTTGAGGCTTTGACCTCTGAAGTTCACTGTGGCCAGTGTCTGGGATTTCGGCCTCAGAGCCTGCAAGAATTCTTCGGCCACTTCATCATCGTAACCCTGCAGCTTATCACAAAAAGACATCCATTGGGCTCGTGTGAAGAGCTCTACCACTTCCTGGTTTTCCCTTAATTTGGTTGAATCAGTGGGTTCCCGTCTTATAAACCCACCCGGCATGATGAACACGGTTGTTTTAACTAAAGGTGGCAAATGCGAAAGAGATTTGGTCTATTGAGACAGAGCATGCACATAATCCACAAAATTCAACACAGTCTAATTACACTGACATCCTATAGAACAACAGTATAGGCACAGCAACCAACAATTTCACCGATATCTTTATGACCAGACTGTGGACGATGATCTTGCCACTCTTACTAACCAGTTGCATGAAGAGTTTAGGGTTACCTCTTTAATTGGCCACCTTTTTACGTGAGGCACCTGCTTCCCTGTAGAAGACTGCGTTCCTGTAGAGACTGCGTTCCTGTAGAAACTGTGTTCCTGTAGGAGCAGTGCGCAAATTTCGGGGAGGACTGTAGTTGGCCTGCGCTCGAGGTGTGCTTCACCGGCATTCTAGTAGCCAAAAGCTCGGTGTATCAAAGTGCAGAGGAGATCAGAATAGCCACTCGAGTTTGAAGTGGTGGTTGATAAATGCATGCGCACAATCTAGCCGATTAGATTTTGAATCGGCGCAATCCGTGGCGCGGGGGGTGAGCTGTCCCCGCCGGACCGTTGGGCGACGTCATCCATCATTCGCCTGCGTATTCACTTGCTGCCGCATCCATTCCCACAGATCTGCCGCCGCCTTTTTCTGTTAAACTCATTGCTTCCGATGGGAGTGTTCTCACGTGCGTGCTGCTCATTCTCTTTGTCGTGGCCGCCACCCAAACATCCAACTATACCATAACTAGCCGACATGGCCAGTCGACTGGCCATACGACTGCTCAACCATTCACTTTTACGCTGTGCAAACAATTCAAAGTAAAATTCATGCGATTTGATGGAAGGAAGGGTCGAGACACTTACCTATGTGGCTGCACACGATTTTTCCAGTTTTTGGACGATGGTGAGTGGATCTACCTGCTACATGCGAACTTACACAGACCCGGAGGCTCATGGTTACAGGCTGCCGACGATGGAGTGGATGCTTTGGTTGCATGCGCCCGCGTTTCATTGCAGATGGCGGTGCTGTGAATGGTATCCACTCTAGCAGGTTTAACTGTTACAGGATTCCCGCGGGGTGTCTCGTAACAGTTCTTCCTCCTTGGGTGCATGCTGCACGACGGAGGATCTGGCCTTTCGATCACGCTCCCGGAGCTTCTGATGCCTGTGGTATGAGATCTCAGCACTTGTTTATCTTTGAAAATGGCTTTTCCCGCGAGAACTCATCGATCTGCTTTGTTGGTGCAGGGAACTTGGTTGCATGTCGACAAGGATGGTGGAGCAAGGTAACAGCAATGTGCAAGGGTGCCAACAGAGGCTTGCATGCGTCCAAACCGATCCATAGTCACTAGATCTTCTTTTAAAATGAATTCTGGGCCGTCCCAAAATTCTACAGGAAGTTTCCTGTAGAACACAGAGCTTCCTGTAGAAAGTTCTGGCTTCCTGTAGAAAGTCTGCACTTTCCTGTAGAAAATCCGCGTCTTCCTGTAGAAAGACTGCATCTTCCTGTAGAAGATTCAAACCATGATAAAATTTCACATACCTTGAAAAAACATGGGTATCTTTCGAGGAGGTGCTGGTGAGGTCCCTTGACAGCATGATAAGGACCCTTGGCTTTGAGTTGAAGGGCTTCCTCTCCTCCATAGAACATCTGCAACCTGCATGCAATTTTACCATATTTTGCTTATTGTTTTTTTCTTTTTTCTCTCTTTTCTCTTTTTTTTTTTTTTTTTTTGAAAGATAACAGGGGCGCCTCAAAGAGGTTTTCACCCGTGCCATCTGCCCTGAGCGCCTCGGAGAGGTTTTCACTTAAGGATCTTTTTCAAACCTTTTCCTTTTTTTTTTTTTTTTTTTTTTGAAAGACAATAGGGGCGCCTCAATGAGGTTTTCACCCCTACCACCTGCCTTGGGTGCCTCAGAGAGGTTTTCACCCAAGGATCTTTTTTTTTTTTTTTTATATATATATATATCCTTCAGGGTATGCCAAAAGCAGAGGTAGAACCCTTCTCTATGACCAATACAGATTTCTCCATAGTTTTGATGAACTCTTGTCTTGAGAGGGGTCTCCTGTAGATCTTCAATCGATGCCCATTGACAAGCATGGGAATGGCTTCCTCATCAATGGTTCGAATAAGGACAGATCCATTGTCATGGCATTTTTCCACTGCATATGGCCCTAGCCATCTGGTTCTCAGCTTCCCCTTGAAATCTTTGTATCTGGAGTCATACAACAAAGCCCAATCTCCCGGCTGAAATTGCTTGTCATGGAGATGTTGGTCATGCCACACCTTTCTCTGAAGTTGAACCACTTCTGAGTGAAGGAGGGCCTGCATTCGGTGCTCATCCAGGCCATTCAGCTGCAATAGCCTTTCTTGTTGTGCATGGCTGAGATCTAGGTCCAGCTGAGCTGCCATCCTCAAAGTGTTGTATTCAAACTCAATGGACAGCAAAGCTTTCTTCCCATAGACCAGCTCATATGGTGTGAAACCGGTGGTGGTCTTCCAAGTGGTGTTGTAAGCCCATGTGGCTTCAACCAGGCGATCTGCCCAGTCCTTTCTGCTGCTGCTCACCACCTTAGTCAAGATCCCTTCTAATGCTCTATTGGTGACTTCCACCTGCCCATTTGCTTGAGGGTGATAAGGGGTGGAAGTCCTATGCTTGATCTTGTGATGAGCTAGTAGATCTTCAACCAGGTTGGAGGTGAACTGGCTCCCTTGATCGGTGACCAACTCTCTTGGATAGCCAAACTTATAGAAGATGTTTTCTCTTAGGAACTCGGCCACCTTTTCTTCTGTTGCTGCTTTGATTGCTTTGGTCTCTGCCCACTTTTTCAAATAGTCAGTACACACAATGATGTAAGACCTTTGCCTCGAAGAGGGGTTGATTGGGCCCGCAAAGTCCATGCCCCACTTCTCAAATGTCTCAAGAGTCACTTGAGGTTGGAGAGGCATCTCATCCCTTTGGGTTGGTTTCCCCATTCTTTGGCATTGGTCACACTGACTGACATATATTCTGACATCTTGATGAAGTGTGGGCCAATAGTAGCATGCCTGCAGGATTTTGAAGGCAGTTCTCTTTGCTGCAAAATGTCCTCCACAAGGCCCATCATGACAAGTGAGGAGGATATCAAAGACTTCCTCCTCCCTTACACAACGCCTTAAGATCTGATCGGGGCCAAGCTTGAACAGATTGCCCCCGATCCAAGTAAATGAGGCACCTTTTCTGATGATTCTGCTCTTCTCTCTGGAAGATAGGTGCGGAGGGAACTGTGCTGAAACAAGATAGTTTGCTATATCAGCAAACCATGGAGAGAGTACTGAAATAGCAAACAGATGTTCATCGGGCATCTGGTCATCCACTGTTCCATCCTCATCTGCAGACAAATCCAATCTAGATAAAAAGTCAGCAACAACATTTTCTCTACCTGGTTTGTCAACAATGGTCAAATCAAACTGCTGCAATAAAAGTAACCATCTAATAATACGAGCATTCACATCTGGTTTATTCATTAAATATCTAATTGCAGCATGGTCAGTATGTACAAAGGTCTGGTAACCAGTAATATAATGTCGGAACTTGTTCAGTGCATGGACCACAGCCAAGAATTCTTTCTCGGTTACAGTGTAATTCAGCTCAGCTTTGGACAAGTTTTTGCTAACAAAGTAAATGGCATATGGAAGTTTTTGCTCAACTTGTCCTAAAGCTGCACCTATGGCTTTGTTCGAGGCATCAGTGTGGATGTGGAAAGGTAGGGCCCAGTTTGTACCTCTCAGGATTGGGGCTGACACCAACTTGTCCTTCAATTCATTTAAAGCCCTTTGAAAATCGTCAGTCCATTTAAACTCCACATCTTTTGCCAACAGACCAAACAATGGCGAGGCTAGCTTGCTGAAATCTTTAATGAATCTCCGGTAGTATCCTGCTAATCCCAAGAAACTCCGGACATCCCTTACCTTCTGAGGAGGTGGAACCCTCTTGATGAGAGCAATTTTGTTAGGATCCACCTGCAACCCTTGGCAAGAAATGGTATGGCCTAGCATGGTCCCTTCAGTCATTAGGAATTCACATTTTTCAGGACTAAGGGACAAGTTCATCTCGGTGCATTTGGTTAGGACTTTTCCCAGGTTGGACAATGCTTCCTGGAAGTTGGCCCCATAAGGAGTAAAGTCATCCATATAGATTTCTACTGCATCATGGACCAGCTCCGAGAAGATGCTCAAGACAGCTCTCTGGAAGGTAGCAGGAGCATTGCATAGCCCAAAGGGAAGGACTCGGTAGGCAAAGGTACCCCAAGGACAAGTGAAGGTGGTCTTATCTTGGTCTTCCGGGCTGATTTGGATTTGGTTGTACCCGCTAAACCCATCCAGGAAAGAGAAGAACTTCTTTCTTGCCAGTCCATCCAACACTTGATCTATGAAAGGTAGAGGGAAATGGTCTTTCTTGGTAGCTTTGTTCAGTTCTCGGTAGTCCACACAGATTCTCCATTTCCCATTTTTCTTGGGAACCAACACTAGAGGGGACACCCATTCACTATCTGGGATGGGGTAGATGAACCCGGCATCCAACAGTTTTTGCAATTCTTCCTTGACAATGTCCTTAAGGGCTGGATTCATTCTCCTCTGAGGTTGCCTAACCAGTTTACAATCCTCTTTGATGTATATATGATGGGTACAGACCGAAGGATGGACTCCTTTCATTTCCTTATAGCTCCAAGCAAAAGCATCTAGGTGGTTGGCCAACAGACTACACAACTCCTTTTCCTGGGAAGGAGATAGGGAGGAGCTGATCTTCAATGCTTTCTCAGGGCCGAACTCCACATTCTTGACTCTGGAAGTAACAGGGTTGGTTGTACAAAGATCCACTAAGGTGCTAGCTTGGGCATCCTCCACCAATTTCTCTAAGGGTAGTGCACTGGAAGGTGGATTCTGGATCAAGGTCTCGATCAAGTCATCCTCGGTTGGGGGGTCTCTTCTAGTGGTATCTAAGGTGCACAGAGGTGCTGAGTACACCTCGTCTTCCTCTCCTTCCTCCAACCAGAGTGGTAAGTCATGCTCTAAGGAGGGTTGGGCAGGAGGGTATAGGACTAGCTGCTTGGACATGGGACCATTTTTGATGGTCATGTTTCCTGCACGACAACTTATGTAAGCATCTGCAGTAGCTAACCAAGGCCTTCCCAAAATGACAGGATATCCAGTAAACTTTGCCTTTGGTTGCAGAACTAGGAAGTCTGCACGGTATTCCCAAGAGTCAATAGAGACCAAGACATCCTCCACAATCCCTTCGGGAGTCACGGTGGATCGATCTGCTAATTGCAGTACTGTCGAGGTCTTCCTCAAGGAACCCTGAAGATTGAGTTTAAGCATGGTATCCCTGGTCATCACATTAATGGCAGCCCCCAGATCAATCAAGGTGTGAGGTATAATGGTGCCATTGATGTGGACATCTACTACAGGACTTCCAGGATCTAGGTACTTTGGGCAGATGACTTGTCCCAACATAAGTTCAGACAGTTGTCCTATGACATTGATAGTTGAAGCATCTTTCTTCCGTCTGCCTGGGTGTTTGAAACACTTCTCCTTAACCAGTTTGTTGTATATTGGCACATCCTTGATGGCTTGGAGAAGTGGTATTTTTACACACAACTGCTTGAGCTCACCCAGAAGCTCATCCTCCTCTGGGTTGGGTTGTGTGGTGGCTGTTAGTCTCTCAGGAAAGGGTGGAATAGCCTTTGGTTCACTTTCCTGTTTATCTTCCTCGTCCTCTGGGGGAGGAGGTTGGCGATCTGGTAGAGTCTTTCCAGATCGAAGATTGATCTCCTGGATCTCCACAGCATAGGTAGGGCATGAGGTTTCCCCAGTGTATACCTGCTAGGCCTGTCTATTGTTGGGGTTCGGGTTCGGTTGAGCAGGCATTTGAGGTTGCCTTGGAGGAGCAGGAGGTAATGGCTGAGGTTGAACTGGTGGTGGAGGCAAGATGGCAGGAGGAGTGTTGTATTGGGGCCTCCACCCTGACTGAGGTGCATTCCATTGAGGCTGTGGCTGGGCATGTGAGTGATATGAATGAGAAGTAGGTTGAGTGGGGTACTGAGGTGGATAAGACCATGGAGGATGCATGGACCATGACGGATGAGCAGGGGGACCCCAGGAAGGCATAGGAGTCGATTGGTTGGGGCTGTAATAAGCTTGAGATGCCCCTTGCATCCCTTGCTGATAAGGTCTAGATCCTTGTGGCCTCCTTTGGTTGAGGTAATAGAGAGGTTCAGTGGGAGCTTCTGTCCCTTGGTACATGGCTTTAAACCCAGGTAAGGTTGGACACTGATTTGTGGGATGGTCCTCCTCACAAACAAAACACACTTCAACCGAATGCAATGGACATTCGTTCTTAGGGTGTCTCCTTGTGCACCTAGGGCAGAAGACAGCCAAGGCTCTCTCAGCTTCTTCTTTCTTTTGCTGAATCCTGAATGTGTCAAGCTGCATGGCAATGGTCTGTCTCACCTCACTCTTAAGATCTTCTAATTGATTTGCAAGCTCATGTTTGGAGAAAGGGACACTAGTTGAGAGGAGGTTTCCCCTACCTCGTTTCCGAGCTGCCCTGGAGTGGTTTCTAAACACAGTCTTGATGTCCTCATAAGGCAGTTGGTAAATGTCCCCCCCAGCTAACATGTGAAGGGTATCTAAGAGGTCTTCAGGGACTCCTCGGAGCAGGACCAACTTGAGGGATTCGGGGTCAAGTGTGCACCTGGCCCGCTTATAGCTTAGTTGGAACCTCTCCTCATAATCCTCTAAGGACTCATCATTTCCCATGGTCATCCGAAAGATTTCCCCCTTTGTTTCCTTGGACCTACAGTAATCCCGGTACTTGGCATTGAAAGCTTGCTACATATGAGCCCAAGTGGTGATACTATTCCCAGGTAAGCCCATGAACCAGCGTAATGCTGCATCCTTAAGAGTGGAAGGGAAAAGTTTCAGCTTTTGCTCATCTTCAGTATAGTCATAGGTTCTACAAAGGACAGAAAACTCAAACAGGAAGGTATCCGGATCCTCAGTAGTCAGCCCATGGAAGTGAGGTAAGGTGGAGGGGCTAATGTTCTTCATTTTCATCTCTCCATTGGTCTCTCGGATGGGGAAGGCACCTTCTATTCTCTCATCTTCTCTTCTATTGTTAGCCATAGCTTCAGATGGAGTGGTCTCTAACTCTTCTTCTACTATAGGATCTTTGTATATCTCAGGATGTTCACCTATAGGTTCTTCTGGGTCACTGTCACCAAAGAAGAGAGAAGGGTGACTCAGTGATGTGGTGGGGGTGTTTGGTAGGAATTTGCCTGATCTATCTCGGTTCCTACGAGGCATGAAATGGAAAAGAATTTCTTTTTCTTTTGATTGTTTTTGTTTTTTTTTTTTCCTTTGGTACCTGCAAAACTGAAACAGATTGATCTACAACTAACTATGACAGATGCAGAATTAAGCAGGAAAGAACTAATCTACTGCTTAAATGAAATTGCAAGAATGGAAATGCTAGTCTACGCTTGCAGAAAGGAAATGCTAATCTATGAAAGCAGGAAATGCTAATCTATGAAAGCAGGAAATGCTATTGAAGAGAGATTCCATACAAGCTGGTAGAGTATTTAATTAATGGAAAGCCCTGTGCGCAATTTTGAAACCGACGTTTTGGACTAGCTAGGTGAGTCCATCATCAGGGTAATGAGATCTGCATTTTGAGAAGAGAGCGTCAAGAAAATGAGAACCTATTAATAGAAGGATGGATAGATAACCTAGGTTTGGAGAGGTCGGCTTGATTTTCATCAATTTATTAATAACTGGATTAAATAAATTTTAATTTTGTTTTAAAATTTAATTTAATTAATAAATTTAAGACTATATTAAAAGTAATTTTATTTATTTATTTAACTAGATTAATTAGACCTAAATTAAAAATAAAATTAATTTAAACTAAATTTAAAATAAAAACAATTTAATTGGTTAATTAATTAATTAAATTAATTTTTAAATCTAGTTTAATTAATAAATTTAAAACTATATTGATTAATCAATTAATCAATTAATTAATTTTTAAATTAAGCTTAATTAATAAATTTAAAACTTCTTTTTTTTTTTTTTTTAAATTCACTTAAAGTAATTTGGCCTAATTTAAAAATAAAATTGGTTTAAACTAAAAGGATTAAATAAATTTTAATTATGTTTTAAATTTTTACTTTAATTAATAAATTTAAAACTGTATTAAAAGTAAAATTTCTTAACTAGATTAATTTGACCTAAAATAAAAAATAAAATTAATTTAACCTAAATTTAAATTAAATCAATTTAATTAATTAAATTAATTTTAAATTTATTTAATTTTAAATTTAGTTTAATTAATAAATTTAAAACTATATTAATTAATTAATTAATTAATATTTAAATTTAGTTTAATTAATAAATTTAAAACTTTTTATAAGATTAAATTAATTTGGCCTAAAATAAAATTAGTTTGAACTAAATTTGAAATAAAATCAATTTAATTAATTAATTAAATAAATTATTTTAAATTTAGTTTAAATTTTGATTAATTAATTAATAGAATTTAGTTATTAATTTATGCAATTATATATATATATATATATATATATGAATATTAATTTATTTACTTTCTTGACCTTTAAATGCTGCCTTAAGGGAGAATTTGTATAAATTACAGTTACTTTATTTTGTTTAACAAGGGTTTCCAGGTATTACTTAGTTTAAGACCATCATCCCTATTCATATTATTCGAAGATTTTTCAATTTCTATAGCCTCTTTAATTCTTCTTTTTAAATAGTGGTCTTCCTTGTGGATTAATTTAGCTTGTTCCATGCCTATATAGTGAAAGGAGGAACAAGCATGCTCTGCAAGACCTGATTTATCAGACCTATTTCTAGAAATATCACTAATGTGCTCTTTTAATCTTACTCCAAAGGATCTCCCTGTTTCCCCTATATAAACTTTACCACACGAACAGGGAATCGAATAAACGCCTTTGTGACTTTTTGGGTCAATTGCATCTTTTGCAGATTCAAGCAAGTTTTTTAAGGTGTTAGGGGGGGTGAAAGCTACCATAATGTTGTGCTTAGCGAGAACTTTGGCAATTTTATCAGTGATTCCTTTGATATAGGGAAGGGATATTCTAGGGTTATCAAATGATTTCTTTTTGTTTTGTTTATTGGTTAAGGAATTTTTAATAATTTTGCTGATGGTGTGATGTTGATAGCCATTGTTTACAAAAACTTCATGGAGATGGATAAGTTCTTCCTCTAGATGTTCTGGGTCGGAGATTCTAGAGGCTCTGGTGGTTAGGGTTTTGATGACTCCCATTTTTTGCTTAGGATGGTGGTGGGAGTTAGGAAATG
Source organism: Pinus tabuliformis (assembly GCA_031772625.1). NCBI lineage: Eukaryota > Viridiplantae > Streptophyta > Pinopsida > Pinales > Pinaceae > Pinus > Pinus tabuliformis. Next base: position 1,285,535,217 of record CM062807.1, read on the forward strand.
CTAATCTATGAAAGCAGGAAATGCTAATCTATGAAAGCAGGAAATGTCTATGCTACTTTTGCAGAATGGAAATGAAATAAACTACTTAGCAGAAGGCAAGAGTAAGAAAGTAGAAGAAAAGAAACAATTACTAATACTCTGACGCTTCCCCGGTAACGGCGCCAAAAAGATGGTGGGCTCCAGTATTGTAGCAAGAATGCTACAACTCCTGGGACTTCCTATCTCTAATTTTATCAACCCAGTAGTTCGTACAAACTTGGAAGCGACGGTGCTGTATGCACAAGTACTAGCTCTTGTCGCAGCTGTCACTTGGTCAGCTGGCACAAGTCCGCTAGGGCTCAAGCCAACTTCTATATGCTCACAGAAGAAGCTTTATGAGTGATGGATGAAAGCTAACTCAAAGGAAATTGATCTACTTTGCAAAAGTGAACTGAAAGCCAACAAAGCATGAAAACCCTAGTAAACCCTAATTTGACTAGCTAGGCCCTTACAATGCAAAACTGTGAATGAAACTTCTACCAATGATGCCATTACTTGCAGTGAGCTGAAATACATGCATCTAAGCTACTTGCATCTGAAAAGACATGTTTTTGTATTTTTTCATTAAGTGGTTGGATTTATTGTGATGATGCTTTTGATTAGGGTTTGACTGTGCAGGAGCGGTTCGAATGGAAGGAGAGCATGGGCAAGGTCAGGATGGCTAGGAGAGGTCCCAGAGGGTCTCTAGCATCAGTCCACAGAAGTCTACCACGTTCGGATGCTCAGCAACCGAGTTTGCAGGCTTCTACAGGAAGTCTGCAGGGGATCCTACAGGAAACTCAGGGGTTCTACAGGAAGTCTGTGAAAGTCTACAAGATGTTCGACCGTGGGAGTTTTGGGAGATGGTGAAGTGATGGAGTGGTGTGGGAGGATAGGTGAGATGGAGATGGAATCGGTGATGGCTCAGGAGCAGAGAAATCAGATGGAGAAAGAGCGCATGCAGTGGGTTGATGGCTGGAAGGATGGGATCAACGAAAGGTTAAGTAAATGGAGCTACGTGAGTAATGGAAGAGCTGGAAGGTAAACGAGCTGAACAGAGGTCGGTTGAGTGGCTTCAGGTGTGGTTGACAAGAAGAGGAAGGTAATGGAATGGTGTGGAGCAATGTAGATGAAACAAATTGTCTATGAATGTTACCAAAAACGAGAACTCTTTAACCTATGTTAACTGTGCTATTTTGAACCAATGAACAACAGTGCAATTTGTGAAAGGAACTCGTGCATGGAAGTGGAATGAAGAAGTAATGATCAAGACCAAAAGTGCATGGATGGATCTACGACTAAAGTAATTGTTGCAGCTTGCATGGACGTGAAAAGAACTGCGTTTCTTTTTGGTGGTTGATATGGACTGCACCCCAATCCCTAAGCAGAGATGGCAGTGATCTCTAACAACCTTTTTCTGGAGCTCCAATGAATTATAACTATCCTCTTCTAACCTAAGCAACTGGAAGCAAATTCACCATAAACTAATCCTATTCAATCTCATAAAAACTAAATCAGCAGACTGTAAATTCGAATTGCATGTTAAAGTAAAGAAACGAAGTGCTGGAACGAAAGGCAAATAACATTACAACACAGAGGAGGTCTATTGCTCTCAGGTTGGGCCCTAACCTGAGAGCTATAGCTCCCTTAGAAACTCAGAATGAAATCAAAATCTGCCTGCCTTTATTCATAACCAAAAATCTGATGTCATGCCAAAACTGGCTTACAAAAAGAACCAACACCGAGCTGTAGCTCGTACTTCGAAATTACAAGAATAATGAAAAAGTTAAAAAAGCTTCTATCAAAGGCTACGGCCTCAGTATTTATGCAAAACGATAATCCAACAGGTTTCCTTGATTTGTGGAGCTCGGCTGTTCAACTGAAGGTTAAACTGCTGATCCTGTAGAACAGTTGTAACTGTTGTTCCTGTAGAACGGTTGGCTGCCTCTAAGCTCGGTGGGGAGATTGGTTGGAGCTCGGAGCTATGGTGGGAATCACGAGGAAGGTCCCCAAGACTGTGGACATCCTCTCCTAAAAACCAGCAGTGCCACCTTACTGTCTCCTTGTCTCCTTTCTCGTGGTCTTTGCTCCCTTTTAATGCCAAAAACCTGAAATCATCATGTATTAGTCACGTAGATAGAATGCCTACCCTTCTTCCTACAAACAACACGAATAAACCAAGAAATGAATGCATAAGCAATAAAAGATGAATGGTTTGAGCAAAGCAAGTAGGCCAAATGAGCCCAAATTGTACCAAAAATTGGGGCTCATCAAGGAGCATCATCAGATCCCTTACCTTTATCAGGAGCTTTAGATTTACAGTCCTTTTTGAAGTGCCCTTCCTTTCTGTATTTCCAACACAACACCTTTACAGGGTTATTTGAAGATTTAGATCTCCCTCTAGATTTAGAGCTCCCACTCGATGACTTATTTTTGTTTCTATTCTGGGACCGTCCTCGTACAGACAAGGCATCACCATTCTGGCTCTCCATATTTTTCCATCTCATCTCCTCCGTCAGCAAGGCTGAGGCTATTTCATCAAACTGCAAGACAGTTGCATTGCTACCTATTGCAATAACCAGACTATCCCACGAATCTGGTAGAGAACAAAACAAACTGATGCACTTATCTTCATCTGAAATTTTAATATCAATAGATGCTAACTGACTTACCACAGTATTAAATGCATTCAGATGCTCTGTCACCAAGTCTCCATCTTTCATCCTCAGGTTATACAACTTTTTCCACAGGAACAGTTTATTCACTAGAGACTTAGATTGGTACAAAGTCCCTAACTTGTCCCACAAAGTCTTCGTCGTAACTTCCCCTGATACACTCAACAATACTGAATCTGAGACACACAATCGTATTGTGCTCTTTGCCTTCCGATCCAACTTCTTCCATTATTTATCGGACACTCCTATTGGTTTAGTACCCGGATCTACCTCAATCCACTGATCTTTATCCACCAACAGATCCTCCATCTTGAGTTTCCACAACTCAAAACTCTGACCATTAAATTTCTCGATCTCTATCTTTCCACTGCTCACCATCTTCTTTCACCACCAGAATCGATCTCGCAGATCTCCCACTGAACAGGGTCTACCATAGGCCCGAGTGAAACCCCTCAGCAACAAAGGCGTCCCTTTGAAGCCAAAACTACTCTGATACCAAATGTAGGCTTTAACCCCATACAGAAATTACCTGCATACGAATTCTGAAACACAGAAAGTAAACAATGCGAGAGCATAACACATAAAACACATATACACAGAGATTTTCCCCTGGATCCTAAAACCGGGACTACTAGCTTGATTTTTCATTATGTTCCTTTCAATTTTATAATACATATTTATACATGCCAAAGCATCCAATACCATGGACCAAAAATCCATCGCGTCCAATATCGTGGATCGAAAACTATCGCGTCCAAAAACATGTGCGAAAATCATGCACAAAACCATAGGTGGGTCTGCCCAACCTAACATAGGGTCCAAAACCAAAATTTTCCGAGGTGCTGCCCCAAACCCCATAAAGTGGTGTTATGGGTACGCCTCAAGCCCCCTATGACCCCCCCGCCCCCCTGCTACACAATAACCACAACGAAGGGGTGCTCCGCCCCCCTCTAACTCCCCGGTTAATTACGTGGGCTAGTCGTGGAAAGAATATAACACAACCCAACAGAGTATATTGAATATGAAGACAAATAGCTAGAAAGTACCAGCGCTAATGATCTAGTCAACAATGATGAGAAGGTTGATAAGCCACTTTCATATGAAGACAATGATTTTCCCCTCAGTCCTCGAACCAAGGATCCTACAAGGTAGGTACAAAAACACCACACAACTGATCAAATTGTTGGAAATTTAAACATAGGTTTGCATACAAGAAGAATATTGATAATTCCTCCTACTCAAGTGCATGTAGCCTTGTTATTGATGATGGAACCAAAGGATGTTACACAAACCAATAATTGGTTAAAATCTATGCATGAAAAACTGGACCAGATTGAGAAAAATCAAACACGAGAACTTGTTCCTGGACCAACAAAAAATAATGTCATTGGCATGAAGTGGGTATTTAGGAACAAACTAAATGAGCGTGGTGAAGTGTTCAAAAACAAGGAAACATTAGTGTGTAAAGGCTATGCACAAATTGAAGGTATGGACTTTAGTGAAACTTTTTCTCCTATTGCTTGATTAGAGGAAATTAGAATGTTCTTGGCATTTTTTGTTTCAAGAAATTTAAGATATACCATATGGATGTCAAATATGCCTTTCTAAATGGAAATTTATAGGAAGAAGTTTACATAGAGTACCCAGAAGGTTTTCAGCTAACAAATCAACTTGATTATGTTTACAAGTTGAAGAAGGCCTTGTATGGCCTCAAGCAAGCCCCATGAGCTTGGTATTCCAAGTTGGATAGTTACTTGCTAAAGTGTGGTTTCATGAGGCACAACTAATGGTAATTGACATGTTAAATCTAATGATGGATTATTTTTAGTATTTGTTTCTTATCTTGATGATATTATATTTTCCAATGGTTCAAACAAAATATCATGCTAGTTTGTAGCTGATATGAAGACTGAGTTTGAGATGTTCATGCATCAAGAAATTTATTATTTCCTTGGTTTGTAGATTACACAACTTTTGGAAGGAATTTTTATTTCACAAAGAAAGTATATCAACGAAGTATTGAATAAATTTTGCATGGAGGAATGTTCTTTTGTAAGCACTCCAATGGTTACAAGTTGGAAACTCAACAATACTGATGAATCTCCAAAGGTGGATCAGAACTTTATACAAAGCTACTTTTGGAAGCATCTTATATTTGACATCCTCAAGACCATGCATTATGCAAGAAATTGTTATTGTTGAAATATTTCAAGCAACTCCCAGACAAATCCATGTTCTAGCAGCCAAGAGGATTCTCAAATATCTCAAAGCCATAATGGACTATGGACTTTGGCACCCAAGACGTAAAGATTTCTCATTGACTATTTTTACTGATGTTTATTGGGTAAATGATGTATATGATCGAAAGAGCACTAGTGGTGGTGATTTATTTCTTAGAGAATGTCTAGTTTCATGGTTGAGCAAGAAGCAAACTTCAATCTCTTTATCTATTGCTAAGGTAGAATATATAGCAATAACTTATTGTTACACTCAACTCTTATCGATGAATCAAAATCTACAAGATTTACAAGTGTTCCATGATCAACTTATTCCTATTATCCGTGACAACACAAGTGCCATCAACATGTCCAAGAATCATGTTTCATTCAAATACAAATAATATTCCAATCAAGTACCATTTCTTAAGAGATCAAGTTGCAAATCAGAATGTTAAGTTGGAGTATGTACCTACCAAAGAATAGGTAGTTGATATATTCATAAAATCTCTCCCAAGAGGCCAGTTTTAGTATTTAAGGCAAATATTGGGAGTAGATCCTCTTAACTCTCTCCATTATTTCTCCCTTAATAGGAAGAAGGTCAGCCAAAAAGCACTTCAGCATATCACAAGAGAACCGTGAGGTCCACAGGATAAACATGACAGGGGGAGATTATTGACAGGGGGAGCATGTTGGTAGCGTTTCCATTGATATTAAAGGGGGAGAAGTATTGGTGATCAAGCAAAAGAAGGAGAAGAACCTCAAAAATTATCAAGGGGGAGAGGAAAAACCACAAAAAGGAAAAAGTATACCAGAGTAGCAATACACAAAGGAGAAGTGCATCATAGTGGAAGCAACATCCAAAGGAGGAGAAGAAAAAGGAGAAATAAAAAGTACACTCTGCTTTTGTTTATCTATGTTGTTGTTTTGTTTAAATGGTGCTTCCATCAATGCCAAAGGGGGAGAATGTTAGAAATGTGTTGTCACTGATAGTAAAGGTCAAGAAGGTGAAGGAAAAGTCAGAGATGATTGCAAGAAGAATGAATATCATCTCAAGGTATGTAAAAGGAAAAGATGTAGAAGGTGTAATGATTTTAAATTAGCATAGAACATTACTTAAAGTGATTTTGGGACACACTCAGATGGGTAGAGCTCTAAAAGAGATTTCCAGTGGTATATGGAAGTTCAAAAATGTCCTCCTGGATCATAAGTTATTTGCATTCAAAGTCCAATAACTTCTAAAGTCAGAGTTGTAGAGCTAAGTTGGTAGAATCATTTAAGTGGTGATAGTGTGGTGCTTTTTTGAATTCCAGTAGATTTTTTTAGTGAAACGGCTAACCAACAGTCTAGGTGAACATGGCTTGACAATAAACTGGTAGGATATGTTTCCATTAGATGAGGGTGGAGCCCCTTATAGCAACTCATCCCAACAAGATTTTCCTCAGGCGGTTTCAAATTTGCACAAAAAGGGGAACGCTTAGGATGACTCAAGCCTAGGGGGATGTCAACAATGACAAAGACTCTCATTGGTAGAAGTTCTACGAGAGGTGGTCCCCAAAGTCACTTCACCCTAGGAAGACTTTCGTGGAAGTGTTAAGCCATGCATAAAGAAGTGAATAGCTAGGATGAAGTAAACCTGAGTGGATGTGGTTAATCCACACAACAAGGAAGAGTAGGTGTAGGCATTTGATTGGTAGAGATTTCAACAACAGGAACCCCACGGGATAGCTCAACCTGAGAGGAATTCCCTAGAAGAAATAAATGTGCACACAAAAGTTGAATCCATGATGATGTATGTTCAGGGAAAATGGTGCAAGGAGATGCAATTGCAGCAGTAAAACAGGTCAAGACCCTTTTAATTTTTATTAAGGAAATTAGTTGAAAAACAAAGTCCTAGAACCTCTCTCCTCCTCTTTGGGAGACACGTGGTAGAATCTTATTGGTTCAAGATGATGTCAGCATGATGTCATACCTAGGGAATGTGTCAAGTGTTTTTGGAATTTTCAGGTGGCTAAATCAGATAAATATGAGTGACACATGTCACCACTTAGAAGGCACCACATGGCAACAGTGATGCGAGAATGATGCCACATTGGATGGGCTTCCCTGAAATATTTTAAGAGGTGTATAGGATGAGACTTCAAGTTAAATAGGTGCTGAGGAGATGTGTCAAACAATGTAGAATAACAAGTCACCCCAACTGATTGTTGATTCGTCCATGAATGTTGCAAAGGTCCCATCGAGACGCATAATCCCAGTCCCCAAACCCTATAAGGTTTTTAAATAACACAAATGAGGAAGCTATGGGCTAGAAAGGCTGCAAGATATGTGGAATTCCATGATGGAATATGGTTCATAATCGAGAACCAATAATGGAAGGCTTGGGACATGTTATCCTGGAGGTGCCACCCTAAATGGAAATAAAAATGGGGCATGGGAGTTTCTTTGGGTTGAATCGACTCCAGGATAGGACAATGGACAACACAAAAATAAAGGACCAATGGTATGAGCATAAGTGAAGAGTGTCATACCCACAGGAACCATAATACCATAATTAAATAAAGTTGGGGAGGGGCTAAAGCATAAGGACCAGGATGTTGTTGCGGCGTTGTGACCAAGTGCAAGATAGGTTTGCAGTGTAAAAATAATCCCTTGGGGCTATAGTCAAATGGGCCTAGAATAGTTGTATATGGCAGTATTTTTGGTTAAAACACTTTAGACTATGTTTAAGGCCTTTGCTTGAACAAGTCGAAAACATAGGTCAAAGCCCTTTGGGGCTAAAAATAAAGCACTTTTGGTCGAGATTTAAAAGGTTTTGCATTAGAATGGGCTAGCCGATAATTTTGGTGTTTATGCAAAATAAAAAATGCAGTGCTAAAGTGTAAAATAAATTGGCATGAACGAGTCGAAAAAATCGATAGTATAATGAACATATTTGGAAAATAATTTGACATTTTGGCTAAATTTGGCAATGCGCTAAATTTATAAAGACTCAAATAAATTTTGAAAATATCCAGAATAGAAAAAAATGAGGAGTTAAGCTTAGTTTCTCTTGTAGAAACAGGTAAGGAGAGTTAGAAGAATTGAATATCAGATTCAAATGACATGTTTGAAGCAAGACAAAGACAAAAATAAATATTCATGCAAGCATTAAATTACAAGCTGATGAAAGAGAAAAGAACTAAAAATGTCAGTCCAAATTTTATAAAAGCAAAATCGAATTTGCATGATTGTAATAACGAATGTAGAGTCAATGTGTGAGATGGAATGATGTTGCTGGTGTGTTTGGTTTTTTTAATCAATAATCATAGATTGATGAAGGTGTTTTAATGGTGTTTTTTGGCGAGTGTTTGAAGCGACAAATTGATTTCTTTTGTAAAAGGGATTGGCTTCATGATTTGAGTATGAAAATTGATGAAAGATGAAGCATTGAAGTCAAGAAAGTTGTAGCTTGTAAAGGAAGGGGTTGTAGCTCCTTCCAGTGGTTGTTGGTAAAAGTTAGGGGTTGGAGCTCCTTTCAGTAGTAGCTAATAAACTAGGGATTAGTGGATTCCTTCTAGTTGTAGCTAGAGAACCTTCTAACAACAAGTAGTAACTTTCCTTGAAAAGGAATTGAAGAAAAGTTTTCAAGAATTTGTGTGTTTTATTTGTGCTATTTATGTTTATTATTTCCATGCTCATATGAATTAATCATTGGAAATTTTATTGGTGTCCTAGTATCATTGCAAGTGAAAGAAAAATTATGAAAATTCCTACAATACTTATTCAATGCCATCTCAGTATTGTCTTGGTTTCTAACACAGAGTATAGTTGTAAAGTGATATCCATATCTTTCAAATTGTGGTGTTTCCTCCTCTATGTATGACCTATGAAAAACTCATAATGATCATCCCCTAGATACATTGTGATGGGCCAATGCTCCCTATCCATTTCCAGGCCCTATTTAGAAAGGTGATTCGCTATGGCATTCCTCTCCCTGTAGATATGAGAACATGAGAAAAGTAAAATGATTTTTTAATCCTCATGATATCCTGTAAAAATGGCATTAGAATAAAATTTTGACACTGGTGACGTTCAGTAACCCAATTTATTACTAACACAGATTATCCATAAACATGTAGTCAGTCGCATCCCTTTTCCTTTGTAAATACTAATAGGGCTTTGAGAGCAAGGAGCTAAACTAAGTTATTTTTTCCCCTACCATATCCCATTTTTGCATGATAAACATGTTCCTCTGTGAGAAAAAGAACAAAACCCCCACCACTTCTATGATTTGCCTCCTCAGAGGCTCCATCAAAATATGCCCATGATACAGATTAGTTAGGATTCTTAGCCTAAATTTGACGAGGGTGGTTTTTAACTTTAGGATGGGGAAAATGAGAGAGGATTTCCAATCCTTTGGTTGCTATCTTCTCCAATGGAGTGATTACATCTTGAAAAATACTCGTATTTTGGGCTAGCCAGATACCCCATGTAACTATCAGTGGTGAAGCTTTTATATTTTTTGTAGCCACATTCTGATACCAATTCCTCCAGCTTTCTGCCACACTATGGCCCTCCCATATGCAGGCTAGTCCTAGAGAGGATTTGCATACTTCCTATAATTTCTATGAGAAAGGCATTCTAAGAATATATTCCTTATGAATTCTCCTCTTGATTTGCATAAAAAATACCAATAGGGTCCTATTTTTTATCTCTTTTGCATCATGTCTTCGGTTAGAGACTTCTCACTAAGTAAGCACCACATAAAAATATGAGTCTTCATAGGGAATTTCAGTTGCCAGATGATCTTCCCCCACTAAAACTGATTATTTGGCTTACCTCCTATATTGTAGTGAAGATATCCTAATTTAGGCATGTATTGACCAGAGAGGGTGAATGTCCAACTGCGAATCTTACATTAGAATCCTGTAGTGTTGTCACATATTTGGTCCATTCAATCAGTTTTTGTACTTCCAATATCAAGACCCACACTGTCAACCAACTCTGCTACCATATAGTGCAATTTTGTAGATCTGCTAATTGGAACAATCTCAAGCAGCCTCTTTCCTTGAGCCAATTAACCACCTGTTGTGTAAATTTGTAGTTGTTTCCACTACCAGCCCATGGATTTATTCCAACTAATATAACATCCATCCCTTACTTTCCACACTAGTCCATTGCTAATAAGATCAAAGGAATTGAGCACTGCTCACCATACAATTGAAATATTCAGCCTTGGCTTGACTGGTGTACGAAGCTAATCTTCTAAAGGCGGGGAGCTACGTATATAACAGTAAACACTTGAGTCCACAAGTTTTTTGAGGTAATTAGTCTGCATCCAAATGTTGTAGCTAATTCTGACAAAGGCATCACCATCTCAGCCAAGGGACCATATAATGGTCTTTTTTGCCTGTCCACAAGAAAGAGAAGCAAATTATTCTGAATTTTTCAAGAACTCCCTTAGGAATCTAGGTTAGGGACATCTAATATATTGGAATAGCCTCCAACATAGATTTTACCAAAAATGATATTCTTGCTTGGGACAACCATTTGAGGCTCCAACCTTTAAGTATTTTGTTAGTTTTTGTTAACAACCATGCTCAATCACCTTTGGAGTAATCATTTGGTTTCTATAGTACCCTCCTCCCACATCTACCCAAGTAACCGACCAACCGAGGTAAACATGCAACAAAAGGCTACTTTGTTTGGATTCCACCTCCTACGTGACCTTAAAGAAATGGAATCAATAGAAACACAACATACAAACCTTCCACATTATCTACAGTACCACTGAGAACCATGCCAACACTTTAGGAAGCTTATCCTTAGGTCCCACTAAATTTTATGATCACTTTTCCTCTGGATTCTCTCATGTTATGGGCCTTCCAGCTTCCACGGACCTCTGGACGCTCTCACAGGCCTACAAGCCAGCATCCAGGGATCATTTTGTCTATTTCTGTGCCAACATCCCTAGGATTTGAGCCACCTTTTTAGGTCTAGAGCCTAGGTCACTGTCTAGAATGGAATGACATCCTCAATGTAGTAAAATAACAGAGAAACAATGATGTAAAAGAAGTAGTTGAATGAGCCCTTAACCACACCCCTACTAGCCATGACAGGCATTTCGTAAAACATATCACAAACACATAATATACAGGTGTAAACAACATATTTAAGCATAGGGATCTCATACTTACCTGATAATTGCTCGGAACCATTGTTCCCTCATGTCATTTGGTCATAGATACATTGTCCATTCATTTACAAGTAAAAAGATTATGGGAGCCATACATAGTTGTTGTCATAAAACATATACATAACCAGCATAGTAATGACATAAATACCATAAATACATTAGCCATAATCCACATATAAACCAAGGTATTTACTCATGAAAACCAAGGGAATGAATTTATCATTAATGAATATACAAACCAACCGGGGATGGGACTACCACGTTCCACCTGACCGTAGATTGGTTGAGCCAAATCTCTCTTCAGCCAATCACCCCCATGCCATATTCCAAACATGAATGTTGGAATCATAACCAAACGAAAATAACCAAATGAGCATCGATGCTATCGGAGTTCTCCACCTACACCATGAGGAATTTCAGTGCCTCCTAGTCTCTCAGGCTTTACCATAATCCACAATTTGATCCAGGGATCACTAGGCCCTACACCAAGACCAACTCTCCAAGATTTATTGTACATCCCATCCTGGGACTAATAGGCCCAACGAAGATCAAACCACCTCTTGGTTTTAGCGTATATCCCACCATTCACCGACAAGGATTCCTAGGCCCACCAGAGCACACAATATTGGCTTTACGGGAACCCACAGTCTGGTTCAAGCGTTACTTGGCCAATGGCTTTACTATGATCCATAGTCTGGTTTAGGGACCATTAGGCCATGTGTTTTTCATTTCAGAGATCCACCCCACTCAGCTTTGAATCCATCCGAAAATCCAGCTCAACCAAAGTATGAGAATCCATCTCATCAAGGCTATGAGAAAATAGCAAGGCTAGGGTGAAAACATTTTCACACCTAGAAAAACCCATGCCATGATAGAAAATAACCACAAGAAACACCATGCATGCCAAATCTAGCAAGGAAAATACATATGCAAATCGATACCTGCAAAGAATTTTGTTGTAGCTGCTTGATCCTGACTTCTTTTGCTTGATCTTTGCTTGCTCTTTCCTTCTTTTCCTTTCTTGATCCAATGCAAAATTTCTCCAAGAAAATATATGTTTCCAAGAGTGAGAGAGAGAGAGAGTGAGAGAGTAATGAGATAGCTCCAAAACTCAACTGAAAAAAGGTTACCAACTTTTCCTCAAAAGCCTTTTTATGAAGGAGGCCTCTATTTTCTTCACTTTCGATTATTTTCCTACATTTTCCTCCTCACATGAAACTTGTGACCTTTCACCTCCCGTTTCTCCTAATTTCCATTATTTTCATAAATAAATGTGCCAATAATGCCATTTTTCCTTTCCAAAGCCTTTTCCTTTGCCTTTGCCAATTTCCTTAGCCATAGTAAACCAAATGAACACCACCTATGATGTCTTGCCCAACATTCAGCTTGGATTAAGTGTCCCATCAATTGTGGTTATTATTTTTTTGATTTTTATCACATGGAATTTTCACTAGGGCTCTTACAGAACCCTCCCCCTTGGGGGACACCATCTTCGGTGTTCAATCAAACATATACCTCATCAAAACCACTGGAAAGAAGGCATACTTCTCATGGAGATTCATAACAAAGCTCAATGTCGTATTTACAATGATCAACCTGCTAAAATAAACCCAACATAACAACATGGAAATATAATAACATGACAACATGACATCCATACTGCTTATTGGAGCTTTATAACATAGCTCATGGCGGTATTTACATCCATATAAATATGTACATATACCAAAACATCATCAAAGCATGTACCCAAAACATATATCAAAGATAGGTACCAAAACACCATACCCAAAACTGCTTTTCCTCAACTAGCAAACAAGGAAGGATACATAGCCCGCATCTGATTGGCTATCTCCCATATAGCTTCATTGGGCCCAAATTTCTTCCACTGCACTTGATTGCTAAATTCTAGAGCATGAGCACCTTTTTTTGCAATACACTGAGGCTCTGGTTGGAATTCTCCATCTGGTTCCACCTGTAATACAGACTAGCCAATCACATGGTCAACATCTTTAACATACTTCTTAAGCAATGACACATGGAAAACATCATGGACTTTCACTGTCAGAGGTTGTGCAAGTTGATAGGCTACTAGCCCAATCCTCTCAATAATACTAAAGGGTCCACAAAATTGTGGTGCCTGCTTAGCACATGATCCAATCTATAAGGATCTCTTCTTTGGTTTGATGCGCAAGTAAACCTGTTCCCCAACCTAGAAATCCTTGAAAAACTTGTTCTAATCTGCATATTTATTTTGCCTATCCTCTGTTTCCTTTAGATTCTTCTTGATTACCTACATTTCATGTTCCATGTCTTCCAACATGTCTGGTCAAATAAGCACCCTGTTAACTGGATCACTCCAATTGATAGGAGTATTGCAACTCCACCCATACAATGCCGTGAAAAGACTGATCCTTAGTGACTCCTCATAACCATTGTTGTATGCAAACTCAACCAAGGGAAGGTACTCCTCCCACTTCTGCTTCTGATGCATCACATACATCCTCATCATGTTCTCCAATATCCTGTTGACCCTCTCTCTCTGTCCATCTATCTGCGGATGATAATTTGTAATAAAAGCCAACTTTGTGCCCAAGCTTGAAAACAACTCCTTCCAAAACTTGGAAGTGAACTTTGCATCCCTGCCCAACATAATATTCCTTGGAACACCATGTAATACGACCACATCTCTGATGAATACTTGTGCTACATCGCTAGCTGATAATGTAGACTTCACTAGAATGAAATGTGCAACCTTTGTCAACTTGTTCACAACAACCATGATGGAATCATGGTGTCTCACTGTCCTTAAACACTCCGTGATGAAGTCCATGGAAATGACCTCCCATTTCCATTCTGGAATCATAATAAGTCGTAGCAATCCACCTGGATGTTTACACTCTACCTTCACACGCTGACAATCAAAATACCTAGTCACAGACTCTACTACATCCCTCTTCAAGTCCGGCTAGTAATAAAATCTCTTCACTGTTGTCATCGTCTTCTGATAACTTGGGTGACCCGAATATGGTTTCGCATGAAACTCTCTTAATATCACCTTCTTGAGCTCACTGTTTTCTGGCACATATATCCTGTCTCTGAATCTAACCAGTCGATCCGTTGAAAGATAATAATCCACATCCTGTGCACCTGCACCTGTACATGTACTTTCACATGTACCTGTACCTATACTACCACATGTACATGTACTAGTACTCTGCTAAAACCTATGCACAATCTGCATATACCTGACATCCTGTTGACCTGCTTGCAAGATCCTATCCTGTAAGTCTATCCCATTGGAGCTCACTATTTTCTAGCACATATATCTTGTCTTTGAATCTAACCAATCCATCCGCTGTAAGAAAATAATGCACATCCTGTGCACCTGCACCTGTACTTGTACATTCACATGTATCTGTACCTATACTACCACATGTACATGTACTAGTACTCTGCTACAACCTATGCACAATCTTCATATACCTGACATCCTGCTAACCTGATTGCAAGATCCTATCCTGTAAGTCTATCCCATTAGAGCTCATAGTTGCTAAGTGATTTACCTGTATCCGCCTGATGAGAGCATCTACCATCCTGTTCTCTTTTCCTTTGATGTACCTATTCTCAAAATCAAACTCACTAATCGTGGCTAACCATCTAGCCTGCTCGGCATTCAGATTTAGTTGGTCAAACAAATACCTCAACCCAATGTGATCACTCATCAGTACAAACCTGTTGCCTAGAAGATAGTTCCTCCACATCTTCAAGGCATGTATTATTGCTGCTAACTCCAAATCATGCATCAAGTAGTTTTTCTCGTTCTCTTTTATTTTTCGTGACTCATAGAATACCACCTGTCCATCCTACATAAGGACTCCACCAAGTCCTCTCTTGTAAACATTTGTACATACTACAAACTCCTTGTCCATATCTGTGATATTTAACACTGGAGCATGTGTCAACAACTTCTTAAGCTACTCAAAACTAGCCTCACAACATTCTGTCCATTCAAACTTATTACCTTTTCTCTGCAATTATGTGATAGGATAAGAAATTTTTGAGAAGTTATTGATGAACCTCCTATCATAGCCTGCCAACCCCATGAAATGCCTCACCTCTTCTACATTCCTAGGAGCTACCCATTCCATGATGGCCCTTATCTTTTTTGGATCCACTAAAATGCCTTCCTTGGAAACAACATGTCCCAAGTAGTGTACCTCAATCTGAAAGAAGTTGCACTTATGGAGCTTAGCATACAATTGATGCTATCTCAACAACCTCAAAACTGCTGCTAAATTCTCAACATGCTCTTCCTCATTTTTGGAATATACCAATATATCATCAATGAACATGATATTAAAATTATCCAAATATGGATGCAACACATTATTCATCAAGCACATAAATGTAGCTGGAGCATTAGTCAAAATGAATGGAACTACAACAAACTCATAATGCCCATACCTGGTCCAGAAAGTTGTCTTGTAAATGTCCTCCTCTTTGATGCGTATCTGGTGATATCCAGATCTCAGATCAATCTTCAAGAACATTGTTGCTCCCTTCAACTGATCAAACAAGTTATCAATCCTCAGAGGTGGATACCCGTTCCTTATGGTCACTTTGTTCAATTGCCAATAGTTAATGCATAATCTGAAAGTACCATCTTTCTTCTTCACAAACAATACTAGTGTGCCCCACGGTGATACACTTGGCCTAATGTATTCCTTGTCGAACATTTCCTTCAATGGTACCTTCAACTCTACCAACTTAGGTGTTCTCATCCTGTAAGGTGCTTTTGATGATGGAGCTTCCCATCACACTAAATCAATAGAAAAATCTACCTCCCTGTGAGGTGGAAACTTTGTAATGTCCTAAGGAAATACATCCTTGAAATTTATCCTTCTCATCTGTAAGATACGGTACATACCTCAATAGATCCAGAAACTTATTCTTCTACTCTTCATTTGTCATTGACCCCGTATTTAGCTCATAGAATTATTTGGCGTTACTGTTGTAGTACCTTTCTTACAAGTATTTCTTCCTAAAAGCCTCTTGAACTCATGCCAACATAAATCATTCATCTTGATGTCTTTGACCTACTTCACATCTTCCCATCAAATGTTTTCTTTACCTTTCAAGCTAAAGATAACAATTATGGCCTTCACATTATCTGTGTACTCATGAAACTCAAACAATTTGTTCATCCCAAGTATCCAAGCCTCTTCATCTTCCAGCTTCTTCACATCTCCATCAAAAGTAGGTGCCTTTTCTTCTTAAATTCATCTGGGAAGTATCCCTTATCACTCCTCCTATAAGGATGATAACGATGATGGTCATGATTCTTGTTAGAACGAGAACTAGAATAGTACCTATACTCATCACCCCTCCTATCTGGAGTGTCCAAAAATCTTCCATCTCTCACTGTGTCTACTCTATCTGAGTTGTGTATACTAGTATACTTATTTACATATGCCCCATTAGTTTTTTCCTCCTACCCATGGCTGATCCAAAGTCGCCCTTTTCGATGCAATTCTGACAAACTTTGAAGGAGTCCTGCATTAACCTCTACTTGTTTCTCTTGGGCATGTATGATCTTGTCATTGTCTACCTTACAACTCCTTATTTCTTCCTTCAAGCTTCTCAATTTGTTTACCAAATCAAAAGAGTTCCCACCACGTTGCTCATCTGATTCATAGGGAGAGTCCTTATAGTCTACCATCTTTCTATTCATTTTGACCTTTTTCGTTCAAGGCATAATATGTCAAATAAACCAAATCATAACAAACCAACGTATATTAGTATAATTTGAGGAGGTTACCTCATCTGCAAGATCATCCAAATCAGGTTGATACATGTATAACATAATCATGACAACATATAGACATATACCAATAAGTGCATCAACACATAAACATCATTCTAGTTAGAGTTCAGTCATCAACGCATGACCATATCAACTACACATACCATGACCCCATGCATGAAAACAATAGCCATTACACCATTGTACACATGGCCACATGCAAACATCAAGATGGATAAGTAATGCATAATCAACCACACATACGCATGAATGCGTGTAATCCAGCATAAGTAAACAATACTTGTAACCAACCTACAAGAATGATAGATGTAACCAAGCATACAAGAATGTAACCAAACATACGAGAATGTAACCAAGCATGAAAAAATGATACATGTAAGTGACATATAACAACATGTAACCAGCCATACACTCATGATGATGTATCCCACAACAACAACCTCAACTTCCACATGGAGACATCACAACAACCATGATCAACATCATGGAAATGCAACAAGCACATGGAATGAAAGCATAAGAGACACACATGCAACTGACATGCATGCATGACCAAAACACAACCCATCTTATCCAAGGGGTGAACCATGCTCTGATACCACTCTGTAACACCCTCCTCCCACATCTACCCAAGTAACCAGCCAACTGGGGTAAACATGCGATGAGAGGCTACTATGATTAGGTTCAACCTCCTATGTGACCTTAAGGAAATAGAATCAATGGAAACATAGCATACAAACCTTCCACATCAGCTACAAGACCCATAAGAACCATGAAAACACTTCAAGCAACTTTCCCTTGGGTCCCATGGAATTTTTTGATCACTTGTCCTCTAGATGCTCTCATGCTATGGGCATACCAGCGTCCAAGGACCTATGGACGCTCTCACAGGCCTACAAGCCAACATCCAGGGACCATTTTTTCTAGTTCTGTAATAGCATCCCTGGGATTTGAGCCACTTTTTCATGCCCAGAGCCCAGGTCACTTCCCAGAATGGAATGACATCTTCAAAGCAGTAAAATAAATAAGAAAAAATTATGTAAAAGCAATTAGTTAAACAAGCCCTTAACCAGATCCATACTAGCCATGACAAGCATTTCGTCAAACATATCACAAATACATAATCTACAGGTGTAAACAACATATTTAAACATAGGGATCTCATACTTATATAAGAATCACTAAGAACCATTTTTCCCTCATTTCATTTGCTGCATATTCATCTATTAGGTCATAGATACATTGTCCATTCATTTACAAGTAAAAACATGATGAGAGCCATATATAGTTTCTATCATAAAACATATACATAACCAACATAGTAACAACAGAAATACCATAAATACATTAGCCATAGAATCCACATATAAACCAGTACATTTACACATGAAAACAAATGGAATGAATTTATCATTAATGAATATAGAAACCAACCGGGGATGGGACTACCACGCTCCACTTAACCATAGATTATCTAAGCCAAATCTCTCTTCAGCCAATCACCCTCGTGCCATATTCCAAGCATGAATGTGGGACTCATAACCAATCGAAAAGAACTCAACAAGCATGGAGGCTACTGTAATTCTCCACCTACACTGTGAGGAATTTGAGTGCCTCTTATTCTCTCAGGATTTACCGTAATCCAAAGTCTGATCCAGGGATCACTAGGCCCTACAACTAGACCCACTCTCTAGGATTTACCGTACATCACATCTTGGGACTACTATGTCCAATGGAGAGCAATCCACCTCTTGGCTTTAGCATATATACATCCATTCACTGGTAAGGATTCCTAGGCCCACCGAGGCACACAATCCTCGATTTACTGCAACCCATAGTCTAGCTCAAGGGTTACTAGGCCAGTGGCTTTACTGTGATCCACAATGTAGTTCAGGGAACACTAGGCCATGTGTTTTTCATTTCGAAGATCCACCCCACTTAGCTTTGAATCCATCTAGAAATCTAGATCAATCGAAGTATGAGAACCCATCGTATCAAGGCTATGAGGAAATGGCAAGGCTGGGATGAAAACATTGTCACACTTGGAAAAACCCATGCCATGACAGAAAATAACCACATGCAACACCATGCATGCCAAATCTAGCAAGGAAAATACACATGCAAATCTATACTTGCAAAGAATGTTGTCATAGTGGCTTGATCCTGACTTCCCCTCGATGTTTGCTTCCTCTTGCCTTATTTTCCTTTCTTGAGCCAATCCCAAAGTGCTCCAAGAAAACTCTAAGTGTCCAAGAGTGAGAGAGGGAGACAGAGTATTGAGAGAGCTCCAAAACTCAACTGAAAAAAGGTTACCAACTAATCCTCAAAATCCTTTTTATGAATGAGGCCTCTATTTTCTTCATTTTCCCTTATTTTCCTCCTCGCATGCAACATGTGACCTTTCACCTCCCTTTTCTCCTAATTTCCATTATTTTCATAAAACCAAACATTCCATTTTTCCTTTCCAAATCCTTTGCCTTTGCCTTTTCCAATTTCCTTAGCCATAGTAAACCAATGAACACCCCCTAGGATGCCTTGCTCAACATTCAGCTTGGAATAAGTGTCCCATCAACCGTGGTTATTATTTTTTTAACTTTTATTACATGGAATTTTCACCAGGGCTATTACAGTTTTAGATGAAACCAAAATTATTTTAATCCCTCTTTAAAACCACTCATTTCAAAGGAAAACATTCAAGAGAGATGCTTTTTTTCTTCATTCTCCATATTTATGCATGAGATAGTTGATTTTTTGGCATTTATTTGCATGCCAATTTCTTTCCCAAACAAAGATAATACTTCAAACAGTTCATAAGTATCTTGCATGGAACCATTACAAAAAATTAAGATGTCATCTACAAAACATAGGTGGGTACTAACCATACCTTGAGCAATATTCAGACCTTGAAAATCACCCTGCCTCTTTGCCTCAATTATCAAAAGACTAAGACTGTAAACAAATAGAAGAATTAGGAGGGGGCATAAAGGAGATCCCTTCCTTAATCCTTGATATGCATGGAATAATGGAGATGTCGAGTGGAACAACCCCAGGTTAAAGTTTCATGTAATAAAGGATAACAAAGGAAAAATAAGACCAAGGTCATGGGACAATTATTCCAAGATGAATGTTGGGAAAAGACTATAGTGTGCATCACTTTTGGTTTATTTATGGATATTGAAATTGGAAAAGGAAAAGAGGCAATAATTGGCATTTAATTATGAGAAATAAAAGAAAATAGGAGAAAAGGAAGGTGAAGAGACACTAATTTTCATGCTAAGAAAATTAGAGGAAAAATGAAGGAAATTGAAGAAAAACGAGACATCAATAATAAAAAGGCATCAAAAAAATAGTTCACAACTTTTGTTAGTTCAATTTGGCTCTCTTATTTCATTCTCTCTCTCATACACTCTTGCACACTTAGAGTATTCTTGGAGCATTTCGGCATTCACTTGGATTTGGAGAAAGGAAAGCAAAGGAAATCAAGGAGAAGGTTGGATCAATAGCTTCAATAGGAGGATTTTGTGGGTAACAAGTGGCATGTATGATTTTCTAGTTGAGGTGTGAATGCATGGTACATGCATTTGTTTATTTGGTTCATTTTTTGTCGTTGGCATAGGTTTTTCCTAGTTTGACAGTGGTTTTAGCATTTCCTTGCCATTTCCTGGATAACCATGGTATGATGTGATTCGTTCTTGGTTGAGCTTTGGATTGCTGGAAGGTTTTGGAACTGAGTGAGATGATCTTAGGAAAATTCCCAAGGGTTCAGGGTGTATATGGTTTTCTCTAAGGAGCCATCGATAGGTGGGTGGACATAGGCAAATTCCTCAATGTATGGTGAAGAAATTTTGAGGCATCCAAGGTCGGTTGGTTTTGTAACCTCAAGATCATTTTAGGTGAAATCACGATAGCTTGAGGGTGGAAGCGATTTAACCTCTAGAGTCCCTAGTTGATTAAGTCTTGGTTTATCCCATGAGATCCCACAGTAATGCTTGGAATATGGCATAGGGGAGATTGGTTGAAAAAACATTTGGTTCAACCCAATGTATGGTCGGGGGATACATGGATGTCCTTGACTTGGTTGGATTTTGCACTAGTTAATAAGAGTTATTTTCCTATTATGATCTATGAACATTTTTACTTGTTATTATGTTTATTTGATGGTCAATTTGTCATGGTTAATATTTTGGTTATATGTTGGTTATCAGCAATGTTTTATGATGTGCTCTAGTTTTGGCTCTTGTTCATGATTTGATAAGTATTTTAATGGTTTATGAATGCATGGGGTAGCATGATCTGGGTGGATATTGGTGGCCACCCACCTATTCCACCTAGACCGCTAGTCAGTTGTTTCCTTGTTTATTGGAGCATTTATTATTTTTAGCAGTTTTCAGGTCCTGAACATCCAGAGTAGTTTTTACCCCCTAAATGATGTGTTTTTGAAGTTCGCGCAAATATTGTGGTACTCAGAGAGATATTTCCAACAAGGTATCATACGCCCAAAACAAAGATAATATGACCAAGTTACGACCCTAGGAAGTTGGCTTCCCAACTAACCCTGACGAGGCCCACAAACTCTTGGTGTTCCATCTCCTAGGGTTAGGGTTTTGGTTGTTTATGGTTTTCCCTTGTTGTTTAATAATAAATAGGCCCTTGAGCCTCATTGTAACATAGTTCAGAGACATTTATCTACCAGATCTCTTCTCAGAGATAAGCTACCATCGCCTGAGCTAGTTTCATTTCTATTATGTTTGTAAGCATATTTCATTCTTTGATATTAATGAAGTGAAGTGTTATTTATGCTACATCTCTATATTTATGGTTATATATGTAATTTGTTGCATTCCCATTTAAGTTCAAATCAGTGGTATCAGAGTGGTCTTCTCTTTCCCTGTTTTTCTTTCCATGTCCCCAACAAGGTCAGGATATAAGGAGTTAGGGCTCGAAATGGTCGAACCTTTGCAAGACCATCCTTGGAAATCCTAATGGCTTCCCATGGCAGAAGAGAAGAAAGATGAGGGGGCAAGAGATCCTTTCAAAGTCTTGCTCCGTAGAATCCCTTGAGTGATGGAGGAACGAGATGATGGACAAATTTTCCCATATCCTTCAGCAGCTACCCAAATGTGATGCATCTCCTTCCAACAGCTACTCTGGCAGTGCCACACCCTTTAAGGTACAAGCTAACTTTGACATCCCCATATTTGAAGGTCAAATAGGTGTAGACACCCTAGATAAATGGTTAAATATTCTAGAAGGATATTTTTTTTTCATGATTTTTCTAGCTAGGAAAATATTACTTTTGCACTTCTCAAAGCCACCCCCCACATCAAGGACTAGTGGGAAACCTACTGTGAGAAGAAGGATGAAAGTACACCCTCACTATTTTCAGTAGCAACCACTTGGAATTTGTTTCGGGATACCATCAAGGAGCAGTACTACCCTATTGGGAATCTATGAGGATAAATACATAAAGGGGACCATGCTGTCGCAGGGAAGGGACCAATACGTGTTGGAGTTTACCAATGTTTTTCATACCGTTCACACGAAGTTGGGTGTCAAGTATTTAGAGTGAAATTTTGTACTCAAGTGTACATTCAGGAAGACATGGAGTTCTTGGACATATCCTCGCTCAACACAACGTATTAATACACTGTCAAGATTGAGCAGAAGTTTAAACAGAAGAAGCGATACATTAGATTTTCAAATCTAAAGTAAGCGAAAGGCGTCCCCAAGATGCAAAGAAAATAAAAAAGACAAGGTGGGGTGACCCAGGACAACCCGTTGAAGCTCCAAGCAAAGAACAACATCAAAAAGACAAAGAAGGACACAGGAATATGGTGTGAGTTCCATAAGAGTTCCACTCACAACACAAGTGAGTTTCGGGCCAAGAAGTCACTGGTGGATAAGCTGAAGGCTTCCGAATTAGGTGCATGGTTTGACTCTGATTCAAAAATCGACAAGGGGAATGACAAAAGGAAGTAAATCATTGATGCAGAGCCCAGTGCCACCATGGCCACCACAAAGATCTAGAATAATGAGCTTGAAGATCCAGAGGGGGGAATGCCTCTTCCACTCATAGATGTGGGTGAAGGGTTCTCCGTTGCATTTAATTGTTGACATCATGAGCAAAAATAACCTCATTTAAATATAGGTCATGAAGCGGTTGGGCCTACTGACTACATCACATCTGCAGTCGTACACCATCAGGTGGCTTCACCAAGGACATGATTTCTACATCAGCCAGAGTGTCATCTTCCATACAACATCAATCCCTTCACGAATGAGGTATTGTGTGATGTTGCCCCTCTTGAACTTTGTAATGTATTATTAGGACAACCATACTTGTGGAAGCGACATGATGTATATGAGTCTAGACTTCGCTCTGCAATTATTACTTTGGGCAATAAGTTGTACATGATATTGGAGGTAGTACTGCCTACTACCATCTCTTTGATCAATGCAAAGAAATGTAGTAAGATAATTTCACAGACCAGGAAATTTATTTTCCTTATGATTCGCCCTCGAGAAAATAAGAAGATTATGGCCACGAAGGGCTCCTCTGCACAACAAAAATAGATAGAAAAGGTCATGGAGGAGTATAGGGACATTTTCTCCTCACCTATGGGGGTGCCTCTGCACTGTCAGGTCAAGCACTCCATCAATCAGACCTCAAGCGCATCGCTACCCAATGGACTGATCTATCGATGCTTTGTTCTAGAGAACGATGAGATCAAGAGGCAGATTTAGGAGTTGTTGCAGAAAGGGAAAATCAGGCCAAGATCACCCTGTGGGAGCCCGATTGTATTGGTATAGAAGAAGGATGGGAACTGAAGACAATGTATTGACTATTGGGCACTAAACAAGATCACTATATGGAATAGGTACCCAATACCACAGATTGATGGTCTTCTAGACCAGCTCAAGGGGGCCAAATATTTTAGCAAGATTGATTTGAAGTCTAGTTATCACCAGGTGCCTATTGAACCCTCTGATGTGTGGAAGACTACCTTCAAATCCAAGGAGGGCCTTTTCGAATGGTTGGTCATGCCTTTTAGGTTGACAAATTCCCCCAAAATGTTCATGAGATTGGTGGATGACATCTTGTGACCCTTCACCAATGCATTCATGGTGGTGTATTTAGATGACATCTTTATCTTCAGCTAGATTTGGGAAGATCACCGCTACCATAGTCGACAGGTCCTCCAAACCTTATGACAACACAAGTTGTGTGCCAATTTGGAGAAATGCACTTTTGGCATGACCGAGGTTCAATATATGGGCTACATCATTAATAAGCAGGGTGTGCATGTGGACCCAACCAAGACACAAGTCATTCGAGATTGGCCAGCCCAAACAACTCTAACAGAGCTCTGTAGTTTTTTGGGCCTTGCCAGTTTTTACCTCAGGTTCATGTTGGGGTTCTCTCATATCACTTGGCCTTTAAGTCAAGTCACTAAGGGTGGAGCAAAAGCGAAGTTATTTTGGTCTTAAACCCAAAAAAGGGTGAACTTTGTTGAGTTGAAACATCACCTCTTCTTTGCACCAGTGCTCACATTACCGGACCTACAACATCCATTTGACATTGAGACAAATGCCTCTGACTATGCTACTGGTGCAGTTCCTACTCAATAGAGGCATCCATTGGCTTACCACAGTGAGACACTTTTAGACACAGTTCGAAAATATCCCACCTATGACAAAGAAATGTATTCTATTGTGCAGGCTTGCCGTCAATGGAAGCATTACATTCTAGGGAAGGAAACGGTCATCCACACAGACCATAACCCATGTAGTTCATACAGACACAAGGGAATTTGTAGAATGATCGTCATTAGAAATGGTCCACATACCTACTATAGTTCCATTTGAACATTAAGTACAATAAGGGTAGCACCAATAATTTTGCTGAATGCCTCAACTGACCACCAATCATGGCGCTGAACATTGTGCTCTACTCCTATGGGCACGAGACTTCGAGGTGGCTGCATCTTTACAAGAGTGATCCACGATTCAGCAGCACATACTAGACACTCTTGGAAGGTAATAAAGTTCCAAATTTTCACCTCCAAGATGCATTGTTATGCTACCTGAGACACATCTATGTTCCTTCAAGCAAGCATGCCAGGATGATTTGGGAAGCACACTACAATTGGGTCATTGGACATTTCGGAGTAGAGAAAACAGTGACAGTACTGCAGAAGTATTTTTATTGGCTGAACCTTCATCAAAATATTAGGAAGTACATTCGATCTTTCACTGCTTACACCATTGCGAAACCAACCATCAAGAAGTAAGGCCTATATACTCCTTCCTACTCCTAGTCGACCTTGGGAATCCATCTCCATGGATTACATGTTGGAAATTCCTTCTACTGAGCATGAAGAGTATCACAGTAGAGGCCACTACTAAGCTCTTCTTTGAGAGAGTATGGGTACACTTTGGGATCCCACATTCCATTGTCTCAAATAGGGACAACAGATTCCTAAGTGCATTTTGGTCAAGTCTCTGGTTGATGCTGGATACGAAACTTACTTAGTCCACAACTTTCCACCCCCAAACTGATGGCCAAACAAAGGTCGTTAACAGGATGATCATACACATTATGCGCATGTAAAACTCAAAGCGTCCATCCACATGGGATGAAATCCTACCCTATGTCCAGCACAACTACAAACAAAAATCTCCATAGCTCAACATGCCACATCCCCTTTCAGTTAGGGCTAGGATTTCAGCCATTATGTACCATTGATGTGGCAATACCATTTTCAGCCACTCAGGAAGATTCGACTCACGTCCAGTCCTAAGACGATAGGGCTAACAACTTCATTGAGCGCATTCAACATATCTACTAGCACTTCCATCATATATTGGACAGTGCCAATGATAAGTATAAGCAACATCATGATCAACATCGGGTGCCAACACAAACTTTGCTCGCTTCAATATGGTCCATATACCATCACCAAGGCTGTAGGGGACAATTCCTTCAAGCTCAACATTCCACCTTTCCTTGGTCTACACCCAACGTTCAATGTAGAACACCTTCAGCCATACTTTCCACCATTATTGGACACATCTGACATTGCAAAACAACTCACACCAACAGAGCTAAACCCAGAATGCATGGAATAGGACACAACTAATTAGATCATGGACACGTGGATTAAGAGCACTCGCCAATAGAGGATCCAACTATATCGAGTTGTCAAAGCAGGCCAAATCTTTTACCAAGGCAAGTGGCTCACCAGGAACCAGGTTTAATAGAAATTTCCTCACCTCATGGAGGCTCTACAGGTAA
Source organism: Pinus tabuliformis (assembly GCA_031772625.1). Taxonomy (NCBI): domain Eukaryota; kingdom Viridiplantae; phylum Streptophyta; class Pinopsida; order Pinales; family Pinaceae; genus Pinus; species Pinus tabuliformis. The sequence continues at coordinate 1,285,561,426 of CM062807.1, forward strand.
TGGGGACCATTGCTTACTAAGGAGGGAGAAGTGATCCAAGTGGATTGGTGGCCACCTATCTATTCCACCTAGACCTACAATTGGTTTCTTTTGTATCCTTGTTTATTGCAACATTTACTATTTTTAGCAGTTTTCGGGTCCTGAACTTCTGGAGCCATTTTGACCCCCTTAATGATGCTTTTTTAAGGTATGCAACAGTAGCACTCGGAGAGATATTTCCAACAAGGTATCATACATGCCAAACAAAGATATATGACCAAGTTATGAACCTGGGAAGTTGGTTTCCCAACTAACCCCAACAGGGCCCACAAACCCTTAGTGTTCCATCTCCTACATTAGGGTTTTGTTTGTTTAGGGTTTTCCCTTATTTGTCAATAATAAATAGGCCCTTGAGCCTCATTGTAACACAGTTAGAGACATGTAGATACCATCACTCAAGCTATTTTAATGTCCATTATGTTTGTAAGCATATTTCAGTATTTGATATTAATGAAGTGAAGTGTTATTTCTGCTAGTTATCTATATTAGTGGTTATATATGTAATTTTTTGCATTCCTATTTAATTTTGGATCATAACAAGTGTTGTTGCAGCTACTTGAAAGGGCATTAGACCTTCTTGGTGATTCTTAGATGAATTTTAGAGATTTAAAATTAGATATGGATTTATGAAATATAACTTATATGTTTACTAAATGTTTGATGAAATGTCTAATATGTACTCGAAAGTCTAGGTCAAGTTCTCACTTCAAGTTTGAATGTTTGGCATTTTTATCATCTCAATCATGATTCTGGAAAGTTACAGGCAATTTAGGGTAGTGGTCCCGAGACTAGCCTGGAAAAGTGACTCATATCTCAGAACCACTAGAACTGAACTATGAAAATTAGGTCATAACCACACATAAGCAAGCTTGTGAGTGTGGTTGGAGACTCATAACTACATGAATGCAATGTTATGGGTGTGGTTGTGTTAGGTCCTTATACTAATAGTGTAACCCCTTATTGTTATTAGTGCAACCCCCTTATTATATTTTTGTTCCCATGTAGTCCCCATATTGTTATTATTGTGCCCCATAGAAGCCCACTATTGTTATTGTTGTGGCCTTACATTATTATTGTTATGTCAGCTCTGATTACATTATGACCCCTTAAAATCCTATATATAGAAAGGAGATCTTATCATTTGTATCATCCAAGAATTGTTCATTTGTGTAATGTAAAGGAGGTTGGCCCCTCAAAGAGGCTAATTTATAAGATGTTGATCTTTCTTTTCTATCTTTTTTGTGAGCTGGTTTCATAACATTTGGTATCAGAGATTTGGATCCAAGGGTTTCGCTCCTCCAAACAGGTCATTGTGGAATTTTTGATATACCTTTTTTCTATGAAGTTTCAGAAGCTACAAAAAAATCATTTTAGCTGAAATCATTCTGAACCTTGGGTCCGAATTTTAGATCTTGTATCACTATATTTTTGGAGATATGATATGAGGAAGTTAGGGTTTTTGCAAGATCCAAAATTCCATATCAAACAAGTCATCGCGGAATTTTAGGTATAATTTATTTTCTACGAAGGTTCAGAATCTGAAATTATAACCCATGTGAGCCAAAATCATTGTGAAGCTTGAGCCCAAATTTCAAATCTTTTTTCGCTATATTTTCAGAGATACAGTACAAGACATTTATGGTTTCTGCAGGCTCCCGAATTACATCCCAAACAGGTGACTTGTGGAAAATCGTTATAACTTTCTCTCTGAACATCAGATTGAAATTTCGTAAGAAGCTACAGAAAGAGGACGAACTATAATTTTCTTTGTATTGTGTTATTGTGTTTAGGTCTGAAGGTTGAAATAGTAACATATGGCACTTCGTACAAGTTAGATCTACTGAACAAGTATATAAGCAGGTTATCTTGGGAGATTGGGAATAACTCTTTCTCGGAGAATCCAATTTCAATCAGACTGGTGGCATTGGAAAGAGGATGTAGAGAGATAGTGCAGGTCATAATTTTAAACCTTGGAGATCCGAAATTACAGAGTTATGGTCATTTCAAGATCAAGCTCCTAAAATCAAGAAAATGCAATATGAGGAAGTTCGATGGCAAGCATACAGTAAATTGGATACTACAGATGGAACAATATTTTGATCTACATGAAGTAAAACTATTACAAAAGGTACATACTATATCTTGATACTTATGATCGAATCATTTTTTATGGTATAAAGGGCTTTGCTCTCATAAACCACTTGTCACTTGGTCAATTTTCACGAACGAAATGATAGCACATTATGAGGATACAAAGAGAAACACCTCCTTTAGACAATTGATAGATCTCAAACAAAAGGCTTCAATGATAGAGCACATTGAGGACTTCCAAAAATTGAATATAAGGGTAAATGATATTCCAGAGAAGCAAAGGATTGATGTCTTCATAGGGACTTTAAAGGATAACATTCAACATGAGGTTCATCTTTAGGAACTTGATTAATTGGAGAAGGCATTCAAGTTGGCAAGAAAAATTGAAAGTATAATTATGGAAACAAGGAATCATACCACTCACAACTATAAATATGGAAGTGTTTTTGCTCCTAGCCTTCCACAACCTACAAGGTTTACACTACAAAAATTGGAAGAAAAAAGAGAAAAATGGCTTTGTTACATTTGTGATAGCAAATACACTAAAGGTCATTAGTGTCTTGAGAATAAATTATTTTACATAGATTGTGAAGAGGAGGAGGAAAAGGATTAAGAAACATCAAAAGAAGAGGATATATACCAGGAAACAACCCCAGAGAAAGAAGAAATGAATCCGATCATATCTTGTAAAGCATTGGCAAGAATTACCACTCCTCAAACTCTCAAGATAGGAAGGACATATCAGGAAGAAAAAGGTTCAAGAAGTGAAAGATCACATCGATCATCAAGAAATGAATCCGACCATATATTGTAATGCATTGGCAAGAATTACCATTGCTCAAACTATCAAGATAGAAGGACATATCAAGAAGAAAAAAGTAATAATGTTGATTGATTCAGACAGTACCCATAATTTTATTCATTGTAAGATAGTGAAGGAATTGAATTGCTTCCTATATCCAGCACCAGAGTGTCAAGTGATGGTTGCAAATGGAAGAACCATAAATTGCTCTAGAAAGTGCCATAATATCAAGCTATCCATGGGAGAATATGTTTTGAATATTCCAATACTTTCCATTCCAATGGGTGGTGCTAATGTTGTACTAGGAGTCCAATGGCTACAATCTTTGGGTATGATAACTTTTAATTTTCAAGAACTCTTCTTGGTCTTTTTTTTTTCTTTTTTTTTCCAGAAGGAAAGGAAGTTGGATTAAGGGGTTTTGTAGGGAAACCAGGAATTATAATCAGCTCTAACGGCATGAAAAAGCTTCTAAAGGAAGAACATTGCATAATTGCACAATTATGTTTGCTAGAGGTTCCCATGTCGAAATCATCTATTTCTCCAGATCTCCAAAAATTCTTGGACAATCATTCTGTTGTGGCCACCAACAACCCCCCTCCTTATTTAGTATTAGCAATAACACTAGGTAAGTGGGGACCCTTAGTAAAAAATTCAAAAATTCAATTAAAACTCATGTATTATGCTCCTTAAGAAAACATCGCATCGCGCGAAGAAGATAGGACATTTCCTTGTGAGTAGAATGATAAACTGCGAGCGTGCGACGCGAAATCCATCGCATCGCATGCATTAAGAAACGCTCATAAACGAAAACCTTAAGAAATCGTTGATGGCCGATATGCAACATCGCATAAATAGCACATAACCATTTAACGAATTGTAACAATCTACGATCTTGCGATAACGCGATACTGCGATCGGCGATCTTGCGATCGCACGAAACAACAATCTGCGATTCTGCGATAAACGTGATCGGGCAACCCTGCGATAACACATCTTGATGAAAATGCGATAACGTGATAATGCGATGATGCGATGCTACAATGCGAATCGCAGAAATCGTCCATCGCAGATTTTCCCCGGCTCAACATTCAAGGAAAATAGGATACGCGCGTTAATGAAAATTAATGAATGTACGCCAAGTGTTAATGAAAGACAGATTTGTGTTTTTCGAAGAGTTAGTTCACATCAGGTGGCATGTTTTTGTACATCCGTAGAGCTCAGAGCTTTCTTGTCAATTTTTATTATCATTGCTCTCTCCTTATGTGTGAACTGTAGGAATGAAAAATAGAAACAATATGAAGCAATGTGCAGGGAGCCATTAAGGAAAAAGGTAAAGCTCCAATGTTAGGAAGCAGAGAAGAAACACCCTCATGAAAGGATACCACATGCAACAGAGCCGCAAATTCCAGAGCACTACTGAGCTATCCATTATAGATCTATCAGTCAGAGCCATGGTTCAATGAGTAGTTGAACAATGCTGATATCAACAGGCGATTTAACGCTCAAGGTTAGAAGCTCACGAAAGCAGTGTGTTTGCAAAATTTTAAAGCTTATACCCGGTAAAGGAAAGGCGCTAAAGGTGAAAAAAGCACCAGAAAGGCCTGGATCAAAGAACGGAGGCAGTTTTCGATGTGCGATTAGCGCCTAGCGCTAATCGCGCATCGCTGAGAAAATTGTTCAAAAAGCAAAGTCCCTAACTGCTTAGTCACTCGTAAGCCCAGAAAATGCAAGAAAGCAGAGGCAGAGGCAATTTGAGCGTTAACCAAGTGGAATTTGGGTTATTACTGAGCATACACAGTAAATCCACATAGCCAGAGATGATTCTCAAGTATATCTGCTATTTTGCTGGAAACAATAGTGCCAGCGCTTGCCATTTCTGTTTGCTTAACTTAGCCAAAAGCGGAAAACAGTCAGCCGACTCTACCCAGGCAAATAATGAATGCTCGCAACATTAAGGAGCAAATGCAGAAATAGTTAGATATTATATTTAATTTTTAGAAATAATTTTGCTTAGAAAAAGGGCGGTCATTTAGACTGTATCCTGAATATGTGTAATTAAGTTACCTAGTTAGTAGTATTTAAACCCTTCTCATGCATTTAGAGAAGGGTTCAGAAATTTATCAAAAACTTGTCCTCAGAACATGCACTTTTGCACCCTCAGAGGAGGTTTTGGTGAATGAATGGATCAAGATTTGTTGATGTTTACATTTGATATCTGCTACTGATGTTGCACTTTTGTACTCTTAGTAGATGTTAGAGCAAGGAGAAATAAATCATTGTTGCTTGAAGCTTATGAGTAGGACCAGTCATAAATGGTACTTTTATCTCTTGACCATTTCTGCTTATATGCTAAAGTGATATACAATTTTTAGTTGTTTATATGTTATTGCATGAATGCTTGAGTTACCATTTGGCACTTTTGTACAGTGGTATCTATTTATTTATGTTTAATGTATGAATAGCTTATTATGCGATATACTGTTCACAACTGTTTTGCCTAACTTTTTATGCGAAATAGTTCATCTTAATTGATTTGTTTTCTTATAATCCCTGAATGATCTTTATTACCAGTTGTTATTTGAAATCTCTTTAGATCGCATAATAGAAGAATTACATCCCGGGCTAGCATAGAGTAGATGTGTTGCTTTTATTAGATTACAATAGCATAGAATTAGATTAAAGTTTGAATTAGAATAGCTTAGATAGGAACTGTTAGATCAGCAACATCCAATTCTACACACACACACCCATAGATTGGGAAACTAGTCCCATTATCCCCAGTCGGACCCGCTATACCAAACAGATAAGGAGCTGCCAGCCAAGGTCCGGACCGGGCGGGTATCCCCCTTGTTGTCGACCCGATTTTCGAGGCTTCAACACATTCCAAGGTATTTGAGACTCCCAAAGGCCTCCCACCTATTTGTGATCATGATCATGCTATCAATTTTCCAAGAAGTGTTCCTCCAAGCATCAGGCCTTACAGATACCCCTTTGCACAAAAGAGTGAAATTGAGCGTATGGTTGCAGAAATGCTAGAGGCTAGTATAATTCACCCTAGTCAAAGTTTTTTTTTTCTCCAGTAGTATTGGTGCATAAGAAGGATGGATCATGGCGCATGTGTTTGGATTATAGAGAGCTCAACAAGCTCACTATTAAAGATAAATTTCCCATTCCTCTCATTGATGAATTATTGGATGAATTTCATGGAGAAATTTACTTCAGCAAGTTGGACCTTCATGCAGGATATCATCAAATCAGAATGAAGACTGAAGACATTCTGAAAACAACATTTAGAACTCATGAGGGTCATTATGAATTTTTGGTCATGCCTTTTGGCCTTACCAATGCACCTTCTACATTCCAAGGTTTGATGAATTCCATTTTCAAACCCTTTCTTAGAAAAATTGTGTTATTATTTTTTGATGATATACTAATCTACAAGTCTTGGAAATATCATGTTCAACATGTTGATAGAGTGCTCAAAGTATTAGACAATAAACAATTATATTCAAAAACCTCCAAATGTTTCTTTGGAGTACAAGAGGTGGAATACTTGGTTCATATTGTATCTCATAAAGGTGTTAAGGTAGACCCTCAATAACAACAAGTTCTCCAACTCTTAAGGGATAACCTCACTATGGCACAGAATCGAATGAAACAACAGGCAAATCAACATCGAAGTGAAAGAAGTTTTGATATAGGTGACCGGGTATTTTTACGAATACAACCATACAAACAAATGTACCTCAAGCAACCTAAGAAGGATAATAAATTATCAGCAAAGTACTATGGTCCTTACAAGGCACCGCAAAAGATTGGTACTATGGCATACAAATTGGAGCTTCTTGCATCTTCCTGAGTGCCCCCAGTTTTCCATGTTTCATGCTTAAAGAAGTTTATAAGTGGCAAGCTCCCAGTTCAAACAATATTGTCGGAACTTGACGAGGAAGGAAAAATCATATTGTAACCTAAAGCAGTCACGGAAACAAGAACTCGACAATTACGAAATCGATCAAATTTTAGAGTATCTCATCAAGTGGAAGAACTTGCTCGCTAAAGATTCCACATGAGAGGACGAGAATTTTATACGTAAGCATGTAGAACTACTCAAGCATTGAGGACAACACTTTTTGAAGGAGAGGGGCATGCTAGGTCCCTATACTACTAGTGTAACTCCTTATTATTATTAGTGCAACCCCCTTGTTATATTTTTGTGCCTATGTGGTCCCCATATTATTATTATTGTGCCCCATAGAAACCCACTATTGTTATTGTTGTGCCCTTACATTATTATTGTTATGTCAGCTCTGATTACATTATGACCCCTTAGAATCCTATATATAGAAAGGAAGTCTTATCATTTGTATAATCCAAGAATTGTTCATTTGTGTAATGTAAAGGAGGTTGCCCCCTCGAAGAGGTTAATTTCTAAGGCATTGATCTTTCTTTTCTATCTTTTGTGAGATGGTTTCATAACAGGTTGGGAATTTTTCGTAGTGAAACAAAGTTCCAGTTCAGGGGTTAACCCCTTGGGGTGGTTTGCAACCCCTTGAGTGGTCGGTGGTCTCTTAGGGATGACAGTTTGTGGTCAGATTGAAGGCTCCACTTCCATAACTATAACTTGGAGGTCAATTCATGATATAGTAACACTCATCTCACATTTACCCTGGAGAGCTTGTGAAAGTAGGTAAATGCAAGTGGGATATTATAGATTGGTATCAGAACTTCTAGGTTCAAACACTTAGACTGGTTGGGCTGGATTTGGTTTTTATGCATGAATGTCGGTCGTATGCATGCATTACAGTAGGCTATAGTTGTCTTGTATATAGTTTGTGTTATAGTTTCAGTTACCATGCATGATGTCGATAGGTTGATATGTGTGTGTGTGTGTGTGTGTGCGTGTGTGCGTGTGCTTGATAGAAGGATGACCAGGTATATAGTCCATGGAGATGGATTCCCAGGGTTGGTTGGGAGTAGAAAGAGGAGTATACAAGCCGTGTTTCTTAATAGTTGGCTTGTCGATGGCATATGCAATGTAGGATTTGATGTATTTTCCAACATCCTATCAGAGATTTGGCCAATAAACATACTTTTATAGTACAACCACAGTGTGACCTGGTTATAATGCGCCTCCCAAATTAGCTTGGCACGCTCGCTTGAAGGAACAAAAAGGTGGCCCAGGTTGCATAATAATGCATCCTAGAGGTAGAAGTTTGGAACTTGCTTTCCATCCACTAGCATTTGATATGTGGTGTTGAAATCTGGATCAATTTTATATATTTGTAGCCATCCATAGGTCTTGTGGCCACAAGAGTTGAGAATAGTGATCAGTACTACAACTGGTTGCCAACTGAGGCAATCTACAACATGATTGGTGTTTCCATTCTTTTATTTGATATTCAAATGGAATTGTTGCATATATGTGGACCACTTCTGATGGTGATTATTCTACAACTTCCCTTGGGTCTGTATAAATTGCAGGGTTCAATGATGTATGTGGATGGTCATCTCCTTCCCCATAATGTAATGTTTCCATTATCGGTAACCTTACATGATGTAATACATCTCCTTATCGTAGGTGGGGTATTTCTAAATTATGTCATAAAATACCTCATTGTGATAGGTCATTGGATGCCCTTGCTGGGTGAGAACTCCACCAATAACACAGTCAAAGGAATTTGTCTCAATTTCAAATGGTTGTTGCAAGTCTGAAAATCTATGTACTAGTGTAAAGTAGAGGCGGTGCTTCAACTCAACAAATGCCTTTTGTTGGGACTCGGACTAGAAGAACTTTTCTTTCACTTCTCCCTTGGTAACTTGACTCAATGGCCAAGTGATATGAGAGAATACCAACATGAACCTCTAATAAAAATTGGTAAGGCCCAAAAAGTTGTGAAGCTCTTTTAGAGTGGTCAGTGTCTAGTCAATTTAATGTCTTAAATTGCTCTACATAAATTATCAATCCGGGTATCGTAAACTGATGAAGTGTGGTGCACTATATGTGCTTAGTTAACCTTTCTCTTACTTCGTTGTTTTATAGTTTATGTTGTTTTTGGGGTTTTGTTCTAACATGCAATAATCAAATAATGAGAAAATGACCATGAGACCAAGTATCCTTGCTGCAGCAAAAGGACAAGATGATTCTATCACGTCATTAGTTCATTAGAAGGCTATGTGCATCACTAATCTACAATCAACTTGAAAGCATGCAGTAATTCAAACTGTACATTAAACTTGCAAAGAAAGAGCTTGAAAGAAATAACTTGAAATGAAACTGAAAGCAAAGCATAAAAACCACTTTCTAATGGCACTAGTCACTACTCATGCTGCTGCAAAAAATAAGAAAAACTACTTTAAAGACCAGTTATAATGTTCAACTCTTCTTAACTCTCTGCTTCCAACATATGGGATTATGTGAAACACGATTAAGAAGTAGTTAGAAATAAGTCTAAAAAGTAATCAAAATAAGAAAAATCCACTTTAAAGACCAGTTATAATGTTCAGCTCTTCCTAACTCTCTGCTTCCAACATATGGGATTATGTGAAACACGATTAAGAAGTAGTTAGAGATTAGTCTAAAAAGTACTCAAAGCAAGCTGTAATTTATTAATATTCCGATCTCTTAAAGATGAACAACTTATGATAAAGAGACCATCAATATGTTAGCATACAACTTGAGAAACTAAACTAGAAATCAAGCTAGAAAAATAAAATAAAGGCAGCAACTTATGAATATGACAACTGAAAATACCATTAGAGATAAAGCAAATACAACAAAGACACACAATCCCGGGAGAAAATAACTTGCATAAATTAAAATTGCATGAATGAAAATCTAATCTACCTTACATTCTACAAAGCAATATTTACAAAATGAAATCTAATCTACTTACATCCTAATATGCTCCATGACATCTACTTCACATCTCCTTCCATGTTGAGAACATCAAAGCTTTATTCAATTTCTTCAAAAGTGCAAAGTACAACAAAGCTCTCCAAAGCTTTCAAAAGCCATGGGACTAACAAACTAAAAGGACTAAGAAAAGACTAAAGGAAAGACTAGCAAATGAAGGAGAGAGATCTCCTATTTATACAAAAAGATGAGAGCCATCTCATTAATGATAGTCCATGAATCTCTCCCTCTACCTCTAGAGTCCTAATCAAAATAGGAACTGATAAGACACATGTCTTTTTAAAGTTACAATACAATTAGGAGATGTGACACATATCCTCATGATCCCATGATTCTTTCCAACCAAATTCGAATTTGGCCTTAGAGTGCCACATAAGGGTCTTCTAGAAGCCTCCTTTCAACCTACACATGTCAACAATCTCAACCCATTTGTTAGGTATAAGCATATGCACATTATTTTCTAATGTTTAACCACAAATTCACTTAAAAGGCTTATAAATAATAAATATTGGAAAAACATAAAGGTGGCCCAATAATAATGAAAGTGGGATGAATGTGGTGACATAGTAGTGAAATGGAGGTGAAATGGAGGTGATATAATGGACATAATAGTGAAAGTATAATGCAAATGAATGACATTTTCAAGACTCAACAGTCAGGGCTGGCCAATCCCAAATGACTTGGATCTTATTTGGATCCAAATGCACGCCTTGCTCATTAATGATGTAACCCAAATATTGGACATGGCTCATCCCAAAGGTGCATTTCTCCAAGTTGGCATATAATTTGTGTTGCCACAAGTTTTGAAGGACCTACCAAATGTGTTGCAAGTGCATTTCTCAACTCTTGTTGAAAATGAGGATGTCTTCTAGATATACAACCATGAATGAGTTGGTAAAGAGTCGCAAGATGTCATCCATTAGCCTCATAAAAGTTGCAGGGTCATTTGATAACCCGAAAGACATGACCAACCACTCAAAAAGACCCTTCTTGGATTTGAAGGTGGTATTCCATACATATGCAGGTTCTATTGGAACCTGGTGATATGTTAAGTCCCTATACTACTAGTGTAACCCCTTATTGTTATTAGTACAACCCCCTTATTATATTTTTGTGCCCATGTAGTCCACATATTGCTATTATTTTGTCCCATAGAAGCTCACTATTGTTATTATTGTGCCCTTACATTATTATTGTTATGTCGGCTATGATTATATTATGACCCCTTAGACTCCTATATATAGAAAGGAAGCCTTGTCATTTGTATCATCGAAGAATTTTTCATTTGTGTAATGTAAAGGAGGTTTCCCCCTGCAAGAGGCTTATTTTTAAGGCGTTGATCTATATTTTCTATCTTTTTGTGAGCTGGTTTCATAACATTTGGTATCAGAGCTTTGCATGCTAGGGTTTCGCTGCTCCAAATAGGTCATCGTGGAATTTTCCCCATAACCTTTTCACTATGAAGTTTCAAAATCTAAAAAAAAAAAACCCATTTGAGAAGAAATCGGTTTGAACCTCGGATTCAAATTTCATATTTTGTCTCACTATATTTTCGGAGATATGATCTGAATAAGTTATGGTTTTTGCAAACTCCAAATGCAATTGCAAACAAACCATCATGAAAGTTTCGCTATAATTTGTTTACTTCAAAGGTTCGGACTCTGAAATTAAAACCCATTTGAGTCGAAATCGTGGTGAAAATTGGGTCCAAAGTTCAAATCTTGTTTTACTATCTTTTCAGAGATACAATCCAAGACATTTAGGGTTTCTGCAGGCTCCGGAATTACATCCCAAACAAGTGACCTTGATAAAATCATCATAACTGTCTCTCTGAGCATCAGATTGAAATTTCGTAAGAAGTTACACAATGAGGACAAACTTTAATTTTTTGTGTATATCTTTCAGATCCGAAGATCAAAATAGTGACACGTGGCACTTCATACAAGTTCGCTCTTTTAAAAAGGTATATAATCAGGTCATCTAGGGAGATTGTTCATAACTCTTTCTTGGAGAATACAAATTCGATAAGACTAGTGGAATTGGAAAAGGGACACAGAGGGCTACTGCAGGTAGTGATTTCAGAACTCGAAGATCCAAAATTATAGAGTTACAGTCGTTTCAAGATCGATATCCTAAAATAAATAAAAGGAGATATGAGGAAGTTTGATGGCAAGGATCAGGTAAATTGGATACTACAGATGGAGCAATATTTTGATATACATGAGGTGCAACTATTACAAAAGGTACGTATTGCATCTTCATATTTAGAACCAGATCAATTTTTATGGTATAGAGGGCTTTGTTATCGTAAACCATTTGCTACATTGTCAATTTTCACGGAGGAAATGATAGCACATTATGAGGTTACAAAGAGAAGCACCTTCTTTAGCCAATTGATAAATCTCAAACAAAAGTGTTCAATGGTAGAGCACATTGAAGACTTCAAAAATTGAATATAAGGGAAAATGATATTCCATAGAAGAAGTGGATTGATGTCTCCATAGGGACTTTAAATGATAGCATTCAACATGAGGTTCGCCTTTGGGAACCTGATTCATTGGAGAAGGCATTCAAGTTGGCAAGAAAAATTGAAAGCGAAATTATGGAAGCAAGGAATTCCACCACTCACAACTATAATTATGGAAGTTTTTTTGCTCCTAGCCTTCCACAACCTACAAGGTTTACACCAGAACAATTGGAAGAAAAAGGAGAAAAAGGGCCTTGTTACAATTGTGATATAAAATACACTAAAGGTCATAAGTGTGCTGAGAAGAAATTATTTTACATAGATTATGAAGAGGAGGAAGAAAATGATCAAGAAATATCAAAAGAAGAGGATATACACTAGGAATCAACCCCAAATAAAAAAGAAATGAATTCGACCATATCTTGTAAAGCATTGGCTAGAATTACCACCCCTCAAACTCTCAAGATAGAAGGACATATCAAGAAGAAAAAGATTCAAGAAGTGAAAGATCACATCAAGAAAGAAGAAATGAATCCAACCATACCTTGTAATGCATTGGCCGGAATTACCACTCCTCAAACTATCAAGATAGAAGGACATATCAAGAAGAAAAATGTTCAAGAAGTGAAAAATCACATCGAGCATCAAGAAATGAATCTGACCATATCTTATAATGCATTGGAAGAAATTACTAGTCCTCAAACTCTTAAGATCGAAGGACATATCAAGAAGAAAAAGATTCAAGCAATGAAATATCACACCGAACATCAACAACAAGTTCTCCAACATTTAAAGGATAATGCCACTTTGGTGCAGAATTGAATGAAACAACAGGCAAATCAACATCACAGTGGAAGAAGTTTTGATGTAGGCGATTGGGTAATTTTACAGCTACATATCAAGCAAGCTATTTATGAGAATGAAATGTTTGCAATACTACATGCACTTAAGAAATGACGACCTTACCTAATGGGAAGACAATTCAAGGTAAAGATGGATCATGATAGTCTTAAATACTTTTTAGAACAAACATTATCTTTAGAGGAACAGAAAAAATGGGTCACAAATATGTTGGGGTCTGACTTTGAAATCATCTACAAAAAGGGAAGCAAAATGTTGTTGTAAATGCACTCTCAAGAAAGGATGAGGATGTGGAAGCATTGTTTTGTGCTATTTCTGTTATCCAACTAGATTGGATAAATGAAGCAAGGGATGAATGGAAGAAGGACGAAAAAGTGTGGCCACTCATTCAAAAGTTGTAGAAAATCTCATTTCAAACAATATTGCCAGAACTTGACGAGGAAGGAAAAATCATATTAGAACCTAGAGCAGTCATAGAAACAAGAACCCGATAGCTATGAAATCGATCAATTTCAGAGTATCGCATCAAGTGGAAGAACTTACCCGCTGAAAATTCCACATGGGAGGACAAGAATTTTATACAGAAGCATAAAAAACTGCTCAAGTTTTGAGGACAACGCTTTTTGAAGGAGAGGGGCATGTTAGGTCCCTATACTACTAGTGTAACCCCTTATTGTTATTAGTACAACCCTCTTATTATATTGTTGTGCCCATGTAGTCCACATATTGTTATTATTGTGCCCCATAGAAGCCCACTTTTGTTATTATTGTGCCCTTACATTATTATTGTTATGTCGGTTGTGATTATATTATGACCCCTTAGACTCCTATATATAGAAAGGAGGTCTTGTCATTTGTATCATCGAAGAATTGTTCATTTGTGTAATGTAAAGGAGGTTTCCCCCTTGAAGAGGCTTATTTCTAAGGTGTTGATCTATCTTTCCTATTTTTTTGTGATCTGGTTTCATAACATGATAGCCAGACTTCAAATCGAACTTTCTTAAATACTTAGCCTTTCTTAAATATATATCTGTGGGATTGGATATATATTCTTAATATTGATTTTATTTAGTTTATGATAATCAATGCAGAGTCTCTAGGTTCCATCTTTATTTTGTACAAGTACAATCAAGCTCCCACAAAGTGAGGAACTTGGTCAGATGTGCCGTTTTTGCAGCAATTCCCGGATCTGCCACTTCATTTCTTCATTTTCCAATACAAAGTGGCGGTATATCATCCCATGGGGTAGAGGTGCACTAGGAGTCAAATTAATTGAATTCTTGACCTGACAGTGCAAAGGTGCCCCTATGGGTGAGGAGAATATGTCCCTAGATTCTTCGATGACCATAACATCTACTTTTGTTGTGTGGGGGAACCCTTCTTGGAGGCCATGGATGTGGCCACTATATTCCCCCTGCTTTGAGAGCGAATACAAAAGAAAACAGATTTCCTAGTCTGAGAGATGATCTTGTTGCATTTCTTAGCAGATATCAAAGATATGGTGGTAGGTGGGGCTACCTCTGGTATCCTGTATAATTTATAACCCAAAGTAATAATAACAGTGCGAGGCCTCGACTCTTACACAACATGATACTTCCATAAGTATGGTTGGTCTAATAACACATCACAAACTTCAAGAGGAGTAACATCACATAGTACCTCATCCATGAAGGGCCTGATGTTGTAGGGAATGTGGCATTACTAACTAGTGCAGAGATCTCATCCTTGGTGAAGCCACCCGATGGTGTACGGTTGTGGGTGTGGTGTAGTTAGTAGGCTCAAACGCTTCACGACCTTTATTGAAATGAGGTTCTTTTGGCTCCTGCAGTTGAAAATGAATTTCAGCAAAGAACCCTTCAACCACATCTATGAGTGGAAGATACGCTCCCCCTCCTCAGGATCTTTAGGCTCAATCTTCCGAACCTTGGTGGCACTAGGTTCTTTGTCAATAATTTGCATCCCCTTGTCATTTCCAATGTCAAGTTCTAGAACAGAATCAAAACATACAGCGGAATCTTAAGCTTTCAGTTCAACCACTAATGACTGCTTGGCGCGACACTCATTTGTGTTGTAACTGGGGCTCTTGTAGAACTCACACCACTTTCTGGTGTCCTTCTTTGTCTTCATGGTGTCATTATTTACTTGCGGCTTTGGTGGGTTTTCCTGGGTTTTTCCACCTTGGCTCTATCTTTTTTTCAATGGTTTGGGAGTGTTCTTGCCCTGCTTTTGATTCACAGATCCAAAGTCATGCTTCTTTTGTTTAAATTTTTGTTCAGTCGTAGCAGCGTATCTGTATTCTGCATCAAGCAAGAAAATGTCCAAAAACTCCATTTCTATATAATGTCCCTTCTTAATAATAAAAATAATAAATAAATAAATAATATAATATTAAAATATAAGCAAATAAATAATAGACAATAAATAAAATAGTAAAGTTCTAAATAAGTATACACACACATATATATACATAAGTAAAATATAACATAGTAACAATAAGTAAAATTATCAAAAAGTAAAAAATGGATAAAATAAGAAAGAAATAAATTAAGAGAAAATTTAACTTAAGTAAAACTTAAAATAGAAAAAAGTAAACTTAAAATAAAAGTTGCACGCTGACACATGGAATGTGTGCATGCGGTTCCCTTTGCAATGTTTGGTCTATTTAATAGACGATGATGAAGATGAGAGATCATTCCTTCATCTATTCTCTTGGGAGAAAAGTGTTGTGAGCCAAAGGATTCCCTGGCAATAGTATGTTGATTGAGGGCTCGGAAGTGGCCAGTGGTAGAAAGATTTTGTGCAATTGAGCCTACGATTGGGTGGAAAGTTGTCCCCAAAACCTTGTTGCAGTTAGCAAGATTCAAATAACGTTCAACTCCGAAATTACAAGTAAGAAATATCATCATTGCAGGTAAGAGGTTTTTTTTCAAAAATTCTATGGTAATTAGTTGAATAAAAGTGTGTTGATTGTAAAACGCATAATTGATCTAATTCGCTGCATATTTAATTTTGGGATTGTTACATATAGTATCAGAGCAAATTTAAACTTTAGTCCCTTTAGGAATTAAATTTTAAATCTACTATTATTATAAAAACTATTGTTAAAACTTTGGACCTATTATTATTATTCCATGTCTACAATAAAATTTATCATTAAACGTCAAATCCCAACAATATATCTAAAGTAATCTGTTCTTTTATGTGGACAAGAGGCTCTCGAATTCTCAGCCTCAAGATTCATCAACGATTAGCTATGAGACCAATGCTCTAACCCAGCTATGGGACCGTACGCTTCCACTTTACATTCATCCGCTTCCACTTTACTTTCCTTAAAAGAATGGCCTAGTTGTAACTCGATGGCCGTTTTAGCCCTTCAAGTTAAAAAAACAAAAAAAAATACAAAGAAGTCGAATAAAACAAAACAAGATTTAAATCGAAGGCGAGCGATTGAGATTTTTTCCGTAATTTACCTTTTATATAATTTTATTTTCCAGCGATTCTTGATTTACAAAATGATTGAATAATTGAATATAAATTTCCATATAATTTTATATTGAGCCTGAAATTTCTTCTAAATATTTTGGTTGTTAAATGCAATGTTTTATTTCCATGGAATTTGACAGGGAACCAACAAAATTAAATAATATTTAATAATTTTAACAATTTCTTTAATGTTTATTTCTAGTTAGATCACCAAGACTGGCCTGTATTGCTTTACGTTCTCAAAAATCCACAATGGATTATTTGAAGTAAATGATCACATGGATTCTTAATGGGCAATTAGAGTAAAATTAATTATGTGGAGATATTGTGCAGTCTATTGTGGTTGCTAAACAACCTGAAATTCTAGACTTTTGCTTCATCAAAGTAAACCTAGCCTACAAAAAAAAACCAAAACAGAAAAGAAAAAGAAAAGAACGCTTCCATAATAAACCAAAGAGATAATTTACTTATACGTAAAGCCAACATATATAATTTTTAATTTTGATTTTGGAATTGTAAATATTTTCCCTTTTATTATTAAATATTACTTATTATATTAATTTATGCTATTTAGATTAGGAGTTAAGAACTAAAAAAATGCTAGATAGATTATAGTATTCAAGAGTGAGAGATGAGGGCTAAAACAGTCCTCTTAGTTTTAGTTTTGCTTTACAAGTTTTTGAGAAGGCAATAGTATTAGAATATTGTTGTTATAGATATTAAATATTTTATAAATGGATTTACCACCTCTATTTTTAAAAGATTTTAGGTATATATTTTAAAGTGTTTTTCGTTGGAGTTAATGAATATATCTCCGATCCATAATAATTATTTATTGATATATCGTTTCTAGAATATATGTCAGATAGAGAGCCACAAATATTTCAATTATATTTTTTCACTAAAAAGGGAGTTTTTCATTAGAATTTTGTAAAGTAAAAAAAAATAGTTATTACGTAAGATTAGTTATTATGGTATCATGAATTGTTTTTTAAAATCATAGTTGTTATTTTAATAATAAGAGAATTGCATGGATATATGGATATATGTATTAATGAAAAAAATAAAAATAAAATTGAATGCTTATTGAGTGTCTTATTATATGGTCGCAATGTGTATTTTTTAAGTATGAATTTACTATGCAAGGTTGTATTAATAAGTGTAACATTGGAAGTGATGTAAAATTCAACTTGATTAAATACAAGGGAGATCATGGCTCCTAAGCGTCGAAGACAAACCCAAGGCACCCCTGAGGTGGAAACCCCACCTCCCGCCACTACAGAGATTGGAACCCTAGCTGAGCAAGCTATATTACGTTCCCTTGGGGAAATGACAAATATCTTTAAGGATTGGGTCACAAGCCAAGGACAAGGTCAAAGAAATGATCAAGGTAAAGGAGGAGAGTTGGAACGAAAACAGAGGCAAGACCTAAATTCTCAGTTCAATGCCAAAGATGGACAAACAAACCTCGATATTATGAAAGAAGTCCAAAAATCCAAATTACCAGAGTTCATAGGTCAAGAGGGGGGTTCAAAAGCAGAAGCGTGGGTAATTGGTGTTAAAAGAGAACTTAGCTTTAAGGCATACACTTCAGAGGAAAAGGCCCAAATATCAATGAGTCTACTAAAAGGAGACGCTCTATTATGGTGGGTAAATGAAGAAACAAAGATGCAAGTCACCCCATTGCAAGTTACTTGGGAAATGTTTGAGGAAGCCTTTCGAACCAGGTACCTATCAGAGGAGTACAAACACCAAAAAGTAGGGGCTTTCCATGCAGTGCGAAAGAATGGTAGATCTATTGAGGACTATGAAGCTGAATTCTATGCGTTGGTCCATCACGTGGACTATATGGCAAATGATAAACGTCAAGCTGAAAGATTCTTGCATGGAATCAATCCCTTGGTCCAAGTAGAAGTCGCCATGTGGAAACCCACCACAATGGCAACAACCACTAGTTTAGCCAAACAAGTCCTGAGGACAATAAATATGAAAAAGCGAATGGTGGCTAATGGAAATAGACTAGGGGGGCACCCATATGGATTCCAAGGAAGATAAAACAATGTTTCCCGGATTGCTAGTACAACTTCTGGGATGCCTCCAGGAGGACGTAGGGGTCAGCCCTACTTGAGAAGAACTAATGGTAGGGGTAGAGGATTTGGTGGCCAAGGACAGGTACAAAGTGAGAATTGAGATCAAGTAGAATGTTGGCAATGTGGAGGTCCACATTATAGAAAGGATTGTCCAAGGTATCAAATCAGGATTAAACAACAGGGACACAAAGCAAAAGGAGGAAGACCACAAAACCCACACCGAATTCATGTAACCATTGGCCAAGCCAAGCACTAAGCCACAATGGTGGAGTCTGTAGGTATGATCAATAACATCCCTCTATCTTTGTTAATTGATCTAGGTGCCATTGATAGTTTTGTTTCTCCTTCAACACTAATTAGATGTGGATTGACAGCTCATGAGCAAAGTAACTTTGGAATGGTAGAAATGGCATCAGGCTCTCAACAATCAGTAGGATCAATGGTAATAGAATGCAATGTTAACATTGGGGCGTGTGATACCAAGATGAACCTGTATAGCATGACTCTGGGGACTTATGACTTAATTGTAGAAATGGATTGGCTTGAATCTCATCAAGCTATAGTGGATTGCTATAATAAGGCAGTTCTCCTAAAAAATGACCAGGGAGAAACCACAGTAATAAAGGGAATTAAACATGATGTTACGTTGTGCCTCATATCAGCCAAGAAGGTTAATAAGTGTATGAGGAAAGGATGAAAGATTTATGCATTAGAGATGGTTCGTGTCGATGAGAAGTCCTCTGATAAGTTGCACCCGCTACTTTCTGAATTTGCAGATGTATTTCCTCCAGAGCTACTAGGCTTGCCTCCAGTTCGAGAAATTGATTTCTCCATTTCTTTGAAACTGGGAACAAAACCCATATCCAAAACACCTTATCGAATGACTATCCCAGAGCTTAATGAGTTGAGTATATAGCTTAAAGAACTTCTTGATCAAGGATTCATCCGACCTAGTGTGTCACCTTGGGGTGCACCAGTGATCTTTGTGAAGAAGAAGGATGAAACTATTAGGTTATGTATTGATTACCGAGATCTAAACAAGGCCACCATTCAGAACAGGTACCCCATGCCTCGAATAGATGACCTCTTTGACCAACTAAAAGGAGCTTCAATATTTTCCAAGATAGACTTACGGTCAGGTTAAAATCAACTAAGAATCAAAGAGGAAGACATACCTAAGACAACATTCAGAACACGATATGGACACTATGAGTTTATTGTTCTACCATTTGGTTTGACTAATGCCCCGACAACCTTCATGAACTTGATGAATAATGTTTTCCGCAGATATCTGGACCATTTTGTTCAAGTGTTCTTGGATGACATCCTCATTTATTCCCGCAATGAGAAGGAGCATCAAGAGCACTTGAGATTGGTACTTCAATGCCTTAGAGAACATAATCTATATGGGAAACTTACTAAGTGTTCCTTCTTTGAGAAAGAAATTCAATATCTAGGCCATACCATTAGTGGGAAAGGCATTGTAGTGGATCGCAACAAGATTGAAACTATAATGGATTGGCCTACTCCTCGGAATGTCAAAGAAGTACACAGCTTTATGGGGTTGGCAGGCTATTATAGAAGATTTGTAGAAGGGTTCTCACGGATATCTAGTCCCATCACCCACCTCTAAAGGAAAATGGTTACGTTTGAATGGACAAGGAATTTCATGTATGAATAGATGCATCAGGAGAAGGATTAGGTGCAGTCTTGATGCAAGATGAAGGGGTTATCACTTATGCTTCACGTAAACTCAAGACCCATGAAATCAATTATGCTACACATGATTTGGAATTAGTGGTAGTTGTAATGGCATTGAGACTATGGAGACATTATTTGATGGGGTGTCAATTTGAATTAAGAACAAATCATAAAAGTCTTGAGTATATATTCACCCAAAATGACCTTAATGCTTGACAATGATGTTGGAGTGAGCTATTTAGTGAATATGATTTCAGGATATCCTACATCAAGGGGAAAGAAAATAAAGTTGCAGATGCTTTAAGCAGGAGACCTAGAGTTCATTCAATACTATCATTGAAGATAGACTTGAGAAGCTGGATTCTAAACCACCTAGTAGGGGACCCACAATACCAACAAATAAAATTTTCCTTACAAGAGGAAGTACCAGTGGCACCCAGGTGGGAAGGATACA
This sequence comes from Pinus tabuliformis, assembly GCA_031772625.1. Classification (NCBI taxonomy): domain Eukaryota; kingdom Viridiplantae; phylum Streptophyta; class Pinopsida; order Pinales; family Pinaceae; genus Pinus; species Pinus tabuliformis. Next base: position 1,285,582,327 of record CM062807.1, read on the forward strand.
CCTTAGATAATGATGGATTGCTACGATATAAGGGTAATATGTACCTCCCGGTTGATGATGAACTTTAGAAATTAATAATGAAGGAAGCCCACCAAGATCAATATGCTCCACATCCAGGAGTCCAGAAAATGTATGCAAATTTAAAGCAACTATTTTTCTGGATAGGAATGAAAAAGGATATAACACAATTTGTGGCCCGATGTTTAGAATTTCAACATGTTAAAGCTGAACATCGACACCGGATGGGTCTTTTACAACCCCATGATATACCAGAAATTAAGGGGAAAGTTGTTTCATTGGATTTTTTTGGAGGCTTACCTATGACATCCCAAAGACATGACTGCATTATGGTTTTTGTTGATAAATTAACTAAGAGTGATCACTTCATTCCAGTTAATACCACCTTTGAAGCAACAACTATTGCTCAAATTTTCCTAAAAGAAATAATTCACCTTCATGGAGTGCCCTGAAAAATAATATCTGATAGAGATGCATGTTTTACTTCCAGATTTTGGAAAAGCCTCTTACAATCTATGGGAACACAACTAAACTTCAGTACTGCATATCACCCAGAGACAAATGGGCAAACAAAAAGAGTAAACTGAGTATTAGAGGACATGCTAAGAATGTATGTCATGGATCAACAAAACAAATGGGAGAAATACCTTCCCTTAGTGGAATTTGCATACAACAACAATTATCATAGTTCAATTCAGGCATCTCCCTTTGAATTCTTGTATGGAAGACCATGTCGTACTCCATTAAGCTGGGATCGATTAGAGGATTGAGTCATGTTGGGACCTGAAATGCTCCAAGAAATGGAAGAACAAATGACCACAATTAAGCAGAGGCTAAAAGAAGTAAGGGATCGCCAGAAAAGTTATGTTGATGCAAAGAGATTTGATAGAAACTTTGAGGAAGGAAGCCAAATTTTTATTAGAGTCAAACTCTCTAAAAGTTCCTTTAGGATTGTTAAGGGAACAAAGTTATCCCCTAGATTTGTTGGCCCATTCAAGATCCTAGAGAGGATCGGACTAGTTTCTTATAAGCTCAAGCTGCCATTCCATCTAAGAAGGATGCATAATGTGTTTCATGTTTCTATGCTTAGAAAATATGTACCTGACCCATCCCATGTGTTGAAATTTGAAAAATTGCAGGTTTCCAAGGAGGGAGTCCTTCAGGTCGAACCATTTTGTATACTGGACCACCAGGTTCGTCGGCTCAAGAATCGTGAGTTTGAGCAAGTCAAGTTCCAGTGGGACCAATATAGCCTAGGGTCAGCTACCTAGGAAGATGCAGATGTTATTTTTAATGACTTTCCTTATCTACTTGATTAAAAAATTTGTGGCGAACTAAATAGGAGTGATTACTTAGCTAAGACAGATACTTATGGAGCATCTAAATCATGTTTTATTGTTTAAATTTTATGATACATCTAAATCGTACACTATGATTTCAATTATGCTTTAATTAACTATTATGATGCTGAGTATAATGTTGGATGAGGTTTCGTGATATGATGGTATGAGGATAATGATGCACATGTGGTTCTTATAGTTGTTACAATAGTGATGATGTATACTTATGAGGATTATGATATGCATAGGCATTATGATGTTATGTTGAGGTATATTGACATGTTCATTTACTACATGATGATAGGTCTTTAATGTTGAATGTTGATGTTGTAACTTAGGATGCATATTATGATGTGAACAATGTGGTAATTGTATGTAGAGTTATGACCTGCATAATTTTGTGATAACACTAATGTTATGTTCTCATGATGACATGTAAGACTTGACATGTGGATTATTTTTTTATGATACTATGGTTATTGCTAATACATTGGATGCATGTTGAGATGTGGTGATGGAAAAGAAATCCATAAATGGGCTGAGAGGGCCATTTTATTTGATGATCTTGTAGGAGCCCATACCTGCGAGGGAAAATATGTAACACCATATGGGCTAGGGACAAACTCAATCAACACTACATATGTGAGTGGTTCCTTTTCTTGTATAGCTCTTGATGAATATCTCTTGAGGGGCTATGGGACCATCTTGAGGAGGCCAAGTGCCTGATATTGTAGGCTAGGTGCGTGGTATTGGATTGGGATGTCAAAGTCTGGTGGGGGCGTAAGGACTTCGATGCCTTGGGCTGTGCACCTTAGTAGTTGTGGAGGGAGTGGGCCAACCTTGTAAAATGTCCGAAGTCATTGAGTACCATACCGGATGCCTGCCTTGGGGCAGATGAGGTCTGAGTCAGGCACGAGCCTTGGGGCCAACCTTGGACTAGGATATAGACTGATGAGGCTTATGTCTGGTTCCAAATGTGGGAAAAATAACAGAGATTCCTTGAGATTTCTCAGGCGTTGTGAAAACTTTCGATGCCTGCTAGTTATACTAGTTCAGTAGAGGGTGTAGGGAAAACATGAAGTAATAAATAACTAAATAAATAAAATGTTAAATGATTCAATTTAACTTCGGGACGAAGTTCCTTAAAGAGGGGGAGTATGTAATGTCCCCTAATAATAATAATAATAATAATAATAATAATAAATAATGAAGAAATATAATAATAACAAATAAATAAAATAGCAAAGTTCTCTCTCTTTCTCTCTCTCTCTCTCTATCTATATCTATATCTATCTATCTATCTATCTATCTATCTATCTATATATATATATAGATATAGATATAGATATAGATATAGATATAGATATATATATATATATATATATATATATATATATATATATATATATATATATATATATATATATATATATATATATATATATATATATAAGTAAAATATAAAATAGTAACAATAAGTAAAGTTAACAAAAAGTAAGATAAAATAAGAAAGAAATAAATTAAGAGAAAAATTAACTTAAGTAAAATGTAAAATAAAAAAAAGTAAACTTAAAATAAAAGTTGCATGTTAACATATGGAATGTGTGCATGCGGTTCCCTTTCCAATGTTTGATATATTTAATACACAATGAGGAAGATGAGAGATCATTCCTTCATCCATTTTCTTGGGAGAAAAGCATTGTGAGACAAAGGATTCCCTAGCAGTAGTACGTTGATTGAGGGCTCAGGGGGTGGCCAGTTGTAGAAAGATTTTGTGCAACTGAGCCTATGGTTGGGTGGAGAGTCATCCCTAAAACCTTGTTGCAATTAGCAAGATTCAAATAGCGTTCAACTCCAAAATTACAAGTAAGGAATATCATCGTTGCAGGTAAGTTGTCTTTGCTCCTACTTCTCAAAAATTCTATGCTAATTAGTTGAATAGAGGTGTGTTGATTGTTAAACACATAATTGATCTAATTAGTTGCATGTTTAATTTCGGGGTTGTTACATGAATGCTTAGTGCGAAACTCATTTGTGTTGTGATTGTGGCTCTTATGGAACTCACACCACTTTCCAATGTCCTTTTTCTTCACAGTGTCATTATTTACTTGCGGCTTCGATGGGTTTTCCTAGGTTGCTCCACCTTGGATCTATCCTTTTTTCAATGGTTTGGGAGTGCTCTTGCCCTACTTCTGATTCACAGATCCAAATTCATGCTTCTTTTGTTTAAATTTTTGTTCAATCTTAGTAGCATATCTGCATTCTGCACCAAGCGAGGAGATGTCTAGGAACTCCATTTCTTCCCAAATGTATTTTTGCAGATAGTCGCGGTACTTGAGCACCAGATGTAACTCAGAATATTTGATACCCAACTTTGTGCGTATAGTATGAAAAATATTTGTGAGATCATGCATATCTTGGTCCCTTTGTTGTTGTAGTGTGGTCCAGTATATGTACTTGTATTCATTGCTCCCCACGGGGTAATATTCTTCCTTGAAAATTTCTTAAAAAGTGTTCCAAGAGGGGGCGATTGTAAATAGAGAGGGTTCCTCGACCCCTTTCTCACAGTAATTCCTTGACATGTCTGGCAACCTTAAGAAGTGCAAAAGTAATCTTCTCCCTATCGGAGAAACTATGGACTGAAAAATAACCTTTCAACAGATTCAACCATTTATCTACAACATCTGCATCTATTTGACCTTCGTTTATAGGGATATCGAAGTTCACTTGTACCTTGAAGGGAGCGGCTCTTCCAAAGTGACTATTGATGAAGATGTGTCATCGATGGGCATCCACTAAAGGATCTGGGCAAAGTTTCCCATCATCTCATTTTGTTGCCGCTCGAGGGCTTCTTTGAGAAACAATTTGACAGGGTCTCCTACTCCATCGTACTTTTTTTCGTCTGCCATAGGAGGTCATAGGTCAACAGGGATGGTCTTGCAAAGGCTCAACCAGTTCCAGTCCCAAATCCTTATACCCCAACCTTGTTGGGGACATGCACAGAAAAACATAGAAAGTGAAAACCACTTAGATGCTACCGATCTAAGTTTATGAAGGAATGAAATGAAATATAGATATGAACATAATAAGAGAGATAAATCGAAAACAAAACTTCAATTTATTAATGACAAAATATTCAAAACTACTTACATGTAGAATAGAAAAATAATATCTCATGCAATGGTAGCTTATCTATGAGAAGAGATGTAGCAGCTACATGTCTTTCAAACTATGTTACAATGAGGATGTAAGGCCTATTTTTTAATGAGAAATAATGGAAATCCAACATCCAAAAACCTAATATTAGGAGATGAAATGCCAAAAGTCTGTGGGCCCCATTGGGGTAAATTGGTACATCAACTTCCTGGGGTCGTAACTTTGGCATATGATCTTTGTTTGACACATACCATACCTCATTAGAAATATTTGTTCGAGGAATACAACTTTCAACTATGAACTTGTTCCATGGGTTATGAGTTTTCTAATTTTCCAAAAAAACTTCATTTAGGGCCTTAAAATGGCTCCGGAAATTCAAGACCCGAAAAAATACCAAAAATAGTAAATTGTGCTACAATTAAGGAAACTGAAAGAAACAATGGTGGGGGTTCAAGTGGAATAGGCAGGTGGCCACCAATATCCACCTGGATCATCCAGGAACAACACAAAATCAACGAATTGAGATTATAAATTTCCCACATCATTAAATGGATGTTGAAGGATGTTTTGCTAAGATTTACCACGAGGACAGAACTTCCATGAAAGAATTGGCAACAAGTTGAATGGAAATGAGCAAAGAAAATAGAGATAGTGAGTTTATGCTACATGGAGGAAGAGAAGGCTTAATTATGGTGAATGAGGGTAGTCAAACGGATCAAAATAAATACATAGACCAATATGCATTCAACTAGAGTGTTTGAGGTCTCATCCCACACAAATCTTGCAAGAAAAGGCTGTATTGGGGTGACTCCTAAATTGTAATGTTAAATACCAAGTAGTGGAAATAAATTTGCTACAGAAAAAAGGGTATCAAAATAATTTTAGAATTCATTGCAATAACCCTGAATAATTTACATGAAAATAAAATTTAGTTTTACAGAGCTCGACATTAAGGGAGAGTACTGCATGTGACCAAATTAAAAATTGTTTGAGTTGGTAGACTAAGTATAAACAAGTTTTTCATGAATAATGGAGGGTGTCATTCATCTTGTATAGGGTAGAGAATTAACTCATGAAATAGGGGACATTATATCATGGCTATCTCTTAGAAGAAAATAAACACTTGAAAATATTATATTGACAAGGCAATTACATATAAATCATTTTTCCATGACATGTAAAGCACATAACACACACATAGGAAAATGGAAACAAGAGAAATGATGGAAAAGGGATTAACCCTAATGATACTAAAAACATATTTAAAAATTGAGTGTACTTTTCATGCTAAAATAAAACAAGCCATACTTGGCTTATGAGTGATGAAATAATGCCCAAAGTGGTTCCAGGTAGTTTTCACAACCAAGGTAACATCTACGGAAGTCTTTCAATGCACAATGTTCCAAACTATGATTGATAATTGAACTATAATGAATAACCACTGACTATACTTGGTTAGTGGAGGATCCATTCTTGGAGTGTGTCTCTGTGTCTCTTTGCATTAATGTCAAGAGTTACCATCCCATTACAAAATAGTACTATCAACCTAATTCCTTCCACGTTGAAATGCTAAATGGCATTGAGGATAGGTAAAAGTTTAAAGTGTTAACCATGTCATCACTTAGCTATATTACTCTTTTTCCATGTGCAGCGCTCCATTGGCTGAGCATATGTATGATCTCTTAATACACTTTCGAATGTGGAAACCCAATCATACCTCCCAACAAAAAGAGGAAAGATCATTTAATGTACCCTATCTTTGTAGTACATACCAAATCTATCAGGTCACCCTCTATTAATTTTATTTTTTTCTATGTGGTTTACAATCTCCAGAGATTGGTGATTTATATGTCTATGAAATATGTGTACCAGGCATATCCATCTAAAGGGATCACTCCCTACTGACTCAACCACATAGCCTGGCCTCGAAAGTGTCAAGAGAATTGAACTTGTGATCTCTCAATAGCAGATGTGCTTTAACGATGGGGACTCAAGCAACTTAGCTAACCCTCAGGGCTAGGCCACCCTCCATTATGCAAATTACAATCATGCATTAATATTTTATATGTGGTGAATGTCCATACCATATACAAAGTATGAATATTAAAAAAAAAAAAAAAAATGTAGGATTTCACCAATGTCTTTCAACGTGTTATACATTATAATATGCTCCAAGTTTGGCACGTAAGATCCACACTTATAGCACGGTCAGGATTTGGCTTAAGTTTTCCACTAGTTAGTGTTTGTTGCACTATGGTTGGAAATTGGCAAAGTAAATTCTAAGGGTAGGATGGGTTAATATCCCATATCTTCCTTTTGTTTTCCTCATTCAAAACTAAACCAAAGCACTTTCTTCACATTTCTATAAACCATAAAAACAGAACCCTTTGAAATCAACATAAGGCCAATGCATGACAAAAAAATTGATCAACACTTATAAGACCCATTCTTTAAGCACTTCATTATTGTACATGTCAAAGTTTGTATAATGGCATTAGTCTTGTACAAAAACCATAAAAAATGTGTTGATGGATCTATGTGCTTGCTCCATGAAATGATGTTTTTAAACTATAGTTGTATAGTTTCCATTATGTACAAAATTTTCAGAAAACATATGTCTTTTAGCCTTCAAACACATTGAGAAAAATATTGAGGAATCATCCTTATTACATCCATTACGGGGGGGCATCTATCATTTATTTGAAGTTTTATTAATTGATTTTGATTCTTTATTTCAGGATATGATTATTAGGCATTCACAATGGCTTGGGTTTCGTAGTGATAGATGTATCAACACATTCTAGGATACAAATAGTCCCTTTATATAATAATAGGTTCCCATAACATATTTGATATAATTAGATAATTAGTTCAACTAAATCCATAACTATCTCCTTTGATCTCTCCACAATATCTTCTGAAATCTTTTAATGAATCTCTCAATCGATCTCCATCCCTAACTTCTCCCATTTCCTCTCATCTCTTCTTCATACATAGACATCTAGAATTATTCTAGATCATTAGAAATTATGATATTATTTAGATATTATTCATAATCACAAGTAGGAGTTATTCCTTCATAGTACCCTTAATGAATACTTGTGATTTCAACATACAATCATCACATTCGGTCTTCTTTGGTCCCATTTGGTCTCCAGTCTCCATTTTTTATCTCCTTCATTTTACATATTGTACCTACCAAACATAAATGATTGTTGAAGTCCATATAAAAAAGTAACCATCCATAAAAATACATGTGTTTCTAGCCATTATATCCACTAATTCTACAGGAAACTCTTTCTTGTAAATGGTTCATCAACCATTTTTCTATCACCGCCTTTAATATTAGTAACTTTTACCCCCTACATCATCATCATCTGATCCAGGTGGCTCAAGAGAGGCTCATAAATCAAAGAGGGATCAGGAAAGGCTCAAAATCAAAGTTGTTAGATTACAATGAAAATAAGGTCAAATTGAAGAGATCATCATAATATTTCCAACAGAGTAAATGACACCTCAATTTGACATCATATGTGAAAGTTATGGTGCCAACTAAATTTGGAGGTTAGACAAATTTGGCAGAAATTAACAAGGAAAAAATTTGGCACTTTGCAGCGACAGTTTCTGATGGCTAGAACTGGGCAAATTGTCACCTACTTAATTTTTCTGATGACCCTAAAAATCTGGTCGGAATATTTTATCCAATTTGTTTTTTTTATAACAAAAAATATTAAAAAGAAGGAGTTGACGGGCCACCACCCCTGCTACCCCCACACCACATATATTCAATATATATAAAACAAATGGGGGAGGGATGCCATTGGCGGACTCGCCAGCCAAAAAACCTACCACCATATAGATATGGCCCATGAATAATGGCTATGTCGTAATTTGTGGAGCCGGCGGGGATCAAACCTACTCGGCCCGGTGGGTTGGCCTACCAACGGGTGGCTCCATTACCCATTATATATTATGTTACCACCAAAATTGATCAGGAGTCAACCAACTTGTGCTAAAAGTAAAAGTGTATGCTAATTGCATGGGGTTCCTGTGAGGTTTGACCCTAAGAACTCCTCTAACCTCCAAATTTTAAATAGACCACCAGGCAATGAGCCAATGGCTCTATTGTAAACTCTGCCCAAGAAGATTATTTAAAAAACCAGCATTTTGAAATTTTCCAAATAGAGGAGATCACCGAGCATGAATTGCAATGTCGATGGAACCTTGAGTGAGCACAGGAACCGAGGAGCAAAACATTGACGCAAGGAATATGCTAGGAATCTAAAAGATTCCATTAGGGCCAAATTTTCATAGTGACAGAATCATGCCAACTTTATACTCAAAGAAACCAGAATTTCACCAGCAGTCTAATGGCATGATTAGTATTCTGATTTCAGCAGTGAAATTTCAATCAACTTGTATATAGGAATCTTTATGGAATCATGAGGAATCCAAAAGATTCCCTAAATGCCAAATTTTGACAATTTTAGAACCAGGTTGATTTTGTACTCATTTTACTCAGTCTTTCACAAGGAGCGCAATGGTGAATTCAGATGTTTCATTTGAATAATAGAATTCCTGTCAACCAACGAGAAGGAATCTTTAGGGAATCTTTGAGATTCCTGAGGGTTTAGATTTTGACGGTGGCAGAAAGGGGTCTATTTTACAACCATTTGACACGATTTCATGCCAGGAATTCAATGGTGCAGTCCATTTCTTTTGCAGAGGTGTGCATTTTCAGGCCATCCCCAGAAATGAAGGTATAAGGTGCCTTTGCACATGCATATAATTTTATTTTAGTTGAAGAATAAATGAAAATGGTGTCCCCACTTTGAGCAGAGCCTGTAGACGTAGCCCACACTGGGTGAACTCCATTATCAAAATGTTGTGCCTTTGTTTCTCATGATTGACTTTCATTTTTGTTTATCTTTTGTGTATGCATTTTATCCTTACATGCACTTTTATATGCGATTATGAATGCATCAATGAAGTAAAAATATTTGGATCAAGTTTGGTATCAGAGTGGGTCTTCTGTTGATGTGAATTACAAGTGTATGATAACCAGGGAAAATCTCCAAAGAGGTGAAGAAAAACTTAAGTCCTTTGATCCAGAAGCAGGGTGTGGAACATGAAGAGGGAAAATGGTAGATGAAGATGATCTGTTGGAGGAAGAGTGAAAATATTGCAAGACCTTCTATTCCATGGAAGAAAAACTAGACAATTTTTTTGTAGAATATGAGAAAATAATTAAGAGACAAAAAAGCTAGATGATCATGCCTCGGTAAATCAATCCTGCGGAGGAGAAGAACACACTCCCACTCTGTCCTCTAGTGAAATTTATTCTTCTTCCTCTTCTCATCATTCTAATAGGCATAACAAGAATGCATAAAAAAGCCATTTTTAAGTTGGATGTCAAGTTTGATTTGCATGTCTTTAGTAGAGAATCTAATGTATAAAAGCTAGATAACTAGATCAGACAGGTTGAAGTATATTGTCGCATACAACAAATCAAAGAGGATGAAGCCAAGATCTAGCTAGCATCCCTTCGATTAAGTGGCACTGCTCTCATATTTTGGGAAGGCTTGCTATATAAAGGTGGTAAGAGTAGTTGTAAACTTCTTTCATCTTGGTCTGAGTTTGTTTATGCTTTAAGATGACATTTTTACCCATTGGGTTACAGACAAAAGGCCATAATGGAATGGAAAAAATTGAAACAAAGTAAAGGTCAAAATGTTCATAATTTTACAGAGGAGTTTAGGAAACAAGCATTAGCATTGAATGTTCCACTCAACACTCTTGATATGTTGATGAAATATATTGGCTCTTTGCATAGTTGTTTTCATCATTCATTGTTATTATTTGAACCTAAAAATCTTGATGACTCCAATGTGAAGGATATACATCTTGAAATTAGGGGCAAGCATGAGCAAGATGACTACCTAAAGAGGGCAGTTGCAGCTAATAGAAGAGAAGCAAATCCCTCTTGTACTCGTTTTGAGGAAGAAGGACATGATGAGGAGCATTGTTGGAAATTACATCTAGAATTGAGGTCTAAGAGGAATGATAGAAAAGAGAAGTAGAAGACAATTGCAACTATGCAACAAGACAAATAATCTAAATCAGAGGATGATGAGAAGATCACAGTTGTGGGATTTGCAAGTGCTGGACCAATTGACCTAGGATTAGTCTCAGGTGATAAAATGAAGATTGCAGTGCTTGGATTACAAAATATGGACCTATCGAATTGGGTTCTGATTCGAGTGATGAGACAATGATTTTAGCAGATGTTGTACCAAAAATAAGGAGGATACCAAATACTGTGTGGCTTCAATAACTCAAAGAGATCAACCAAATTATTCAGGGAGAGAATGTTGAACTAAGAATAATCCTACAAGAAGAAGAGAAGGAGAAACAGAGTTTGCAACATCAACTACAAGCCAAGGAAGAGGCCTTGGAAAAGTTGTAGCGTGATAAGCTTGAGGTAAAAAGTGATTCTTTAATTCCATGTTCTTTTTATGATGATTATTTCACTACTTTTGAGAAGCATGCTATAGGAATTGGATCAAATTTGTTGAAGAATATGGGGTATCAAGGAAAGGGCCTCGACATTAATGGCCAAGACATTGTGAATCCCATCAAAGTGGAGGAATTGCCTCGTTATGCAGGACTTTGATACGTCAGAAAATAGGTTGGGGAATGCTCAAAGATAGCTAGTGACCAAACAATGACATATGATGGGATCACCTCATCACATTCCAGTGATAGTGAGGATTCCATAGGCACTTATTAGAGGCGTACCAAGAATAAGTGCTCAAAGAAGGTTCGAAAAGTTTGGAGGAGGAAGAACCATTGCAGTCACAACAACAAGGATGGGTACTAGAGAGCCACATGTCAGATACTTCATTACCCGAAAACACGAATGAAGGAACCAGCTGGTGAAGATGTTCAACAAGAAAATCCACCACAGGGAGATGACCCATTCACTTTGTTGAGTGAGAGATGGTTTTATTAGATATAGTAGCTTCTCATGGCCATATATTGTAAATCATATGTTGCGAAATGATTGTAAAGTGATGATGTGTTTTCCATCACTTATGGAAGCAACATGATGATGTTTTGGCATTTTTGTTGATAGCTAGGGTATTGGTTTCTATTATGATGTACACTTGACCAAAGAGTGTGTCTTATAAACTATTGAAAACTATGGGGATGCTTGGGTCATGATTTCTCATTGAACATGTAGTTTGCAAAGATTGTACTACAGGTTTGCAGGGGATGCAAGTGTCAGTTCATCACTTATGGCTTTGAAGAACAAAGGTGAAGGAGAAGGAAGTGTGGCATATAAGGGCACTTGTTATGTAGACAAGGGGGCACAACTGATTGTAGATTATGTTCATGATTTTGGAGGACCAAAAGCTCCTCAATGGGGAGGAATGATCCAGGTGGCTCCAAAGAGGCTCAAAAATAAAAAAGGGCTCAGGAAAGGATAAAAGATAAAAGTTGTTGGATTACAGTGAAACCAAGGTTAGATTGAATATATTGTCACAAGATTTCTGATGATGTAAATGGAACCTTAATCTGATATTGTATGTGAAAGTTATGCTCAGCCAAAGTTTTGGTCAAACTAGGCCCCCTAGCTAATGTTAGTAGAGTGAAAACTAAATTTGGAGGTTGGCTAAATCTGGCAGAGCCGCTAAATTTGGTAGAAATTAACAAGGAAACAATTTGGCACTTTGCAGCGACAATTTCCAGTGGCTAGAATGGGCAAAATTGTCGCCTACTTAATTTTTTAGGTAACCCTTAAAATCCAGTCGAAATATTTTGTCCAATTTGTTTCCTTTATAAAAAAAAATATTAAAAAAAGGGAGGTGGTAGGCCACCACCCCCACACCACATATATTCAATATATATAAACAAATGGGGGTGGGCCTCCACTGGTAGACCCACCACCCAACCAACCCACCACCACATATATATGGCCCATGGTGTTGAGAAATGGCAACATGAAATTCCAGTTTAATTTGTCCTTGAATTAAACTGAGAATTAAAATCGAATTATATTCTCATAGCAACTTGTAAATAGTTAATTAAGTTTAATTAACTTAATTAGCTTAGGAATTTCGAGTTGGAAGTATTTTTTTCGTCATGTATATGTTCTCCCTAAGTTTTATGGGTCCAGTCTGAGTTTAAATTGAGTTGGAAATTAGGTCACCCAGTTTACTGAGTTAAGTTCAGTTAAATTAGTTCTAAATTGTTTTTGGAACTAATGGAGGACTACCTGTTAGTTGCTGCACTAATGCATCCACTAGTTCTACTCCAGTTAACTGAATATTTCCTCATAAGAAACTCATGCATGTCAGTTCAGAGAAATACCCAGTTGAGTCTAAAGTGCAGGGACAATGTACTATCAGTTGTATGATTTACTAAGTTGTATAGATCATGCATGCAATCAGGAATTGGACCTATTTGGATCGTGCAGTTTTGGATGCACTGGATTTCCATTAATATGGGTTATTCAACCATAGGAATTGCGCAAGGAAATATGGGCCTGGAGAGCTGCAGAATAGGCTAAGGATTTAGCTTGATCTTGCTTATGAGCTAAGAGACTTGAGCATACTTGTGCAGAATTTTTCTAGTGAGAACAAGATATGTATCTTCACTCATATTTATGATATATGCAATATGGATAACGAGGTTTGAGCAGTTTCTTTCCCCGGATACATCTTTTGTTATGTGTCATTGATTTATCTTCTTCTTGTTCTTATTGTTTTCATCGATTTATTGGCTTCCACTAGTTGAAAGTAGAAGTAGATTCTTGTCTTGTGCTTTAGTAAATTGCATGAGCTTGTGAATCTATATGATTTTCTACATGGTATCGAAGATGTGAATAGTATACTAGAGGAGATTTCAAAGTATTGAGTTTTGGGTTACATGTGAAATTCAAATTTTCAATACATGCTTTAGGATTGGAAGATGACGTTCTACGGTTTGTGGCTCGAGTATGCCTTGGAAGGAAGCTCAAATTTTATAGACTAGAGGGACAAAATGGAGTCTATGCTAGAGGATAATGGCTTGAAGGAATTCGTTGATCAAGAAATTCCTAAGCCATCAGCATCGGATATACAGAATTTGGTCGAATGGAAGAAATGTGTGGCGAAGGCAAGACGGATAATCCTTGAGGGAGTTCGAGACCACATTGCCTCAAGTCTCCATGGAAAGAAAAATCCGTACGCTATGTGGAAATCATTGATGAACTTGTACCAAAACAACAGTGACCAAAGGAAATTGGCACTGAAGGACAAACTTCAAAAAATCAAAACGGAGAAAGGCGAGACTATTCCAAAATACTTGACCAAGTTCACTCAATGTCGTGATGAACTTGGAAGTGTTGGAATCACGGTTACCGAGGATGATATGGCGATTCATGCTCTTCTAGGACTCCCAAAGAGTTGGCATAGTTATCAAGACTCTGTCAATGGTTAGGAGAAGCTTCCAGATTGGGAACACTTGTGGTCGAATATGATGTAAGAGGAGATCAGGAGGAACACTAGGGATGGCTCTTCATCAAAGACTAATGATGAAGAGAATTGTGCCTTAGTGATTAAGGTGAAGAAGCGAAAATGGAAAGATTCCCATTCCAAATTGGATTCTTATCATGGAGGTAAGAAGAAATACATGATGAAAGTTAAGTGCTTCATTGTCATGAGCTGGTCCATTTTGCTACAAATTGTCCACTCAAGAATTCTAAGAAGAAGTCCTCAAGAGGAGCAGCGGGTGAGGCTTTGGCCTCTCAATCCAAATTGGACTTTTACCTCATTGCATGCATGGTGTCATAAATGATGGGAAGTGTATGGTAGTTAGACAGTGGAGCTTCATTCCACATGACTGGCGACAAAGAGTTATTCAGTGACCTAGAGGAGAAATATATCCATATGCATATTGAGATGGGTGACAAAGAGAAGTATAGTGTTAATGGATTGGGCACGATTAATTTTTAGAAGGAGCATGGGGCTCCACTCAACTTGAAAATTTTTATGTATGTGCCCAGGATGAAGAACAACTTGGTATCCATTTCCATGCTTGAGGATTGAGGTTATGATGTGATCTTCTCGAAAGGAAAGGTGTTCCTTCGACACATAGCCACAGGTCAGGTAAAGAAGATAGGGATTTAGGTGAAGAATATATATAAGTTGGAGGTAGAGAAGTGTACTAATTTGAGCAAAAAAGAAGAAAGGGTGCAGATCTGAGACGTTGGTGAGTTGTGGCATAGACGATTGAGCCACTTGCATCATGGATCTTTGAATATATTGCTGTAGATCTCTATCGATATTTCCAAAGGTACACATGAGCAAGTTGATACATGCAAGGGGTGTACTTTGGGAAAATAAATCAACTGTTCCTTTCACGACAGAGATAGTTGAGCAAATGCTATTCTAGAGAGAGTCCATTAATTTGTGTGTAGACCATTCTCAACAACATCCACGGCCAAACACAAGTATTATTTTATATTTGTTGATAACTATTCTCGTAAATGATGGATATTTTTCATGCAGAAAAAGGATCAAACTTTCACAAAGTTTTGTGAGTTTAAAGCATTGGTGGAGAAAGAGTTGGGCAAGAAGGTTAAATATCCATGGAGTGATAACCATGGTGAGTATGTCTCAAGAGAGTTTAAGAAATTATGTGTAGTGGAATGGATTAAATGGGAGTTGACAACACGCCATAACCCTCAGCAGAATGGGGTGGTCGAGAGGAAGAACAAAAGCATAGTAGGGGTAGTGAGGGAAATGTTGCATGATAAAGGCCTACCACTACACTTGTGGGCTAAGGCATGCAACATAGTGGTTTATGTTTAGAACCGTAGCCTAGATCAGATACTTGAGATGAAGACACCAGAGGAGGCTTATTCTTGTAAGAGGCCAGATGTTGGTCACTTCAGGAGTTTTGGGTCATTGGTAAATTTCCATGATACCAAATATGCATGGAAGAAGCTTGAGCCAACAATAGAGTTGGAGATATTTGTGGGGTACACTGATACACCTCACAAATATCAGCTGTACTTGCCAACCAACAGGATGACAGTGATTCGTAGGGATGTCAGATTCAATGAGGAGAAGACCATGTGAGTTTACCTTGAGAGGGAGCTTGAACTACATCCAGATGAGGAGATTTTAGCTCCTAAGGTTGATGAGAATTAGATTGATGTGGAGCAAATGCATGTAGAGTATCTGGGTGTGGAGACATCCACTCAGGCAGAGTCTTCCAGAAAGGGGAGAAAGTGCACCAAACAGGCTGATAGATTGTTGTATGGTGCATATGAGAATGTGGGCACACGCACTTCTCAGCGCAGGCAGAGGAGGCCACCTAAGAGGTACACTGGATACATGGCTCTTATGGGCGAATGTGTTGTGACAGAGCCATCATCCTTTAAGGAAGTAGTGCAACATGTCACGCAGTATAAATGCAAGATTTACACCAACATTTAGTTTTTCAATCCGGGTAAGTAAACTTAGAGGCATAGCACAATATATGCCAAAATATGACCTCAAGGATCTGTCAAATAAAAACCAAGATTTTGCAAGAAATTCAAAAGAAGCATCATTCAGGAAAAAGGAACAAGAATTTTTGAAAGTAAAGTAAACACACTCTGGGAATCTACTTCTGGCTCCTCTTCTGGGTTGAGTTGACTCCTACAGTAAGTCTTCCTCAGTTTTCCATGGGAAAAGGGAATGTAGGCCCCATTCAAAAGAAAGTGATTCAAGAAATAAAGAATGCAAAAACCTCTTAAAAGATTACTGCTATGTTGCAAAGATGAAAAGCATGAAATAAAACATAAGGCAACTTCTTTCCAATTAATCTAATGAAACCATTGAAATATTTTAAAAGAAATCTAAATTATATTGCTTCTCTAGAAATGATTCAATATTCAAGTTTAAGGAAAATGTACAGAAGGAACAAATAGGATGAATACATTCACTGCTTCCAAGAACACCTTGATCATTAAGCACTTTTCTCTTCAACACAAAAAATATTTTACATATGTGTATGGCCTAAGGCAACAGTCAATTATGATGAAGGGGTAAACTTTTTAACCTTGAAACATTCCAAGAATTCTTTTGAGAAAGTCACTTGCAAATAAAAAAATATGATAATCTTTCCTTATGCTTATCCAAACATTATGACTCCAAGAATGGATGCAATTCTTCCCCAAAATACGAGGATCGGCTTTACATCTAAACTATGGTTTCAAGGCAGACATGAATGCTTGGGATAATACATAATTGAAATCAACCAGAATTCTTTAACAACAATTGTTTCCTTCACCATTATATCTTGCAGTCATAAAAATGATTAACGATATCATTAACTTCAAATGTCTAGAGAAATGGAATGAAATTACAAATCAAGCAATCAAAGCATAAAACAGAATTATGGAATGAGATTGCAAAATTGTATCAAATCACACTTAAACACCATGCAACTATCAAAACAAAATGCAAAGAAATCGTAAGAGGAATGGGGCAACGGACTAGTTGGTGGGCCCAACCACCCAGCTCGTTGCCCTTGCAGCAATTAAATCACAATCTTGAGATCATTCAAAAGGAACAAAAACGCAGAATTGAATGTCAAATAAATTGATCTAAAATTAATGTTACAAAATTATGGAATGATGCAGTGCTAGATCCAGTGGTCCCCTCCAGGGATCATCCCACTAGCTGCGTAGCTCCTCCCTTCCCTGCACAATGAAGTCGATCCCTCTTCTCTGCAAAAAAATGTGATTTCACCAATATCATCTGGATCTCCACTACAGTATACAGTCTTCACATTTCTAACAATGCTGCCTCCTGGTGATTCAGATCCACAATTACATAGTACAGATAATTTTTAGAATCAAAAACTAATCTTGAACAAAAAATAACGAGATTCAATTTCTGAGTGGATTTGAATTGATCTACAGTTTACCAAAAAGCAATGCCTCCTAGCTATTCGGATTGAAATTTATCAGCCCATATAAACTTATAATTATGCAACAATTCTGAGCCAAAATAAAGAGATTCGAATTGATCTGTTGTTTGCAACAACCGATGCCTAGTCATGAAGTATTCGCCAGAACATTCGTAGGAAGAATACGCTGTTAACAACCTTTGGCTTCTAGAAATAGTTTGACTGTATTCGTGTACCTTAGCCCTATGCATTATCTGGAAGACCTAGGTGCGATCAAGGGAACACATCATCATGTCAAGCACCTTCTCCTCAAAACCCATATGCTCGTTTTCCATCAGGACAACCTGAAGTATGAAAATCGTGGAGGTGAGAACATTGTTTTGCACTACTGGTATAGGAACTGTTAGTACAAGAATTTTTGGTACAGGAACTGCTGGTATAGGAACTCTTGGTGCAAGAACTACTGGTACAGGAATTGTTGGTGCAGGAACTGCTAGTATAGGAACTGCTCACCTGCCACAAAGTGAGCCTATTACATTAATGACGTTTTTTACATTAAATACTATTCAAATTAAGAAAACAAGAAGAATTGATAAATCAATAATTGTTTCCTCTGAATTCCTCTAGATAATATCTCAATAGTGCATAAAAAGAATAGTAATGACTATAAACATCTAGTACATGTATCGAGTTATTAATTTTTTTTTATGAAAATCTGGAAAAAATGGAGGCTCAACACTCCCCCACGCTAACCTTCTTGCATGTTCTCATGCAAACCAAACCATAAGATTATAAAACCATGGAAGAAGGCAGGGGGAATATTTAAAGATCATACTATGCTTCTCGATAAAAATGTCAACAAGAGTATCAACAAGGAAATATTAAGACACTTGGTATGTCATCATTTTTAAAGCATTCATTAAGTCTGCAACATCACTATTACAGTGCCAACTAAAACCATGTTACAACGCTTATGAAAGTATCGAGTGTAGGAATGATAAAATTGCAACAAGATCAGGTACAGGAAAGCAATGCTTTGTACTAGACATTATGGAAAAAGAGTATTGCACCTTTATAATAGACCTCACATACCTGTTGTCTTGTCTCAAATGAACTCCCTACTTGTCATAGATTTCTTTTTCAGAATTATTTTTTCTGTCCAAAGTCTTATTAACATTCATGATAAAAAAAATCAAATCTTTGTTGAAAAGGTGCAATTTCAAGAAGAATACCACAAGATTCCTACACCTACTATAGCAATCCTGTACCTAGGCCATGTAGTGCTTTTAGAGGCAACCACAATCAACACACATTGTAATCTATTAACACCTGGTGAGTAATGATTGCTGATAAATTCATCACTCTAAATACTATAAAGAATTGGAGTTATGATACCAAGAAAAGGGAAATAAAAATAGAACAAGATGTCACCTTCCTGGACCAATCAGAAACCTCTTCTTTGAACGCTCTAAATTTTGTTATCATCCAGATGCAAAACTAAGTTCTTCTTAATCCAGTACAAATAATTACCTTCACCAAGGGTACCACATCATTAAAGATTCCTAATTTTTAAAAGATAGAGCTCAAAGAATCATGCTCAAATTATCTTAAAACCATTGTCCAAGAAATAAAATGATGATTTTTAGGGAAAGAGAAATATAGCTGAGTAAATATTAGTATGCAATTAACTTTAATACCACAGACATGGCCCTGCTTCCCGCAGGCATCTATAGCCTCTGCAGGGATGTCTTTTAACCTAACTAAATGACTTCATCCCACTTACTAGATATAGATTCAAAGTTATCCTTTTTAATTTTAAAAATTAGATGAAGGCCACTGTCCTAGCTTGGTAACCAGCTAATGGTAGTGTCACTCACAAGAAGTAACATGGATGAACAGGCCAACTTGTGATGAGACCTCCTGTCTTCCATCTTTTCAGCTAAAACCCATCACTCTGGCTTGGTGACCAGCAACAGTAATGTCATGCATGTTAGGTCCCATGATCGTGGTAGGTCGGCACATCATAAGACCTCCTATCTTCCCCTAAATCTTTTATAAATTCTGATTGTAGTTAACTTCAAATGTTACTTAATAAGTGGGGAGATAGATCTACTCCTTAAGAGTACGGGATGGCGTGAAAAGGTTTTAATGACTAATCATTACTGGCTAGTTCCTCTACCCTAAAGACTTATTAAAAATATCCTAGATAATGACTGAAAGATTCTTTAAGTTAATAATGATAGTGTTCTCATGAATAGCTTATTATGATATTTACAAGAGTGATCCACCAGAGGGGGCTCTCCAATAATACCTTTTAAGGGAAACTGAAATCATATATCTCATATGACAACTCATTAGAGTGGTTAATCATGGTTACTTTTGCAAAATCATGAGGTATTAGGGCGAATCATACTCAACAAGATTTTTCAAAGATGTGTGTGTAACAACCAATGTGGATCAAGATCAATTTCGGTGGCTATGTTTTGGAAGTCGAAACCCTAATATCATTGTTGTAACATCTTTATTCATGACATTGATTTTATTATTCCACCCTACTCTACCATAAGAAGCGGAAGACTCCCTTTTAAGTACAGGAGGACTTCTAGTGCAACCAAGTGCACAACAAGAGGATAATCATTTTCATGTTCAAATTTAGAAAGTATATGCGAGAAAATACCAAAACATGAGGTACCAACTACATTAACTGATGTGATGCTACAAATATTTGAATGATAAGGGAGGGATGAATATTGATAGTCATCTGAAACCAAGATTCTATGGAATCCATATACTCTTGGTCATTTGACTCATGGGAAACATTTGGTGCATCATGAAAATCCTCCAATTTTCTTTGTTCATCCTCTAAAGTGCAAGCTGGATCAGGTTGGTATTCTTCAATCTCTACTTCTGATGGATTCTCCTCATCAAGCATGATCCATAGCTTCTCGATCTCCCTAGGAAGATCTTCTAGTTCTTCATGATTGTCTTATTCCAGAGGAGTAGACTGATTTCTAATTGATGCCAAGATGTGTTCTTTCTATGAAGCAGAGACCCCATCTTCTTTTGGAATTTGAGATAGTTATTGGAATGGCATCGTACTTCTTGACGTTTTCCTGCTAGATGGAAAGTCTTGTCAGCATCTGGATTTAGAGCGAGGGGTTCTTTTAGTACCTGAAAAAATAACTCAAAAATTCAATTATAGTTAAAGGGACAAACCAAGATTTTAAGCTAAGAAAATCACACTTCCGGGAAAAAAATAAAAATTAAAGAATATCAATTACAGAAAAGGAATCAACCCAACATCACACTTTGCAGTAAAAGAAATCACTCATAAAAACTCAATTGCAGTAAAAGAAACAAATCATGCATCACACTTTGCAGTAAAGGAAATCACTCATTTGCAGTAAAGAAACCCTGTCCTGTGAGCTCTCTGGCAATACTGTCTAGTATGCTTTAGCAAGCAATGGGAATCTCGTTAATATTAAAATTAAATTGTGAAGGAAAGGGAAAATCATGACAAATCATGAGGCCTTATCCTATAACGCCTCCCCGGAAATGACGCCAAAATGTTGGGCGATATAAACGCAAGATTTACACCAACATTTAATTTGTCAATCTGGGTAAGTAAACTTAGAGGTGTAGCACAATATATGCTAGAATAAAACCTCAGGGGTCTGTCAAATAAACACCAAGCTTTTGCAAGAAATTCAAAAGAAGCATCATTCAGGAAAAAGTAAACACACTCCGAGAATCTACTTATGGATCCTCTTCTGGGTTGAGTTGACTCCTGCAGTAAGTCTTCCTCAATTGTCTAGGGGAAAAGGGAATGTAGGCCCCATTCAAAAGAAACATATTCAAGAAATAAAGAACGCAAAAACCTCTTAAAATATTACTACTATGTTGCAAATATGAAAAGCATGAAATAAAACACAATGAAACTTCTTTCCAATTAATCTAATGAAACCATTGAAAGCTTTTAAAAGAAATCTAAATTATATTGCTTCTCTAGAAATGATTCAATATTCAAGTTTAAGGAAAGTGTGCAGAAGGAACAAATAAGATGAATACATTCGCTGCTTCCAAGCGCACCTTGATCATTAAGCACTTTTCTCTTCAACACAGAAAATATTTTACATATGTGTATGGCCTGAGGCAGCAGTCAATTATGATGAAGGGATATAACTTTTAACCTTAAAACATTCCAAGAATTCTTGTGAGAAATTCACTTGCCAATAAAACAATATGATAATATTTCCTTATGCTTATCTAGGCATTAAGACTCCAAGAATGGATGCAATTCTTCACCAAAATGCGAGGATCAACTTTACATCTAAACTATGGTTTCAAGGCAGACATGAATGCTTAGGATAATACATAATTGAAATCAACCAAAATTCTTTAAAAAAAATTGTTTCCTTCACCATTATATCCTGCAGTCATAAAAATTCTTAACGATATCATTAACTTCAAATGTCCAGAGCAATGGAATGAAATTACAAATCAAGATATCAAAGCATAAAATAGAATTATGGAATGAGATTACAAAAATGTATCAAATAACACCTAAACACCATGCAGCTATCAAAACAAAATGAAAATAAATCGTAAGAGGAATGGGGCAACGGACTGGATGGTGGGCCCAACCACCCATCTTGTTGTCCTTGCAACAATTAAATCACAATATTCATATTTCATAACAAAAAAAAACACAGAATCGAATGCCAAATAAATTCATTTCAAAGTCATGTTACAAAATTATGGAATGATGCAGTGCTAGCTCTAGTGGTTCTCTCCAGGGATCATCCCACTGGGTGTGTAGCTCCTCCCTTCCCTACACAACGAAGTCGATCCCTCTTCTCTGCAAAAAAATGTGATTTCATCAATACCATATGAATCTCCAATACAGTATACAGTCTTCACATTTATAACAATGCTACCTCTCGGTGATTCAGATCCATAGTTACATAGCACAGATAATTTTTAGAATCACAAACTAATCTTGAACCAAAAATAAGGAGACTTGACTGCTGAGTGGATTCTAACTGAACTACAATTGACCAAACAGCAATGCCTCCCATCTATTTGGATCGAAATTTATCAACCCATATAAATTTAGAATTATGCAACAATTGTGAGCCAAAATAAAGAGATTCAAATTTATCTGTGGTTTGCAACAACCGATGCTGAGTCATGAAGTATTCGCCAGAACAGTCGTAGGAAGAATACGCTATTAACAACCCTTGGCTTCTAGAAATAGTTTGATTGTATTCTTGGACCTTAGCCCTACGAATTATCTGGAAGACATGGGTATGATCAAGGGAACACATCAGCATGTCGAGCACCTTCTCCTCAAAACCCATATGCTCGTTTTCCATCAAGACAACCCGAAGTATGAAAATCGTGGAGGTGAGAACATTGTTTTGCACTGCTGGTACAAGAACTGTTGGTATAGGAACTGTTTGTATAGGAACTGATGGTGAAAGAACAATTGGTACATGAACTGTTGGTGCAGGAATTACTGGTACATGAACTGCTAACTTTCCATAAAGAGAGATTATTACATTAATGACATTTTTTACATTAAATACTCTTCAAATTAACAAAACAAGAATAATTCATAAATCAATAACTTTTTTCCCTGAATGCCTCTATCTAATAGCTCAATAGTACATAAAAAGAGTAATAATGACTATAGACATCTAGTACAAGTATAGAGTTAATCAACAAAAAGTATGAAAATCTAGACAAAATGAAGGCTCAACACTCCCCCACACTGACCTTCATGCACATCCTCATGCAAGCCAAACCATAAGATTATAAAACCATGGAAGAAGGCAAGGGGAATGTTTAAAGATCATAATATGCTTCCTGCTAAAAATGTCAACAAAAGTATCAGCAAGGAAATATTTAGACACTTGGTATGTCATCATTTTTAAATCATTCATTAAGTTTGCAACATCACTATTATAGCTCCAACTAAAACCATGTTACAAATCTTATGAAAGTATTGAGTGCAGGAATGATAAAATTTCAACAAGATCAGGTACAGGAAAGCAATGCTTTATACCAGACATTATGGAAAAAGAGTATTGCACCTTTATAATAGACCTCACATACATGTTGTCTTGTTTCAAATGAACTCCCTACTTGTCATAGATTTCTTTTTCAAAATTCTCTTTTCTATCTAGAGTCTTATTAACATTCATGATAAAAAAAATTAGATCTCTGGTGAAAAGGTGCAATTTCAAGATGAATACCACAAGATTCCTGCACCTATTATAGTAATCTTGTACCTAGGCCATGTAGTTCTTTTAGAGGCAACCACAATAAACACACATTGTTGTCTATCAACACCTGGTGAGTAATCATCACTGAGCAATTCATCACTCTAAATACCATAAAGAATTGGAGTTATGATACCAGAAAAAGGGAAATAAAAATAGAACAAGATGACACCTTCCTGCACCAATTAGCAACCTCTTCATTGAACACTCTAAATTTTGTTGTCATCCAAATGAAAAACTAAGTTTCTTCTTAATCCAGTACAAAGAATTACCTTCTCTAAGGGTACCACATCATTAAAGATTCCTAATTTTTGAAAGATAGAACTCAAAGAATCATGCTCAAATAATCTTAAAACCATTGTCCAAGAAATAAAATGATGATTTTTAGGGAATGAGAAAGATAACCGAGTAAATCTTAGTATGAAATTAACTTTAATACCACATACATGGCCCTCCTTCCCGCAGGCATCTATAGCCTCGGCAGGGATGTCTTTTAACTCAACGAAATGCTTGTGTCCCACTTACTAAATATAGATTCAGAGTTATCCTATTTAATTTTAAAAATTAGATGAAGGCCACTGTCCTGGCCTGGTAACCAGCTGATGGCAATCCTTGTTATGAAACCAGCTCAAGAAAAGATAGAAAAGATAGATCAACGCCTTAGAATTTAGCCTCTTCGAGGGGGCAACCTCCTTTACATTACATAAATGAACAATTCTTGGATTATACAAATGAAAAGACCTCCTTTCTATATATAGGAGTCTAAGGGGTCATAACATAATTAGAGCCGACATAACAATAATAATGTAAGGGCACAATAATAACAATAGTGGGCTTCTATGGGGCACAATAGTAACAATATGGGCACTACATGGGTACATCAATATAATAAGTGGGTTGTACTAATAACAATAAGGGGTTACACTAGTAGTATAGGGGCCTAACATGCCCCTCTCCTTCAAAAAGTGTTGTCCTCAACGCTTGAGTCTTGATGCTTCTGTATAAAATTATTCTCCTCCCATGTGGAATCTTCAGCGGGTAAGTTCTTCCACTTGATGAGATACTCTGAAATTGATCGATTTTGTAGCTGTCAGGTTCTTGTTTCTGTGACTACTCCAGGTTCCAATATGATTTTTCCTTCCTCCTCAATTCCTGGCAATATTGTTTGAATTGGAATCTTTTGCAACTTTTGAATAAGTGGCCATACTTCTTCGTCCTTCTTCCATTCATCCCTTGCTTCATTTATCCAATTTGTTTGGATAATAGAAATAGCACAAAACAATGCTTCCACATCCTCATCCTTGAAGAGTCTTCCCATTCGGTAAGGTCGCCATTTTTTAAGTGCATGTAGTATTGCCAACATTTCCTTCTCATAAATAGCTTGCTTGAGATGTAGCACTAAAAATACCCAATCACCTACATCAAAACATTTTTCAGTACAATGTTGATCTATGTGTTGTTTCGTTTAATTTTGCACCGAAGTGGCGTTATCCTTTAAAAGTTGGAGAACTTGTTGTTGATGCTCGATGTGATATTTCACTGCTTGAACCTTTTTCTTCTTGATATGTCCTTCTATCTCTAGAGTTTGACGAGTGGTAATTTCTTCCAATCCTTTACAAGATATGGTCGGATTCATTTCTTAATGCTCGATGTGATCTTTCACTTCTTGAACATTTTTCTTCTTGATATGTCCTTCTATCTTGATAGTTTGAGGAGTGGTAATTTTGACCAATGAATTACAAGATATGGTTGGATTCATTTCTTCTTTCTCGATGTGATCTTTCACTTCTTGCACCTTTTTCTTCTTGATATGTCCTTCTATCTTGAGAGTTTGAGGAGTGGTAATTCTTGCCAATGCTTTACAAGATATGGTCTGATTCATTTCTTCTTTCTCTGGGGTGGGGTCCTGGCGTATATCTTCTTCTTTTGATGTTTCTTGATCCTTTTCTTACTCCTCTTCACATTCTATGTAAAATAATTTCTTCTCAGCACACTTATGACCTTTAGTACATTTTCTATCACAATTGTAACAAAGCCCTTTTTCTCTTTTTTCTTCCAATTGTTGTGGTGTAACCCTTGTAGGTTGTGGAAGGCTAGGAGAAACAACACTTCCATCTTTATAGTTGTGAGGGGTATGCTTCCTGGTTTCCATAATTATACTTTCCACTATGTCACAAAGCCATTTTACTCTTTCCAATTGTTGTGGTGTTGCTCTAAAGAAGGTGTTGCTCTTTGTATCC
Organism: Pinus tabuliformis; assembly: GCA_031772625.1. NCBI lineage: Eukaryota > Viridiplantae > Streptophyta > Pinopsida > Pinales > Pinaceae > Pinus > Pinus tabuliformis. The sequence goes on from CM062807.1 coordinate 1,285,608,310, forward strand.
TCATAATGTGCTATCATTTCCTCCGTGAAAATTGACCACGTAATAAGTTGTTTACGAAAACAAAGCCCTTCATACCATAAAAATTGATCTGGTTCTAAATATGAAGATGCAATACATACCTTTTTGTAACAGTGGTACACCATGTAGATCAAAATATTGCTCCATCTGAAGTATCCAATTTACCGGATCATTGCCATCAAACTTCCTCATCTTGCTTTTTCTTGATTTTAGGAGCTCGATCTTGAAACGACTGTAACTCTGTACTTTCGGATCTTCAAGTTTTGAAATTGTGATCTATAGTAGCCCTCTGTGTCCTCTTTCTAATGCCACCAGTCTGATCCAAATTGGATTCTCCAAGAAAGTGTTATGCACAATCTCCCAAGATGACCTGATTATAGACCTTTCTAGAAGAGCGAACTTGTATGAAGTGCCACATGTCACTGTTTCAACCTTTGGCACTGAAAAATATATACAAGAAACTACAGTCTGTCCTCTTTCTGTACCTTACAAAATTTGAATTCAATGCTTAGAGATAAAGTTATGATGATTTTCCCTAGGTCACCTGTTTGGAATGTAATTCAGGAGTCTACAAAAAGACCAACTTCCTCAGATCATATCTCCGCAAATATAGCGTGAAAAGTTCTGAAATTCAGATCCAAGGTTCAGTGCGATTTCATCTCAAATGGGTTTTATTTTTGCTTTTGAAACGTCGCAGAAAAAAAATTATAGCGAAAATGTCACGATGACCTATTTGGAGTAGCGAAACCCTAGAATCCAAAGCTCTGATTCCAAATGTTATGAAACCAGCTCAAGAAAAGATAGAAAAGATAGATCAACGCCTTAGAATTTAGCCTCTTCGAGGGGGCAACCTCCTTTACATTACATAAATGAAAAATTCTTGGATTATACAAATGAAAAGACCTCCTTTCTATATATAGGAGTCTAAGGGGTCATAACATAATCGGAGCCGACATAACAATAATAATGTAAGGGCACAATAATAACAATAGTGGGCTTCTATGGGGCACAATAGTAACAATATGGGCACTACATGGGTACATCAATATAATAAGTGGGTTATACTAATAACAATAAGGGGTTACACTAGTAGTATAGGGGCCTAAAAATCCCACTCACAAGAAGTAACATGGATGAATAGGTTGTCTCATGATGAGACCTCTGTGTTCCAGCTTTTCAGTTAGAAGCCATCACTATGGCTTGGTGACTAGCAACAGTAATGTCATGCATGTTAGGTCCCATGATCATGGTAGGTTGACTCATCGCAAGACCTTCTATTCTCCCCTAAATCATGATTCTCTTCTTCTAGAAGAGTAGACCGATTTCTAATTGATGCCAAGATGTGTTCTTTCTGTGAAGAAGAGACCTCGGCTTCTACCAGAATTTGAGATAGTTCTTGGAATAGCATCATACTTCCTGGCATTTTCCTGCTAGCTAGAAAGTCTTGTCAGCATCTAGATTTAGAGAGGGGGGTTCTTTTAGTACTTGAAAAACTAACTCAAAAATTCAATTGTAGTTAAAGGAACAAACCAATATTGTAAACTAAGAAAATCACACTTTCGGGAATAAATAAATAAATTAAATAATATCAATTACAGAAAAGAAAGCAACCTAGCATCACACTTTGCAGTAAAGGAAATCACTCATTTGTAGTAAATAAAACCTAGCCTGTGAGCTCTCTAGCAATACTATTGAGTATGCTTCAGCAAGCAAGGGGAATCTCGTTAATATAAAAATTCAATTGTGAAGGAAAGGGAAAAGCATGACAAATCATGAGGCCTTATCCGACAACACCTCCCTGGAAACGGCGCCAAAATGTCGGGCGGTATAAATGCAATATTTACACCAACATTTAATATTTCAATCCACTTACAAGTGTAGCACAATATATGCCATAATATGACCTCAGGGATCTTTCAAATAAAAACCAATCTTTTGCAATAAATTCAAAAGAAGCATCATTCGGGAAAAAGGAACAAGACTTTTCGAAAGTAAAGTAAACACACTCCGGGAATCTACTTCTGGCTCCTCTTCTGGGTTGAGTTGACTCCTGCAGTAAGTCTTCCTCAGTTGTCCAGGGGACAAGGGAATGTAGGCCCCATTCAAAAGAAATTGATTCAAGAAATAAAGAATGAAAAAACCTCTTAAAAGATTATTGCTATGTTGCAAAGATGAAAATATTGAAATAAAACATAAGGCAACTTCTTTCCAATTAATATAATGAAACCATTGAAAGCTTTTAAAAGAAATCTAAATTATACTACATCTCTAGAAATGATTCAATATCCAAGTTTAAGGAAAGTGTGAAGAAGGAACAAATAAGATGAATACATTCGTTGCTTCCAAGAACACCTTGATCATTAAGCACTTTTCTCTTCAACACAAAATATTTTACATATGTGTATGGCCCGAGGCAGTAGTCAATTATGATGGAGGGATATAAATTTTCAACCTTAAAACATTACAAGAATTCTTGTGAGCAATTCACTTGCCAATAAAACAATATGATAATATTTCCTTATGCTTATCCATACATTAAGACTCCAAGAATGGATGTAATTATTCCCAAAAATGTGAGGATCAACTTTACATCAAAACTATGGTTTCAAGGAAGACATGAATGCTCGGGATAATACATAATTGAAATCAACCGGAATTATTTAACAACAATTGTTTTCTTCACCATTATATCCTAGAGTCATAAAATGCTTAATGATATCATTAACTTCAAATGTCCAGGGCAATGGAATGATATTACAAATTCAAAGCATAAAACATAAATATGGAATGAGATTGCAAAACTGTATCAAATCACACTTAAACACCATGCAGCTATCAAAACAAAATGAAAAGAAATCGTAAGAGGAATGGGGAAATGGGCTGGCTGGTGGGACCAACCACCAAGCTTGTTTCCCTTGCAGCAATTAAATCACAACCTTCAAATCATTCAGAAGGAACAAAAACACAAAATCGAATGCCAAATAAATTCATTTCAAAGTCCTATTACAAAATTATGGAATGATGCAGCACTGGCTCCAGTGGTCCCCTTTAGGGATCATCCCACTAGGCGTGTAGATCCTCCCTTCCATGCACAACTAAGTCGATCCCTGTGTTGGGCATGGAATTCCCGCAAGGCACGTTTTGGGGCTTAAATCCCAAGTTTTGAACAAATCTTGTTGTAAAAGCTCAGCGAATTGTGGGCACGGGGCGCAAAACTATAATAGAGTCAAAGGGTTGTCCACCTTATTTTTGAAATGTAATGTCGGCTAGATAGAACTACCCATGGTCTGCAGACCATGGGATTGTATAAATAGACCAAGGCTCTAAGTGTAGAAAATAACTAATAATGGAGATGAGAAGAGAAGAAGTCTAAGTGATTGAGTGGAAGTGTAAAGTGTGTCTATGGGTCGTAGGGTAGGAGAAGGCTCTGCAGCTGTGTGCATAAAGGCATAGTAGTCCGCAACTGAGTGCACGGACCCCTGCAGCTGAGTGTGCAGGGTAGGTCGAGTCTGTAATCATTGGAAGAATCAATAAAGAGAAGTTTTGCTATAATTCTGTGTATCTTTCTATGGTTTAATGCATGATTGAATATAATTTACGAGTATACTATCTATTTACTGCGCGAACCTATATGAATGTCTTATATGGTTAAGTTTAACTTCAGACATTTAATTAGGCAAAGGTGCTTAATTGATACTGAAAGATAAATAAGATCTCAAGTAATGGTGCCAAACGCGGTACAACCCCCTGGTTAGGGCTGCGGAAAGGCAGGGTATCAGACCACGAGGAATGGGAGGTGCGCGAAGCCACCTGTGCGCAGCGACAAACAGTGGACCAGTAGAACTCATCAGACATCTCCAAGATGCAGAAACCTGGTTCTAGCACCCTCCCATACTACTGTGGGTGAGACCTCAGTCCGCGCTTCGAGGACTATTGTAAAAAAGGCTAGTAGTACTGGGATTTGTTTGGTTAATTAACTCCGAACCTGGGTCAGGCCCCAACAAGCCAACAAATGGTTCCATTGCCAGGATCGAGATCTCCATAGAGATGTTTGATTTCGTATCACTCGAACCCAACAAAGAAAGGAATTGAAGAGTGGTTGGACAAAAACATTAATGAGTTCACGGCGCAGGTGATCTGAATTGGATCCTTGAAAATTATCAGAGTTTCTATGACTGTTTCAAATTATGTCAGACTCCAAAATCTTGTGAACAATGAGCTATTAGGAAGGACCTCTGGAAAGTGGTAGTTGTAGCCAGCATGGAATACGAGGACCCTCGGTCAAAGCACACTGACTGTTGGCCCATGGAGACCACGCTGGCGTAAATTAGCAAATAGGGAGTCCAGATCAGAAAACAGAGGCCATTTCTGATGCGCGCTAATCGCGCATCGCAGGATAAAAACCTCAGAGAAGGAAAAGCCCTGACACCCTGTCATGTGAAAAACAGGTAAAACCGTGGGAAAAGTGCTAAAACCGACAGACGGGTCTCGCGCTCCAAAACTGGCAGAATATCGGAGGCATTTCGGGCAGTAAGCAGGTTTGTCAGGGGACCAAGCGAGTGCCATACATTGAATGACACGTGTCCGATTGATGAGAGAGAAAACCGCTCCCATCACAGGGTAACGGTCAAGCAAGTCACCCGTGCGATAAAAGCGAGGACCGTAGGATCTAGAGGCTCCAGATATAATGACAGAGATTGAACCCGATGGGAGGCCAGATTTGACAGAAGAATAGGCCGAGGCATATGAAATTGGGGTCCGACATGACCACTAAGCTGGTGGATGAATCATTTCACATAATAACTAAAATAAGGACCATTCGAGGAAGAGCTGGCACTCAGTTTGTAAGGAGACAAGTGACCACCTCTCTATGAAATGTTACACAGTGGCGATGACACAGAAGCAGGGAATTCCAGCGGGCAGAGGCAGGCAATCCGAAGAGACAGAAGAGGAAGTGAACATTCAAGGGACAGATTGGCTTTAAGCCACGAATAGACAGAGACAGAGGGAGACAGAGGAGACAGAACAGAGAGTGAAGTAAGAAGAAGAGAATAGAGAAGCTAACCTACAGAGCTAATGTAGCATCGAGCAGTCAGAACCAAGAAGGCTTGAGAGGTTCAAGCAATCCATGTGAGGATATATGTCGAGAACTTAGTACCGAATTGGGCTCATCCCATTAAGACCAGTTGAGGTTGAGACTCGGTAAGGGGGGATTCTGTGAACTCTAGTGGCTTGGGGAATCCAAGTACCACCCTACTAAGCATCATCTATTACAGGAGACTCAAATTGAGCTCCTCATTGTAAAAACTCTGCTTATAGACACAATAGACGAAGGCCACCACTAAAAGCTAGACCAGGAGACGTACCCCAGGACGATTGGGTGAACTCCTTATTAAATTTTTGTGTTTTTTCATTTTGGTTGCTGTGTTTCTCTTACTGTTTTCCAGTTGCCTGTGTATTTCGCAATCTTATCGATCTGTTGCTTAAAATAACATAGGCATAACCTAGCACATGAGTCTGTAATACCTACATTAATTAACTGAGATCATTCATAATTTATTTTCAAATCAAGTGGTATAAGAGCCATAGGTTGTTAAGGTTAGACAAGCTTGTGTTGGATTTAGCTGTTAAATGCTAACTAGATGAAAGCTCAAATTAGGAGAAGGAGATTTGGTTGAAACTAATCCTGAAATTGGGAGAGTCTATCCTCAGAAGACAATGTCAGAGGAAGGTTCTGTGGGGCCAGACCCTCAATTTATAGATAATTTCCTGGCCGTAAGGTCCATGGTAGAGGAAATGTATAAGGATTTTAGAAAACATAAAGATGAAGATTCATCAGGCTCCAAACAAGATAAAGGAGAAGAAGAGTCTCTCCTCCATGACCACTCAAAAGGCAAAGAGAAAGAAGAAAGCTTTCTCACACCTCCTAATAGCCCTGAACATAAAAAGAAGACATCTTTGATCAAACTAGATGTTAAATTTGATTTACCAATATATGTTGGAGATTTGAATGCAGAAAATCTGGACAATTGGATTAGATAAATTGATGTTTATTGCAAAGTGCAGAGTATCGATTCAAACAAGAGCAAGATTCAGCTGGCCAGCCTACGCCTTGGAGGCACTGCCTTGGTTTGGTGGGAAGGCAGGACCCAAGCTGACATGAAGAGACATGGTAAGACTCTTTCTGTCTGGAGTGAATTTGTTTCTGCAATCAAAAAGCAGTTCTATCCACTGGCCTACATGCAGCAAGCCATGATGAGCTGGAAAACTCTTCAACAATTGAAAGGGAAAAGTGTACAAGGTTACACCCAAGAATTTAGGAAGAGAGAATTGATTCTAGGAATCTCATTAGACTCACCTGAGACTCTGTTGAAGTACATCGGTGGTCTACATAGCTACATGAGGCACACTATCCTCATGTTTAATCCCACTAGTATAGATGAGGTATCTGTTCAAGCTACGCATCTAGAAGCTAGAGGAAAGAATGGAAACCCAGAAGTTGGGGGATCATCCCAACCCACTACAAGCAAGAATAAGGAGAAAAGAAAATAGAAATGGAAAGCAAGGAAGGCCAACACTGCACAGAAAAGCAAGTCTTCATGCACTCACTGTAAGAAGGATGGGCATGATGATGAGCACTGTTGGATTCTGCATCCAGAGCTAAGACCTAAGAAGTTCGAGGGCAAGAAGAAGAAGACTGCTGCAGCTATTCAGAAAGATTTGGGGTCGGACTCAGGAGATGAAACAACCATTGTAGCCACAGGTATAAAAGGTAAGAATTCTGAAGCATCTACTAGTAATTCTACACAATCTACTATTAATGAAGAAAATGAGAGAAAAAGACATGAGCTTTTCCATATTCGAGTTATTTCCAAACATCAAAAGATTGATAATTTGTTTGATAGTGGCTCACAAGTAAATTTAATTTCTGAAGCAATTGTAAAGAAGTTGGGATTACTGACTACACCTCACAAGAAACCATACCCATTAGGATGGTTAAGTGATAAATCACAACTAAGTGACTAGACACTGCAAACTCAAGTTTTCTTTTGGTTCAACATTTGTAGATGAGGTTGAGTTAGACATAATTCCTTTGGATATATGTGGAATTGTTTTAGGAAGTCCTTACTTGTATGACAAAAAAGCTATTTTCTATAGAGCCGAGAATAAGTATCTACTCGTTAAAGATGGAATCAAATACTTTGTAAGAGCTCATAAGCTCAAGAATAATTATACTCTCATAAACTCAGGGCAGATGAAATGAATGATAAATTCATGCAAACAATTTTTACTGATGGTTGTAAAGGAAAAGAAACTTGATAAAACCAATGTATTTGAGGGCTGTGATGCTAAACAACAAGCTAATTTAGAAAAAGTTGTTTTAGAGTATGATATCTTGTTTCAAGAACCTAAAGCTCTGCGACCCAAAAAGGAAATAGTGCATGAAATTAATTTGCAGCAAGATGCTCCATTACCTAACATTGGAATGTACAGGTTGTCCACTTTAGAGAATGCAGAAATCAAGAAGCAGGTGCAGGAGTTGCTCGAGAAGGGGTTCATCAGACCTAGCACATGACCATGTGGATCTCCAATTGTTTTGGTGAGAAAGAAAGATGGCTTGTGGAGAATGTGCATTGATTACCGAACACTGAATAAGATAACAATAAAAAATCATTATCCCCTTCCTCGCATAGATGATCTATTAGATCAATTGAAAGAAGCCGTTTATTTTTCCAAGTTAGACTTGCATAGTGGATATCATCAGGTCAAAGTCGCAGAACAAGATGCATGGAAGACTGCTTTCAAAACAAAGCAGGGATTGTATGAGTGGTTGGTTATGCCTTTTGGCTTAACTAATGCTCCTGCTACTTTCATGAGAATAATGAATGATGTACTCATACCTTTTCTTGATGATTTTGTTATTTTGTATTTGGATGACATTCTAATATTTAGCAAAACGTGGGAAGAACATTTAAAGCATGTTAAGCAGACACTAGATGTTTTGAAAAGAGAAAAACTTTATGTTAACTCTCAAAATGTGAATTTGGAAAAACATCTTTGAATTATTTGGTACATATAGTAGGGGGTGGTGAATTGAAGATAGATCCCTCTAAGGTGGCAGTCACTGTAAACTGGCCTAAACCCAAATCTGCTACAAAAGTTAGGAGCTTCTTAGGAGCAGCACAATATTGGAGAAAGTTTATTTCTAACTTTTCCTTAATTACAACTCCCTTACATGATTTAACATGATTGAACAAGGTGTTTCATTAGGGAGGCAAATAGCAGAAAGCCTTCGACACCTTGAAAGAAAAGATTAGTACAACACTAGTACTAGCACTGCCTGATCTTCAAAGACCATTTGAGATCCAAATGGATGCCAGTGACTATGCCATGGGAGTAGTGTTGATACAGCATGGTAAACCCATATGTTATCATTCTGAGACATTTAATTCTGTAGTAGTTAACTATCCTACATATGATAAAGAATTGTATGCACTAGTACAGAGTGTGAAAAAGTGGAAACATTACTTAATCGGCAAAGAAATAGTTATACATAGTAATCATCAACTACTTCAATATCTACACTCCCAAACTAAGTTGCATCAATCAAGACGCTATATATGGATGGGTTTTCTACAACAATTTCATTTAGTCATCAGATATAAAAAGGGCATACACAATAAAGTTGCAGATATGTTATCTAGACCCATTATAAATGCATCTACTATACTTAAGCATAATTCTGTGTTACATGAGAGCTACATTGAACAATATGCTCAAGATATAGACTTTAAAGATGTATATGCAACTCTAAGTCAAGGAAAACGAGTAGAAGAATTGGATTACCATATTAAGGACCGACTCCTATATCATTGTGGGAAGCTATGCATTCCACAAACTGAAAGAGTAAAGATAATTCGAGAAGCACACACTTCTCTAATATTAGGTCACTTTAGGGTAATTAAAACAGTTGCACAACTGCAAAAATTTTGTTATTGGCCAAAAATGAATGAGACAGTTTCTAGATATGTAAGAGGGTGTACTATGTTTGCTAAAAGCAAGCCCAGCAATAGAAAACTAGGCTTGTACACTCAATTACCAGTTCCTTCTCATCCTTGGGAAAGTGTTTCCATGGACTTTGTTGGAGGACTGCCTAAATCCAGGAAAGGTCATGATTATCTGTATGTTGTTGTGGATAGGTTCAACAAAATGTGTATTTTGATACCTTGTAATAAACAGATTACAGTTGAACAAACTACAAAACTGTTCTTTCAACATGTATGGGTTCATTTTGGATTACCCACTTCCATTATATTTGATTGAGACACCCGATTTGTGGGAAAATTTTGGTCAAGTTTGTGGGAACCGATGGACACCAAACTGAAGAAAAGCACAACTTTCCATCCACAAACCGATGGCCAGACAGAAGTAGTCAACAGGACAGTGATCCAGTTACTCAGGGGATATTGTAACAAGCATCCTAAGCTTTGGGATGAACATTTGTGTTATGTGCAGCATGCTTACAACTGAGCCAAACATTCTTCTACACAGAGATATCCTTTTGAGACCTGTTTTGGTTTCACACCAAGGTCTCCCTTAGATTTTGTCTTTGGTAAGGACACAATAGTTGAGGGACACAGCGATGTGGACAGGGCAACTAGGTTCATTGAACAAATCCAAGAGATCCACCAGGCAGTACAGGAACAACTGGAAAAGAGCCAGGCCAAATACAAGGCAAGGCATGATAAGCATCAGATGGAGCATAGTTTCCAAGTTGGTGATCAAGTCTGGCTGTATATCAGCAAGGACAGGATGCAAGGTGAAGGTAAAAAGCTAAAGCCTATCAGGTATGGAACTTTCAAGATACTTGAGAAAATTGGTGAGAATGCTTTTCGCCTTGATCTACCATCTTACATGCACATCTACTCAATCGTAAATGCAGATAGCTTGAGATTGTTTGAACCTTCACTAATTGAGGATCCTGAAGAGTAGAGTTAATTTCCTTCTATTGATGACCTACTACCTGAATATCTTAATGAATTGTAGGAAGACATAGTTCTAGACAGGAAGGTGAGAACGACGCGTAGGGGAGATGTTGAGTACCTCAGAATTGGGCTCAGGGGTTCAAAGCCAAGCAGTTCAAAATGGATAGAGATTGGACAAATGAGAAAGTTATATCCTCACTTAGTCGATGCTTGAAAACCAACCTTTGGTGGTCCAAAATCTATTTAAGTGGGAAGGTCGTGATCCGAATTGGATCCTTGAAAATTATCAGACTTTCTATGACTGTTTCAAATTATGTCAGACTCCAAAATCTTGTGAACAATGAGTTATCAGGAAGGACCTTTGGACAGTGGCAGTTGTAGCCAGCATGGAACAACGAGGACCCTCGGTCAAAGTGCGCTGACCATTGGCCCATGGAGACAGTGCAGTGATGCAAACTAGCAAATAGGGAGTCCAGATCAGAAAACGGAGGACATTTCTAATGCGTGATTCGTAGGATAAAAACCTCATAGAAGGAAAAGCCTCGGCACCCAGTCATGTGAAAAACAGGTAAAACCATGGGAAAAGTGCTAAAATCGATAGGCGGGTCCCATGCTCCAAAACCGATGGAATATCGGAGGCATTTCGGGCAGTAAGTGGGTTTGTCAGGGGAGCAAGTGATGCCATACATTGAATGATGCATGCTTGGCTGATGAGAGAGAAAACCACTGTCATCGCAGGGTAACAGTTGAGCAAGTCACCCGTGCGATAAAAGTAATGACTGTAGGATTTGGAGGCTCCAGATCTAACGGCGGAGACTGCACCTGATGGGAGATCAGATTTGACGGAAGAATAGGCTGAGGCATATGAAATTTGGGGTCCGACATGACCACTGAGCTGGCGGATGAATCATTTCACAGAATAAACGAAATAACGACCATTCGAGGAAGAGCTGGCGCTCAGTTCGTAAGGAGACAAGTGGCCACCTCTCTGTGAAACGTTACACAGTGGCGATGACACAGAAGCAGGGAATTCCAGCGGACAGAGGTAGGTGATCCGAAGAGACAGAAGAGGAAGCGAACAGTCAAGGGATAGATTGGATTTAAGCCACGAACAGATAGAGAATTGAGGGAGACAGTGGAGACAGAACAGAGAGTGAAGCAAGAAGCAGAGAATAGAGAAGCTGACCTACAGAGCTAAGGCAGCATCGAGCAGACAAAACCGAGAAGGCTTGAGAGGTTCAAGCAATCCTTGTGAGGATATCTGTCGGGAACTGAGTACCAAATTGGGCTCATCCCATTAAGACCAGTTGAGGTCGAGACTTGGTAAGGGAGGAGTCTGTGAACTCTAGTGGTTTGGGGAATCTAAGTACCTAAGCATCATCTGTTACAGGAGAATCAAATTGAGCTCCTCATTGTAAAAATTCTTCTTAAAGACACAATAGAAGAAGGCCACCACTGAAAGCTAGACCAGGAGACGTAGCCCAGGAAGATTGGGTGAACTCCTTATTAATGTTGTGTTTTTGCATTTTTCTTGTTGTGTTTCTCTTACTGTTTTCCAATTGCCTGTGTATTTCGCAATCTTATCGATCCGTTTCTTAAAATAACATAGGAATAACCCAATGCATGAGTCTATAATACCTACATTAATTAACTGAGATCATTCATAAGTGATTTTCAGATCAGAAAGAAAACAAGAATCTGCGATTATCAATGGAAGAGTGGTTAGATTGCTAATTGTATATGGAGATCCATAAAATTTTCTTTGCATCCTTCCCTACTAAGTTGTACGAGTGGATTGCGAAGCTAGCAGATAGCCAAGGAAGGTGTAAACTCGACAAACCTATTGTGTGGACTCTAGAATTGGTGCACAGACTGGAAGCATTGGAAGATAAGATCGCATGCACTGTCGATCACTGGCTCGATCGAATCATAGGAGGATTCATCACTGAATTCGTGGTAGATACTTCAGTCAGCTATAGCGAGGCAGAATGATGCTTCCTCAAGGGACCGTGAGGTAAGTACGTTAAATCTTTGAACACTTGGATTAAAATGCTACTGTGTGAAAAGTGGGTTATGCGAATAAATTGATGTTTGGGGCTATGCGAAGTGGGAGAATCTACAGAAATGAAGGTAGCACAGAACTAGAGACTAGCCCCTTGATTTCACCTCTATGAGGAGGTGAAGAAGAGCTCGTGAAGGTCTCGCCAAGAAGTGCGATCAATCTGATAAGGCAGAGAATTCCGTGCATACCACCCCCACCCACACCACCACCAGTTTCACTGTCTTCACCCCCGACTTCGCCCATCCCACCTCCGCCACCACCGCGAAGTAGTATGGCCAGTGCAATAAAGCTACCAGTGTTTAAGGGAGTAGGGAATGAAGATCCAGACCAATTTTGGTTCGTGGTAAAAGTTGTATGGGAAGCACAGGGTGTCATGGACGAAAATATAAAGAGGGAAATGTTGGTCAGCGCTCTGCAGGATCGCGCACTGACTTGGTACATTAAGCATTCCAATGACAATCCGAATGCGGGGATAGTAGATATCCAAGATGCGGTAAACAAGGAATGTAGCAGGCCAAAATCAAAGGCACAATCAATCATTAGATTCAAGGAAATCACAATGCTACCAGGTGAAACCCCGTGGGAGTTGGATCAAAGACTGAAGTGTACAATTTGCGAAGAGAACATGACATTAACAGATGGGCAACACCGTGAATGGTTTGTAGTATCGCTAATGATGCATCTATTAAATGTGATGTCGCAACAAAGGCTAACCACTCAGGCTGAGGTCTTAGAGGTCGCGATGAGATTTCACGAGACTCCGATACAAGATCCTAACCTGGGAGTCCAAAAGATTCATGCGCAGTTGAAAAACTTGTGCCTTGAGATGCAGAGTTTGAAACAAGACAGGACGACTCGTCCAGAAGTGCGCGATGAGGTATGGGTGCAAGGGCCAAGGGCACGACAAGGACCACTACTTGGTATTCGCAAATTACCTCACAGGAGGAGGACCAATGCCATTGAGACCGGAGGCACAAGTAGGACCAAGCACGATGCTTGCATTATGGTGAGTGATTTGTTAGATAGGAGGAAAGCATGCTACAGATAACTTCCATCTATTACAGAAGTATACGCAAAATTCCCAGCAGTTGTTTTGTAATTTTTGTAGGTCAGCAGGACATGACAAGTGCACTTGTAGAAGTTATGAACTAATGATGGATCGAATTCCTACCTACAAAGTTTAGGATGAAATACAGGCCCTTGATCAAAATGCAGGAATGGCGCGCACTCGATTTCAGGGGCACAGATGAGGCCGAGGAGGAATGGGACCAAGAAGAGGTCATGGACAGCTGATATGTTACAATTGCAGAGGGTGTGGGCATTATACCCGTGATTGTACAAATCCAACGAGACCATCATGCTTATATTGTATGCAGTTTGATCATGAGACAAAGGACTGCCCCACACTGATAGCAAGGTTGCGCGATAAAGGAGCACTCCAGCCTCCCCCAACTTAGAACCTACAAATGATGAGGTATGAGTTGTGTGAGGAAGACCCTAATGTAAATATCGTGCTACAGAGTGGTATTATGATAGGGGATGACAAAGGCAAGAAAACTGAAGAAAGTACCTGGGTTCGCAAGGCTCCAACGAAGGAACCAGAATTCGATTTTGAGTGTGGTAAGGAGTCCTTCATGGAAGCTAAGAGGAGATTCGCAGATGCCTCCACTTCGGGAAGTAAAGACAGACTAGAGCCGGAAATGGACCCATCAATGCACACTGTCTTCTTATAGACATGCATGAAGCTGTTGCGCAATCAAGGCCGTAAAGGGGCTGCAAGAACTCATAAATAGATGCGCTGGAACTGCACTAGGAGAAATGTGCGTAATCTGGAAGCTCGGGAAGCACATGATGCGAACAGGAAGGGAGATGAGATTGATCGCACAGATCGGGGAATATGAGATGGATCAAGTGATTCTGAATCTAGGATTGGACGTAAATGTCCTGCCAAAACAGACATAGGAGCGCATGGGTAGGGCGATGTTGCAATGGTCTCCTATTCAACTACGAATGGTAAACTAGCAAAAGATCCTACATATGGGGAGACTATAGGGAATCACAGTAGATATCGGAGCAAGCGCACTAGCAGATTTCAAAGTGATAGAGATTGTTGATGACAACAATCCCTACCCCGCGCTACTAGGAATAGATTGGGCCACTGACATGAATGGAGTGATAAATTTAAAGAAGCGCAAGATGATTTTTGAGAAAAAGTCACTGCGCGTAGTGGTACCTTTAGACCATGTGGAAGGATTGCGCTACACAGAGCCCGTGCACGACTACGATAGCGACGACGATCTAGACTGCATCTACAAGATAACTGCGTGTGAGAAAGATTGGGTAAATCCAACCGCGGATGGCTGAATCTCATGGGAGCATGAAAGCTCATGTACATCAGACTCTGACAAAGAGATAGAACAATGGCAGAACCAGTTACACGAGGTAACCACGCTCAATTGTAACATGATGATGAGATCGTTGTGCTGTGTAACAACAGAGATAAGGGATCTACCTATGTATGACGGGTTAGGTGAAGTGGATGAGTTCCTAATTTTTTTTTAAAGAGAAGTGATGGAACAACAACATTTCGATGCTTTGAAAAGGGTACTACACGCTACGCCCGCAAGGTGGTGGGGTATGCACCAGAAGGGTTTTGAGGACTGGCGTGAATGCAAAAGGATGATGTGCATGCAGTTTGGGAAGCCTCTAATGCGATTGAAAGACAAGTATGATGGACGGGATGATCCACATTCACACCTCGCAAAATGGACAAAGGTTTATGGGGAAGAGCCACAACCTGAGTGGGTGCACCTGTTCTGTCATGCCCTGGATAATATGCCCATGAATTGGTATATAGAGACGGAGCTCCACCATGGCACAAACGAATGGGATATCATGCACGAAGGATTCCTGTTAACCTTCATGTTTGAGGATCGTTGGTGGGATATTGTTGATGACGCACTAGAATCAATAAAAGCAGCTATCTCTAAAATTCCCCTGGAGCCAATGGAAGTGCTTCAACCGGAATGGGAGACCCAGCTGAGCTGCGGGCTGGAGTGTTACAACGTAAATATTGAAGAAGACGACGAGGATTTGTGAAAAGTTAGCATTCCAAAAATTGAAGGTTATTTGAGGTTCAAGGACCATTGATTGAAGACCCTGACATTACCGTGCCAGTAAAAATGAAGCAGGTGAACATTGGTACGGAGGCTAAACCGAAGTATGCAACGCTTGGCGACTACTGGGATGATGCCATAGTGGATAAGGTCGCTGAGTTACTCCATGAGTACCAAGACTTATTCCTGACCAAGATTACGGACTTAATGGGGATCGTTGGCAATTTAGGGATGATGGAGATCACCCTAAAACCTGACGTGAAGCCAGTTAAGCAGAGGCCTTACCGCTTGAATCCGAAGTACAAGGAAAAGGTTCACGTAGAATTAGATAAAATGCTCGCAGTTGGAATTATTGAGTCGGTGGAAGAATCCAATTGGGTAAGCCCTATGGTAGTGCAGGAGAAGAAGCAGAAGAGTGAGATAAGAATATGCGTGGACATTAGGAAATTGAATGATACCTATGTGTTGTAGGTTTTAACCCTGTACAGAAATTACCTGCATACAAATTCTTAAACAAAGAAAATAAACAATGCGAGAGCATAACCCATAAAACACATATGCACAGAGATTTTTCCCTGGATCCCAAAACCGGGACTACCAGCTTGATTTTTCATTATGTTCCTTTCAATGTTACAATACATATTTATACATGTCGAAGCATCCAATACCATAGACCGAAAACCATCGCGTCCAATACCATGGACCGAAAACCATTGCGTCCAAAAAACATGTGCGAAAATCATGCACAAAACCATAGGTGGGTCCGCCCAACCTAACATATGGTCCAAAACCAAAAGTGGGGTTACGGGTGCCCTTCAAACCCCCTATTAACTACGTGGAAAGAATATAACACAACCCAACAATCTCCCACTTGTTGTTTTCTTTCCATAGGGGGCCACAGGAGAGCTTAGTCATTTTTCAGCCTTGAGATTCCCATTGCTTCTCTACACCAAGAGAACTTCTCAGAGCTCACATATTTTGTCAATGCATCTACAGTATTCTTCAAAGTGTCCACCTTTACCAGCAACACCTTTCTGTCTTCTATCATATCCCTCACAAAGTGATATTGAACATCAATGTGCTTTGTCTTTGAATGATAAGCAGGGTTCTTTGCCAAGAAAATTGCACTTTGGCTGTCACAGTATATTCTTATAGCTCCCTGTACTAACCCCATACTTGAAAACAATCTTTGCAACCAAACTGCTTCCTTGCTTGCATGAGTGGCTGCCATGTATTCTGCCTTTGTAGTTGATAGTGCCACTACAGATTGTTTCTTACTCATCCAACTGACTGCACCTCTAAATAGGTTAAACACATACCCACTTGTAGATCTTCTCTGATCCAGATCTCCAGCCCAGTCTGCATCAACAAAGCCATGAATATCCAACACTCTATCCAATCCTGGTCTTCCTTGGTAGCACAAACCATAATCACTAGTGCCACGGAAATACCTGAAAACCCGCTTCACTGTTGTCCAGTGCTCCTTCCCAGGTTTTGACATAAACCTGCTCAATACTCCCACTGCATGTGCAATGTCTGGTCTAGTACAGACCATTGCATACATCAGGCTACCCACTGCACTTGCATATGGAACACGGGACATGTCCTCTTCCTCTTCTTGTGTCTTGGGACACTGTTCAGCAGATAACCTCACACCTATAGGAATAGGAACCTTCACCGGTTTACTATCCCGCATATTAAACCTCTGGAGTATTGTCTCGACATACTTCCTCTAGTTTAACCAGAGCTTCCTCTTTGACCGATCTCTTTTAATTTCCGTGCCCAAAATATAGTTTGCAGCACCAAGATCTTTCATGTCGAATTTGGAGGACAATTGGGTCTTCAAATCCTGGATAATTTCTTTGTCATTTTCAACCAGCAACATATCATCCACATACAAGACCAGATAAATAATACGGTCACCAATTAATTTAAAATACACACAATGATCTTCTTTGCTTCTGGTGAAGCCAAGTCCCCGTATAAATGTATCAAATTTCTGATACCACATCCTTGGTGACTGTTTTAACCCATACAGAGACTTCTTTAACTTGCATACCAGTTCTTTCTTACCCTTCACCGCAAAGCCTTCAGGTTGCTTCATGTAGATTTCCTCTTCCAAATCCCTGTAAAGAAATGTTGTCTTCACATCCATTTGTTCTACCTCAAAATCAAAAGCAGCAGCAATAGATAAAAGTAATCTAATAGAAGTTACCTTGGCAACAGGAGAAAAAATATCACCAAAATCAATTCCCGGCACCTGGGAATAACCTTTTGCTACCAATCGAGCTTTGTATTTCTCCACCTTTCCTTCTGCATTTGTCTTCTTCTTGAACACCCATTTGCTGCCAATGGGTTTCCTTCCAACCGGCAACTCCACCAGATCCCAAGCCTCATTTTTGTGCAAAGATGCCATTTCATCGACCATGGCCTCTTTACAGAGTTTTCCATCCTCTGAATCCACTGCTTCCTTCACAGTTCTGGGATCATTATCAGTAACAAACAAAGCAAAATTTGAACTGAAAGCAAATGGACTATACCTTTCTGGCTGCCTTCTTTCTCGAACTGATCTTCTCACAGCCGGAGTTTGTGGCTCTTCATCTTCTGATTCCTCCTCTGCTGCAGAGTCTGATTCTTCCTCCTTTGGCTCAAACTCTATCTTCTCAGGTTCCTTTGGTTGGAATTCATGTTGAATAACATCTTTTACCTCTCTGAACAACACATCTCGGTTGTACACAACCTTCCGTGTGACTGGGTTCCAAAGCTTATAACCCTTTAAACCATCCTTATACCCAATAAAGATGCACTTTTCAGATTTACTATCCAACTTGGTTCGTTTCTCCTTTGGAACATGTATATATGCATCACATCCAAATACCGTTAGATGTGAAAGAGAGGGTTTCTTACTAGTCCATACTTCTTGTGGAGTCTTATCCTCCAACGCTGATGAAGGTGATCTATTGATCAGGTAACATGCAGTATCCACCACCTCTGCCCATAATTCCTGTCCTAACCCGGCACCACTGAGCATGCTTCTTGCCCTTTCCATCAACGTCTTGTTCATTCTTTCTGCGACTCCATTTTGCTGAGGTGTATATGGAGTAGTCTTATGCCATGCTATACCACACTTCTTACAAAATTCTTCAAATTCCTTGCTGCAAAATTCTCCACCATTATCTGTCCTCATCACCTTTATCTTCTTCCCTGTCTGATTTTCCACCAGAGCCTTAAATTCTTTAAACCTGTCAAAGACTTCATATTTCTTCTTAAGAAAATATATCCATGTATTCCTTGAGAAGTCATCTATGAATGATACATAGTACACAGACTTACCCAGTGATGGAACCTTCACAGGTCCAAACACATCACTGTGCACAAGCTCTAATATCTGTTTCGTCCTCTTACCACCAGAGGGGAAACTCACCCGATTCTGCTTCCCATATACACAATTTTCACAGAAATCAAAATCCAGAGAGCTATTATTCATACCTTCTACCATAACTTTACCATGAAGTATTCGAAGGCCCTTCTCTCCAATATGTCCAAGCCTTTGATGCCACAACATGGTCTTCTCTCCAGAGACCACTAGATTCTCTACTCCATTTTCAGGAACCATAGAACTATTGCACCCATCAACAACAGTGCTACCTTGCAGCTTGTACAGAGTTCCAATCCGAACTCCCCGCATTAATATCAGTGCTCCTCGAACCATCTTGCAGGTATCTTTTTCGAACACTGTCTTTACACCTGCATCATCCAACTTGCTTACAGAAATCAGATTTCTGGCGAATGCAGGAATATGTAGAACACCCGGAAGTGTTCTAACCCTTCCACCTTGCAACTTCAACTTTACTTTTCCCCGACCAATGATTCTAGCCTTCCTATCATCTCCTAAGAAGACATCACCACCATCGTATTTCTCATACTCGCAGAACCACTCTCTATGGGGAGTGAAGTGAAAGG
Source organism: Pinus tabuliformis (assembly GCA_031772625.1). NCBI lineage: Eukaryota > Viridiplantae > Streptophyta > Pinopsida > Pinales > Pinaceae > Pinus > Pinus tabuliformis. The sequence goes on from CM062807.1 coordinate 1,285,627,455, forward strand.
ATGCACCTGAGTCAATCAACCATGCCTCATGATCTACATGTGTACTTGAAGAAGCCAAGTACACATCCCCACCTTCATCTGAGGTGGTTTTTGCCTCTGTAGAAGGAGCATCATCAGATCCCTTTCCTTTATCAGGAGCTTTAGATTTACAATCCCTTCTGAAGTGCCCTTCCTTTCCGCATTTCCAACACACCACCTTTGTAGGTTTTCCTGGAGATTTAGATCTCCCTCTAGATTTAGATCTCCCACTCGATGACTTATTTTTGTTTCTGTTATGGGACCATCCTCGTACAGACTAGGCATCACCATTCTGGTTGTCCATATTTTTCCTTCTCATCTCCTCCGTCAGCAAGGCTGAGACTATTTCATCAAACTGCAAAGTAGTTGCATTGCTACCTATTGCAATAACCAGACTATCCCACGAATCTGGTAGAGAACACAACAGACTGATGCACTTATCTTCATCTGAAATTTTAATATCAACAGATAATAACTGACTTACCACAGTATTAAACGCATTCAGATGCTCTGTCACCGATCTCCATCTTTCATCCTCAGGTTATACAGCTTTTTCTGCAGGAACAGTTTATTCACCAGAGACTTAGATTGGTACAAAGTCCCTAACTTGACCCACAAAACCTTTGCCGTAGCTTCCCCTGATACATTCAGCAATACTTAATCCGAGACACACAATCGTATTGTGCTCTTTGCCTTTCGATCCAACTTCTTCCATTCTTCATCGGTCACTCCCGATGGTTTAGTACCCAGATCTACCGCGATCCACTAATCTTTATCCACCAATAGATCCTCCATCTTGAGTTTCCACAACTCAAAATTCTGACCATTGAACTTCTCAATCTCTATCTTTCCACTGCTCACCATCTTCTTTCACCACCAGAATCGATCTTGCAGATCTCCCACTGAACAGGGTCTACCACAGACCCGAGCGAAACCCCTCAGCAACAAAGACGTCCCCTTGAAGCCAAAACAGCTCTGATACCAAATGTAGGTTTTAACCCTGTACAGAAATTACCTGCATACGAATTCTTAAACAAAGAAAATAAACAATGCGAGAGCATAACCCATAAAACACATATGCACAGAGATTTTTCCCTGGATCCCAAAACCGGGACTACCAGCTTGATTTTTCATTATGTTCCTTTCAATGTTACAATACATATTTATAAATGCCGAAGCATCCAATACCATGGACCGAAAACCATCGCGTCCAATACCATGGACCAAAAACCATCGCGTCCAAAAAACATGTGCGAAAATCATGCACAAAACCATAGGTGGGTCCGCCCAACCTAACATATGGTCCAAAACCAAAATTTTCCGGGGCGCTGCACTGGACCCCATAAAGTGGGGTTACGGGTGCCCTTCAAACCCCCTATTAACTACATGGAAAGAATATAACACAACCCAACATGTGCATGACGCATTCCCGACTCCGTTCACAGATGAAGTACTGGAAAATGTTAGCGGATAAGAAGCATATTATTTTACCATCGGGTTCTCAGGGTACCACCAGATCAAAATCGTGCTGGAAGATGGGAGAAAGACCACCTTCATGACTGAATGGGGATGCTTTCAATACACCGTTATGCCATTTGGGTTAAAGAACGCATCAGCCATCTTTTCGCACATAGTTGTTTCCACATTCAAAGAATATATTTGCAAATTCCTAGAGGTCTATCTGGATGATTGGACTGTATTTGGATTGGTTAAACACCACATAGCAAGCTTTTGCTTGATGCAGGTTACTTTTCGACGACATCAAATTGTGTTGAACCTTAAAAGGTGTATGTTCCTCGTTCCCTTTGGGAACCTGTTGGGACATGTGGTCTGCAAATAGGGATTAATGGTAGACCCTGCGAAGATTGCAGTAATTCTGAATTTGGAAGCACCGTGCAGTGTTAAACAGTTGTGCACTACCTTGGGACATACGGGGTACTACATGAAGTTCATCAAAATCTATGCCCAGATCACCACGCCAATGGAGAAACTATTGAAAAAGGATGTCACGTTCTACTGGAATGATGACTGCATGAAGAGCCTGGATGTACTAAAAGAGAAATTGGCCTCCGCCCCAATCCTGGTCTTCCCAAAATGGGATGTGGAGTTTCATGTCCATGTTGACGCGTCAGAGCAGTGCTAACACAAGAAGGTGGAGAGGGCTTGGATCACCCTATCGCATTCGCAAGTCACAGGTTGTCCAAAGTGGAAAAGAACTATTCCACAACCGAACGTGAGGGGTTGGCTATGGTGTACGCGCTCCAAAAGTACCAACACTATTTGCTAGGAGGACATTTCAAGATGTATACAGACCATTTGGTGCTAAAATACTTAGTCAATTAACCTATGTTGGGGGGCACATATGCAGGTGGTTCTTATTGTTCCAAGAATATGAATTTAAGGTCGTGGTGAAGCCTAGATGCCTAAACGTGGGACCGGATCACTTGTCACGTATTGAGACAGCCGAGGAACCTACTAGTTTAGAGGAAGGATCACTTAACACACAAATATTTGCTGTGTGCATCACGGATGGACACTTTGAAGATATAATCCACTTTCTGACAACTGGGACTGCGCCAAAGGGATACTCTGTCCAACAGAAGAAGGAACTGGTGGTGCGTGCAACCATTTTTTCTGTCATCATGGGGCACCTATACAAAATGGGAAACGATGAGATACTGCGAAGGTATGTACCTGAATTTGAACAAAGTCAGATCCTCACGGAAGCACATGAGGGCACTATAGGAGGGCACTATGTAGGATGAGCAACCACACAAAAGATTCTTCGTGCACGGTTATGGTGGCCAACCCTTCACCAAGATTCAAAAGCATACTGCAAGGCCTATGATATATGTCAAAGGACAGGTAAACCATCGCAGAGGGACGAGATGCCTTTGAATTCGCAAATGACACTGCAGCCCTTCGAAAAGTGGGCAATCGGCTTTTTAGGACCTATCAAACCTTAGGGAAAAATGGGCGTGCGATACAACATCACTGTGACGGAGTACCTAACTCATTGGGTGGAAGAGTAGCTGGTCAAAGACTACACGGCCGCCATGACTGCAAAGTTTTTTTTGAACAAGTGTTGACCCGATTTGGCTATCCAAAAATCTTATTGACTGATCATGGTACACATTTCCTAAACAAAACCATCAGTGCACCAACAGAAGAGTTCCAAGTGTATCATAAAAAAAGCACATCGTATCACCCACAATCCAATGGGACAATAGAAGCATTCAACACAATACTGGAGGTGGCGTTATAGAAATTTTTGGGCACTGCAACCCCAATCATAAATGTCCATAAACCAAAGGCTCTTAAGTCTCTAAAAGTGTTGTTCCAACATCTAAAAGAACAAGGTCAAATGATTACATCTTCTCCCAGAAGTTCTCCATGAAAAACTGCTCAGAACTAGTCAAAACTGGACCATCTCACCTGCTCCATGGTCAAAGTGCGTTGCATCCCACCTAAATGCACACAGGAGGTGTGATGCATCTTGAAAAGCCCTTCTATGGGGTGTGATGGGCGAGAGTGGACAAATGGCAGGGTCAATCTGCAAGGTGGAGGATCATGGAATCTTCCAGAAACTTCTCCTATGACACTTGCCTCTCTGCATTCGCCCAGGGATGAGAAAGAGATCATGAATCTCCAAGTGGATTCAAGAAATATCAGAGAGAGGGCACTAATCAAATCTCAAAAGCTGACTCACCCCCCTTGCAAACATCTATATATGGATCCCTCATCCCAGAGATCCAGGGGCTGGAATTTTGTATCGTGTAAGGAAGTGCTGCTAGTTTCTTGGTGCAATATCATAGTGTTGGGTGATCTAAGCTTTTCATGAGGTGAAGAAGGGATTTCTTGCTGAGAGGATGATGCTGGGTCAGAACAATTGGTTGTAATCCTCTTTTCTATTCTTGATTATCAATAAAGCTATTCAAGTTTTCCTCCATATTCTTGTATGATTGATGATATATGCATTTGTGTGGTCAATATATATCTGGTCCTATATTGCTTATGATAATAGATCTATGTTCTTGGATAGTGTTATGCTGCTTTGATTCTACAAGTGCTCTTTGAAGCTGGGTAGACGAGGAAGTGAGTGGCAAAGATCTATCAGAAGGGAGAGGAATCAAGCAAGGAACCAAGCGCAAGATAGAGGTTGGTCTCCTTTATTCCCCTCTTATCTATTTCTCATAAAGGAAAATGAAAGTAGTTTTAGTTTGTTTGTTTCTAAGGTAGCTACCAGCCTTAGTGGGACTAGCAACTCTGCATAGACACTAGATTTCTCGATAAAAAAATGGCGACTCCGCTAGGGAGCGAATAGATTGTTTGTTTATCTACATTTGTTTACTTTATAAACTTACAGAAGGAGCCTGAAGTCAAGCCAGCTAGCCTTCGAACTGCATTTGCTATGCAAGTGAAAAGTAGATCAACGCTGCTTTAGTCTATCTCTGGGTTTTGTTTATGAACTGAACAATCGATTTACAATCTCTCTAATTGCCCTTGTGGTGGCTCTAGCAACCTCCTTAGATCTACCCTTGTGATTGATTTACTGATTACCACTTGCTCGGCCTAAATCCCTGAACTAAGCTGAAAACTGTGACCCAGAACCTAGTTAAAGTCTCGTCCCTAGTCCAGCGCACTGTCTCTTCTTTGGATTCTGGATGCATCACAATTCCCAAGTGTAGTAGGTGCGCTGCATCTCTTTTTCCCTATGTTACAGGTGCGTTGATCAGACAAGGACTCTTCTGCCCATAGATTTTGGTTTCTGTGTTCACTCCTTTCAGCTCTATTCAGGAGTTTTGCTGCCCGTAGTCAATACACCTCTGTTGAAACCCCCTTCCTTGCCATTATTCCACCTCCATTGTGCAAAGGACTGTAAATGTTTTATGTATTTTGAGCCATTTTCAGTTCTCTTTTACAAAGAAGTAGCGTAATTGAACTGTCGTTTCTTGATTTGAAAGTGTCGCAAGTGTCGTTTTCAATCATAGAAGAGAATCTGATTGTTCATGATAGTCGATTACACTGTTACTCTTGTATTTGATTTGAATTAGTAGTTTTTCAAGTGTCGAAAGCAAGTTTTCAATTCCAAATCGCAAAGTATCGTCATTGTCTTCATTTTGTCTTGAAAAGAAACTTGTTAGTAATGTCACTTTGAAAAATAATTCAGATTTGCGCTTAGCTTTCCTTTTATCATTCACACATTAAGAAGGCTGAAAACAAATACATGCATGTGCATTTGCATTTAGACTGTTTTTTGGTTTGATTTAAGACAGTGCATATAGTGTGTGCTCTCTGCTCTATGTTGAAAGAACGTCATCTCTCTTTCCTTAGTAGCTAGGATTTTCATTGCAAAAAGAAGATTAAACGATTGTTTATCATCTTAGATTGAATTTTAGGAATTGTACATCTACATCACGCGGTGAATCTGAAAGGAAAATTTCTTAAGCAAGATCAACTGTAAAATAAATTTAATGAATCTAAAAACGCTTTGGAACCTAACGCACAACATTTAGAAGTCTAGGCTAGAGACGTATTCCGGTGTTGTAAATCCTGGTAACTGTTGTTTTCATTGATGGTTGGGTGATTCCTCCACTTTGAGACGATAAGTGCTAGTACGGACTTGTGCTCCCATGTACCATCAAGTATATATTTGGAGACCACAATAGGCTTTATCCTTTATCCATAGGAAGCCGTGTCTGCCGCCGTATCGATCGCAATGCACTGAACACAACATTCGGGAAGATTGACTGTCGTACCGTAAAAAGTATTCTATAGTTTTGCGATTGGTTTGGTAATCCCCCTGTCTAGATTTCCAGAGCAGTCTCTTTCGTTCCTTTTCAGACTCCTTAAAGGAAAAGGTCCATCTAAGCACTTGTCACTTCAAGCTCATTAAAAATCGAAGGCGACTAGAGTCATCTTTTGTTTTTTCTCGACTCTTAAAAATTGAAAAAGCAAGTTATGTCAAAGCGTCTAAAATTCATTTAATTTGGAAACATATTTACCCTTTACTTTTAGTTGATCGAGTAATCTGCAATCGTGGAAGAAATTCAATTGAAACCCCGTCATTCGCGGAGGCTTACGAGTCAACCGTCTTTGTCTCCAGAATCGAAACTGTTACGGACAAAGCGAACTCATTTAACTGGTTCCAAATCCCCTAGTAAAGTTAGAACAAGTGTTCCAACACCTTCGGAGACTCCGGTTACTCCAAACATTTCTGGTATCCCTGCCTTTACAGAAGAAGTTCAACAGCCACCAAAGGACACTAGAACTGATCCTAGTGTGAAGGTGAACACTTGTATTACTGAACTAGCTCCATCTACAGCTGATCCGGAAGGTGTTATTCCCCAAACATCTCTCGCTATAGATTCTATAACTTCTTCAGCACCAGAAATATTTTACGGACCTGACGATCTACCTCTTCCACCTGGTCTTATTTCTATAGAAGAGATTGTGGAGGATCCTCCATCTAGTACTCCATCGTGATTTGGAGTCGGGATCACTCTATATCCTTCTTCATCAGAAATTAGTCTACTGTCACTGGAAGCTCCTGTAGAATTGCTAGGCAATCTTTTGGATAGACTAGAAATGCCTGAACAACCGTTTACATCTAGGACTGTGTCATCCGACACAGTGATGACAGAACTTCCTGCTGTCACTCCAACAATGTTCGCCGGCATACCATCTGTCCCAACTAGCTCTCAATTGCTAGAAGGGGCCCACTCAGGGGCTATTTCGATAGTATGGTCCGTTCCTGTTTGTTCATCTGGAATAGTATCTGGGAACTCTTATGTTGAGTCTCAACAAATTGATCCTTCAGGGTGTCAATTTGGGCAGTCCGGTCCTCAAGGACAAAGAATTCCTTTGAGCACCAGATTACCGCCGTATGGGGGGCAATATACCCTTTCATTGTCTCCTCCGGGAGGAAAACCATATGAGAGTTCACAAAAAAATTCAGGTTATGCTGGAATTACATCTAGCGGTTGGGTGCCAATACTGCCTCAACAACCAAGAGTTGTGTATTCGATGAAACAATGTTTACCTATGTCAAACATACCAACTACGCCGGCTATTGTGACGGTGTCGCAAGTACAAGTGTTGCCTGTTGTATGCCAACCTCAGGTTTCTCAAGTTGTAATGAAACAGCCTCTTGTCCCTACGACTCAACCAAAATCACCAACTAGTGGAATGACACAGGCCCAAACGGGTACAATTACCCCTCATCTTGGTCAAACGGTCAGTATTGGACAACAGCACATGAATTCGCAACCATGGCTGGTGCAATACCAACAACTGCAATTCAAACAAGTATACCAAGGATCTGAGCAACAAATCTTTGCAAATAATGGGCAACCGTATATTCAAAATGGTCAAAATAAACCATTCTACAATGGTTATGCCCATCAACCTTATCAAAGTTACCAACATCAAATGCATTATGCTGGTATGCAAAGACCGACTGATCAAGCAATTCCGTCTTATCCTGGGTATGCTTCGCCAAACCTGAATCAACAGTTACCCTTCGTGGCAACTTTAGAGTTACCAGATCTAAATCGGCTAACGAACAATCCAATTGCTTACGCCCCTTGGTGGCCAGCGATTCCACATAAACTTCCGTCTGATATTCCTAAATTTAATGGAAATCCAGGTGAAGACCAGTCGAATCATGCGATGACATTTCATCTGTGATGTTCATCAAACATCCTAAACGATGATTTGATTAGGCTTCGCCTTTTTTAGAGGACGTTAATTGGTCCGGCAACAAAGTGGTATATCGAGTTACCTAGAGCTTCGTTTTACAACTTCAGTGCCCTAGCCACAACCTTTTTAACCCATTTTCAGTTACCGATAAGGTACGAAATGAGAACAGAACTTCTCACCAATTTCAAGTAAACAATGGCCACTCACATATCCGATCATATTCATGAGTGGCGACGTCGTCGTAGAATGGTAAAAACGTATGTTCCTGATCAGCTTTTAGCTGAATGGTTTATTAAGTCATTATTACCTTCCATTATAGAAGATGTGGCAAAAGGAGGAGTCGTAATTGAAGAGCAAGTTATTGCTCATGCGTAATATTTAGAATTGATTTATACTCAGTCTGGCACGCTCTACGATAAAATCCCTGACGCTCCCAGACCAGAATTTTCTGTCCCTCCTCCTCCTAAATCGAACAATGACTCTCATGCCGGTGATGGCGTGATTGGTACGACAGACACGAAATCGACAAAGGTTACATCTCAAAAGGCCCATAAGATTTCCAGTCAAAATGAAAAAGAAGAACTTCTCGCCTCGGAAGTAAATGTCGTCTCGACTGATAAAGGCAAAGAAACCAAGAAACCAGGAGGCAAGAAGAAAAACAAAGGGAAGAAGAAGAAACAAGAGGAATCATCACCTGAAAATTCTTCTGCAAACCCTTCTGGAGATAGGAAACCAAAAATTCCATGCTTAATATGTGATGAGGATCATTGGACAAGAGATTGTCCATATAAAACTAAGCTTAGAAAATTCTTCAAGAATTCAAAAACCTCGACGGTATTGACTAATCCGTTTCCAAATCTAGGGACAAATCTGGTTGCTAGTGAAAATGCTTCCCCATCCCAAGTGCTGATGTTTTCGGTTTCGAAGCAGCAAAATGATGCTTTGATATTGACAAGGAATAAAGATTACGGGAATCCATAGCTGTCGAACAACAAGGATAAAGATAAACCTAGTAGTTTGACAACAACTTCGACAAGAGTTATGCCACCCATCATTCCAGAGCTAACAATAAAACCGCCAAAGGGAATAGTACACAAGTCGACATTTAATCCTCATGCCATAGTAGCACAACATTATAATATAGTGGAAGATCTGGCCTAATCACCATCCACTATGTCAACACTTGAGGTAATGCAAAATTTCCCATCCCAAAAGCAGGCTTTATTATTAGCTATAGGTGGGATAAACCCAAAGGATTCTACTCTTGTGTCCTTTAATCACAAAGGATATGATCCTCAGTTACCAGCTCAACTAGATTTCCTCATTCAGGTGAAAGGCCTCAACAAAACTGTTCATAGAACAATTATTGATGAGGGGGAATCTACATGTATTATGTCGATGAGTTGCTGGAAAACTTTAGGATCTCCAACCTTGTCACGATCTTCGGCGACATTAAAACCATTTGATGGACGAACATATACCCCATATGCTATTCTAAGTAACTTGCAAGTTGAACTAGGGGGGAAAACAGTAGAAATAGATGTCGAAGTAATCGACAGAAACCTCGATTACAACATCATACTGGGAAGACCATGGATATATGCTATGGCTGCGGTTGTGTTGACCTACTTTAGGAAGATTGCATTTCCTTTTCAAGGAGGAATTACAATCGTTGACCAACAAACATTTCTCCCCAATAGTTCCCAAGTTACGGGAAGCATTACAATGATCCATGGAAGCCCCCATTCGCTTCAAAATATCGGAGTAGGCCTACTAAAAGACCCTATATTAATGGGGACTTTTGCACTTCCACCTCCAATAAATCTGGCGGAAGTGGCAACGGTAGGAGCCTGCAATATGATATCTTTTATTCAAAAGATCTCAGAAAACAATATTAGCATGGATCATCTGCAGGTATTGCCTCCAAGCCAAATAGAAATATTGTAGCAATTAATGTTTTTGGCATGGGAGGAAAACCTAAATCAACGCTCATCAAGCGTTTGGATAGATAGGTCTAAGGAATATGGAACCCCTTCAGATCCTTGGTTGCAAGTGCATTACACCGACGTAGGAATTGTTTAGTCAATGATAATTGAAGGGACGCCATGGGAAGATTACCACCATCATTCCCATCTTCTGGACTGTCAAGAAGATACTCCTGATGACCTTCATCATCCTTCAGTTTTTGATTTCCTATCAAATACTATAAACACGGTGGATTCCGAGCGAAACTTGTCCAATATTGAAGAAACTATAGCCATAAATATCTCGACCAAAACGGATGTTGTAGAGAATATTTATGTTGGCAAATGTTGTTCTCCTTCAGAACTGGAAATATATAACGCTCTTTTTCGCGAATTTAGAGATGTCTTTGCTTGGTCATATGATGAAATGCCAGGCATTGACTCGAGTATAGTTGAACACGAAATCAAGATGTATCCAGATGTCAAATCGGTACGACAACGACTACGGCAGGTGCACCCCAAGAAAGCTACTGCCATCAAGGCGAAAGTTGAAAAACTTCTCCATGTTGGTTTTATTTACCCAGTTCCTCTAACCGATTGGGCCTCGAACATTGTTCCTGTGATGAAAAAACAAGGAACAATTAGAGTGTGCGTCGATTATAGGGATGTAAATCAAGCTTGTCCGAAAGACAACTACCCTACACCCTTTATTGACCAGATAATTGATGAATGCACCGGATGTTAAATCTTTTCATTTATGGATGGATTCTCCGGGTATAATCAAATAAATATCCGCCCACAGGACCAGTCAAAGACTGCATTTATTTGTCCGTGGGGCACATTTGCATATCACAAATTACCCTTTGGTTTAAGGAACGCAGGGGAAACATTTCAGAGGGCAATGAATTATGCCTTCCATGACATCAAAAACATCGTTCAACCATATCTTGATGACCTTCCGGCTCATTCACGAAAGCTGACCGATCATCCGCATCATTTGAGAGCGATATTACTACATTGTCGACACTACAAGATACGACTCAATCCACACAAATGTGTGTTCTGTGTCAATTCTGGTCGTTTGCTTGGCTTTGTAGTCTCAAAGGACGGGATTCGTCTCGACCCATGTAAGGTTCAGGAAATCATAAATTTGCCTCCACCTTCAAATTTGCTTCAGATTCAGAAACTCCAAGGGAAAGCAAACTTTCTGAGGAGGTTCATTCCAAATTACGTCGAACTTGCTAAAGGTTACACACGTCTATTAAAAAAGGAAGTGCCCTTCGTTTGGGATCAGGTCGCGCAAGCTTCCTTTGATGCTTTAAATGAATCCCTAATGAAAGCATCATTAATGTACGCTCCTGATTATCAAAAAGACTTTAACCTGTATCTAGCTGTAGCAGATACAACCATCGCAATGGTTTTAGTTCAAGAAGACAACGGAATTGAACATCCTATATATTATTTAAGTAGAAACTTAAACGATACAGAAAGTAAGTATTCCTATGTTGAAAAGCTAGCTCTCGCAGCTGTTCAAGCGATACAAAGATTTCGACACTATGTCCTCTTTCGAAAAACTACCATTTTATCAGATTGCAACCCCATGACTTATATATTGTCGCGACAATTTCTGGGGGGAAAATATTCAAAATGGATAGCAATTCTTCAAGAGTTTGATCTGGAATTCATAAATCCAAATCAAAGAAATCCCTGGTTTTCGCGGAATTACTATGCGATCTCCCATCGTTTTCCAACGATGAAACATCTGAAGAAACCATCGTGGATGAATCCTTGTTTCTGATATCTTCAAGCAATCCGTGGTATGGAGATATAATCATCTATCTCCAAATCCAAAAATATAGGTCTAATACCTCTCGCTCGGAACAAAAATGTATTCGATACCAATCAAAAGACTACATGATCGTCGGTGATACACTTTACTGTTGTGGTGTCGATATAGTTCTGAGGAGGTGCCTCACCCACGAGGAGGCCGAAAAAGTCCTGAATGATTGCCATTCAAGCACGTGTGGGGGGCATCAATCTGGTTATGCTACAACACAAAAATTTTTACAAGTAGGATACTTCTGGCCAACAATGTTCAAAGATTGCATAACCGCAGTTAGAAGTTGCCATGCATGTCAAATTTTCGATAGCAAAACTAGAAAACCACCCGCACCTCTACAACCGATAGTTGCTGTTGGGCCATTTGCCAAATGGGGCATTGATTTTATGACATGTAACCCCACCTCGACCGGGGGGCATGGGTATATCATAGTCACAGTAGACTATTTTACCAAATGGGCCGAGGCGATGCCTACATTAGATAACACTAGTGAAATAGCTGCCCTTTTCTTTTTCAATCATGTAGTCGCCAGATTCAGTCTTCCATAGGCTATAGTCACAGATCATGGATCGCATTTTCGCAATCACATGATGGTTGAATTGGCTGCCAAATTAGGGTTGTCCCACGACAGCTCTACTCCATATTACCCGCAGGCCAATAGACAAGTTGAAGCAATCAAAAAAGTCCTGAAGCAGATGCTGCAAAGGATGATTGAAGTCTACAAAAGGAGTTGGCACCTAATCCTGTACTCAGCCTTGTGGGCATACCAAACATCGGTAAGAAATGCAACCGGGTTTACACCTTTTCAACTGGTGTATGGTCTAGAAGAAATATTACCAGTTCAGTGTGAAATCTCGTCCCTCAAACTCGCAGTCGACCTTCTCCCCGGAACTTCAGAAGAGGAGGCCCGTTTCTTGGAACTAATCCAATTGGATGAAACCCATCGCGATGCCGCTTTGGCTAATGAAGCCCATAAGAAACGAGTCAAGGCGCAGTTTGACAAGAATGTCAAACCCCGTGTCTTCTCAGAAGGTGACTTGGTCTTGCTTTATGACCAGGAATCCGATAAATTGGTAGCAGGTAAGTTCAAGTCTTTATGGATGGGCCCCTATATTGTTAAGTGAGTATTAGCAAAAGGAGCCTACGAGTTAATGGATTATGACGGGATTCCACTGGCACAACCCCGTAACGCGTTGTACCTTAAGCGCTACTATGTGTGATTTAGTGTGGTAACCCATATGCTTTTGTTACATTTTTGTTTTCGCTAAGAGTAATTGTTTTGGTCAAGTAATCCACTTTTTACGTTTGTCGCAGATGTTGAACCTATTGGAATATTTTGTTGGATATGCCGACGGGGCGAGTCGTAGTTCGCAGAACCTATCTTCTGCGGCCTGGGCCATTTTTTATCCAAGCGGTGAGTTAGTAAGTTTCAAAGGGATATGTATTGGTCGGTCAACAAATAACATCACTGAATATAGCGTGTTGATAGAAATTCTCTTTGATGCCATCAAACATGGCATAAGCCGACTTGTCGTCAGGCTAGACTCATAGCTCGTCAGACTACAACTCACTGGTATCTACTCCGTCCAAAATCCAGCTATTTATCGCATGTTCCTAAGGGTCAAGATTTTGGAAAGGCAATTTGATTTTATTCAATATCAGCATATTTCCAGAATCTTAAACACATTAACGGATTCATTGGAAAATTATGTGTTAGATAGACATTTATAAAAAGAAGCATTTCATCAGTATTTGCATTAGGATCATGTAACTTAACCAAAATAAAACTCCGAAAACCAAAAATATATATATATATATATATATATATATATATATATATATATATATATATATATATATATATATATATATATATATATATATCTATATCTATATCTATATCTATATCTATATCTATATCTATATCTATATCTATATCTATATCTATATCTATATCTATATCTATATATATATATATATAACTGTTTATGGTTTACACATAATGTTCTGTAACCAAGACAAAATTGGTCAAATGACCCAAAACTCAAAACACTAGGGGGCACCCTAGTCTAATGATGCTGGTGATAACAAGTCACCGCCTATGCAATCATGTGTAAAAGTCTAGTCCATCGACTCGGCACACTGGTAGTATGTCGTTGCAACCTCTGAGGCAGCTCGTCAATCCTCACATGCGGAATACCAAGAGTGAGGCCTTCGACCTGATCCTGCAATGCTGAAAGAGTCTCGACCACATCAAGGTCGCGAAGGATATCCCTTCCCACACCCTCTTCTGCTGGAGAGGCAGCTGGCACTCTCAGGCGTACTACTGGTCGAACTAGTCCAACATCTGCATAAGCACATGAGTTTTGATTAGTCCTGATAGAAGAAAGCACAACAACATTATAAAGAGAAATGATAAACAAATATATGGTCAGAGAATTTACCGATGACACCCCACTGCTCGCCAGTAGGTAGTACCAAATCCGGATCACCCCGGAAAACCATACCAGCGTATGGATACTCGGAAAAAACCATCTCCTAATGGTTGAACCACTCGAAAAAGGTATCAGAAAAGGAAACCTGGGACTGACCAGCATGTCTGACCATAAGTTCGACCCATCTCTGCATCTGTGGCTCAGTCGGTGGAGGTAAACCAAGTGAAACATACTGCGGCTGCATCAGTGGGATCTTTTCCAAGGCGAAAGCTGTCAAGATAGAACCATATCCAAAGTTCTTCAATCTTCCATTTTTCACCTTGGTCAGTTGTTCTTTCATCACAGAGAGTACTGCATCACACCAGTTGAACACCTTTGGTTCAAGGCATTCTAAGGCGTACTACATATAAGACCTGTTGGCCACGTGAAGAGCCACACTACCAGCCAGTCTAGCAAAAGTAAACAGAATGGTCCTCAGGGACCTGTCAGTGACATCTCGGATAATTATCTTGCCATCCTTACTCGGCTGAGATCCCTCTCTGCAATACCTGCGAATGTAATCTCTCACATATTCACCCCCACAGGCCGAACCTGATAATGAGATAGGGGCACCCCGCCTCGATAAGCCGGTCAAAAAATAGATGTCCACGACAGTCAAGGGGATGGACTTGCCCCTAATCTGGAACACCTGGGTGGTAGGATCCCATGCATCAAGAAAATATTGCAACAAGTTGATTTGTTGCCTCATGCAAGAGATGTGGAAAAACTTGAACATGCCACAGTTCCGCAGTGCATTTACCGTAACCGGATCATGTAAAGCAAGCATGTCCTCTTCTTCATGCTCACGTTCTCGCCATGTAACAAGCATTTTACTCCAATGAATCTCTGAAACAAACAAGAGAAGAGTCAAGATCCTGATTTGGTGAGAAACATGTAAAACTTTCCATGAAAAACTGATAAATTGCCCTCTTTGTGCCCATCGCACCCCCAACAGTGTTCTAGGTGGGATGCATGCTGACTGGCCAATGGCCAAGCCAGCATGCATCACACCTTTCGATGTAGAAGAGGTGCGATGGAGCTAGGGTGAGTTTTTCAAACCCCGAAGGCTCAGAAAAACCAGAAAACATGCTCAGAATTCAAAAAGGAAAGGATGAAATTAAAGAGCTCAGGTTTAGCTCCTACCTGGTCCAAATGGCAGCGAGAATCGTCCACAGAATCTCCCGGAATCAGCTAGTGAAAATCAAGGGGGAAAGTACCTCCAAAGCTCCAACAAACCAAAGTTCAAATGAAATGGTAAAATGAGAGGTAAAAATCACTTTTAAATTACCTTTCACGTAATTTAAGTAAAATATTAGTGTTTTAACTCATTTTTCAAACATATATTGTTAATTTCTAACTAGTTTGATGAAGCAATTGAGCAGGTAGTACAACCTTTGAAAGAACAAAGTTGTCAATGGTAAAATCAAGACAATCAATGACCATTATATCGAGCAGTTTTAACGCGAAATTCATGATCGTTAAAAAATAAACATAAGCAACGAGCAAATGTTCCCCCAGAGTTCAAGCTCATTAAAAAATGAACCAATTTCTGGTAAATAACCATCGTGAATGTATTATCATCAACCTTTGAAGCATTGGTCATGTTCTCATCATCACCTCCACTTTGTTTCGGCCAATCATTCACCTCAATTTGATTGTTTACCCTTTTTGAGGAACAGTTGCGAAGAGTGATCCTACTAGCCATCCTTGTGACACTGCCATGATTGGAAAATTCCAAACCTTACCTGGAATCAGCTGCTACCTGAATTTATCGCTCATTCCTCAAAAAATGAGTCTCCTTTAAGCTCTTTTCAACTAACTCATAAAATATGAAAAGATTCCCAAGCGATTGGCCTCTCCAGCTCGTTAAAGGGACTGAAAGTGCTATCCCTCCTTTAGATTTTAATCTTTTTGGACTTGAGGGATTATTACACAAAAAGATCGAGTGCTTGTTTTGTTCGGCTCATTAAAAGTACCGAAAATTCATCCCTTTTGTATTGTTTTATACTTTTTCGGACTCAAGGGATTATATGATGAAAAAGGATTATTGGAGTTTTCTTTATGTCCCTTTTTCAGACTCTCTAAAATTGAAAAGGACCGAGTTATCCTTGTCGTTAAAATCGTTAAAATTGAATAGCGACAAACTTGTCCATACAGACAAGAACGAGTTTCACTATCGGTAAGCTCGTTAAAACATAGCGATGGGTTTGCCTGAAGGGAAAATTATAGAACAAGCATATGTTATCCTCCTCAAGCTTGACAAAAATAAAGAGGTACTGGTCAGCAATGACTGGGGAAAAATTGGGAAGAAAACTTGAAGAAACTTTATTGGTAGCAAGTCGCTCTTGAACATGACACTTTCACTCTGCATCCAAGTCAGGTTGGGTTGTTCCATTCACTGGTCACATCACCATGGTTCTGTCACACCATCCATATTTGGGGTTAATGCTACCAATCCATCATGTCAGTGTCGCCGATATGTTCAAGAGAAGTCGCTCAGAGAATTCACCTGTGTCTCACCCACTGCAATACATTTACGCTCCATTCTTTCATGACCGCCACCTTGAACCTTATATCACCAGATCATTTTCACCTCCATTAAAATCATTTTCTCTGTTCTGTGTCATTGATGTGGGATTCACTAAGGCCCTCCTATGACGGATCACTTCTTGTCGACATCAGCTCATTATCCAAGAAGTCGATCTAGGAACAACCCTTTCAGTACTTTGAAGCTTGCATGCCTCAATGGCAAGTTTCTCACTTCCGGCGACAAGTTTACATCAATGGCCTTTGACCGAACAATTTTACGTGGTGTTCGACACCAAGTCCCTTATTCACACCACGTGAATTGTACGGTAGTACCTTGAGGGTCATCATCCTTATCGGTGATTCCTCTCGCCCCTGTTAATAGCTTACATCATTGGCTGGTAATCAGGCGATGTCTTTCCATGTTCGACTCCAGAACATCTCTCACATGGATCGACTTGTACTTTGAGTGAAGATCAAACGAGATTGAAGACCCTGGATCTAGTTTCATCCATCCGGGCTTCGATATATATTCAGGAAAATAAAGACATCAAATGTACATCATTACTGCACAGATAATCATCCAACCTAAGGGATGATGGCTCTACTAGAATCATCAGTCTACACTCAGAAGATTGTCTGTCTTATGCACATGAAAATGAATTTATAAAGCTGAGCATGGGAATGCCCACATCAGCTAGATCATGAAAATATTATGAAGATAATGTATTGTATTGTATCTTATTACAAGTTGCCTTCCAGCTTGAAAAAACTTCAGATCCTCATGATAAAGCATTTCACCCGACATCAACAGATTAACAACCTCATGCTTTAGGGGGCAACTATTATAGACATTTTTGGGTACTGCAACCCCAATCATAAATGTCCATAAACCAAGGGCTCTTAAGTCCCTAAAAGTGTTGTTCCAACCTCTAAAAGAACAAGGTCAACTGATTACATCTTCTCCCAGAAGTTCTCCATGAAAAACTGCTCAGAACTGGTCAAAACTGGACCATCTCACCTGCTCCATGGTCAAAGTGCACTGCATCCCACCTAAATACACACAGGAGGTGTGATGCATCTTGAAAAGCCCTTCTATGGGGTGCGATGGGCGAGAGTGGACAAATGGCAGGGTCAATCTGCAAGGTGGAGGATCATGGAACCTTCCAGAAACTTCTCATGTGACACTTGCCTCTCTGTATTCGCCCAAGGATGAGTAAGAGATCATGAATATCCAAGTGGATTCAAGAACTATTAGAGAGAGGACACTAATCAAATCTCAAAAGCTGACTCACTCCCCTTGCAAACATCTATATATGGATCCCTCATCCCAGAGCTCCGGGGGCTAGAATTTTGTATCTTGTAAGGAAGTGTTGCTGGTTTCTTGGTGCAATATCATAGTGTTGGGTGATCTAAGCTTTTCATGAGGTGAAGAAGGGCTTTCTTGCTGAGAGGATGATGCTGGGTCAGAACAATTGGTTGTAATCCTCTTTTCTATTCTTGATTATCAGTAAAGCTATTCAAGTTTTCCTCCATATTCTTGTATGATTGATGATATATGCATTTGTGTGGTCAATATATATCTGGTCCTATATTGCTTATGATAATAGATCTATGTTCTTGGATAGTGTTATGCTGCTTTGATTCTACAGGTGCTCTTTGAAGCTGGGTAGACGAGGAAGTGAGTGGCAAAGATATATCAGAAGGGAGAGGAATCAAGCAAGGAACCAAGCGCAAGACAGAGGTTGGTCTCCTTTATTCCCCTCTTATCTATTTCTCATAAAGGAAAACGAAAGTAGTTTTAGTTTGTTTGTTTCTAAGGTAGCTACCAGCCTTAGTGGGACTAGTAGCTCTGCATAGACACTAGATTTCCCGATAACAGGTGGCGCTAACCAAAGTATGCAACACACAGCGGAGTGTTTGGGACCTACGCGTACCTGCAGTACTATGGGCTTACAGAACAATGTGCAAGAAACTGATGGGATAGACACATTTCCGATTGGTTTATGGCATGGAAGCTGTCATGCCAATGGAGTATATTGTACCCAGTCTGTGCATAACTGCGCTCACAAGGATGATGGACCACAAATCCCTAGAAGAGAGGCCTGTGCAGTTGGAAGAACTAGAGGAAGAATGGTTCCTGGCTGGTTTCCATCAGCAGGTGCAAAAGCAGTGCGAGAAGGCCTAGCACGATCGCCATATTAAGTTGCACACCTTTAAGGTAAATGATTTAGTGTTTCTCTATGACAGTAATTTTGATAAATTCCTGGGGAAGTTAAGAATGCATTGGTTGGGACCATACATTGTTAAGGAGGTCACAAACAGAGGTACGGTACAGCTAGTCAAACTAAATGGAGAGCTTTTTCCAGGAAAGCTGAATGGCAGCCGATTGAAGCCCTACACGGGTGGCCCAGTTATCTGACTAACCAATAGAAGCACAGTCTTCGCACTCCAAGAATCCAGATGAAGGTGTGAGACTATAAACAAATGCAGGGGACACTGGAACAAATGTAAAGCAACACTCCTGACACAAAGGTCTCGAAGTAACGTGTGCAACAAATTCAACAAGCAACAGCTCAGTGCGCTGCCGACCTTGCAGCAGTTCAGACCCAGTTGGAGGGACTCCATGCAAAGATCTCCACGCCGACAGAGTGACTCGAGGACGAGTCACGATGTTTGTGTTGGGGGCCTATTGGGCATGGAATCCCTCCAAGGCATGTTTTGGGGCTTAAAGCCCAAGTTTTGACCAAATCTTGTTGTAAAAGCTCTGTGAATTGCAGGCACGAAGCATGAAAGTATAATAGAGTCAAAGGGTTTTCCACCCTAGTTTTGTAATGTAATGTCAGTTGGATAGACCTACCCATGGTTCGCGGACCATGGGATTGTATAAATAGAGCGAGGCTCTAAGTGTAGAAAATAACTAATAACGGAAATGAGAAGAGAAGAAGTCTAAGTGATTGAGTGGAAGTGTAAAGTGTGTCTGTGGGTCGTAGGGTAGGAGAAGGCTCTACAGCTGTGTGCAGAGGCATAGTAGTCCATAGCTGAGTGCGCGGACCCTTGCAGTTGAGTGCGTAGGGTAGGTTGAGTCTGTAATCATTGGAAGAATCAATAAAGAGAAGTTTTGCTATAATTATGTGTATCTTTCTACGGTTTAATGCATGATTGAATATAATTTACGAGTATACTATCTATTTATTGTGTGAACCTATATGAATGTTTTATATGGTTAAGTATAACTTCAGACATTTAAGTAGGTGAAGGTGCTTAATTGATACTGAAAGATAAATAAGATCTCAGGTAATAGTGCCAAACATGGTACAACCCCCTGGTTAGGGTTGTGCGAAGGCAAGGTATCAGGCCACAAGGAACGGGAGGTGCACGAAGCCACCTGTGTGCATGGACAAACAGTGGACCAGTCGAACTCATCAGACAAACCTAGTTCTAGCACCATCCCATACTACATCGGGTGAGACCTCAGTCCGCGCTCTGCAGACTTTTGCCAAAAGGGCCTGTAGTATCAGGATTTGTTTGGCTAATTAACTCCAAGCCTGGGTCAGGCCCCAACAAGCCAACACCCTCTGCTCTACAAAAAAATGTGATTTCACCATTACCATCTGGATCTCCACTACAATATACAGTCTTCACATTTATAACAATGCTGCCTTCTGGTGATTCAGATCCATAGTTACATACACAGATAATTTTTATAATCACAAACTAATCTTGAACCAAAAATAAGGAAACTCTATTGCTGAGTGGATTCGAATTGATCTACAATTTACCAAAAAACAATGCCTCCTAGCTATTCGGATTGAAAGTTATTAGCCTATATAAATTTAGAATTATGCAACAATTGTGAGCCAAAATAAAGAGATTCAAATTGATCTATGGTTTGCAACAACTGATGTTGAGTCATGAAGTATTCACCAGAACAGTCGTAGGAAGAATACGTTGTTAACAACCTTTGGCCTCTAGAAATAGTTTGACCGTATTCTTGGACCTTAGCCCTATGCATTATCTGGAAGACCTGGGTGCGATCAAGGGAACACATCAACATGTCGAGCACCTTCTCCTCAAAACCAATATGCTCGTTTTCTAGAAAGACAACCTGAAGTATGAAAATCGTGGAGGTGAGAAAATTGTTTTGCACTGTTGGTACATGAATACTCGTACAGGAACCATTGGTATAGGAACCGCTGATACATGAACTGTTGGTGCAGGAACTGCTGGTACAGGAACTGTTGGTGCAGGAATTTCTGGTACATGAACTGCTCACCTGCCACAAAAAGAGCCTATTACATTAATGGAATTTTTTACATTTAATACTCTTCAAATTAACAAGACAAGAAGAATTCATAAATCAATAATTGTTTTCTCTGGATGCCTCTAGCTAATATCTCAATAGTGAAAAAAAATAATAATCATGATTATAAACATCCATTACAGGTATATAGTTATTCAACAAAATATATGAAAATCTAGAGAAAACGAAGGCTCAACACAACAGCCGGTTTGGCTTGATGCCATGGTGGAGGAGTATGACTCCATAGTTCATAACAATATTTGGGATGTTGTCTCGAGACCGGAGGACAAGTTAGTGGTGAGCTCCCATTGGCTTTACAAGGTAAGGCAAGCTACATATGGTAGTGTGGATAAGCATAAGGCTAGATTTGTGGCCCATGGCTTTTCATAGGTAGAGGGGATTGACTATGATGAGACTTGAGGTGTACATAGAGCAACCTGAAGGTTTTGAAACCTTTGACCATGATTCGCATGCGTGCTAGCTCAAGAGATCGTTTTATGTGCTTAAGCAAGAACCCCATGCTTGGTAAACTAGGATAGATAGCTACTTCACTGGGTTGGGCTTCACGAAGAGTGGAGCGGATGCGAAACTATACCACATAGTGGTGGAAGGTAAGTTGTTGATCATTGTACTTTATGTTGATGATCTCATATTGACAGGTGATGACCAACTGATCAAATATTGCAAGGAGGACCTTGCAACAGAGTTTGAGATGAAGGAAATGGGGCTCATGCATTACTTTTTTGGCATGGAGGTATGGTAGGGAGATGGGGAATTGTTTCTGTCTCAGGGGAAGTATGCCAATGAGATATTGAGGATATTCCACATGGAGAGCAACAAACCCATGGAGACTCCTCTAGCATGTAAATGGAGGAAGGAGGATGCTACTTCAGGGGAGGTAGTGGAAGATACTATTTCAAGGAAGATTGTGGGTTCACTCATGTACTTGGTCAACACACGACTGGATATGTGCTATGCAGTTAACCAGCTTAGTTAAGCAATGGTTGGGTCTACTAAGTTGTATTGGAAGGCACAAAGCATGTGTTGATATACTTTAGGGGCACTTCTCAGTATGGATTATGGTACATACAAATAGAGGGAGTGAAGCTTCAAGGCTTCACCAATGTAGATTGGGCAAGGAGTCCATCTAACAGGAAGAGCACATCAGGAAGGATCTTCAGTATTGGGTCAGTGACAGTTTCTTAGTATAGCAAGAAACAGAGACCCGTCGCACTCAGTTCGATAGAGGAAAAGTACATGACTGTGATTCAGGCAGCATGTTAGGCCATCTGGATGAGGAAGATCCTTGTTGGTTTGTTTGGTCATGTTGATGGTGCTGGACCCACCAACATGTAATGGGTTCTCCTCGGTAAGAAGTCCCAATTATACCTCAGACCGTTTGGTGTAGGAGTCCCAACAGTGGGTCGTATGCTAATGCCTTGACCGCGATTTCACACAGAGGCAAGTAAGATGACTCTATTGGTAGCAAGGGTGTGACAATTGTAGTGAGTCAAGGAAGGTGCATGAGAGGTTCTAACACACGTGGGTTGAGATGAGTGTGCCCCTTAGAAACCTGTAATATTACTCGACTTGGAAGGGAACACACAAGCAAATATGCATCACCAGCTGGAAAGCGAGTTAGCAAGCAATCCAAAGTGATGGTTAAACCAACAACACATTTTAGAAATATTCATACATACTCATACATAATAGTCCATACATGCATGCGTAAGAAAACAAATACATATGCCATTTAGAGTAAAAAAGATAGCTGGAATACAATACAACATATGCATGAAATGTGTTGGCTCTATTATATTAAGAAGTCTAAGTTCCAGCCATATAATACATCCATGTCCAACCACTAGTTCTGACAACGGAACGTTACTATCACAACCGCCTGCTCCTCCAAAGAGATGTACTAGCTCTGTTCAGTGGAGAAGCCAAGGCTTATTACAATACTGTCCAAGCTCTATCCAAGATAGTCTTATCGAAAGGTTAGATGACCAAAAGCCTTTACAATGAATTATGAGGTTCTATTTATAGCAAAGGGTGGGGTGACCCTTGAGATTCCCCTTTGCGACAATTCATCTACCCTCATGACTCTTCATCTACTCTATGACTGTTACATCTAACTATTGACACTTGAACTTCCAGTTGACAAGACGTTACATTACAATGCACATGTGCCCATGTGAGATAAAATGGCTTGAGCAAGCCATGCAAGACATCATTGACACTCAGACCATTGTGGTGAGACCAACTCTTTGACATGCTTGTGATGGTGAAGGTGGTAAGTTGATGCAAAGCTTGGTCGTCTGTGATGGTGTGCATGCGCTCCATGGTGACATCTTGCTAAGGAAAACTCTTGCCTCTGTTGCTTTTGGGTGCATTGTTGTGGCTCCTCCATCCAACTCGTCTGCTAACATGCACATGGTATTCTTGGGTGCGACTGAATCGGAAACACACTAATGCATAGTGTCTGTGTTGATCTTGCATTGTGTGCCAGTGGTCATGCGCATCAACTGTCAACTACATGTTTAACTCCAGTTGGACTCGCTTCTTGTCTTTGCCTCCGTGAGTGCGTTGAATGGGTAGGATCGCATGCGTGCGCATAATTACATGCATGCTACTGAATTCCCTTGCATGCGATCAACAACACTTCTCACCATGTCTACTCCATGCCAGCTGTTGGGTTGGATCTCTAACTTGTACGGGTGTAGTTTCATCTATGAGTGCATGTTGCACCCCCTCCTATTCCTGTTCCTGCAACAACTCATTTGCTTGGTTGTGCAGCTCATGTTCTTCCTTGAGTTGCTGCTTTTGCACATGAAACTCCTTCTCTGTTCTGTTTTCTGCCTTCGTGTGATCTTCATGTCATGTTGTCACCTCATAGCCTACGTCTCCAAGGTTGCTTTCATCACAAGTGGATCTGCTTGAGCTTGCAACTTTGTTCCACCTCTGTGTTGTCAACAACCTTCCTCTTATGTTCGTTGCATCTGGTATGCTAGCTTCAGCTGCTGTGCATGATGTTGCTTGTTGTGATGTTGCTGCCATCACATCTTGATGTCCTTGCCTATGAACAACTTGATATCTTTGTTGAGCCTCAAACCTCCACTTCTTCACACATCTTCTCAGCCTCCTTTTCCTATTCATTTCCTTCTTTTGCCACTCATTCCCTCCATCAAATTGATCAAATCATTGTATTTTAGGACTTTTTACATGGTTTGCTAATTATGCTAATGACTGTTGTTGGTTTAGAATTTTGGTTCAAAGTGCTGCGTTTCCGCAGCTCACACAGGGTTTCCGCAGTTGATCCCGGTTTCCGCAGCCAACCCCGGATTCTGCAGCTGTTTTATTAAATGATATGTTCCAGGTGTCCTCAGGGAAGAAGAGCCACATGGGCAAGTTCGTGGAACCAAGGACATGGTGTGTATCCTGCCAGCTCACCCAAACCGGTCATAAAAACCCGTGGTCAACAAGGAGGTAAATACGGTCAACAGAAGTCATTAGCGGTGGCACGACTCTGCGTGTTCTGTTTTGGAGCACGTGAAGAACAGGTGGCATCTTCCTCAGCCACGAAGACAGTGGGAAACACGAATCCAACAGAAGATTGAATGCCCACAACGGCTGTTGCCTAAATCCGAGGACGCAGCCAGATTACGTGTTTTTACACAACTGTTTGAATAGCTTAGTTTTCGTTAAGTTAGTTTGCTTTCCTCCGTTATAAATAAAGCGTCTTTGAACGCTGGATAGTTAGTCATTGATATAATCATTTTGTAATTTTGAGCTCCCCACTGTACTTGACATTTTGATGATTAATACATGAGAAGACTGTTCTGTTTCTAAGCGTGTAACTGCTTTTTGGATTGGCTAAAGTAGGCATAGGGCCCCTGTTTGCAGCAACCACTGTACAATAGTTTTACTTTTAATTTCCAGCATTTATTTTTTTCTTGTTTCATGTATAATAGCTGTACAGATGTCTTTTAATTGCTGCACTTTCAACATGTATAATAGCTGTACATAAACTTTGAATTTTGCTGATTTACATTTCTGCACTTTTGTTCATGACTGATCAGTGTGTTATGCAGGTTTCTTAGGCGAGCCCAGGACAGTTTTCTTTATTTTCTTTGTACAACTAGTGACATGTGTGATCATCTTGTCTAGGCTGCTGACCTTTATTTTTCTGTAGTTTGATTTTCATTAGTATCATTTCTTTAACTTGCACTTTACTTTCTGCTCAGTAGTTATCAAGTTGTTCACCTATTGATGGTTCTTTTTCCATAATTCAATATCTTTATTGAGAGCCAAAATATCACTTAGTGCAGCTTGGTTTATTTTGCTTTAAGACTCACATTGCTGACCTATTCATAATTGTTCTCACATGATTAAGAAAAGGTTAAAATGGTGTGATTTGTCTCACTTAGATTTCACATTGACTAGATTTTAATGAAGAGTTAAAATAGTGTAAAGTAGTATAAAGTAGTTGTTCTTGCTTTTCATTGAGTTAATATAGATTTCATTTTCATTTTCATCAGCAGCAGAGATACTGGGACGATGCCATTAGTCCATTATTTGATTTTAAGCTTTGATTTTATTTCAGTTATTGTTCAAGTTTCCTTTTAGAATACTCTTTAAGTTTCAAGAAATCACTTAGAAATCATCACAATCACCCACATTCACTCGCTTTATTACATCTCCATCACATCACATTAGGAAAGATACAATAAAAAACAAACTAAAAAGATAAAAACGACAAAAGATTAAGAAAATAGTTACCTAAGTACATATAGTACACCTCACTTCATCAGCTTACGAGCCCCAGGTTGACATTTAAAAGTTGCAATTTAGACATCACTAAATTGACCAAACATTTTGGCGCCGTTGCCGGGGAAGTGAAATTAGGTAGCCAATTCTTAAAAAAAAAAAAAAAACAAGAAAATTTCAAGGAAGGAAAATTAATAACCTCTCAAAGTATGCTCTCCTCTTGCACCTAGAGTGACCTGGAGGATCAGAAAAGAGAAAGTTATTGGTTTAATAGTTTCTTGAGTATGCTCTCTTCTTGCACCTAAAGTGATCTGGAAGATCAGAAAGAGAACTATTACCCCGACTTGAAGAAAAATAAAAAATGACATGCATAGAGCAAGAGATTCTAGGGGAAGGTTTTTAGCTAGAGCCAAGAGTTTGATTTTTACAAGTCCATCTACTTCAAGGAATAGACAAGAGACACCTCCATCATCTCCAACTTACACTCCTAGCCCTAGGATTCCTGGAATTCAAGAGGCAATAGTTGACTCTCCCACACCATCTATCAAATCTGAATCAGAAAGGGACCCTTTTCTTCCTTCCATAGGAGGACAAATTGTAATTGAAGAAGTAGAATCATCTGAAGAAGAGGGAGAAATTCCTTCTCGTTCACCCTTAGTAGAGGAACCGGAAAACTCTGAAGTCTCCGGGAAGACTACCATGACAGAAGAAGGAGCAACTGGATTTGGTAGAGGTAGAGGTAGAGGAGGAGGAGGAGGAGGTCAAGGTAACATTGGGGGAAATAGGGATGGAGATAACTCATTCGGATTTCCTATAGTCGATGAGGACTCCCGAGCCACCATGAAAAACATCTCACCATCTGTCCTCCCAAACTTTCATGGGATGAGGAATGAAGACCTTGAAACATTTCTATTTGAGTTTGAAGTCGTTTGTCGAACTTATGACTATCTGGAAGACTCTCAAAAACTCAAACTGTTCCCTTCAACATTGAAAGGAGCAGCCTTGAAGTGGTTCATGGGATTACTCACTCAGTCCATTAGGTCTTGGAATGATATGAAACAAACATTTTTGGATAGGTACCTGGACTATTGTATGCCCACCAATCACAAGGATGAGGTATTCAAAATGATGCAAAAAGAAGATGAAAATTTGGAGGATTTGCTTGAAAGATTTCAATACAACTTGAAAAGAGCAAAAATGAACAACTTAGATGAGGAGACCTTAAAAGCCCTTCTACTGAAAGCCATTAGAGATGAATGGATAGATATTTTGAACATGATTGGAAAGGGAGATATATCTCAACTTTCACTCAATGATATAGCAGAACTATGTGTCCATCTCTCAAGGGGGAAGTCTAAAACTCAAAAAGGGCCTAGAGATCCTTCTCTCATCAGAGCAAACAAATCTGCAACTGGATCAGTAAGTAGGGCTGAGATTGGCAATATGCTTGATGAATTTAAAACTGATATCTTAGGAAGTCTTAGTGAACAATTAGACACCCTTAAGATTCACAATAAGCAGAAGCTGAGGCTTTGGCCATCTTTTGCCCAAAGTGTAGAAAGAAACATGCTCTAAGGGAATGTCCCTTGGATGCAAAAGTTGTAGAGACATGTGTAATTTGTTCAGAGAATCATGAGACCAAGGATTGTCCTTCAATCCCTAGGCTCAAAGCTGTCTTTCAAGAAGATCCAAATACACTCGAATCTCTCTGTTTTGTTGCAAGGATACCTTGGCAGGGGCAACAAAATCAAGGGTTTAACAACTCTATGAATTTTCAACCCCCACCAAATTGGAATCCTTGGCAACAACCTTGGTCCCAACCTCAAAATCCTTTTCAATCATGGGTACAAGGTATGCAAAATCCTTATGGGAGATTTGCTCAATTTTACCAATATCCTCCATCTTTTCAAAACCAACAAGCTCCACAACTTCCAAATCAAAATCCACAACTATCATTGCCATTTCAACAACAACAACCTTCTCAACAGAATCCAAATTCTCAACTCTTGCTTCCATTCCAACAGAAGTCAAATCAACTTCCTTCTCAGCCATTGCCAAACCCCAATAATAAAAATCCTCAAAATGCTTACATGTTGGAAGGTCAACCATTTCCTACCTATATGATTGTTCCTCTCAATGAAGTACAACTCAGATCAGGTAGAGTCTTAGATAAGCCTTCTATAAATGATCAAAAGCAAAGCATTTTTGAGGAAGAATCTCTTGAAGCCAATAAGGGTTCTGAAGCACCTCTTCAAAACCCAAACACTCAAAAAGAAAAAGAAAAAGAATTAACCCCCACAACTCCCATAGTTGAGCAACCTGCATCTTTATCCACACCTCCTTTTCCTGAAAGATTACAAATTGACAAAGGAGTGGAAAAACAAATTTGGTTGCCTGACTATAATTTTCTAGATGAATTGAAGAATGTCTGTATCAAGATTCCCTTGTTACAAGCCATTAAGGAAATTCCTATTCTAGCAAAAACAATAAAGGAGTTGAGCCTTAAAAGACCAGGAAGGAAACCAAGAGATACCAGAAGGATCCACCTGGTAGGAAAAATTGCAGATATCATGATGGGAAAAATTACTATGCAGAAATATGTAGACCCTGGTAGTCCAATTGTCAAAACACATATCAATGGGGTAGAAATACCAAATACTTTTATTGATTTAGGGGTTGCTATTAACATTATGAGTAGACAGACTATGGAACAGCTAAAACTTCCTAATCTTCTTTTTACACCTACTTTATTGCAATTGGCAGATCGATCAATTATTAAACCAGATGGTGTATTAGAAGACATTCCAGTCTCCCTAGACTCTTGGGAATATCCAGTGGATTTCATGATTTTAACTCCCAAGAGTAATCTAGGAGGACATCCTCTTATTTTAGGAAGACCTTGGCTAGCCACAGCTGATGCTTTCATAAGTTGTAGGTCTGGGGATATGTATATTTCTGATGGTAATTCAACAAAGAAGTTCAATCTGTATCCTCCAGCAAAAGCAATTACAGAAATAGGGGATAATGAGTGGATTGATGATGAAGATACTATACAACCTGTCTTTACCATTTCTAAGGTTAGTGAAGATAGTCAAATTCTGAACACATTAGAAAATTTTGAACCATCTTCAGAATATGACTCCACACAATTTCAGTTGGATTCTGACATTGAGTGTCTATCATCTAGACAAATGTCTCTTTTCTCTATGGAAGAGTTTGGTAGTTCTGCCATTGAGATTTTTCCAGGAAAAACATTGAATATCAACAGAAAGTTGGAAAAATCACAACAAGGGGAGCTAACCAAAATCTTGCAAAAACATTCTACTGCATTTGCATGGGAGTATACCGATATGAAAGGTATTGACCCTAAGACTTGCATTCATCACATCTACATTGAGGAAAACAGTAAACCAATCAGACAACCTCAAAGAAGGATGAATCCAAACCTTAGGGAGATAGTGAAAGAAGAGCTCCAAAAGTTACTTAATGTAAACTTTATTTACCCCATTTCAGATAGCCGGTGGGTTTCCCCTTTGGTTATAGTACCTAAAAAGAATGGTAAATGGAGGGTTTTCATTGATTACAGGGAATTAAACAAAGCAACTTTGAAGGATCACTTTCCTTTACCCTTTATTGATCAATTATTAGATACTTTAGCAGGCAAAAAGTACTTCTCATTTTTGGATGGTTTTAGTGGTTACAATCAAATTCAAGTAGCACCTGAAGATCAGGACAAAACCACATTTACCTGTCCATGGGGAACTTTTGCTTACCGAGTACTTCCTTTTGGATTATGTAATGCACCTGCAACATTTCAAAGGGCAGTATTAGGAATCTTTTCTGATCTAATTCATGATTGTGTAGAGGTCTATATGGATGATTTTACAGTTTATGGTAATTCATTTGAAGAGGCATTAGAAAATTTGGAAAAAGTCCTTATAAGATGTAAGGAAACAAATCTTTCATTAAGTCATGAAAAATGCTTTATGATGTTTACTGAAGGGATTGTTTTAGGATATCATATTTCAGGAGATGGAATTAAAGTTGATAGATCAAAAGTTGAAGTCATCTCTAAGTTACCTATTCCAAATTGTCAAAAAGATATTAGAAGTTTTCTTGGGTTTACTGGATATTATAGAAGATTTATTGAAAACTTCACCAAGATAGCATCTCCGCTCTTCAAATTACTTACAAAAGACTGTGAATTCAAGTGGGATCCTGACTGTCAATCTGCATTTGAAACTCTAAAAACAAGAATATCTGAAGCACCCATTCTGAGAGGGCCAAATTGGAAACTTCCTTTCCATATTTCTACAGATGCTTCAGATACAGCTCTAGGAGCTGTGTTGGGTCAAAAGGATTTAGTTCCTTATGCCATTTATTACACCAATAAAAATTTGACTCCCACTGAGTTAAATTATACTGTGACTGAAAAAGAGTTCTTAGCCGTTGTTCATGCAATTAACAATTTTAGACATTACATAACTGGCTATGAAACTTTTGTCCATACTGATCATTCTGCAATTAGATATCTCATGAACAAACATGTTACTAATGGCAGAGTCACAAGATGGCTTTTACTTTTACAAGAATTCAATATTACTGTGTTAGATAGACCAGGAAAACAAAATACAGTAGCTGATTTCTTGTCTAGAATCCAAAATACTAACGAAGATTCTCCCGTAGAGGATAAGTTTCCAGATGAATATCTGTTTGCAGTAACTACTAAAACTCCTTGGTATGCAGATATTGCTAACTATTTGGTTACAGGGAAGCTACCTCCACACTTATTTCCTATGATAAAAGGAAAATCATTCAGGAGAGTTCAAAGTATTCATGGATTTCTAATGAATTGTTCAAAACAGGGCTAGATTGTGTGATCAGAAGATGTGTTCGGGAAGATGAAATGCCTGACATCCTTAAGGCATGTCATGATGAACCGTGCGGTGGACACTTTGCTGACAAGAGGATAGCCTATAAAATCCTTTCTTTAGGATATTATTGGCCTTCTCTCTTCAAAGATGCAAAACAATATGTTAGAAGGTGTGACAGCTACCAAAGAGTTGGGAGACCAACTCTTTCAAATGAAATGCCATTACAGCCACAGGTACTCATTAAACCCTTTGAGAAATGGGCTTTAGATTTTCTTGGACCTATTAATCCACCATCTAAACAAAAGAAGTATATATTGGTTTGCACTGATTATGTTACTAAATGGGTAGAAGCCAAGGCATTGCCTTCTGCCACTGAAAATTCAGTTGTTCAATTTCTTTTTGAGGATATTTTTACTTGTTTTGGTGTCCCAAGAGAAATTGTGACAGATCAGGGAAGTCAATTTACCTCTAACTTGATGGAGAAGCTGATGGAAGAATACAAAATCAAGCATAGAAAATCTATTGCATACCATCCGCAAGCAAATGGTCAAGTGGAATCCACAAACAAATTTCTTGAGAGCATCATCACCAAAACTGTTCATCTCCACAGAAGAGATTGGGCAGAAAGGCTTCCTGAAGCCTTATGGGCCTATAGAACTACATGGAGGAACACAACAGGACATTCTCCCTATGAACTTGTTTATGGGAAAGAAGTCTTGCTCCCCATTGAGTTCCAAGTCAAGACCTTCAAGATGGTAGTTCAGTTGGGGATGAGTCTATCAGAAGCCCAAAAGCACAGAATGGAGCAGCTAAATGAGCTAGATGAAATAAGACAAGATGCAATTTTAAGGACCGATCTAGTTCAGTACCAAAGAACTAAGTGGCATGACAGATATATCAAAGAGAAGAAGTTTCAAAAGGGAGATTGGGCGTTACTGTTTGATTCAAAGTTTAAAGACTTCAAAGGAAAATTTCAAACTCATTGGCTTGGGCCATATGAGATTGATGAAGTCTTTAGCAATGGAGCAGTTCGAGTCAAGACTATTGATGAGTTTCAAACTCCTCTCATTGTGAATGGCCACCGATTGAAAATTTATCATAAGCCACTCTCAAAAGAGGACTTTGTCAAAATGTTTCAAGAGAATTCTGCAATGAGACTGGTGGAGAAGAATTCTTCTCCTCCATCAGCCTAGTCTTTGTTTCTTTCTGACAAAAAAAAAAAAAAAAATGTGTATAAGCCTGAAAACCAATCTCAGATTGGCGGTCTTATACAGAAAATATGGAGTGAAAATCAGGGACACCTGACACTCTATATTTTCCAAAAAAAAATCTCTTTCTCTCCATCTTCACTCCACCTCACTTGTCATTTCCATCTTCACCTCCATCTCATCTTCATCTCCATTCCACTTCACTCCATTCCATTTCCATTTCATTCCATTCCATTAATAAAAGTCCCTCTCAGGACTATTTCATTCAGTTAGTTGTTTTTCTAACTAAATTTGTGCAGCAAAAAGGGGAGTTGTCTTAGTTTCCGCAGCTGGGAACCGTTTCCGCAGCTCGCACCAGTTTCCACACCTCGAAATGATTCCGCAGCCAGCACACTCTGTCTCCACAGCAGCACTCTGTTTTCAAAAGTCACAGTCAGAGGTATCATCATCACCAAGAATAGCAAGGATATGAGGCATCTGCAAGATCAAAAAGCAATAATGGATCAGCAACCTTAATCAACAAATGGGGAACTTATGAAGGTATGATCAAAATCTTTTCCAAACAACAATTTAATGTCATTTTATGCATAGTTATTAAATCGTGGAAAGAGCCACTAAATGCAATGATTCGGCAAGATCATCCCATTCCTCCTCCACGATAATCCACCTCATACCTTTCTAACGGTTCCATAATCACTCTTAATTCAAACTCGCTATGGGGCTGCGCTTTCATTTATTGGCCGTACCTCCGTGACATAACCCAATGTACCACGACTCTCCTTACCATCATTTCTGCAGCCAATGCTGAGACGTGTGCGTAAGCCACCCGACTCTAAAGGATTCGGCCGTTATTCCGTCCACTTATCACTCCATTTCCGCATGCGTTGAACTCATTTCTCGTGTTTTTCTTCTACTCCCTCGTACTCACACTATTTCCACTCTCATTTCTGCCGCAAACTCCACAGCTCTGTTTCAAACCCCGATTGCAGTTCTGCAATACGCCTTGCATTACGTTACGGCTACTCCACTTACAGCCGTAATCCACCTGTTTTTCCCGTGAGCATCCTCCTTGAGCATCCACACACAGTCAAAGCTTTAGCCGAAGTTGAGAGCCGAAGATGGGGAAGCTGCTTAGAGTTGAACCTGAGGGTCCGAAATATTTAGAAGGGTATCCACAGACGAAGGAAGCATTAAAGAAGGCAAAGTGGTTGAAGTTTATTCAAAAATTCAGAGGGTATAATAAGGAGGTCACGAAAGCATTTGCTCGATCCTTCAATGGACACACCGTGGAAGTTGGGGACCTGAAATTCACAATAACGGAGAATACCATAGCAACAGCAACCAGTTTACCACAAGAGGGAGACAGATGGTTTAAGAACAGAGGGCTGGAAGATCAGGGATGGAAAGACATGCTTAAGAAACCAGGTATGGACACTTCAATATTCACTAAAGGGATTCCTGTGCATGTAATTAAGGAAGAATGGACTGCATTGTTATTACTTGTTCAAAAGTTTATCACATGTGAGGGCCGCTTTGGCATTATGTATATGTACCATGCAAGGATTATGATGAATTTCACGGAAGGCCATGCCCTCAATTTACCCCACTTTCTGTTAGCAAGCCCAAAGAAAATGAGTTCCACTGTCCAAAAGAATGTAGGCCATATTGAACCCCACTTGTATCATCACGGGTTCATTAAAATTCTCATAGAAGAGCAATTGAAAAATAACAAGGATACATGGGAAAAATTTCTAATCAGAAACCATTTCCAAGAGGTGACTGAAGCCTCCATCAGTTCCCCTAGAATCCCAAAAAGAAGTAGGAGAAGAGAAAGAAATGTTGCAGCCCAAGATCCTCCTACAGTGGAAACTCAAGAAATTGCTCAAGAAGAAGAGGAAGAGGGAGATAAAACCAAGAAACAGAAAAATGATAAAGGGAAAACAATTGTTCAAGAATCATATCCATCACCTGAACCTTCAGTAGAAGAAGACTCTCAAACCTTGGCTGATAGACTAGCAAAACTTCAAGCTACTGCCCTCTCAAAGAAGAAACAAAAAGAAAAACAGGGTGCCCAGCAAAAGAGCATTAGTGCACAAGTGAGAAGAAGCAGTAGACTTAAAGAAAAAATGAGTGTGACTAAAGGAAAACAATCACATTTCATTGATTTGGGAGAAGGTACACCTAAAAAGGCTCCAACTCAGCTTGAGCTTGAGTCGAGTCCTCCACGTGTTGAGACCACTCCTCCACGTGAAGAGAGCCCCTTCCAGCCAGAACCTCAAACAGAATTTGATTTTGAACATAGCCCAAAAAGAACACCTGAAATTGACCCTGACCAGCAGGAGGTATACAATTATTTGGAGACCTTGGAGCAATCAGTTGCAGGTCCAAGCACTATATTGCCCCTTGATGAACAGGTCCAATCTTTAAAACAGGAGGTGTTTGAGCTAGAAGTCCTGAACCGGCATATTAAACAAGAAAACGAAGCATTGAAAGAACAAATCAAGGTGGACAAAATTGTCCATGACAATACCATGCTTCACTTAGGACTCTGGCAGAAGAAGAAAAGAAAATGTAAGAAGCTGAGCAGGGCATTGATCAATTTGAAATTCAAGTGTTTAGTCAGAAAACCAAGGACAATTTTGGCAGCAAGGAGAAAGAGAAGAAGGCTAGATGTTTTGGCAGAAGCATCTGAGCACATGGATTGAAAAACAATGACAAAGTTTTGGTTGCATGAGGACTTGCAACACCTTCACAGTGGGGGTATGTTGAGCCTCAAACCTGCACTTCTTCACACATCTTCTCGGCCTCCTTTTCCTATTCATTTCCTTCTTTTGCCACTCATTCCCTCCATCAAATTGCTCAAATCATTGTATTTTAGGACTTTTTACATGGTTTGCTAATTATGCTAATGACTGTTGTTGGTTTAGAATTTTGGTTCAAAGTGCTGCGTTTCCGCAGCTGATCCCAGTTTCCACAGCCAACCCCAGATTCCGCAGCTATTTTATTAAATGATATGTTCCAGGTGTCCTCAGGGAAGAAGAGCCACATGGGCAAGTTCGTGGAACCAAGGACATGGTGTGTATCCTGCCAGCTCACCCAAACCGGCCATAAAAACCCGTGGTCAACAAGGAGGCAAATACGGTCAACAGAAGTCATTAGCGGTGGCACGACTCTGCGTGTTCTGTTTTGGAGCATGTGAAGAAAAGGTGGCATATTCCTCAGCCACGAAGACAGTGGGAAACACGAATCCAACAGAAGATTGAATGCCCACAACGACCGTTGCCTAAATCTGAGGACACAGCCAGATTACGTGTTTTTACACAGCTGTTTGAATAGCTTAGTTTTCGTTAAGTTAGTTTGCTTTCCTCCGTTATAAATAAAGCGTCTTTGAACGCTGGATAGTTAGTCATTGATATAATCATTTTGTAATTTTGAGCTCCCCACTGTACTTGACATTTTGATGATTAATACATGAGAAGACTGTTCTGTTTCTAAGCGTGTAACTGCTTTTTGGATTGGCTAAAGTAGGCAGAGGGCCCCTGTTTGCAGCAGCCACTGTACAGTAGTTTTACTTTTAATTTCCAACATTTCTTTTTTTCTTGTTTCATGTATAATAGCTGTACAGATGTCTTTTAATTGCTACACTTTCAACATGTATAATAGCTGTACATAAACTTTGAATTCTGCCGATTTACATTTCTGCACTTTTGTTCATGACTGATCAGTGTGTTATGCAGGTTTCTTAGGCGAGCCCGGGACAATTTTCTTTCTTTTCTTTGTACAACTAGTGGCATGTGTGATCATCTTGTCTAGGCTGCTGACCTTTATTTTTCTGCAGTTTGATTTTCATTAGTATCATTTCTTTAACTTGCACTTTACTTTCTGCTCAGTAGTTATCAAGTTGTTCACCTATTGATGGTTCTTTTTCCATAATTCAATATCTTTATTGAGAGCCAAAATATCACTTAGTGCAGCTTGGTTTATTTTGCTTTAAGACTCACATTGCTAACCTGTTCATAATTGTTCTCACATGATTAAGAAAAGGTTAAAATGGTGTGATTTGTCTCACTTAGATTTCACATTGACTAGATTTTAATGAAGAGTTAAAATAGTGTAAAGTAGTATAAAGTAGTTGTTCTTGCTTTTCATTGAGTTAATATAGATTTCATTTTCATTTTCATCAGCAGCAGAGATACTAGGCCGATGCCATTAGTCCTTTATTTGATTTTAAGCTTTGATTTTATTTCAGTTATTGTTCAAGTTTCCTTTTAGAATACTCTTTAAGTTTCAAGAAATCACTTAGAAATCATCACAATCACCCACATTCACTCGCTTTATTACATCTCCATCACATCACATTAGGAAAGATACAATCAAAAACAAACTAAAAAGATAAAAACGACAAAAGATTAAGAAAACAGTTACCTAAGTACATATAGTACACCTCACTTCATCAGCTTACGAGCCTCGGGTTGACATTTAAGAGTTACAATTTAGACATCACTAAATTGACCAAACAATCTTCATGAGTAAGCAAGCTCATAGACACTTGATCGACTGCATCCCCAAGTGTGCTCTGAATGGTGTCTTCGACTCTGCTCTCTTGAAACCATTGTACCTATATTGCTAAGAGGCACATGAACACCTGCTATACCTAGAGACATGGCAACACTCATGGCAAGCAATCTGTCAGTTGAAAACCAAAATGAACTTGAGAATTGACTTGCAACATACCTTTGTGATTGATCATGAATGTTGCGTAATTTCTGCCAGGAGGTCGAGACTGACTGCCAAGACTACGCAAGGCACAGTCCAGGCTGATGGGAGGTTGACTGACTGCTAGAACTGCACAATGCACAGTCCATTCTAGATGCTGACTATTGGAATTGCGCAATGCGCAATCTAAGTTGGAAATGGTTGCAGGCTCAATGACTGCATTGTGCAATTTTCTAGGCCAGCAGTCATTGTCCCTTAGAATTGTGCAATGTAAGACTAGAGGACAGTCACTGGGCAGAAATGTGAATTTCCTGAGAGGAAGACATAGCCTTCCTTCTCAGGATTACACAATGCTTTCTTAGTGAGGCAAAGTCTGGGCCAGGCTACCCAGACTCGCTGGTGAGCAACTAAAAGTGAATGTGAATGTGGATGCATGGTGGTATTGAGTGTAAGCATGAGTGAATAATCATGCATGCAAATGGTGAATGAAAAATTCATAAAATGGAACAACATGCATGTGGGTGAGGCGAGTCACCAAATCATAAACCATTCGTGAAAACAGTTTCATGCATGCGATAGCAGTGAGATGTTAATGAAAAATGATACGGTGCTAGTACAAGCTAGTATATATCAAAATGACAACAAGTGCTCACTGAAATCAAGCAGACAACGTTCATACGAAGTGAAACACAACAAGTGCCAAAAATTCAACACAAGACATGGAAAATGGGCTTACCCCAAAACAACTGAGTTGAATGTGCCGACGGCTCCTAGATGTGATGTAGGATGTTAGAGTTGCAAGGTTGATGTGAGGAATGAGCTCTACAGTGTCTAGTTCATGAGTTTGATAAAATCGAAGATGTGACACGCATGCCACAAATCTAGGAAGAGCGACACTTGGTGGGAGGTTTCTAAAATGATCCTTGCATGTAACCTCCAACTGCCAAAAATAGATCCCTAAAACAAGGGATGCCTTTGCATGTTGCCTTGGGAGAAGCAACCCATGCATGCAAGTCTATTTTTCTCGGTCCCGAAGGGAACCGATCAACTTAGCTACACATGCAAGAGGTTGCTCAACTGCTAGGAGAAAATGTGCATTTCTGGCTGGGAGCTGGGCTGACTGCTCAGAAGATTTGCACAATTTCTGGGCCAAGTAGCTAACTACTGCCCAGATTTGCAAAAATTCTAGGCTGAGCAGCCCAGCTGGGAAGGATTGCAGAAATTTCTAGGTGAATCTTGCTCAGCAAAATTGCGTAATTTTGGGGCTCAGCAGGCTTCCAGTTAGGATTGTGCATTTCTGGAGGGAAGGCTGGTTGCCCTCCAGATTTGCACAAATTCTTGAAGGAACTGATCAACCTGCTGCTGGACCAAGTATGGATGAATAGTCTATGATCTGAATGCATCAAGGTTTGATCAACAGGCTGCCTTTCTGCAAGAAAATCACTGGAGCTTGTGTACTTGACGAAGAAAGACATGCTGTTGTGAAGGTTGGTAGGGAGGCTCCAAAATGAAGCTAAGGCAAAATTTTGGAGGGTGGTTGTAGCCGCTACAATAGGTCAGCGGATGGATCCAACTATGATTTAATGCAATAATCAGAGCTGTATCAAACTCTTTGAAAATCCAGTTTTTCATGATTGGTCCAAGCATATTGATATCTGATATCATCATCTCAGAGATTATGTATTGAGGCAGATTATGTTGTTATATTACATTCCCACGGAGGAGCAAGATGCTAACATTTTGACAAAGACATTGTCAAGATGTAAATTCGAGTTTCACAGAGAGAAGATTAGGGTAGCTAATAATCCATTTCTTGTTGAGAGGGATTGTTGAGAAATGGAAACAAGAAATTCTAGTTTAAGTTGTCTAGTGAATTAAAATGAGAATTAAAATCGAATTCTATTCTCATAGAAACTTGTAAATACTTAATTAAGTTTAATTAACTTTATTAGCTTAGGAATTTCGAGTTGGAAGTCTTTATGTAGTCATGTATATTTTCTCCCTAAGTTTTAGAGTCCAGTATGAGTTTAAATTCAGTTGGAAATTAGATCACTCAGTTTACTGAGTTAAGTTCAGTTAAATTAGTTCTAAATTGTTTTTGGAACTAATGGAGGACTAAATGTTAGTTGGTGCACTAATGCATCCACTAGTTCTACTCCAGTTAACTGAATATTTCCTCATGAGAAACTCATGCATGTCAGTTCAGAGAAAGACCCAGTTGAGACTAAAGTGCAAGGACAATGTACTATCAGTTGTATGATTTACTAAGTTGTATAGATCATGCATGTAATCAGGAGTTGGACCTAGTTTGGATTGTGTAGATTTGGATGCACAGGATTCCCATTAATATGGTTTATTTAGCCATAGGAATTGTGCAAGGAAATAGGGGCTTGGAGAGCTGCAGAATAGGCTAAGGATTTATCTTGAGCTTGCTTGTGAGCTAAGAGAGTTGAGCATACTTGTGCAGAATTGTTCTAGTGAGAACAAGATTTGTATCTTCACTCATATTTCTTATATATGTGATACAGATAGCAGGGTTTTGAGCAGTGGCTTTCCCCAGATACATCTTGTGTTATGTGCCATTGGTTTATATTCTTCTTGTTCCTATAGTTTTGATCGATCTATTGGCTTCCGCTGGTTGAAAGTAGAAGTAGATTCTTATCTTGTGCTTTAGTAAATCACATGAGCTTGTGAGTCTAAAGGATTTTCTACACATGGCCAATGGCTATTCCATAATTCGCGGATTCGACGGGGATCAAACCCACCTAGCTCGGTGGGCTGACCTGCCGACGAGCCACTCCATTCCCTGTTATATATTATGTTACCACCAAAAAAGACCAGAAGTCAACCAACCTATGCTAAAAATAAAAGTATCTACCAATTTCACGGGGGTCCCGTGAGGTTTTACCCCAGGACCTCCTCTAACCTCCAAATTTTAAATAGAGCACCATCAATGAGCCAACAACTACATTGTAAACTCTACCACTGAAGATTATTTATAAACACAACATTTTACAATCTGCCAAACAGTGGAGAGCATCGAGCATGAATTCCAATGCAAGTGGAACCCCGAGCGAGCAAGGAAACCAAGGAGAAAAACTCTTATGTAGGGAATATGCTAGGAATCTAAAAGATTCCCTACGGGCAAAATTTTCACAGTAACATAATCATGCCAAATTTATACTCAAACGAACCAGAATTTCACGAAGAGTCTGATGGCGTGATCAGTTTTTTGATTTGAGTGGAATAATTTTAGTCAACTTGCAGAGAGGAATCTTTGTGGAATCATGAGGAATCTAAAAGATTCCCTAAGGGCCAAATTTCGACAATTTGAAAACCAGGCTAACTTTATATTCATTTTACTTAGTGTTTCACGAGGAGCGAAGTGATGAAGTGTGATTTTCATCTGATCAACTGAATTCCAGTGAACCAACGAGAAGGAATCTTTGGGGAATCTTTGAAATTCCCAAGGGTCCAGATTTTGATGGTGGAAGAAAGGGGTCGAGTTTACAATCATTTGACATGATTTCACACTAGGAATTCAACGGTGTAGTCTATTTCTTCAGGAGAGTTGTGCATTTTCAGACCATCCATGGAAATGGAAGTATAAGGTGCCTTTTGTACATGTATGTAATTTTATTTTTGCTGAAGATTAATTAAAGCATTCTCCCCACTTTAAGCAGAACCCGGAGATGTAATCCACACCTAGTGAACTCCATTATTAACCTGTTGTGCCTTTGTTTCTCATGATTGCATTTCATTTCCAGTTATTCGATGTGTATGCATTTTATGGTTACATTCTCTTATATATGTGATTTTGAATGCTTCAATGAAGTAAAAATATCTGGATCATCATCATCCTCATTATGAGTTATTGGATTACCTATAACCATGCTCTTAATGGTCTTGCATTATACAACTAAGGAACTAAAACTTATTTGTAGGCTTCTATCCATGAGTTCTTTTTTTCTTTAATTGGCATCTAGCAAACGGTTCCATACTTTGCTTCATTTTGTCACATCCTTGATGGAAGCCCCTTTTTCATAACTTGCAATCTACCTAACTATCTTTACCAATAAGATCAATGTTTCTTCCAACTATGGACTACCTTAAATCTAAAATTTTGTCCACTCTAGAGCTTCTCTTCCTAAATCACCACCTCTCGATCTCCTTTAGCGATTTCTCTTTTATCACAAGTGATTTTTGGTTTATTATGAATGTTCATTACATCAATGCTTTTAGCTAAGCATAAAATATTCATTACAAAGACCACAAAATTTTCAATGGAGGGTATATTTGCCTTATCATTCTTGCATCAACATTGACTTAGGTATATACAATTTCAAGTTTCATTTTAGGCTAATATAGTGTTTATACAACATATGACCAAGATCATCATTAAAGTATATTATTTAAGGACCATGCCTTAGGGATGTTAATTTCACAGATTTATTGCATCTACATCTCGCGTGATACTTTATTCTTACCTTGATTTACTTATTCATGATTTTATTTTGTGTTTTCATCTCCTTCTCCTATGCTTTTCTTCCACTACTTCATTCTCTCTTCTTTTGTTTTTCGTTTTTCTATGCTTCTTATTTGCTACCTTATTCCTTTGTTTTTCTCAGTATCCTTGTATTTTCTTCATTTATTTATGGTTGTGAGTTT
This sequence comes from Pinus tabuliformis, assembly GCA_031772625.1. Lineage (NCBI taxonomy): Eukaryota > Viridiplantae > Streptophyta > Pinopsida > Pinales > Pinaceae > Pinus > Pinus tabuliformis. The sequence continues at coordinate 1,285,668,514 of CM062807.1, forward strand.
ACATTATACTTTCTTATTTTTATAATCATGTTGTTTAGATTTTCATCTTCCTCTATTTTCATTTTCTCTTACTTGTATATGGGTTTTTCCTTCTATTAAGTCCTTCCTCTCAACTTCAAGGTGTTCACCTTCTTCTCTCTTTCACTTCAAGTTGCAATGCACCTCTCTTTCCTCAACAATTCTTCCTTGCCCTGATAAGTATTGATTCAAACTTAAACAGGAACACAACAAATCACATATATAACCATAAATACATAGATGCAATAGAAATAACACTTCATTTCATTAATATCAAATACTGAAATATGCTTACAAACATAATGGAAATAAACTAGCTAGGGTGATGGTAGCTTATCTCGTAGAAGAGATGTGGTGGCTACATGCCTCTGAACTATGTTACGATGAAGCTCAAGGGCCTATTTATTATTTAACAAGGGAAAACCCTAAAAAACCAAAACCCTAACCTCGAGAGATGGAACACCAAGATTTTGTTGGCCCTGTTAGGGTAAGTTATCCAGCCAACTTCCCGAGGGCATAACTTGGTCATATTATCTTTGTTTGGCACATAGGATACCTTGTTTGAAAGATATCTCCGAGTACTACAGGATTTTTAGCAGTAAGCCCATAGATGGGGACCTAAAAAATGTCATTTAGGGGGTCAAAACTACTCCGGAAGTTCAGGACCCGAAAAACTGCTAAAAATAGTAAATGCTGCAATAAAGAAGGAATCAAATGAAACTGATAGAAGGTCTAGGTGGAATAGGTAGGTGGCCACCAATATCCACCTAGATCAAGTATCTTACCTAAGTTGTTTATTTCTATGAACTTGGTTTGTTGGTATTTATGGTCCTTATTCACCTTGGACCTTCTTTTCAAACTATTTGATTTTTAGGATTTAATAGCTACACAACTTATTTTTGTCACCATTTATCTCATCTTTTCTTCTTGTTTGTACTTTCCTCTATCATTTCTACTTCATACAAAGAATTCTAGAATTAGTTTACATATTTACAAATATTATTTGGATATTATTCATGATCACAAGTAGGAATTATTCTTCATACTAACCTTAATGAATACTTGTTATTTCAATATGCCATAATCATCTTTGGTTTTCTATGATCCTGTTTTCATATTTAGTCTTCTATGATCTTTGGTTTTTAGTCTCCATTTTTTATCTCCCTGATTTTACATCTTGTACTTGCAAAACATAAAACGTGTTGAAGTCCATATAAAAAAGTAACTGTCTATCAGAATACATGGGTCACTAGTTATTGTTTTCATCAGTTCTCTAGGAAATGCTTTCATGTAAATGGTTCATCATCCATTTTGCTTCACAAGTTTTCATAGATGTACTTTTTGTACAACCCACATCATCATCATCATCTTGGGTTTTTGGCTTACATATAACCATGCTCTCAATGCTCCTACACTATAATACTAAGAGGGTTGAAGGTGAAAAGAACTTTCTCTTAGAATGTATAGCATCTACCCATGTTAGATTTCAACTTCAAAAGATTTCTTATTAGGGGAATTTTGAGGTTAATAATGGGCCTAAAAAAAAATGTACTAACAAAATCAACTTTAAAAGAACCAATCAAAATGATGATGTCATCTTTAGGAGTAAATATTTTTGGATGGAACAAAAGAAAACTATTTTTGTTTTTAATTGTATTTTCGACTTATCTCCTTAGAGGTTTACTCAAATGTCAAGTGTAGGCACCCATTGGATTAAAAATTAAATTCCGAATCCAAAAAGTACCCACTCTACATACTTTTTACTACTCCTACACCAAAAGAAATCGAAAATACAGGAAAAGAATGTGTTTAGAAAAATGTTATTTTCTTGTATTTTCAATTTCTTGTGGTGCATTCTAGTTGAAAGTATGCAGAGTGGATGCTTATTGGATTCAAAAATTAATTATGAATCCAATGAGTGCCTACACTTTACATTTGAGTAAACCTATAAAGAAATAATCCAAAAAATACAATAAAAAAGTAGTTTCTTTTCTTTTCTTGTAAAATTTCATAACCCTAATTATATTATTTAAACTATCATTTTATAAATTTCCTTAGGCGACCCATTTTATACCTCAAAATTCCCTAATTGCAAATTACTAACCTCCTAACCTTCTTACTTAGTGAAACCATGGTGATCTTGGAACACTTCTCTCAATGCTTCTTGAGTATTGAAATAAAATTCTAAAGAACGTCAAGTAATCCCTTACCTTCTTAAGGTTTGATAGACTAAATTTGATCTCAAATAGATGTTCATCATCATCAAGGTTAATAAACCAAATTTGGCTTTCATTTTTTTCATCATCATCATCACTGTGTTGTCATCGTCATTATCATCACCATCGTCATTATCATCATTATTGTTGTCATCGTTGATGATGCAATTTTCATTATAATTTATATGTATTATATAAATAATAATAAAAATCAAAACTTTTTAATAATAACTATAAATACATGATATTATTATTCAAACATCATTATCATTATCTTCATACAAATTTCATTATAATCTATATTCATTATATATATAATAATAAAAATCTAAAATTTTCAATACTTAATATAACTATAAATATATAATATTATTATCATCGTTCAATTTTTATTATAATCTACCCCATTATATAAATAATACTAAGAATATTAATATATGATATTATTATCATAATTCAATTTTTATTATAATCTACTCCAAATATATAAATAATACTAAGAATCTAAATATTTTTTTAATGCATATGTCAATAATAAATATAACTATTGGTCAACTGTATTATTGATAGATTCATTATATTTTTAAATATAACTATCCGTAAACTGTATTATTGATAGATTCATTATATTTTAATGTGCGGAAAAAATTATTATTATTATTATTTAAATAAATTGATATATAAAATGTTTTTACATTCAATTTGTTATAGGATTGTAATTCCTTAATTGAATAGGATTGTAATTCCTTTCAACGATTGGACCTAAGAGAAGTCAATGATAGTTTCCACGTTAATAACGGTAACGGTTATACATGGACATGGTTGACTAACTGATTAAACGAATGGAGATACTTGTTAAGCAAAGTGTAATGTAATTTTGCCCACTCCTGAGCTGTAACTCATCCCACGCTCCTACCTGTTAAGATAAGCCATATTCGGTAACTAAAGGATTGTGAAAGAAAGGAAAAAGCGATGAATTTCATAATTTTGTGATGTAAATGTGAAATTTAGTGATGATGAATATTTTACATTATTATAGTAATAGGTATATTTTAATTTAATTATTAATAATTTATAAGAATTTTTTTAAAATATTTCAGAATATTTTTAGTAGTAGTTATAGAGTAAAGATTGAGATCTATCACAAATGTAGTTAGATTTTTTCTATTTTTTAATTAAATTGATTAATTAGAAAAAAATTGGTATATTGATATAAGATGATTTCTTTTTAATTGATGAGGAGTTGAGGGAGTGGGGAGCTAGGCAGAACCTTAGTCATCTCGGCCCTCCGGTTTGTCCCTCCTACTCGCGAGTTGTCTCGACATATCTTGGACTAGAGTTGTTCATCACTTGATGTCTTGCTGCGGGTTCAGTGTGGTTGGCTGCATCCTTTGAGGTTTCTATTGTCGTTGGTGTCTTTGCCTAGGATTTTGCTTGGTTCTCATTATCGCCTACACCTTTTGTCATCATATTTACCCTTTCTTTGGTGCCAGTTTGATGCTTGTTGGGTTGTGGCCAAGGTTTCTGTTTGGGCTTTTCTGCTCGCCGGATTTTAACCTCCCTATCCACTGCCCTTGTCACACTTATTGTGGCATCTATTATCATTGAGGAATGGCTTTTATGTTGGTGCTTGGGTGGGGAGGTCGGCCCTTTTCATTTTGAGGGTCAGTCTTCTACTGGTTTTATGCTAGTGCATAGGTGGGGCAGTCAACCCTTTTCATTCAGAGGGTCAGTTTGCTACCTTTGTCTTCCGTCGACCCTAGTGTTTCTGGTGGTAGCTATTCACCTCGATTTATTGTTGGGTGTTGTGGGGGCGGGGTTTGTGGTGGCTCCCTTGCTAATCATGTCGTGGAGATGGAAGTTGAGGGGGCGGGGTCAAGGCAACTCCCCTGCTGCTTTGGCCCTAGTTTTGTGCCTCTTTTTTCTTCATTTGCAGATGCTCCCGATGTTGTTGTGGTGAGATTAGTCTTTTGTTGTAGTTTCTTTGGGGTTTTTGGGGCTATTTGGGCAATTTGTGCCCACTTTTTGTTTAAGATTCGACCAATATTTTTTGTTGGGGTTTCTAGTTATTTTTGCTGCATCCTTTGAGGCTCCTTGGCGGGGCTATGTACCCTACATCGTTGTTGGCCTTTCGGTCTTTTTTATGGTTAGTCGCCAAGTGATAACTAATCAAATGCGTTCAACATATGCAAAATGTGACTTTGTTCCTCCTTTAGATGAATAAAATTATGGGTTTCTTTTATCAGTAAAAAAAAGTATTGTTTTTTAGATGTGGTATTAGTAAGTTACCAAATTGGCCTATGGTATTGTAACAAAGTCTATTTATATGTTAAAATATCCATGGTAAAATCAAAGTGAATCACCATGGTAAAAAATCTTATTACATGTTTTCTTAAATGTATATATGTTTAACTCATATATTAATTTTTTTTAAAATTGGTAATTTCAAAGCACTATTTTGGGTAAGACCCAAGATCAAATCACAACAACTACAACTATTCACCTAATTATCAAAATATTCAAATTTGTTTGCCCCTTCAGGCTTATAAAAATGGTGTAGTCTAACCTATAGACGAAATGGCCTTTATCAAGGTATTTTTTCTTATTAATTTTAATAAAAATCTAACATTTTTTTTTTTAACTCGAGTTTAAGTTGTTTAATCTGTAGAATTCGAGTGCCTTGGGAGGTTTTCAAGGTGTTGAATCCATTTATGCATTCAAAAATGCATTTTAAACCACAAAAAACCACATTCTTTTTTGAAATTGTTTTTCTAGATTCTCGTGAAAAAGTCTATTTCGTCTATAAGTTAGACTACACCTATAGAAATTAGTTGTCACGATTTTCAACATGTTCAAATTTTTGCCACACAGGTTAACATGTTTCCAAAAAATAGATCTTAAGTTGGGGGGGGGGGGATTAAACCCTCTAGCTACCACTCAAGCTATTGTCATTTAACCATATATTATTTTCTTATAAATAATAATAATAATAATAATTTAAAATAAAATTATAATTTATTTAAATTTTATATCTTTTCTTGAAGTGTGATATATTATGAGGTAATTGTTTTAATGCTTATCAACATTTTTAGTGATTTAATTTATATTATTGTACTAGTATAATACTTATTATATTTATTACGTTGAAAGATGTTGTCCAACCAGTATGGAAGATATGTTTTTTTTTAAACTATGGTTCACGGGTCACTGAGTAGCCGCTACATCCACAGGTAATAATCCGAGTAGATCCACGGAAGGGATCTACCAGTCAACTTATCTAATCAGGCCTAACCCCAAGGGCATCGAGGAGATTTGACCCCGTGACCTCCCAATAGGAAAGTACTTAGCAACGGGAACTCAACAAATTGAGCTATCCCTTGGGGTTATATGAAAGAGATGTCATAATATAAACATAAAATTTTTGACACAGTCAAGTAAAGATATAATATAAATAATAATTTACCGTTGGTGGTTTTTGGGCTCTGGGTTTTGCTGATCCATGGAATTTGCTATGATGAAGCTTATTTAAAGGCTTGAGGAAATCCATTGTGGAATGCAAGAGTACCAACTTAGAGCCATCATAACTCCAGCCTTGATCCCTCTCAACGCTTGATAAATCCGAATTTAAAATAAATTTATGTTGTTTATAATGTTATGAGATATATATTATTAAATATTTTTAAAATGAATTTATGTTGTTTATAATGTTATGAGATATATATATATTATTTACTTTATTAATATTTAATATTGACAAAAATATGTAAATTTTTATAAATTTTTATCTTCCCGTTAAATATTTATGATTGAAAACAAACCAATAACTCATATGATAATTTATTTATTTATTTGTTTTCATCACTCTAGTAAAATTTTATGGAGTCATCTAACAAGGTGGAGGAATTGCCCAGATGGCCAAAAGTGGCTAGAATCTGGGCAAAAAAATTTCAAAAAATCTTGTAGAGGCAATGTTTGAATCGTGTTTTTGATGGTGGAAATGGATTCAACACCATCAAAAACGAATAGTACACCTAAAATTTTGAAGTTTAACAACTGTAACTTGGATTTACAAAAATCTTTGCCGGATTTTCTCTAAATATGACCAGAATTTCCATAATTTTCCGGGAAACTCTTCCACCTCGTTAGACTACGTGCAAATTTTATTAATAATCTTTTTTTATTATATTCCATCTTAAAAGAAATTCCAACATAATTTTTTGGTTTGTATGTTAATAGTTTTGAAGATGTGTCCATATGGAAGTGTCACATGTTTCTCATTTCGATTAAAATATGATTGAAGTGTTAATTATAAAGATCCAGTGGTTGACAAACTTTCATATATACCACTTAATGATTTTAATGATTAATACTATTTTTATGACATTTTTTTTAGATAATTTTAGCTTTTACGGGTGGTTTCTCTTACTCATTATTTTATAGTTATTTGTGATGATTGCTATGATATTGTATAGAGAAGGTTCAGGGTTGTGTTTTAGTGTTCTGATTTTTTTTTGGTAATTTTATTTGGCATAGTTTAATTTATAGATGAAATGACATTTTTTAGAGCATTTTTCCTGGTTAATTTTAACAAAATCTGGAAAAAAAAATTAAAAAATTGAGTTTAAATTGTATAATTTGTAGAATTTGAGTGCCCTGGGGTTTTTGAGGGTGCTAAATCCATTTATGCATTAAAAAATGCATTTTAAACAATACAAAATCACAAACTTGCTTGAGATTGTATTGTCATATTCCAATGAAAATACCATTTCATCTATAAGTTAGACTATGTCATTTTATTTCGATAATGTAGTATACCTAGGGGGATAATATGGGATACAAAGGGAAGTACCCAAGGGAATAATGCAATAATGGGATGGGCCGTAGTAATAAATAAGGTGGTTAACCTGTATCATGTAAGGGACCACAAGTAGTTAGCAATAATGTAATAAGTCCATGGTATTAGATAGATGGTATTGAGGGGACCATGGTATTATATGTATGAGGCCTATATAGAGGCTAAAGACTCCCCAGTGAGAGATGTCAAGGATTATTGTATGAACAGGCATATGGCTTGTGGAGTGTTCTCCTTTATTAAGGAGTGAATGTATGGTGTCGCCCTACCTTAAGGGTTTGATCAATAAAAAAACATTTCTATCTATAATCAGATTTTGTTATTTCTTGGGTATATTTGTATTTTCATATATTTTTATATCAGATCTATAACAAGTGGTATCAGAGCACTTTCTTGGGCAAAGTGGAGAATTTTTTTATTTTTTTTACCGGAATTTTTTGTTTTGTTTTTGGGGTGGCAAGTTTGCAAATTAGATCTATATGTTTTGGTACAAAATCTGCAGAATCTAATTAAAAAACTGATTTTTTGATGAAAAAATATTCAATTTGAAAAAAAAAATCAGTCGAATCGGAGTCCGAATGAAGGAGATCTCGCTGATTTAAAAATCAGTGGTGTTGCAGACATTTTTTCAGGGCGATGAGTTTGCAGATCAAATCTGTATGTTTTGGTGCAAAATCTACATAATCTAATTGTATATCTGGGTTGTTGGTGAAAAAATACCCAATTTGAAAAAAAAAATCGGCCGAATCAAAGTCCAAATGAGGGAGATATTGCTGATTTAAAAATCAATTGGGTTGCAGAAATTTTTCGGGGCAATGAGTTTGCGGAGCAGATCTGTACATTTTGGTGCAAAATCTGCAAAATCTAATTGCAGATCTGGATTGTTTGTGGAAAAATACCCAAGTTCAAAAAACAATCAGCCGAATCGGACTCCGGATGAAATAGATATCGTTGATTTAAAAATCAGTTGGGTTGCAGATATTTTTCAAGGCGGTGAGTTTGCGGAGTAGATCTGTACATTCTGGTGCAAAATCTACAGAATTTAATTGTAGATCTGGATTGTTTGTGAAAAGATACCCAAGTTAAAAAAAACACCAGTCAAATCGACGTCCAGATGAGGGAGATATCGCTGATTTAAAATCAGCTCTTTTTTCAGAAATTTTTTGTGACGGTGGGAGAGTTGCAGCGCAGATCTGAAATTCCAGTGCTTGGATCGATATTTCTACCACACGGGAAGATGCAAAATGGTTTTTCCATTTCCGAAAATAGGTCATAATATGGATTCTAAGCAATATTGACAAAATTGAGCCATTTCAAATCTTCGCCAAGTAAGCGCTTTGTTTTCAAAACCCTCTTCATGGCAGTTCTATGTTTTACAAGAAAAGATAATGGTCCTACTATTGAAGAATTCATAAAAAATCAAAAGTTAGTATGGGGAAAAAAATTGGAAATTTTGGGTAGTGAACCAATTTAAAGATGAGGTGGTCACACGGTAGGAATTACTTAACAAAAAACAGTTGTACAACCTTTCAGATGAAGAATTTGAAAAATTACTTTTAGACAGATGGTCTCATGCCAGAAAACAAGATAATGAGAAACATGTGGGGTTATTTCCTACTGGTATCTCCTTATTGTAGGTTCATGGATTGCTTCAGAAGGAGAAGATCATTGTGTCTATAAATCCTAGTTGCAAGCAGAATCTTATAAATGTCAATTTGACAAAAAAATTGCAAGTCCCAGCAAAACAAATGGAGCACACACAGGTTAATAATGAGGAGGTGCAAGTTTATAAAGATTTGAAGATTTCTATGGACAAGTATGTATTGCATTCTAATTTTTATGCTTCAGATATGGCTAATGTGGATGTTGTTTTGGGATACCCTTGGATGGAAGCGGTGGGTACTATCAATATTAATATGCAGAAGAAATTCCTGAAGCTCTGGTATAAAAAGAAAAAAATTACATTACAGGATATTTCCATCAATAAACAGGTAGAGTCCATAGAGGTTGAAGCAGAAGATGTTCCAGGGACTGACATATCAAATGATAAGCCACTGATGGTTGACAACCAAACACAAACGTCAAACCAGGTACCAGAAAAACAGGTAGAGTCCAAGGAGGCTAAAGCAGAAAATGTTACATCGAATGAGGACTCAGTGGTTGAAGTAATATTGGAAGATAAGAAACAACAACAGGCACCACAACATGTACCAGATACCAATTAGACTCCATTAGGTGGTGAATTAAAGAAAGATACACCGTTGGTTAACACTTCAGCATATCACCACCCACATCACCTCGCAAGAAAACAACCAACAAGATGGCAAAGAATTAACCATAGGGACAACAACCCCTGCATGACAGATAGAGAGGGGCGATGATCCACCTACTACGCATCAACACAAAAGAGCCACCAGGGTCAACCTCCATCTCAAGCGAGTGAGGCACCAGCTAGATTGAGAGCTCACCTTTCTCTGGGATGGCTAGATGCACGTGCATGGTACTAGTGGACTACTCTTTTGAGTAGATCTTATTATTTGTGTTCTTCCCGTGTTTCAGGGACGAAACATTTTAAGGAGGGTGGAATGTAGTATATCTAGGGGGATAATATGGGGTACAAAGGGAGGTACCCAAGGAAATAATGCAATAATGGGATGGGCCATAGTAATAAATAAGGTGGTTAACCCGTATCATGTAAGGGACCACAAGTAGTTAGTAATAATGTAATAAGCCCATGGTATTAGATAGATGGTATTGAGGGAACCATGGTAATGACCCATGGTATTGTGTGTATGAGGCCTATATAGAGGCTAGAGACTCCCCATTGAGAGATGTCAAAGATTATTGTATGAACAGGCATATGGCTTTTGGAGTGTTCTCCTTCCTTAAGGAGTGCATTTATGGTGTTGCCCTACCTTAAGGGTTTGATCAATAAAGAAGCATTTCTATCTATATTTAGATCTTGTTATTTCTTGAGTATATTTGTATTTTCATATATTTTCATATCAAATCTATAAAATGTAAATTTTACCTTTTGGCTACCATGTTTTTAATGATCCTTTTAATATGATGACCTCCTTGTCAGTGATACTATCTTGTATAGTGTTTTATATTAACACTTAATTCTCTACTTAGAACTATGAGTGATATTTTACCTACATTAACTTGTATTTCATAACAAGTCACCATGCACAATATTTCATTTATTCACTAACATAGTCACATGATTAAAACTAGCATCATTTTTTACTCTTTTTTAAAGAATGGTGTTAATTGATATATATTAGTTACTTTAATTATGTAGTTTTTCTAGTTGAAAATCAATATAGTAGGTACGATTAGTAGATTTTTGAATTAAAATATCAATATAATTTTATTGAAATATCTAAGATATTTAGTATAGTTGACTATGTTGAACTGCTTTGACTATGGTTTACCATTATTGATTATATTTGACCATGTTTGGTTATGGTTGACTTTAGTTGGCCAAGGATGATTATATTTAACCCTGTTGACTTGGGTCAACCATGGTCTACTTTGGTTGACCAAGGTTGACTATGTTTGACTATGGTTTATTGTGGGTGACGATGGTTGATTATAATTGAAATTTGGTTGACTACCATTGACCATGTTTGAATGTTGCTAACCATGTTTGTACATGCTTGATTATGCTTGGCCATGATTGATTTTGATTGAATATGGTTGGTCATGGTTTAATATGGTGGAGAATGCTTGACCATATTTAACTATGGTTCAACATGTCCAACTAAGGGTTGTTGTATTTAATCATGGTTGACTTTAATTGAACTTAATTGACTATGGTTTATTAGTTTGACTATGTATAACAATGTTTTCATGTGGTGGACCATGGTTGTGTATAGATTAGCTATGTTTGGCCATGGTTTTCCATAAATAAACATGTTTTGTTATGACTGACCATGTTTGACTATGGTTGACCATAGTGGACCAAGGTTGTCTGTGGTTGAACATGGCTAATTGTATTTGACTATGGTTGAATATGGGTGAATGTGTTTGAATATGGTTCACTTTAGTTGACTATGGTTAACTCTAATTGACAATGGTTGAAAATGTTTGACTATATTTGACCATGTCTAATTATGGTTAGCTTTAGTTGAATTAGGTTAACCATCGCTGAATTCAATTAACCATTTTTTTTTATTGTTGATTGTAGTTAATCATGGTGACTATGGTTAATTATGGAATATTATGTTTGACAATATTTTACTATGGTTTCCTTTGGTTGACTTTGGTTTTAATATGTTTGGCCATGGTTATTTATGATTGAACATGGTTGACCATATTTTACTATGATTTATTGTGGATAACTATGTTTGACCATTTTTAAATATGGTTGATTTTGGTTGGCCATGGTTTGTTATGGTTGACCTTGTTTTATTAGAATTGATCATGTTTGACCAACTTTGACTATGATTGACCATGACTGACTTAGATTTGAGGCCCATTGTGCTATCCTCCAACCTTTAAAACTCTCATTTTCTCACATTAATTTGCATTTTTAACCATAATATACTTAGTAGGAAGACTAAAGGGTGCTTGTCATATTTCATGGCATAATGTGATTAATATGCATGCAAAAGAATCATTTTTGGAGATATTTACTATGTAGGTGCTGATTGAAGACATCTAGAGAGAATATAGGGGGGATTTTCCACTACATTAACTCTCTAACTCGCCTTGAGATCAAAGGCTCCTCACCAACAACTCGAATTCACTAGCATTCAAGGAACTGAAGTGCATGTGAAGATCCAAGGGAACCAAATCCGCCAATTTCGAGATTTTGGAGGGAAACAATCCTCCTTTCAAGGGAGTTGCCCTCAGCTACTATTTGTATGGATAAACAAGCCTAAAGGCTCATTAGGATTCAAAATTTTGTAGGAGATAGGAGTAACTATTAAGAGCCTAGTGCTTAGTACTATTATTTTCATCTTTCATATGATGTATGTGACTCTCATTTTCTGTCAATGAAAAGTTTATTGTTTGCCTACATTTGAGTTGACTTTGGAGAGTTGAAACCCTTGGGTTTGGGTCCAACCCATAGGCTTTAGTCCCTCTTGTGTATTCTCTCCTTTTTTTTGTTCCATTCATTGCATTTCTTTCCTTGTTTAAGTAGGAGTTATATTACAAAAATTGTAGTTGCAGGTTCGACCACTACCTTTCTTTTGGGAAGTGTGGCTGGAAGATCTACAACAACAAGCCAAATACATGTGTTTATGATTTCTTAGAAATTTATTAATATTTGGATTGAAACTCTTCTACATACTTGGTTTTTGCAACTTAGAAAGTTAGTAGCATTGATTTGGTAATTAGAGTAGGTATATGTTAGAGTAGATATTAAAGAAATAAAATTAAACTCATCCTTTCCACTTTGATTCTTTTTTTGGTCAAATAAGAGTGGAGCTTTCTATTAACTGCAAGAAAGGTTACATATGTTACATGGCTTTACAAATCGAAACCCTCGACCTGAGGCTTACAATTTAAGTCACCATCCATGATCCAACCCGATGGCCATACGATGGGACCCCCAGTGATGGTCTTTACCTGCTTTACGGATCCGACAAGGTAAATAAACAGTCCAAGTGTAAAACTGTGGGTTCATTTTTGGACCTAGTCTCCTCCTAAGTTGAAACCCGATGTCCTTTCAATCAAGCTCCCATGAGATCCAATGGTCACGAGCACTCCTTTCCACTTTGATTCATTTTGTTGCAATATTGATCATTTAATGCATGTATCAGATTAGTCTGCGGGGATTGTTATTGACTTGCATGGGTTGGCACACTCATCCAAGTCCACCTAGGCAAGTCCACCTTCCTCATGGACACCTCATACTGCTCTCAAACTTTTCCATGCGATCACCCTTACAAGGCAAATGAAGGACACCGTGAGCATGAACTTTTGTGCAAGATAGGCCCCTAAGGGGTAATAGGCCTGGAAAAAGGTCTCCCACACCATTCATTCACCTTCATCCACCTTCCTCCACCTTCAAGACACCATCCTTGTCCTCATAAAGCTCTCCGACCCAATCTTGTAGCAAACCAGGGCCTCCTGTAGCACTTCTTGTAGTAGTCTTATAGCACTACTTAAATCCAACCAGATTTTCACTAAACCTTGACTCTTGCATTTTGAAGTTGAATAATGCCCCCTAGGAATTAATTTTGTAATTAATTAAGATTCCAAGACCACTCCAACCCCATCTTTTCCTCACTGCAAACACAAGACAATAAGGAGAATTAGACTTAGTATTTTTGAATTCCATAGTTGTGTTGAAGATTGAATTCTGCGTTTTCAAGCAAGTTATAATTAGATAAATGTTTCATTCAAGTAGATTATTAATTTGATTAGTGTGAAATTAGAGTAGCATGGTTTACTTCTGCAACTAGAATAATATATTCCTTTCATGCAATTACAACTAGACTTTACATTTAATGAGTAGCATTTTCATTTATGTAGTTAGAATCATGTTCATTTCCTTGCAATCATGATATTATTTCACCAGAAATTTTCTTTGTAGTTAGCTAAAGGAGTGATCTATAAATACCTTGATATGATATAATGATTGAGGGTGACATGAGTAGAGCTTAACCTTTTGTGCAATAGAATTGTCACCTCTAAGTTTGTATGAACTTCGGGTTGTGTTGAGGACCAAAAATGTCTGCCTCAATATTGGGGGATAACCACCCGGTCTGGACCTTAAAGCAGCTCCTTTTCCATTTGGAGTAGTGGCTCCGACTGGTTTAACTAGGTCTAGTTACCTTTTCTCTATCGCTATTGGTTTAAGATATGTCTTTAACTACCAATAGACAGGGATATCAGATCACTTCTTCTTGCTGATCGGGCAAGAGAATGACCCTTAAGCTAATTTGGGTTCAACCAAGCCACAACTAAAAATTTGTCTCCTTGAGAAGAAGACTTAAAAGAATGTAGAATTAATCTAAATCTAAAATTATTTTATAATGCAAGCAAAACAAACTAATCTTAATCCCATCTCAATTAGGAAAATATAGATCTAACCCAACTAAGAGCAAGATAATTAAATGATAAGGATTTAAATATGTTTGGCTTTTAGTTAATATCAAGCTAATGAAGTAATTCAATTAACTGACATTTGTGAATACCGAAACACATCCTATTGAGACCTCTTAACTGAAATAATAAACCAACAACACTCAGGAAGTAATTCACAAAAATGATATTGATTGTCAAATAAGTAAATCTAATAATTAAACAATAATATACGGAAATAGTTCACACTACATCATTATTTAATAAATCAGTTTTGTAAGACAGATTTTTGAGTAAATAGTTACTTAGAAATCAGAATTTAATCCATAAGAGTAGAGATATATAATAACAACATTGAGACAAATTATTCATATTGACAAAAGTTCACAAACATGAATAAAATGACACATTCCTGTTATCATAAAAATGAAACTAGTATTTGAAACAGTAGTATTAGAAATACCAATTTATTGAATCCATTTCTCTGGCCCTGGTCTCCAACAGTCCTTTACATTGCTTGAACTTCTGCTTTCAAAACTAGAGCTTCAATAGTGCAAACTCTGCCTATCATACATAATTCAAGATACAAAGGAAAAATCTTCAATAATCCTCATATCTGAGTTTTTCTCTCCTCCCTCCTACTACTCTAAATTCCTATTGCAGAAGTGCTTTTATAAGTCCAAAATTGCAGAGGAGAGCAGCCCCTAATTACATTCTGTAATCTGTCATTTATAATATTTCCAAAGGTATTTTTGAGAGGAAAGTTTGTTGAAGAAAAATCTGCCCAATCAATTTTATTTGCTCAAAATTCCCATCTTTAATTGTTGGAGCATTCTCATTAATTGAGATCCTTCTCTCCATATCTCTTTTACTGTTTTTTTGCAAAAAAGAAATCAAAATAAATTAAGATGTAACAACAAAATCAAGATGTCATTTCTGGCATTAAAACAAATCCAATCAAATGCAATTAATTAATTGAAAAAGAAATCTAAGCTTTCTATTGATGCATATAATGATTTTAATTGACCAATGATATTATTGATGAATGAATCTGCAATTAGAAGAGGCTTGGACAAATGAAAATGAAGAAAATAAAATTCAAAAAATTGATTTTGTTTAAAAATTCGGAGCTTGATCTTCTGCCTGTTTTTAGACCTAATAAATGACTAAATCTGTTAGTGAAACCTCTTCAGAAATATTCTCCTTGATCTTATCTTTCCAATGAGCCGTCCTTGGCCACATTTGGCCAAGTAAAACTCAATCTATGAACCTCCAAAATTGATGGGTCAAATCTGGCATAATTTTGAAAATTTTGTTGCTAGGCTAAAAATAAAAATTTTAATTAAAAAATCTAATCCTAAATTAGACTCTAATTATCTAATAATTAATTCTAATTTAATTGTTAATTATAAACTAAACTAATTATTTAATAAACTATTTACTAATTAATATTAATTTAACTAATTAAAATATATAATTAACTATTTATAAAGAAATTAATATTAATCTAATTAATAATTAATTTTAATTTAATTTAATTAATTATATTTTATATATTAATTAATTTAAAATTTAATATTAAATATTAATTTTTATTTTAATATTAAACTATATTATCCTACCGCTCCATTACCATTTCCCTCATTCGTATGAATGAGTTTGAAACTCAACCAAATGAATTATGAAGTTTCGCTATGATACTTATGCCCCTTTGACTTTTTCGCAATCTGCAAATCGTGAGGTCAAAGTTTATAAAACTTGTTCGTTGAAAACTTGCGATGTGATTGAGCAATCGTATTATTGAATTTTTATTTTAATATTAAACCATACTAACTTACCATTTTACGTTTTGAAAAAACATTAATAAGACTTTGGTTTAATACCTTATGTCTTTTCACAATCGGGAGATTGGGGAGATTGGGGGTTTTGAGGTTATCGGGATGTTTGAAAACTCCCGATGCAATTTTCCGATCGTAATTTTTTATTATTATTATTTTTATTATTTTATTTTTTGCTTTTATTTTAATGATGTCTGGTTAAGTTATGAGATTATTTAAACCATAATTTATCTATCTAAACTACAACCACTTAAAAAAAATAAACTACGACCATTTTGACATTTTGGGTTTTTGAGATTGGTAATTTATTCGAAAATAGAAAATTAGAATAAATGATTGAAATTCCGATACTTCATGATTTGGCTGGGTTATATATAAGTAAAAATGAAAAATGTTAGTAATAACTAATTAGAGGTTAATATTTAAAATAAATGCATTATTGAATTAATTTAATTTAAAAAATGGAATATTGTACATTTTACACATTTTTAACCCAGGGAACATGAATGATTAGACTTCAAAAAAGTGCCATTTACAAACCAGTTGACCAAATGAGGCGAAATAAGTATTGATGGGAAGCTTGCCAAAAATCGATTTTAACAAAGCAATCAAAACAAGAATCTAAAGAAAATGAAAAATTAAGATAATCGTAGGGTAATAAAAGTCCTAAAAGACGTTTAACCAAAATTTTTATAGAAAGGGTCTCCATTATTTGAAGTAAATAAGTAAAAAATGAAGGGGTTGTGTTTTATCACAACAATGGCGACACACGGGAGAATAACCAGTTATCTCTGTTTGATATGAATGACATTTTCCTAAAATTAAAGTAAAAATAATTAAAGAAGAGAGAATTATTTTTGAAATGTTTGACTAGGTTCATTAGTCTGAATAAAAGCAAGAATCATCTTACTGTAATTTTCTTAAAATTCCTTTTAAATTAAAATATTTCAAAACTGTATATCAATCCTTAATTAATTGTAGAAATAAAGCAGGGGTTACTTTACCGCTTAGCTTTTAAAATATACTCATTTGTCATAGGTAGAGCAACTGTTGCTAGCAAACATCTATAGTTTCGACAGGGTTACCTTTTAATCATCAATGATTTAGGATCCCATCTATTTAAGAATTATTGACCTAAAGATAAATCCATTTATATATGTTTATTTTCTTTGTAATTGTTTTTTTTTTAGTTCTTAAAAGCCATTGTCTAGGTTTGGTAGCCAGATAGTTAACAATGCCATTCACTGGTTATAATTGAACTGAACAAGCTGGCTCATGATGAGACCCCTTGTCTTATAATTGTTTGCAATCATAAGCCATTACCCTGGTTTGTTTAGCAGTGTTGGCAATGTTAGCCTAGTTTTCCCCTATGATCATAGTAAGCAGGCTCATGATGAAACCTCTTATATTTTAAGTTTAAATATATTGTTGGATTACTTTTTAGAAAAATAAGACTTTTTTGGACAAGGAGAATCATTGACTCCTTAAGAGTTAAGAATGACAATTTTAGAGTTAAAGGTGTTTTGCTGTAAAATGTCTTTACTTGGTTAAAAATAACTTTTCTTGACTGATAATAAAATTTTGAAAGATCTTAATAAAATATTGAAATCTCAAAATAATTACAGTTTTGATGAAAAAAGAAATTTCTCAGATTTTATGATACTTTGTCAACTTTTCTTGTTTTGTAATCTCTTCCTTAAGTATGTTTACCTTTATAATAAGAAAAACAAGCTTTATTAAGAGATTTTAAGAAAAAGCTAATAGTAGACTATTAACGATTTTTCCCTATGTATGCCTACCATTGTTTTTTTTTTTTTTTTTAACAAGATCGAGTACTTATGTATTATAAAAAACTGCTAGGAGCAGAGGAAGATACATATATGCTGGAAGAAGAGTGAAAGAGAGGAAACTAAACTGGGACGCAGCCCTGGAAGCCTTATAGATTAGCTTGAAGAAGAAAAACTGAAAAAGATGCCTGCTATACTGTCTTACAAAAATGCCATCTAATAGGCAGACTTTACAGGTCATGAGATTAACACCAAAATTGATTGACGGTTTCCTCCATGTGGTCCTCTTGTTGCTGTTCCTTTTGACTTTCCTTAGTGGAGGCTTCAGCCTGCTTACTCGCTGTGGTGGACTGAATGTGCTTGAGTGCCTCCTCTAGGTGCTCACATCTGTCCTGGAGGTTCTCTATTTCCTTCTTGCGCTTCTCTAATTTCTTACGTTTGGACCGGCTATCCGCGATGAAGTCTTCACGCAGGTCGTTGTGGTGCTTCATGAAACGGGAGATCAGATAACAATGGTCTTTGCACAGTGCGCATGCTTCATTACCCAAGACTCTTTCGAGGGGGTTCTCGCGGGGGCCGGCCCTTCCTTGAGCTTCCGGTTGCCGTCCCTCTGCCATGTCTGCAAAACAGATTAATAGCGAGTAACCTTGCAAATAACTTTTGATATACCTGATATCTTCGTGGAGAGTCGGGTTGCTTGTAATGTCTTGCTGGTTTTCTTGATGACTGCTTCCTGAGTGAGCTGGGGCGGGGATCCACTTCTTGCTCCCTCGGAGTCTATTGGCCTCAGAGAGAACTTCACACCCAAAGTGCTTCTCGGAATGCTGGTGGAAGGGAGGATTAGGAGGTGGGATATAAGGACGAGGGAGAGGGTTAACATAATGATGATGCTCAGGATATTTCCGAAGTTTTGCAGAGGGGAAATCGGGTAGCAGATTTTGTATGCCCAGAAGAAGCGTGAGATTGTCACGATGAGGGGAGGTTTTGAGGTTGAGAGGGGATGGGAACGCCGGCATAATGGTATGGATTTGATGATCGCGGGTGTGTGGATCATGTTTCTGACTTTTCCTGGTGAACTCTGCCCTGTGGTCAGACTGGCAGCTGCCGTCCTTATGGGATGGGTCTTTCATATGTTCTGGTGTTGTCTCTGACCTGTCCCTGCTTGCGATTGACCGCATTGTTTGCGAGTTTATCCGCCTCTGCGTTATGTTCCCTCAGCACGTGCTTTAAAGTAGTTTTTCCCAAGTGGCTGAGGGTGTCGTTTATCCTTGCCTTGATGCGGTTGAGAGAGGCTTTGCAAAAATCCTTGCCTGTGTTCATAGCTGCTATTATTATGGCTGAATCCCCAAGGATTAAGGCATTCTGTAGACCGAGCCTGTGTAGGATTGATGTGCCTAAAAGTAAGCTGTAGGCTTCTGCTTCATTGTTGGTTGCTTGCCCGAGACCCCATTCGTAGCAGCTTACTGTGATCCCCTTCTGATCTTTTATTATTCCTCCAGCGCCTGCTTTCCCGGGATTGCTCTTTGATGCTCCATCAAAGAGGAGGATGGGGCGATTCTGGGCTGTGATCCATTTATTTACTTCTTCTTTGTCCCCCCTAAGTTTCCAGTTTTGCCCCTTCTGCCTGATTTTGATCTGAGGAGGAAGATTTTGGGAGTGGCTAAGATTGAATCTTTTGTACCAATCCGTCTCCTCTTTTGTCCATCCCTGCTGATCAGGGAGAGTTATGTGATTCGCACTGATTGCCTCAGAGATCCCAGCGATAGTCCTTGCAATTATCTTGTCAATTTTGATCTGCTCGTTGTTAAAAATATAGTGATTTCTTGCCAGCCAGATATTCCAGCAGAGAGTTGCTGGGATACAATTCCAGATTCGGAGAAGATTTCTTTTCCCTTTCCTGCTCAGAGGGTAGTCTTTTTTCCAGTTTCTCTGTAAGTTGTTTACCTGGTCATTCCTGCTTCTGGTTTCTAAAGGGCTAAGGAGCTGGTTCCAGCAGTTTTGAGCGAAAGTGCATTGGAGGAAAGTGTGAAGAATGGATTCTTCCTCAGCTTGACAAAAGCAGCAAATTGAGGGACCTTGTATTCCTCTTTTTCTCAGGCTTTCTACAGTAAGATTTTTCCCTTTTAGAAGGGCCCAATTAAAATGCTTTACCTTGGGTATGCACTCATTGTTCCAGGCTGCCTTGTGAAGGTTCCAGCTTGCACTGTGAGTCTTATCTTGCAATGATTTGTAGCCCTCACGCACTGAGAAACTGCCCCCACAGGTGTCCCATATGTAACTGTTCTCCGTCTCCTTATTCATTGGCGCAGCTCCGGCTAGTGAGATTTTTAGTTTATGCCATTGATCTCTGAGATCCAGGGGCAGGTTTAAGACCTTCCAATCTGACCATGTATTTTGGGACCATGTGGAAATGTCGGATAAGGAGGATATGTTGTGGGTCTGCATCCAAATTTGAAGGGGTCTTAATTCTTGAAGAGATTCTCTGGGACTTGATCCCATGATTCTGTCCAGCCATATTTGGACATTCTTTCCGCTGCCAGGTTTCTTAGAGACATGCTCTTTAAAGTGAGGGAGAACTTTTTTAACCAATCTCCACATTGGAGTGCACGGCCTATCCACAATTGGGTCTTGGAGGATGTTCGAGTTCGGACCATTAAGGTATTTCCTTTTGATTATTTCGACCCACCATGATCCTTGTCCTGAGATGATCTTCCAAAGTAACTTGAGCCCCATAGCCTGATTGGATAGACTCGGGATTTTTACTGACAAACCTCCTTTGTCATACGGGAGGGTGACTTGATCCCAATTGACAAGACTGAACTTCTTTGAGTTCTGCTTTCCTCCTTGCCAGAGGAAGCTTCTCATGATGATTTCCATATGCTTGTGAATACTTGCAGGGGCCATTATTATTGCGTACTGATAGATAGGAAGGCCGGATAGGACCGCTTTGATAAGAATAGTTCTACTTGCCAGATTTAACCAGGAAACACCCCAGCTCTGCAATAAGCCTCTCATCTTCTCAATATGTTTAGACCAGACCTCTGCTTTAATGTGCTCCTTGGCCAGAGGGAGGCCCAGATAAGAGAAGGAGCTCCAGCTTCTTTGGAGAGGAATATCTAAGATTTGAGAAATCCTTTGTTGAATCTGAAGAGGGACATTCCATGTATAAATTTTGCATTTTCTGTTGTTTAGCTTTCCTCCCGAGGCTAGAAGGAAGGCATCCAGAACTCCTTTAAATCTTCTGGCCATCAGGCTGGATGCTCCTCCAATCAAGAGAGTGTCGTCCGCGAAGAGGGAGTGATTGAGCTCCTTTGTTCCCCTTTCAATGCGGATACCCGTGATTTCTTTTTTGCTTCGGAGATTTTCTAGATGAGCACTCAGTGTCTCAGCCATTAGGATGTAAAGAAAGGGGGAGAGGGGGTAGCCTTGCCTTAGCCCCCTTGAACTTCTAAAGTAATTACTTGGCCGTCCATTGATCAAAGGCGCGGTCCATGGATTGGTGATGCATCCTTTAATGATGTTTACAAAAAGGGAGGAGAAGCCAAATTTAAGAAGGACTGCTGTGAGGAAGGAGTGGTCCACTCGATCAAAAGCGTTAGCCATGTCTAATTTAATGATCATTCCCCTTTCTCCTCTATTGAGGCTGCTATGAATGGCTTCCTTTACTAGGAAGACGTTGTCAATGATCTGTCTGTTTGGGACAAACCCACCCTGGTTCTCAGACACTAATAAAGGAAGGAATTTCTTTATTCTGTTGGCAAGGATTTTGGTGATGAGCTTGTAAGAGACATTGCAAAGCGAAATGGGACGAAATCTATCGAAGGTTTTGGGGTTTGCCTCCTTAGGGATTAAAGCTATATGGGTGGACTTTGTGTTTTCCCCTACTTTTTGATTTCTGAAGGCGTTCTTTACCATTCTTACCAGATCCTTTTTTATAGTTTCCCAGTGCCGCCTGTAGAATGCAACTGTAAAGCCGTCCGGCCCCGGGGCTTTGTCTTGTTGCATGCTGAAGATGACTTCTCTGATTTCCTCTTCTGAGGGTTCTTGTTCCAGCTCCTTATTGTTCTCCTCTGTGATTTTGCCTTTGAGAATGTTGAGGAAGGTCTCGCTGTCATGATGATGATTGTCTGATGTTAGAAGGTCCTTGAAATGATTGTATGCTGCCCCTTTTATTTCATCTTGACCTTTCAGCTCAACCCCCGCTACTTCGATTTTATCTATTTGGTTGCATGCTCTTCTGAGCTTGATATTATTATGAAAGAAGGAGGTATTTTTATCTCCTGCCCTTAGCCAGAGACAGCGAGATTTTAGTCTGAGTTCCTCTTCCTCTGCGCGGTTTTGCCGGTAGAACTCTTTGTAGAGAGTCTTTTCTTTTTCAATATCCTCTGCCTTGTATTGAATTTGTTCCATTTGAATGTGCCAACGCTCCATTTCGTTTAGCAGAACTGTTTTTTTCCTCTTATTTATTATTGCTTGGTCCCTTGCCCATTGTTTTATCGTTGTCCTAAGCTGCTTCAGCTTTGTTTCCCAAACATAATATGGCGACCCAATCACTTCTCTTGCCCATTGAGTTTGAATAAGTTGACTGAAATCTTTATTGAGATCCCAATTTTTATTGTACTTAAAGGGAAGAGGGCCGAGGTTTGGGCTTTTGTCCATAGAGAGAACCACCGGTTTATGATCCGATGCTGATCCATGGATTAGTTTACTTCTAATTGAGTAACTTTCGGTTACCCTTTCTTGAATTAGAAACCTGTCAAGCCGCTCCTTAATGTTGTGAGCACCTGTCCTTTTGTTAGACCAGGTATATTTCCCATTTGACAGAGGGGTGTCAATTAGGTTGAAGAGCTGTATTATATTTTCTAGTTTGTCTCTTGAGGGGTCTGAGTGATACTTCCCTCCGTATTTTTCTTGCACATTCCTTATTAGGTTCAGATCTCCTCCAAGAATCAATCTGCTGTCTTGTATAGAGGAGATGTCTTCTTCTAAGGTGTTCCAGCAACATGCTTTATCCCTGTAGTGGTTGGGGGCGTAGATGTTGTAGATATGATAGACTTCCTGTGAGCTTTTGTTCTTTAGATCCGATCTAATCCACCATGTGCCTTGATGAGAGTTGTAGATTTCCCACTTTGTTTTATTCCATAGTGTTCCAATCCCTCCTGATGCTCCATCTGAATCATTGGATAGTCCTGAGAAGTTTTTGAATCGCTGTGTTTGTTGAAGAAAGTCCTGATTAGTGAGCTTGGTCTCCTGAATAAGAAGGATATCTGGCTGCTCCTGATTAAGAAGGTCCTTGATGGCTTTTAGTTTTGGAGGGGTGCCCATCCCCCTGCAGTTCCAGGAGACCAAATTCATTATTTACCCGCTGAAGGGTGGGATCCTGCTTTCTCCTTTGTTTTCTCGCCGCTGCCTTTTGGCCGTCCCAAATACGAATCCAGAGGTTGCTGTGTCCCTGTGGCCATTTCTTTTGCTGCCGTCTCATCCCTGAGCTCCTTGTTCGATTTCCTACCCACTTTCCTTGGTGGATCTGATTGCTGGTTGGTTTCTTTTGCTTTGTTTCTGGTAAGAATTCTTTCAACTGTGTGAGGAGGGGAGGGGGGGGGGTTTGTGCAAGGAGAGGCAGGGCGAGGGGATTGAGGAGGCGAAGAGGGGGTTTCAGCAGTTAGAGATTCGAAGGGGTTTGAGGTCGAAGGGAAGGTTGAGATGGGAGGGGGAGGAGGCGGGGGGGGAATGCCTGAAGCTGGGGGGACTGAGGTACTGAGGCCCTGGTTTTGGGAGGGTTTCTTTCTTTTGACTTGTTCCCATGGTCCCTCTGTGTGTTCCTCATTAATATCTATTTCTTTTACTTTTAACTTACTGCACCTATTTGCAAAATGGCCATACTCATGACATACCTTGCACTTGAAGGGGAGTTGTTCGTAGTCCAGCTGCTGAATGTGCATCCACTTGTCCACCTTGATTTTGATGGCTTCTGGTAGTCCTTTCCCGAGATCAACTTCAACACAGATTCTTGCGCATGCGTGCATGTTTTCTCTTGGTTCCGATCTATCAATGTATTTTCCGAGTGCATTGCCTATAGCTCTTACCGATTCATCCCCCCAGCAGTGAAGTGGGAGATGGGGGAGGCGAACCCAGACAGGAACAGCGTTTGGGATATCCATTTCCGGATCAAATTCCGGGGTCCATTTGTTCAGGTATAAGCCTCTTGTGTCCATGAAATAGGGCCCATTACGGAAGATGAGGTTCTTATCCTCCTTTGATTCGAACAAGAAAGTGAAGAAGCCACGTCCGCAAAATCTTATGGCGATCTTGCCCTGTATCATTGGGCTCCAGTTGCGTTCCACCCATTTCTGAACCGTTCTTGGTGATGGCCAAAGCCCAGTAAACTGGCCAACCAGTCCTCTTTCCGCGAGAGCTATTGCTGATTTCCTTGGCAGAGCAGGGGGCAAATCCACCTCAGGAATCTCATCCAGCTTTTTGATAAACTTAGTTTGAGAAGGCCTTGGTCTTGGATCTGAAGATTCAGATAGCAGAGAGTCAAAAATTTCTTCGTGGGTCTCAGGGCCAAGAGAAGGAGAGGCGGATCCTGCCATGGCAGGCCCGCTGGGAGAGCGGAGGTTCAGGGCAACGGCGACGGAGGGACCCGAGGGGGTCCAAGCAGGACTCTGCTAGGGCGAGGGCGAGGGAGCCCGGCCAGGCTAGGCCTGGGGGCAGGGCGGAGACGCGCAGCGTAAGCAGGCAAGGGTTCTCGGCAGCGGCTCGCGGCAGCACGAGAGTCCTCCCAGAAAGACCAAAGGTAGTGGGCTTGGCCACGGTTCGGTTACCTTTTCGCACGACGAGCACCAACCTTGCTCGGGATCGAACACAAGACCGGTCCGTCATAACGAGGTCGACCTTACCACTACGCCGCCTCCACGACCTTGTATGCCTACCATTGTTAGATAACAAGAAGGCCTTCCATATAAATCATGGCAGAGTCACCAAAATTAAAACTGAAAACAAAAGGAAAAGAATTCTTAAGCCAAAGCGACAAAAGAAATTAACAAACAAAAACAAAAATGAAGAAATTTAAAAGTCCGAAAGGAAAATCCAAGTTTTGAAAGGTAAACTCTAACGAGAATGTTTATACCAATGTCTCAACAAAATGAAGTGAAGGAAACTAATCATGTAATCGTTCCTTCTTATGTTGAGATTCAGATAAATTATACCTTGCAGGGTTGTAAGTGTTTTAGGCTTTAGATAGTAGTGATGATAAAATTCAGCCACAATGAAAAATTTCTGTCTGATGTTAATCTTCTTATTTCAAAGCATCATATTAATCATTTTCTAATAAAAGGAATGCTTAAAGAAACAAACTAAAGGTTCAGAAACTTCTTAGTGTAGTTGTTTCAACGAGGATTATTGCTGCTTCTTGAAATAAAACCAGGAGAAGAGTATAGGACTTCAAAATATGATCTGGCGGAGGATTGAAAGCTTTTATGAAGAGCTGCAAAACATATTTTTTATATCAGCATAATTTAAAAACAAAAATGAAACTAAAGTAACGAAATGAAAATTAATGAAAGTGGGTATATGAATCTTACCATTGGATAATTGCTTTTGATCTTACTTGGGAGGTATCAGTTTCTCCAATATTAATTGACTTCTTCTTTTAGTTAAAATTAAAAACATGAAGAAGTTAAGCTAACCAAAATCTTATAACTTAAATTCATTATTTATTTTATTTAAACTAAAGCAAGCAGTAAAATATAAAAAAGGGAATGCTTTGTGTTCAAGGGAATCGAAATTAAAACAAATGCATCAGAAATGAGAATGAGAATATGCAGTGATGAATGTTCTCAAAATATTATAAGCTTCATATAAACTCCGTGATTTTTATAAATTTTCGAGAATTAAGACCAAATCGAAGATAATGAAATTTAAATGTGAAGATAGAGAGGTCTTGAATTTCATATTTAATTATGGAAACATATATTTAAAATTGAGATATATGAAAAATCGGAATGATTTAAATATGCTGCAAATTTGTCATCAATTGCTTTAGTACTATAGCAGTTACCCAAGATTGTTTTTTAAAATAACACAATGTGTTATCGGATGATTCACATTGCATGTTTCTTCACCATGCTTAAAGTTTAATCTGCAAAATTTCACCTTTGTTGATATGCCATATATCGATTAAATGTTAATGGCATAGAGGCATGCATTGGAGTCTATCGCATCGGAAGTTGCAATGGAAAATTGGTGATATGAGAACATGCGATGAGAATATATTTGATGAGATGGAGCGATCACAATATTGAAGAAATGTCATATCTAAGATCGGGGAATAGTCATGTTATGATTTACACTTCGCACATCGCACATCAAAGATTCAGAATTGTGATATGAGCATAAATAAAAATTCGATGAAGCGAATGCGATATCGGCATATCGGAAGATTGGAAAATATTCATGTCGGAAATGCCAATATGATTTTCCTGATAACGAGAATGCGATGAATGACGGGGTTCTTAGGTGGAACCGACTTTGGAACTAAAAAAAAATCGGCGATCGACAAAATTAAGTACATGATGTAATATTCTTGATATGTCGATATGCGATGAAGAATGGACCCGATAGATTTATTATGAGAATTTAATATCATATCGGATCCGAAACATCGGTACTTTTAAAATTATGCCCTTACCATTATTGCGATTGAATGGACACGATATTTTTATGAACTTAATTTAAATTTCATATCAGGTCTAGAATTTGTGAACATCACAATATTGGTAAAGTCATTTTATCGAAGAATGAGTGAAAAGGAACATCGGAGATGTATGGATTTTGTAGTATCGGCGACAGGAAATGTTTCAATATGAATCTTCCGACACTATTTTAAATGTCTATTGAGTTTTCTAATGAATGAAATCAACGTTAAAGAATGTTTAAATTCTAATAAATCACAAATAAAATTTCCCTGAACTTCTTGCAAATTTGAAATGGGTTTGTTGTGTACTTTAAGTTCCGAAAATAAATGGAAACCTGCAAATGAAACAGAACAAGAATAAAAAATAAACTAAGAAAAATAGAAAATAAATGAAAATGAACTTGTAAATGCATACCTGCAAGGAAATTGTCTGTAAATTTTACCTCATGAATCTTCAAATTCTTCCTTGGATTTATCAAAATTCTTACTTTTTTCAAAATCATCTAATTATTTATTCTAAATTAGAGTGTGCAATCAAACTAAAGGAAATCAATTATTCATGTTCAAAAAATTTGAAATTCATAGAATTCATCAGAAACGAAAATGAGAATATGCTTCCTTTTGAATTGCAACAACAATTTATTACTTCTGCTCATTATGAATTAACTTGAGAATAATCTGTATTATTATAGTGACTATTCAATAATGCCTTTAGTAAATAAATATGATGCTTATTGCAACATCAAATAATAAACTAAAGATCAGAATATGATAAAACCACTCATTATGAAAGAATATAATTACAGATTCAAATGTGTGCACATAATAGCATGGACACCCTTAAGGTCATTTTAACCAATTTCGAGGAAAATAACATAAACTTCATGTGATTATAGTGAAAAGTTAGACTGATTAATAATAATCAAATTGGTATTAAGCTTTTGAGCTCATACAATGATATTTTTCACAGGATAATGATGTCAAGAAGTTTTGTATCATTGAAACCTTCAATATATAAATTTCAAAAGAAAATTTTAGAAGGAAATCTCGAAATGAAGAAAAGTGGCTTTGAGGTGATTGGTGCCAAGTGCAAACTCAATTGAATTTAGTCAAGACATTATTCAAAATATAGATTCTGATTTAAAAATGAGAAGCAAGAATTAAAAAATTTCAAATGAAAAGAAAATGTTTCGTTGAATATGTATGAGAAAGGCTGATTGCTTTGCTTTATTTTTTTAATCTACAAAACTATTAAGAATATAAAACAAACTAATTCTACTATTATTCTAACCATATACATGAAAATAACTAGGTATAGTCATATTTCCAGTGTAACCACTCTCTCATTTTAATTTATGCATATAGGTACAGTTCAAACATTAGTAATAAAAATACAAATCTAATTAAACTAAGAAAAATAAATCTATAAGTAGAATTTACAGTTATTGTTAGCAACTTAATTAAAATTTCTTTCTCTTGACATTTCCTTTCCAAATGAATACCAATTGGATCATAAAAATCTGGATGGGTTTCTATTAATGATTGGAAATGTTTGAAAAGTGAAGATAACATGCTAGATTTTTGAGTTGATCTTTTAAATCCAAAGGCCTAAAAAAACTTGTCAGTGTTATTAACAAATGTTAAACTATTAAAAATCTTTCTTGAAGGAAAACTTTCCAAAAAATTTTCAAATAGGCCAATGAAAAATGGATGGAAATCTGTTAAATAAAATGGAAGATTATTAATTGAATTGGATTGCTGGCCAGATTGTAAAAATACATTCTTTTGTTGACACTGCTTTTGAGAAGATAGAAGCTTTTGATAAAACATTAGCATTGATTGAAATTGAAATATTAATAGCTTTTGATATTCATGATTATAATATGAAACTTCAATTTCCCAATAGGGCAATGCATCAATTGAGTGTTTGATAGTAAAGTGCTCAATATGCCAGCGTAAAGTGTCAAAATTTTGAAAAATAAAATCAGAAAATAAATCTAAATTTAAACAAAATAAGTGAAAAATAAAAAATAAAATGAAATCACTATTGATACAACTAATGTTACAACACAATTGAGATTGTTTTGAAATAGTTTCTTTTTCACAAGGATTGGCTAGAATAATGAAATTTGAATAATTTCCAATTCCAACTTGTGAATTAGAAAGAGAATTATGATTATGAGTAGGAATGAGAGCTTGATCATGATATGAATTGTAAATTAGAATGTTTTCTCGAATGGTGAAATCATGAAGATAATTTGCTGCTCTAAAATGAGGATTGGTTGGAATAATTTCTAAATTGAAACGTTCCTTATTCTCAAATGTTATTTGAATTTTTCATGAGAATAGAAATCAATATCCTCAATGTCAGAGTAATTGTCATAAATGACTTCACAATATTCTCTGGAATTTCTTTCGATCTTGTCCAATATATCAAAACAAGGAGAAATAAAAATTTCATGTTCATTAATGACAAATGAATGATTAATAATTGTTTCTCTATCTTGATA
The DNA here is from genome assembly GCA_031772625.1 of Pinus tabuliformis. Taxonomy (NCBI): domain Eukaryota; kingdom Viridiplantae; phylum Streptophyta; class Pinopsida; order Pinales; family Pinaceae; genus Pinus; species Pinus tabuliformis. The sequence goes on from CM062807.1 coordinate 1,285,697,471, forward strand.
AACACTTATTAGTAATTCATTTAGATCAATCTCTTTATTTTCTGAAATATCATTAATACCAAGAGGGGAAAAATTACCATCATTAAAAATATCAGGATAAAGGGAAAAATGTGAATCTGAAATAATGCAATTAAAAATGTCTCTATTTGAAAACTCTTGTACATTATGCTCATTGTAAATTTCATATTGTAGATCATTCCTTTGTCTACTCGCGCTTTCTTGAAGAATTGTGCTTTGGTTCTCTGAATTTGGTATTTGCTCATCATGAAGAAATTCAGAAATTTGTACAACAGTTTGCGTGTTATTACTTACTTTGATTGCTGCTTATGCTTGATGTTTTGCAATCTGATTTTCTGAATTCAGTGCAGAGTAACTTTTAGATTTCAAGGTATCATTTTCTCCAAAAATGCTGCTGTTGTCTTCTTGCATTTGATTAGAAATGTTTTCTAAGCTTTGTGAAACCACTTCATCACAATTTATTTTCACATCCATATTGGAATTCTCATTTATGTTGGAAGGAGATGGGACAGAGATTAAACTAATTTCATATGGATTGGGAATGGGAGGAAAAAGAGAAAGTATATTCAAACCAATCTAGTGATTCTTCTTTGGTAGGTTTATCTTTGACTTTAAATCTTAAACAGATCAAATGAATTTGAATATTAAAATCTCTAACACAATCATTTTCAAGTCTTCGTAGATATTCAATTTCATCACATACCTGCTCATAATCATAGCCATCAAATTTATAAATGAAAATTGTAAAAAAATGATCCCCACTGTGAATTGAGGCAATTGGAAGAGTTCTACACTAGTTTCTAGCTTTTGCCGTGAATGTGAGAGTAAAAATTCTGCATAAAATGTCTTCATCAATTCCTTGAAAATCATAATTTGAAACTTTTTGAATAAATTGAAAGACACGATTAAAAGCAGAAGAATTTCTCTTACCATTAAACTTTACCTGAGACAAGAGTCTTACCACTTCCGGTGGATTATTGGAAGATGCATGTCCATGGATACAACTCCAAATTGGAAGTTTAAGAGGAGCCATCATGATTTAAATAAAATGTTAAAATTGAAAAAACTCTAATAGACAACCAGTTTTAGGCCTTCCTTCTAGTGCCAAAAATGTTGAGGGCCAAAAATGTCTGCCTCAACATTGGGGGATAAACACCAGGTTCGAACCTTAAAGCAACTCCTTTTCCATTTGGAGTAGTGGCTACGACTGGTTTAACTAGGTCCAGTTACCTTTCCCTATCGCTATTCGTTTAAGATGTATCTTTAACTACCAATAGACAGGGATATCAGATCACTTCTTCTTGCTAATCGGGCAAGAGAATGATCCTTAAGATGATTTGGATTTAGCGAAGCCACAACTAAAATTTTGCCTCTTTGAGAAGAGGACTTAAAAGAGTGTAGAACTTAATCTAAATGCAAACTTATTCTATAATGCAAGAAAAAAAAACTAATCTTAATCATATCTCAATTAGGCAGATATAGATCTAACCCAACTAAGAGCAAGATAATTAAATGATAAGGATTTAAATATGTTTGCCTTTTAGTTAATATCAAGCTAATAAAGTAATTCAATTAACTGACATTTGTGAATGCCAAAACACATCTTATTGAGACCTCTTAACTGAAATAATAAACCAACAACACTCAAGAAGTTATTCACAAAAATGATATAGATTGTCAAATCAGTAAATCTAATAATTAAACAATAATATGCGGAAATAGTTCACAACACATCACTATTTAATAAATCAGTTTTATAAGACGGATTTCTCAGTAAATAGTTACTCAGAAATCAGAATTTAATCCATAAGAGCAGAGATATATAATAACAACATTAAGACAAATTACCCATATTGACAAAAGTTCACAAACATGAATAAAATGACACATTCCTGTTATCATAAAAATGAAACTAGTATTTGAAACAGTAGTATTAGAAATACCAATTTATTGAATTCATTTCTTTGGTCCTGGTCTTCAACAATCCTTTACATTGCTTGAACTTCTGCTTTCAAAACTAGAGTTTCAATAGTGCAAACTCTGCCCATCATATATAATTCAAGATACAAAGGAAAAATCTTCAATAATCCTCATATATGAGATTTTCTCTCCTCCCTCCTACGACTCTAAATTCCTATTGCATAAGTGTTTTTAGAAGTCCAAATTTGCAGAGGAGAGAAGCCCCCAACTACATTCTGCAATTTGTCATTTATAATATTTCCAAAGGTATTTTTGAGAGGAAAGTTTGTTGAAGAAAAAACTGCTTAATCAATTTTATTTGTTCAAAATTTTGTACTTTAATCACTGGAGCATTTTCATTGATTGAGATCTTTATTTCCATATCTCTTTTACTATTTTCCTGCGAAAAAGAAATCAAAATAATTAAGATGCAACAACAAAATCAAGATGTCATTTTTGGCATTAAAACAAATCCAATCAAATGCAATTAATTAATTGAAAAGGAAATCTGAGCTTTCTATTGATGCATATAATGATTTTAATTGGCCAATGATATTATTGATGAATGAATCTACAATTAGAAGAGGCTTGGCAAATGAAAATGAAAAAAATAAAACTCAGAAAATTGATTTTGTTTACAAATTCGGAGCTTGATTTTCTATCTGTTTTTAGACCCAATAAATGACCAAATCTGTTAGTGAAACCTTCTCAGAAATGTTCTCTTTGATTTTATCTTTCTAATGAGCCATCCTAGGCCTCATTTGGCCAAGTAAAACTCAATCTATGAGCCTCCAAATTTGATGAGTCAAATCTGGGATAATTATGAAAATTCTGTTGCTGGACTAAAAATCATAATTTTAATTAAAAAATCTAATCCTAAATTAGACTCTAATATCTAATAATTAATTCTAATTTAATTGTTAATTATAAACTAAACTAATTATTTAATAAACTGTTTATTAATTAATATTAATCTAACTAACTAAAATATATAATTTTTATTTTTTTAACTGAAACGGTTAATTTTTATTGATAGAAAGCTGATCAGGCATAGCCTTAATGACCATTACAATTTCCATTGTTGATTACAACACTTTTTCACTTAAGGGATGTTTGCCTTAGTTAGAGTTCCTGCATTTATGCTGATCATTCCTTCTTGAAGAGAGCATCCTATATTTGCCAATCTGTCTGCATCTTTGTTTAATCCTCTAAGAATATGGTATATTTGAACCGAGTAGAGGTCTTTCAATATTATGTTTACTCTTGCTAGCTGCTTGTTCAGTACCGGATCCTTGAGCTTTTCCTTTTTTACCATTGTTTTTATCAACAATTCTGAGTCTCCTATTATTAAGATTTCCTTTGGACTTTCTTTACTTGCAATTTGGCAGGCTTTCCAGAGGCTAAGTATTTCAGCTTGGTTGTTTGTTTTCACTCCCAGGCCCCAACTGAAATCATCTTTTTCCCATTCCGGTAGAAGATCACTCCTCTTGCTCCTAACCTCCCTGGATTTCCTTTTGAGGCTCCATCAAAGAAAATGGTGCATATGTCCTGGGATTTCCACCACTTTTGAAAGTTGTCTTCAGTTTCACGAATCTGCCATCTTTCCTTGTGGATTGGTCGAATAGTTGCTTGATGTCTGTCTTTTCCTGTGTAGTCTTCCAGCCACGCGCTTTCTTCTCTTCTTAGTGAATTGTCTTCCTTTGCAGTATGATGATTGAGAGTTTCTAGGAGAAGCTTCTTTGCCTGTTCCACCACTTTCACAGCTGGTAGCTCAATGTTATTAAAGATGGTCTCGTTCCGGGCTAACTAGATTTTCCAGCAAACATATTTAGGCGCAGCTGTCCATACTTTGTTCCAAATTGATTTGTTGACAATTCGGTGAGGGTAGCTGTCCTTCCAGGATGTGAACATGGAGACTATAGTACTTTGAGAAGGGGCACTCACATTTAGTCCAGAAAAGAAGATGGACCATACCCCCTTCGCGAAATCACACATTATGAACATATGGTTTGCTGTTTCTAGATCTCTTTTGCAAAGGATGCATCTGTGTGGCCCTGCTATACCCCTTTTGCACAAATTTTCTCCTGTGAGGATTTTGTTATGAAATAAAGTCCAAAAAAAGAAGTTGATTTTTGGGATGCTGAAGCTGTCCCAAATCTGCTTCCAGACAGTTCCCTGATGTGGTGAATCTTGCTTGCTTTGCAACTGATGATATCCCTGGTTTGCTATATATACTCCATTCTTGTCCCATCCCCAAATGTCCTCCTCATCAATGTGGACTGGAGCAAAATCAGCGATTTCTCAATGAGGACATCGAGCTGATTTTTTAACTGTTCTGGAATTCTGGGCCATTTCCATCTCAACCAATTGCCTTTACTGTCCCATTCTGATAAATCCTCTATTTTTTTGATACCTCTTGCTCGGAGCCAATCTCTGATCTCGGCGATCTCAGTTTTTTGGTTTAGCGGCTGATGTCCCATTATGCAGTCTTTCCATAGATTAGTTTTCTTCCCATTACCCGGAATACGATATAATTGACTTCTGAAAAACTCTATTCCTTTGGCACACAATTTCCAGGCCTGCGTGCCTTTTGGATGCTTCTCCGGTTTATAATTCATGATGGATCGATTCTTAAGGTATTTCTCATTAAGGATCTGGCTTACAGGATGGTTGGGCTCCTCGCATAATTGCCACAGCAATTTGCATCCCAGGGCCACGTTTGCATACCCAGGGTTGCGCACCTGAAGGCCTCCTTCCACCATCGGCCTTTTTACTGTATCCCATTTGATTAGATGGAATTGGTGGCTATTCCCTCGCCCACAATTCCACAAAAAATTGCGTATGTACCTTGAGATTTGATCGGAAATGTGTTTGGGTGCCATCATCAGAGCCGCTTGGAATGTTGGCAGTGCTAAGAGGATGGATTTGATTAAGATGAGTTTGCCTCCTGTGGATAACCAGAAGCCTCCCCACGATGCTATCCTCTTCTTGTATTTTGATATTACTTCCTCCCACAAGTGGTTTTTGTTTGAGCCCAGCGTTATAGGAAGTCCCAGATATTTGATTCTTTCCCATTCTGCATACCCTTTGTATCCCAAGTCTTCTGCGATTTTCCCAATGGAGTGTTGGTCTATGTTCCAGCCATAGACTGCACTTTTCGTTTCACTTACTAGTGCACCTGTGATGCTGCAAAACTTCTGTAATATGGTTTTGAAGGCTGATGCTATTCTTGTGGAGACCCCCCCCAGCAAGAGCGAGTCATCAGCGAATAATGCATGGTTCATTGGTTCTATGCCTTTCTCCATTCTGATCCCTGGTATACTGCCTTTTTGTTTTTCCATTGTTAACTTTCTACTTAAAGAGTCAGCCATCAGAATGTAGAGGAAAGGTGAGAGGGGACAGCCCTGTCTCAGGCCCCTTGTGGTTGGGAAGAAGTTTGCAGGTCTACCATTTATCATTGGTGCTATCCATATCTTTTCCAGATATGCTTTAATTAAATCAATGAAGTTCTGGTTGAAGCCAAATGCTGATAGAACCCTGTATAAAAAAGATATATTTACTCTATCAAAAGCATTGCACATGTCCAGTTTGATTAACATACCTTGTTCTTTATGCAGCTGACTTGAATGCAGAGCTTCCTACACTTGGATGACATTGTCCAGGATGTGTCGTCCTTTCACAAAGCCTCCTTGAGCTGGAGAAATTAATTTTTGAAGTAATGGTTTGATTCTATTTGCCGTTAACTTGGCCAGTATCTTGTAGGATGAATTGCATAATGAGATAGGTCTATATCTATTGAATGTGCTTGGATTGGATTCCTTTGGAATTAGGGCGAGGAAAGTTGAGTTTATGCCACCTCCAACTTTTGCCTTCCTCATGAAACCTTGAACCATTCTCATAAGATCAGTTTTGATTATCTCCCAGCATATTCTGTAAAAGTGGATTGAAAATCCATCGGGCCCGGGGGCTTTATCTGGCTCCATGGACCAGACTATGTTTGATACTTCATCTTCTGAGGCTGGCCTTAAAAGTGTTTCATTGTCATCTGAGCTTACTAGTTGGGGAATATTTGTGAGGAATTATTCTATGTCCTCCTCGCTCCCATCTTTTCTAGCGCTGAGAAGATTTTGGAAATGATTAATTGCTGCCTCCTTGATTTGTTCAAATCCTTTACATACCTGTCCACTGGGAGTAGTAATTTCTACAATGTGATTTCACGAGATCTGGGCCCTGTATTGTCTATGGAAATATGCAGTGTTCCTGTCCCCTGCTTTGAGCCACAGGCTACGGGATTTTAATCGCCATATTCCTCCTCATTTCTAAAGGAGCTGTATGCTTTCCTTTGGGCATATTTTTCTTTTTCTATATCTATGGTTGAAATGGCTTTCTCTTCCAACCCCAATTGAAATTCTTCCAACTGTTTTGTTGCTTCTTTCCTCTGGCTGGTGGGGGAGTTGGCATCTTTCTTTATCCATTCTTTGAGTGCCTTTTTGGTGTTCTTAATTTTTTTCTCCCACACATAGCTTGGGGAGCCTGAGATATCTTTTTCCCAAGCTGTTTGTACAGTTTCAAGAAACCCCTCTCTTTTGACCCAGAGGGGACTAAATCTGAATGGAAGAGGACCGAGGTCTTCTTCCTCCTTTATGCGTAGGAGGATTGGCTTATGGTCCGATGTTAATTTTGGCAGGATCTTAGAGAAGACTATTCTATTGTCCATCATAATTGCGCTGCTGGCCAGGAATCTATCTAACCTTGCTGAAATGTGGTGTTCCCCTGTTCTATTATTTGTCCAAGTGTATGCTCCTTTCACCGGCTTAAAGTCAACCAAGTCCCATGACTGGATGAGATTTTCTACCGTGGGGAGGAAGGGGTCTCTTGTTGAGGATCCTCCTCGTTTTTCTTTTGGATCTAGGATTATATTCAAGTCTCCTCCTATGATTATATTCGTAGGGCTGCATTGCTCTATGTAATCTGATAGGGTTTTCCAGCACTCTTTTTTCTTCTCATAATGCACCGGGACATACATATTAAACAAATCTAGTTTAACTTTGCCTGCTGTGTGCCATAGTTCTGTACATATCCAATGTTGGGTCTCGTGTAGTCTACCAAGAGTGAATAGGTTCTTTGACCAGAATGTGCCTATTCCTCTAGCCGAGCCTCTTGCACTGATTACCTTCCCTGAATCAAATTTCCATTTGGTGGTGCTGGTATTTAGAAGGGTCTCCCCTTCTATTTTGGTCTCTTGGAGCATGAGTACGTCTATGGGTTCCATTTTCATTAAATCTTTGATGGCCTCTACCTTAGTGGGGTTACCCAGACCCCTGTAGTTCTAAGATACCAGATTCAAGTTCATCATTTACAGCTTGTTGGTGTGGGGCCTCCTCCCTTGGGCACCCTTGGCCTGATATTCCTTCCCAGAGTCATTTCTATAGTAGCTTGACTTCCTAGGGTTTTTTGTTTTTCTGATTCTTCTTCCCTAACTTCCTTGTTTGATCTCCTTTCGGCTCGCTTGGATGGTCTTTCAATGGCTTCATCATCCGAGGAGCTAGCATTTTCTGTCTTTTTCTTCTTCTACTTAATAATGTCTGCGTATGAAGGAGAAGAGTTATTGCTTGGATTCGGATTTGATGTGTTACCTGGATCTTGAAAATCGCTGTCGTTGAGCTGGGGTGGTTCTTCTTGCTCTTTCTCCAGAGGCTCTAGGGGTGGAGTGAGAGATTTGAAAGGGTTTTTGTCCTCCGTTGCGCTGGTGACTTCCTTTCTCCCAACATTTTGTTGACTTTCAGATTCTTGTCCTGATTTGTTCCCTATCTCCTTGCCTTTGTTTTTGTTGTTCTGCCTATTATTTTGCTGCTTTCTTTACTTGCTTCCATTGCTCTCCTTTTTCTCTCTCTGTGGTTTCCTCATTTTTCTTCTTACAATATCTTGCGAAGTGTTCGTATTCGTGGCAGTATCGACATTTGAATGGGAGCTGCTCGTAGTCTAGTTCTTGAATATGCGTCCAGTCTACCACCGAGAGCTTGATGGCTTCAGGGAGCCCAATTTCTAGATCAACCTCTACGCAGATTCTCGCACACGAGTATTGATCCTTCCTTGGCGCCTGATCTATACATCTGCCAAGTGCATTTCCAATAGATTTCAGCGATTTCTGGCTCCAGCAGTGGAGGGGAAGGTGAGGAAGGTGATGAGCCCCAAATTTGTTAACTTGTTGGGCTCATTTGGCCTAACTATCCTTGTTCAATCCTTCATTTTTCATAGCTTATGCATTATTTTTTAGTATGTTTATGTCATTTGTACGAATAAGGGTAGTCACTCTTCCTAGGTGGCTAACACGTGCTCATTTCAAGTTTTTTTGACACATGTTGGAGAAAAACCGAGCAATCATGGGCAGGAAGACAGCCAAGCTTGGGGTGAGGATTCGTAGGGGGGTTGTCTATGGCATTAAATAGCCTTCCTCGGGATCTTCACCCCCAACTCCAAGCTCCAAAGGCCACCAAAACCGGATCTAGAAGGCAGCCAAGTAGATTTTGGAAGAAGCTGTCTACTCACAGTTTGGGCAGCCAAGTCCCATAGATTTAGGAGGCCAGCTAGGGCCCTCGTGGTGTATAAATGTTAAGGCCTCAGCCTTCGTGAGGGACTTTTGAAACCATTGCATATTTTGCACTACAGTGCTGCTAGCTTTACTTTGTTCTCTTGTAGCCATTGTGGCATAACTCTTGACTTATGACTATTTTTTGATAATGAGAAGCAGTCCGATTTTATATCAACTCTGAGTTTCCTATAGGAGCCATAGCTCTCAGGGTTGGGCCCAACCTGAGAGCCTAGGGCCTCCTTCTTTGTACTGTTACCTTTCCTTTATGCATCGTTGTTCTCCTTTTATGCATTTGAAACGTATTTCTGTTGGGCAGATTTAGGTGTGTTGGTTAAATAGGTCACTGTTTATGAATAGAATTGCTTCAGATGTTTAAAATGGATTGGTAGGATAATAACAGGAAGAAGCTCCAAAAAAGGGGTCAACAACACTCTCTGTTTCGCCTCATCCTTATTGGATCAGGGGCTGGAACTGAAGAAACAGTGCTGCCCCAACAAAAACACTAGTTTGCTTGACCATGCAATCCTTAGTGTACTGTCTTCATTTGCAAAGGTTAATTATGGGTTTAGATCTCTGAAATGTTCTCTGCATGATTGATGTACATGGTTTTCTTTCCCAATAACATTGCCGTTCATTCGTTTTATTGACAGTTAGAGTAGATTAGCTAGGACTTTGATTATTTGTAAGACGTTGTTGATTCGGTTAAATGTACATTGTGCAGGGCATCTCAACCACTCTCTCATCCGCCTAAGCCTCATCAGAGCCAGTTTTTCCATCTCCTAGCTAGGTTCCTCGTCTCACATCTGTCCTCTTGCCCACGTAACCCTACCTTTTTGTGCAATCATTGTTTCAGCCTCCTTTGAGCCAATTTAGCCATCTACACCTTCTCGCCACTTCCATCCACCAGTCCCTGGGCCACTACCAGACCCCTATCCTACCTCCATATCCATTCATGCATCTCCCCTCACTCACCCATCCACCAAAATCCAATTTTTAAACATCCTGTAGAAATTTCTGAACATCCTGTAGAAAATCCTGAACTTCCTGTAGAACCCCTGCAGACTTCCTATAGAGGCTCACAAATGAGGTTTCTTGAGAGCCAGACTTTGTGAAACTCTTTGGAAGGGTGTTAGGGACTCCTTAGACCCTCTCTGAACCTTCCCGACCTCTTCCAAGCATTTATCCTCCTTGATCCACCCCTGCACAGTAAAAAGCCAGTCAAAGGCACATGCATGATAATTCTAATAACTTATTCAAAAATACAAAAAGATGTTTTCTTCAGGTAGAGGTAGTCTAGACACATGTATTTTACCTTCATAGAAGTAATGGCATTCCTTCCAGAAGTTTTCATTCTCTCCTTTGCATCAGTAGGACTAGCTGGTAGAATTAGGGTTTGCTAGGGTTTGCATTACTTTTTGGCTTTCAGTTATTTCTACAAGTAGATTAGCTTCCTTTGAGTTAGCTTTCATCCATCAGTTAAAAAGTTTCTTCTAAGAGCTCATAGAAGTTGGCTTAAGCCCCTAGCAGGACTTGTGCTAGCTGACCAAGTGACAGCTGCGGCAAGAGCTAGTACTTGTGCATACAACACCATCGCTTCCAAGTTTGTTATGAACTATCGGGTTGATATAAGTAAAGAAGGGAGTCCCAGGAGTTGCAGCATTATTGCTGCAATACTGGAGCCCACCATCTTTTTGGCGCCGTTGCCGGGGAAGCGTCAGAGTATTTTTGATTGCTGCTTTTCTTCTATTTTCCTACTCTTGCCTTCTGCTAAATAGTTTATTTCATTTCCATTCTGCAATTTCATTTCTGCAAAAGTAAACTAGACACTTCCTGCTTTCATAGATTAGACTTTCAATTCTGCAAGCATAACATAGAATTTCAATTTTGCAAGCGTAAAATAGAATTTCAATTTTGCAAGCGTAGTCTAGTATCTCTTTCTCGCAATTTGATTTCAGTAGAATAGATTAGACCTTTCCTGCTTTCATTTCAATTCCGCATTTTCATTCCTGCAAAATAGATTCTAGTTAGTTGCAATTCCATTTGTTTTAGTTTTGCAGGTACAAACAGAGAAAAAAACAAAAGCAATCAAAAGTCTTTCCATTTCATGCCTCGTAGGAACAGAGATAAAACCGGCACAGTATTACCCAATACCCCCACCACATCACTGAGTCAACCTTTTCTCTTCTTTGGTGGCAGTGATCCAGAAGAACCTATAGGTGAACCTCCTGAGATATACGAAGATCCTATAACAGAAGAAGAGTTAGAGAACACTCCATTTGAAGCCATGGCTGAAAAACGAAATGGTAGAAGAGAAGATGAGAGAATAGAAGGTGCCTTTCCCATCCGAGAGACCAATGGAGACATGAAAATGAAAAACATAAGCCCCTATGCTTTACCTCACTTCCATGGGTTGACTACTGAAGACCCTGATACCTTCTTGTTTTAGTTTGCTATCCTTTGTCAAACCTATGATTATACAAAAGATGAGCAAAAATTGAAACTCTTTCCCTCTACCCTCAAGGATGCAGCACTACGCTGGTTCATGGGGTTACCTAGAAACAATATCACCACTTGGGCTCAGATGCAGCAAGCTTTCAATACCAAATACCGAGACTACTGTAGGTCCAAGGAAGCCAAGGGAGAAATCTTTCGGATGACCATGGGAAACGAAGAGTCTTTAGAAGATTACGAGGAAAGGTTCCAACTTAGCTATAAACGGGACAGGTGCACACTTGACCCTGAATCTCTAAAGTTGGTCCTGCTCCGAGGAGTCCCTGAAGACCTTCTAGATACCCTTCACATGCTAGATGGAGGAGATATTTACCAACTACCTTATGAGGATATAAAGTCTGTTTTTAGAAACCACTCTAGGGCAGCCCGGAAAAGAGGTAGGGGAAACCCACTTTCAGCTAGTACTACTTTCTCCAAGCATGAGTTTGCTAATCAGCTGGAGGACCTCAAAAGTGAGGTGAGACAGACCATTGCCATGCAACTTGATACATTCCAAATCCAGCAAAAGAAAGAGGAAGCTGATAGGGCTTTGGCCATCTTCTGTCCTAGGTGTACAAGGAAGCACCCTAAGAACGAGTGTCCATTGCACTCAGTAGAGGTATGTTTCATTTGTGAGGAGGACCACCCCACAAACCAATGCCCAACCTTACCAGGATTTAAAGCCATATACCAAGGGATTGAGGCACCCACTGAACCTCTCTACTTCCTCAACCAAAGGAGGCCGCATGGACCTAGACCTTACCAGCAGGGGATGCAAAGGGCATCCCAAGCTTATTATAGTCCCAACCAATCTGATCCTATGCCTTCTTGGGGCCCCCCTGCTCATCCTTCCTGGTCTGCACCTCCTCCGTGGTCTTACCCACCTCAATACCATACTCAACCCACTACTCATTCATTTCACTCACATGTCTAGCCACAGCCTCAGTGGAATGCACCTCAACCGGGGTGGAGGCCCCAGTACAACACTCCTCCCGCCATTTTTCCTCCACCACCGGCTCAACCACAACCATTACCTCCTGCTCCTCCAAGACAACCCCAAATGCCTGCTCAACCAAACCCGAACCCCAACAACAAACGGGCCCAACAGGTATATACTGGGGAAACAACATGCCCTACCTATGCTATGGAGATCCAGGAGAACAACCTGCGATCCGGGAAGACTCTTCCAGATCGCCAACCTCCTCCCCCAAAGGACGAGGAAGATAAATAGCAAAGTGAACCCAAAGCCATTCCACCCTTTCCTGAGAGACTAAGAGTAACCACACAACCCAACCTAGAAGAGAATGAGCTTCTGGGAGAACTCAAACAGTTGTGTGTGAAGATACCACTTCTCCAGGCCATCAAAGATGTACCGATATACAACAAATTGGTTAAGGAAAAGTGTTTCAGGCACCCAGGCAGGCGAAAAAGAGATGCCTCAACTATTAATGTCATAGGGCAACTGTCTGATCTTATGTTCGGGCAAGTAATCTGTCCAAAGTATTTTCATCCTGGGAGTCCTGTAGTTGATGTCCACATAAATGGCACCATCATACCCCACACCTTGATTGATCTAGGGGCTACCATTAATGTGATGACCAAGGACACCATGCTCAAACTCAACCTTCAGGGTTCCTTAAGGAAGACCTCGACAGTCCTGCAGCTGGCAGATCGCTCCACCGTGACTCCCGAAGGGATTGTGGAGGATGTCTTGGTCTCTGTTGACTCTTGGGAGTATCCTGCGGACTTCTTGGTCCTTCAACCAAAGGCAAAGCTTACTGGATACCCCCTTATTTTGGGAAGGTCTTGGTTAGCCACTGGAGATGCTTACATAAGCTGCCGAGAGGGAAACATGACCATCAAAAATGGTCCTATGTCCAAGCAGCTAGTCCTATACCCTCCTGCCCAACCTCTGTTAGAGCATGACTTACCACTTTGGTTGGAAGAAGGAGAAGAGGATGAGGTATACTCTGCACCCTTGTGCACCTTAGAAACCACCAGGGGAGGTCCTCAAACCGAGGATGATTTGATTGAGACCTTGATTCAGAATCCACCTCCCAGTGCATTGTCCTTAGAGGAATTAGTGGAGGATACTCAAGCCAGTACCTTAGTGGACCTCTGTGTGACTGATCCAACCTCTCCCAGAGTTAAGAATGTGGAGTTTGGTCCCGAGAGAACTTTAAAGATCAGCTCCTCCCTATCCCCTTCGCAGGAAAAGGAGCTGTGTAGCTTGCTCGCCAGTCATCTAGATGCTTTTGCTTGGAGCTATAAGGAGATGAAAGGAGTCCATCCTTCGGTCTGTACCCATCACATCTACATTAAAGAAGATTGTAGACCGGTCAGGCAACCTCAGAGGAGAATGAATCCAACCCTTAAGGACATTGTCAAAGAAGAATTGCAAAAATTGTTGGATGCAGGATTCATCTACCCCATCTCGGACAGCGAATGGGTTTCCCCTCTGGTGTTGGTACCCAAGAAAAATGGGAAGTGGAGGATCTGTGTGGACTACAGAGAACTGAACAAAGCCACCAAGAAAGACCACTTCCCTCTGCCTTTCATAGATCAAGTGTTGGATGGACTGGCAGGAAAGAAGTTTTTGTCTTTCCTAGATGGGTTCAACGGGTATAATCAGATGCAAATCAGCTCGGAGGACCAAGATAAGACCACCTTCACTTGTCCTTGGGGTACCTTTGCCTACCGAGTCCTTCCCTTTGGGCTATGAAACGCTCTTGCCACTTTCCAGAGAGCAGTATTGAGCATCTTTTCTGAGCTGGTCCATGATTTGGTGGAAATATATATGGATGACTTCACTCCTTATGGGTCCAACTTCTAGGAAGCATTGTCCAATCTGGGAAAAGTTGTAACCAAGTGCATTGAGATGAATCTGTCCCTCAGTCCTGAAAAATGTGAATTCTTGATGACTGAAGGGACCGTGCTAGGACATACCATTTCTCGCCAAGGATTACAAGTGGATCCTAACAAAATTGCTCTCATAAAAAAGGTTCCACCTCCTCAGAAGGTAAGAGATGTTCGGAGTTTCTTAGGCTTAGCGGGATATTATAGAAGATTCATTAAAGACTTCAGTAAGCTAGCCTCGCCATTGTTTGGCCTCTTAGCAAAAGATGCTGAGTTTAAATGGACTGATGACTGTCAGAGAGCTCTGAATGAATTAATGGATAAGTTGGTGTTCGCCCCGATCTTGAGAGGTCCAAACTAGGCCCTACCTTTCCACATCCACACTGATGCCTCGAACAGAGCCATAGGGGCAGCCTTAGGACAAGTTGAACAAAAACTTCCATATGCCATATACTTTGTCAGCAAAAACTTATCCAAGGCAGAAATGAATTATACTGTAACTGAGAAAGAGTTCTTGGCCGTAGTCCATTCCCTGAACAAGTTCCGACACTACATCACTGGCTATCAAACATTTGTACATACTGATCATGCTGCAATTAGATATTTAATGAATAAACCTGATGTGAATTCTCGTATTATTAGATGGTTACTTTTGTTGCAGCAGTTTGATTTGACTATCGTTGACAAACCAGGTAAAGAAAATGTTGTTGCTGACTTCTTGTCTAGATTGGATTTACCTGCAGGTGAAGAGGGGATAGTGGATGACCAGATGCTAGATGAACATCTGTTCGCTATCTCAGTACTCTCTGTTATAGACATTTTTGTGCCTTATAGCATTGAGCATGAAATGTCCATAATCTAAGGGATCCAAAGTCCCTAAACATGTTGTTCCTACCCCTAGAGGAACAAGGCTAACAAACCATAACAATTCACCGAAGTTCTCCACCAGAAACTGCTCCAAAAAAAGTCAATTCAGGATCATTTCAGTGGCTACACTAGCTGTTTGCACTGAATGTCAAAGCCAACACTGGCTACCTGCGCTGAATGTCAAAGGGAACACTGGCTACTGGCGCTGAACGAGAGTGGACATGTGGCAAGCTCATTTCTCAAGGTGTCAAAACCCAGGAAGCTTCCAAAATGACACTTGCCTCAGGGAATTCGACTGGTGATGAGTAAGAGGTTCCAAATCTCCAAGTGGAAGCAAGAACCTCCAAGTGGACTCAAGAACTGACAGAGGGAGAGGACACTAGTCAGATCTCAAGCTGACTCATCCTCTCTCCAAACATCTATATATGGATCTCTCCTCCATGAGATCGAGAGGCTGGAATTTTGTTATTGCAAAGAATTGCTGTTGGTTTGAGACTGGAACTATTGGGTGCTTAATGCTTTGAAAGGGGGTGAAGATAGGAATTCCATTTGCTGGGAAGGAGATGCTGGATTGGAGCCCTCTGGGTTGTATCTCTTCCTGAACCTTGTTATTCATCAATAAAGCTATCTTGGTTTCTCCTATATGCTGATGTATTTTTGATGTATGAATGCATTAGTATGTTTAGTTTATTTCTAATCCTAAACTAGTTATGAATGTGAATATCTGTCTTTGTGTAGTGTTCTTCTATTGTCGCAAGTAGCTGTTCTCTTGTGATCTTGCAGGAAGTTGAAGCTGGATAAGCAAGAAGGCAAGTAGCTGTGAACTCCCAAAGAGAAGAGAGACCGGATCGAGGGACAAATGGAAGACACCGGTAAGTCTATTGATCTCTCTTCTTTCACATTTCATAAAGGAAGAAACCAGAATAGTTGTCTCTGTTTGTTGCTAAGGCACTGTCACACCTTAGGTGGATAGGATCGTCCTGCATAGGCATTTTTCCCCACAACAAATTGGCGACTCCACTGGGGAGATCTGTTTAGTCATTTTATTTGTGTTTCTATCATTGTTTGTTTCATAGACTTGACAGCAACAATCGAACTGCATCTTTCCCGGATGCAAAGTAGATAGTTGCTGCTTTGATCCAATCATTGGACTTGTCTATGATCTGAACAATGGACTCACAAATGATTTGATGATCCTTTGTGATAGATCTTAGTACTCCCTCAAAGCATCCCTTTGATTGTACCTTGCTTGTTGCTTTTATTTGGCCTGAAACAGTTGATTAAATAGAAATATGTGACCCAGAACCTGTGGGAAACGAGAGTTTCTCCTTCAGCGCAGACCCAGTGAAGGGATTCTGCATTTCAACGCAGGTCCCGTGAAGGCTACCTGCGCTGAATTTCAAAACCCCTGTGTTGAGGTTGCGCTGAACCAGTTTGCCCTTGTGCAGCTGGGGTTCTCTGTTCTGTTTTGCCTTGTTTTGATCTCTGATTTTTGCAGCCTGTAACCAGCATAGGTACCAGTCTGATAACTCCTTTTCTCTGCTTAGATTCCGCCTCCTTTTGTACAAAAAGACTGTGAGTGTTTTTATGTGTTTGTGGCGTCATTTGCAGTTTTCCTTTGCATGAGTGAAATAGTCATCCTGTAGCCCTTGATTCAGATCTGTTGATTGTGATCTTAGAAGAGAGTTCATTGGCTGTTTGCAGATTGATTATACATTTGCTTTTGCTTATTGGTTTGAGTTTGTCTCTTTTAAGTGTCAAAACAAGTCTTCATTTCGAAAATCGTTAAGTGTTGTAATCTCTTCTATCTTCTCTGATTTCGAAAAAGTAAACTTGTTTGTATTGTCATTTAAAAGCAAATTCAAAGTTGTACAAAAAGCTTTCTTTGTAGGCATCAATATTAAGAAAGCGGAAAACAAACACCTGCATTGTGCATTTGCATTTGATAGTTTGCATGTTGGATTTAGGAAAAGTGCATTAGAGTGTGCTGATTGCTCTTTGAGAAAAGATGGTGTCTTTCTTTTCCCTTAGTAGCTAGGATTTTCAAAGTTGAAAAGATATAAAGCTTGCTTATCATCTTTAGACTGCATTTAGGAATTTGTATCATACATCTCGTGGTGAACCTTGAAAGGAAAACTTTTAAAAAGATCAACCTAAAATAAATTGAATGAACTTAACAACGCTTTGCAACATAACGCACAACATAGAGGTCTAGGCTAGAGACGTGTTCCGGCGTCGTTAAGCCTGGTGACTGTCGATCTCGTGGATGGTGGGTGATTCCTCCTGAGGGACGATAGCGCCAGTACGGATTGTGCTCCCACGTACCGTCGCGTATATATTGGGAGACCCCTATAGGCATAAAACCTTTATCCTTAGGAAGCCGTGTCGGCCGCCCTACTGATCGCAATGCACTGAACACAGCATTCAGGAAGATCGACCGCCCGTACCCTAAAAAGTATTCTGCGGTTTTGCGAAAAGTTTGGCACACCCTCTGCCTAGAACTCCAGAGCAGTTCCTTTTGGCCTTTTTCAGACTCTATAACGGAAAAAGTCCATCCGAGCATTTGTCACTTCGGGCTCGTTAAAACATCGAAGGAGACTAGAGTCATCTTTAGCTTTTTCTCGACTCTTTAAAAGTGAAAAAGCAAGTTGTGTCTAAAAGCGTCTAAAAAATTCATTTAATTCGGAAACACACTTTCCCCTTTTGTATTTTGGTTGATCGAGTAATCCGCAATCGTGGAAGAAAGTCAATTGAAACCCCGTCGTTCGCGGAGGCTTACGAGTCAACCGTCTTTGTCTCCGGAATCGAAAACAGTACGGACAAAGCGAACTCGTTTAACCGGTTTGAAATCTCTTATCAAAGTTAGAACAAGTGTTCCAACAACATCTGAGATTCCGGTTACTCCAAACATTTCTGGAAACCCTGCCTCTATAGAAGAAGTTCAACAGCCACAGAGGGACAGTAACACTGATCCTAGTCTGGGAGCAAATACTTGCGTTACTGAACCAGTTCCATCTGTAACCGGTTCGGAGAGTCTTGCTCCTCAAACAACTGTCGCTGTCGATTCAACCCCTTCTTCGGCACCAGAAATATTTTACGGACCTGACGGTCTTCCTCTTCCACCTGGTTTGATTGCGATAGAGGAAATTGTAGAGGATCCGCAAGCAAGTACTCCAACCCATTTTGGAGTCGGGGTCACTCTGTTTCCTTCATCAGAAGTTAGTCCACCACAAGTGGAAGTTCTTGTAGAATCGCTAGGAAATCTATTGGATAGACTCAAAATGTCTGAACAACCGTCAACATCTAGGACTATGTCGAATGACACAGCGACAGCAGAAGCCCCTGCCGTCACTCCGACAATGTTTGCCGGCATACCATCTGTCCCGACTAGCTCACAACCGCTAGAAGGAGTCCACCAAGGGACTATTTCGACAGTGTGGTCTGTTCCAGTTTGTTCATCCGGAATAATATCCGGCAACTCTTATGTTGAGACTCGCCAGATTGATCCATTTGGAGGTCAATTTGGGCAATCCAGTCCACAAGGACAAACAATCCCCTTGAGTTCTGGATTGCTACCGTATGGGGGGCAGTATGCCCTTTCATTACCCCCTCCGGGAGGGTATCCATACGGGAGTTCACAACAGTATTCAGGTTATACTGGAATTACATCAAGTGGTTGGGTACCTATGCTACCTCAACAACCAAGGGTTGTATATTCTATGCAACAGTGTGTACCTATGTCGAACATCCCGACCACACCGGCTATTGTGACAGTGTCGCAAGTTCAAACGTTGCCTGTTGTATGTCAACCTCAGATTTCTCAGGTTGTAATGCAACAGCCCCTTGACCCTGGGACACAACCACAATCGCCAACTGGTGGGGCGACACAGGTCCAAACGGGTACAATTACCCCACACCTTGGTCCAACAGTTAGTATAGCACAACAGAACATGGCTTCACAACCATGGCTGGTGCAATACCAACAACCACAATTCCAACAAGTGTACCAAGGTTCTGAGCAGCAGATCTTTGCGAACAGTGGACAACCGTATATTCAAAACGGTCAAAACCAACCGCTTTACAGTGGTCAAGTCCACC
Organism: Pinus tabuliformis; assembly: GCA_031772625.1. NCBI lineage: Eukaryota > Viridiplantae > Streptophyta > Pinopsida > Pinales > Pinaceae > Pinus > Pinus tabuliformis. The sequence continues at coordinate 1,285,716,351 of CM062807.1, forward strand.
AACCGTATCAATCATACCAACATCAATTACATTATGCTGGTATGCAAAGGCCCACTGCTCAGGCAATTCCATCGTACCCTGGGTATGCTTCACCTAACCTGAATCAACAGTTACCATTCGTGGCAACTTTAGAGTTACCCGATTTACACCGGTTAACCAACGATCCGATTGCTTACGCCCCTTGGTGGCCAGCGATTCCTCACAAACTTCCATCTGACATTCCTAAATTCAATGGAAATCCAGGTGAAGACCCATCGAATCACGTGATGACTTTTCATCTGTGGTGTTCATCAAACACCCTAAACGATGATTCGATAAGGCTTCGCCTTTTCCAGAGGACGTTAACGGGTCCAGCGGCAAAATGGTATATTGAATTACCTAGAGCCTCGTTTGACAATTTCAGCTCCCTAGCCACGACTTTCTTAACCCATTTTCAATTACCGATAAGGTATGAAACGGGAACAGAAATATTAACCAACTTCAAGCAGACAACAGCCACTCACATATCTGATCATATACATGAGTGGCGTCGTCGTCGTAGGATGGTGAAAACGTACGTTCCCGATCAGCTATTAGCTGAATGGTTTATAAAGTCGTTACTTCCTGCTATAACAGAAGATGTGGCAAAGGGGGGAGTCGTAACAGAGGAGCAAGTTATTGCTCGTGCACAATATCTAGACTTAGTTTATACTCAGTCTGGCACACTCTACGACAAAATACCTGACGCCCCTAGACCGAAATTCTCAATTCCTCCTCCTCCTAAATCAAATAGTGACTCTCATGCCGGCGATGGCGTGATTGGCACGGCAAACGCGAAATCGACAAAGGCTTCGTCTAAGAAAGCCCGTAAGAATTCGGATCAAAATGCAAAAGATGAAATTCTTGCTTCGGAAGTAAATGTCGTATCGACAGATAAGGGCAAAGAAACCAAACAACCAGGGAGCAAGAAGAAACAAAACAAAGGGAAGAAGAAGAAACAGGGTGAGTCATCTCCTGGAAAAACTTCTTCAAACCCTCCTGGGAATAGGAAAAATCCATGTCAAATATGTGATGAGGATCATTGGACAAACAAATGTCCGTACAAAGCTGAGCTTAAGAGATTCTTTAAAAGTTCGCAAACCTCAGCTGTGTTAACTGATCCGTTTCCCAATCCAGGTCAAAATCTGGTTGATAGTGGAAATGCTTCCCCGTCGCAAGTGCTCATGTTGTCGGTTTCAAAACAGCAGAATGATGCTTTGATTTCGACAAGGAACAAAGATTACGGGAATCCGCAGCTGTCGAACGACAAAGGTAAAGATCAACCAAGTAGTTCGACAACAACTTCGACAGAAGTTGTATCGCCCATCATTCCTGAATTAACAATAAAACCGCCAAAGGGAGTAGTACACAAGTCGACATTTAATCCTCGCGCCAGAGCGGCGCAGCATTATAACATAGTGGAAGATTTGGCCCAATCGCCATCCGCTATGTCGACTCTTGAAGTACTACAAAATTGCCCATCCCAAAGGCAGGCTTTGTTATCGGCTATTGGTGGGGTTGATCCTAAGGATTCCAATCTTGTATCCTTCGATCACAAAGGATACGATCCTCAGTTACCAGCTCAACTAGCTTTCCTTATTCAAGTGAAAGCCCTCAACAAAACTGTTCACCGAACAATTATTGATGAGGGGGCATCTACATGTATTATGTCGATGAGTTGCTGGAAAACTTTAGGATCTCCAACCTTGTCGCGATCTTCGACGACATTAAAAGCATTCGACGGAAGGACATATACCCCGTGTGGTATCCTTAATAACTTGAAGGTTGAACTGGGAGGAAAAACAGTAGAAATAGATGTTGAAGTCATCGATGGGAATCTTGACTACAACATCCTACTGGGAAGACCGTGGATATATGCCATGGCAGCTGTAGTGTCGACTTATTTTAGGAAGATCGCATTCCCTTTTCAAGGAGGGATTACGATCGTCGACCAACAAGACTTCCTCCCTAATGGTTCACAAGTTACAGGAAGCATTCCCATGATCCATGGAAGCAACCATTCGCTTCAAGACATCGGAGTAGGCCTACTGAAAGACCCCACATTAATGGGAACTTTCGCACTTCCACCTCCAGTCTATATAGGAGAAGTAGCGTTGGTAAGAGCCTGCAACATGATATCTTCCACGAAGATCTCAAAAGACGATGTCGACATGGATCATGCAATGGTTTTGCCCCCAAGCCCTATAGAAATATTGTAGCAATCAATGTTTCGGGCATGGGAGGCGAACCCAAATCAACGCTCATCAAGCGTTTGGGTAGATAGGTCTAGAGAATATGGTACCCCATTAGATCCTTGGTCGAAAGTACATGGGACTGACGAAGGAATTCTACAATCAATGTTGATTGAGGGGGCACCATGGAATGATTGCCACCATCGTTCCCTTCTTCCGGAATATGAAGAAGATACTCAGCATGACCTTTATCACCCTTCAGTTTTTGAATTCCTATCAAATACTGTAAATACGGTGGATTCCGAGCGAAACTTATCCAATATTGAAGAGACTATAGCCATAAATATCTCGACTAAAACAAATGTTGTAGAGAATATTTATGTCGGCAAAGGTTGTTCTCCTTCAGAACTGGAAATATATAACGCTCTTTTTCGCGAGTTCAGAGATGTCTTTGCTTGGTCATATGATGAAATGCCAGGCATTGACTCGAGTATCGTTGAACATGAAATTAAAATGTATCCTGATGTCAAACCAGTAAGACAACGGCTTCGGCAGGTGCACCCCAAGAAAGCCGCTGCCATTAAAGCAGAAGTTGAAAAGCTCCTCCATGCTGGTTTCATCTACCCGGTTCCTCTAACCGATTGGGTATCGAATATTGTCCCTGTTATGAAGAAACAAGGGACAATTAGAGTGTGTGTCGATTATAGGGATGTAAACCAAGCTTGTCCGAAGGACAACTACCCTACACCCTTCATCGACCAGATAATTGATGAATGCGCCGGATGTGAAATCTTTTCATTTATGGATGGATTTTCCGGGTATAATCAAATAAATATCCGCCCACAGGACCAGTCAAAGACTGCATTCATCTGTCCGTGGGGCACATTCGCTTATCGAAAATTACCCTTTGGTTTAAAGAACGCAGGGGCGACGTTTCAGAGGGCAATGAATTATGCCTTCCATGACATCAAGAACATCGTTCAACCATATCTCGACGACCTTCCGGCTCATTCGCGAAAGCGGACTGATCATCCGCAGCATTTAAGAGCGATATTTCTACGTTGCCGACACTACAAGATAAGACTCAATCCGCACAAATGTGTGTTTTGCGTCGGTTCTGGTCGTTTACTTGGCTTTGTAGTCTCTAAGGATGGGATTCGTCTCGACCCTTGCAAGGTTCAGGCAATCATTAATTTGCCTCCACCTTCAAATTTGCTTCAGATTCAGAAACTCCAAGGGAAAGCAAACTTTCTGAGGAGGTTCATTCCAAATTACGCAGAACTTGCTAAAGGTTATACTCGTCTTTTGAAAAAGGATGTACCTTTTGTCTGGGATCAGGTGGCGCAAGCTTCCTTTGATGCTCTGAAAGATTCTCTAGTAAAAGCATCATTAATGTATGCCCCGGACTATCAAAGAGATTTTAACCTGTATCTGGCTGCAGCAGATACGACCATTGCGATGGTTTTAGTTCAAGAAGTCGATGGAATTGAACATCCTATATATTATTTAAGTAAAAACTTGAATGATACAGAAAGCAAATATTCTTATGTTGAAAAGCTAGCACTCGCTGCTGTTCAAGCGATACAAAGATTTCGACATTATGTCCTCTTTCGGAAAACTACCATTCTATCAGATTGCAACCCCATGACTTATATATTGTCGCGACAGTTGCTGGGGGGCAAGTATTCAAAATGGATAGCGATCCTTCAAGAGTTTGATCTGGAATTTGTAAAATCCAAATCAAAGAAAGCTTTAGTTTTCGCAGAATTATTGTGCGATCTCCCATCGTCGTCCAACGATGAAACATCAGAAGATTCAATCGTGGACGAAAGTTTGTTTCTGATATCTGCAAGCAATGAGTGGTATGGAGATATAATAATTTATCTCCAAACCCAAAAATTCAGGCCTGACACCTCTCACTCAGAACAGAAACGTATACGATACCAAGCGAAAGACTACATGATCGTCGGTGATACGCTTTACCGTCGTGGTATCGATACAGTTCTGAGGAGGTGCCTCACCCATGAAGAGGCCGAAAAAGCCCTGAATGAGTGTCATTCAGGCGCGTGTGGGGGGCATCAATCTGGATATGCTACAGCACAAAAAATCTTACGAGCAGGATACTTCTGGCCAACCATGTTCAAAGATTGCATAACCGCAGTCAGAAGTTGCCATGCTTGTCAAATTTTTGATAGCAAAACCAGAAAACCACCCGCACCTTTACAGCCAATAGTTGCTGTTGGGCCTTTCGCCAAATGGGGCATCGATTTCATGACATGTAACCCCACCTCGACGGGGGGCATGGGTATATTATAGTCGCTGTTGACTATTTTACCAAATGGGCCGAGGCGATGCCTACATTAGATAACACTGGTGAAACAGCTGCCCTTTTCTTTTTCAATCATGTAGTCGCCAGGTTCGGCGTACCACAGGCTATAGTTACAGATCATGGGTCGCATTTTCGCAATCACATGATGGTTGAATTAGCTGCCAAGCTAGGGCTATCTCACGACAGCTCTACCCCGTATTATCCGCAAGCCAACGGACAAGTTGAAGCAATCAACAAGGTCCTGAAGCGTATGTTGCAAAGGATGATCGGGGTTCACAAAAGAAGGTGGCACCTAATCCTGTACTCAGCCTTGTGGGCTTACCGAACATCGGTAAAGAATGCGACCGGGTTCACACCTTTCCAACTGGTGTATGGCCTGGAAGCAGTCTTGCCAATCCAGTGTGAAATTTCGTCTCTTAAACTCGCAATTGATCTCCTCCCCGGAACTTCGGAAGAAGAGGCTCGTTTCTTGGAATTAATCCAATTGGATGAAACCCGTCGTGACGCCGCTTTGGCTAACGAAGCCCATAAGAAACGAGTCAAGGCGCAGTTCGACAAAAATGTCAAACCCCGTGTCTTCTCAGAAGGTGACTTGGTCTTGCTTTATGACCAAGAATCCGATAAATTGGGAGCAGGTAAATTTAATTCTTTATGGATGGGCCCCTATATTGTTAAACGAGTGTTAGCAAAAGGAGCCTACGAGTTAATGGATTATGACGGAATTCCACTGGCGCAACCCCGTAATGGGTTGTACCTCAAGCGTTACTATGCTTAAATAGTAACCTGTATGCTTTTGTTGTATTTTGTTTTCGCTAAAGTATTTGTTTTGGTCGAGTGATCCACCTTTTTACATTTATTGCAGATGTCAAACCTTCTGGAGACATGTGTTGGATATGCCGACGGAGCGAGTCGTAGTTCGCGGAACCTGTCCTCCGCAGCCTGGGCCATTTTTGATCCAAGCGGCGAGTTAGTAAGTTTCAGAGGTGTGTGTATTGGGCAATCAACGAATAACATCGCTGAGTATAGCGCGTTGATAGAACTACTCTCTGATGCCATCACCCATGGTATACGCCGACTAATCGTCAGGCTAGACTCACAACTCGTAATACTACAACTCAATGGTATATATTCCGTTCGCAATCCAGCTATTTATCGCATGTTCCTAAGGGTTAAGATTTTGGAAAGACAATTTGATTCAATTCAATACCAGCATATTTCCAGAAACTTAAACACATTAACCGACTCATTAGCAAACTATGTGTTAGATAGACATTTGCGACATTTATAAAAAGAGACACATCATCAATGTTGTACATATGGATCATATAACTCAACCAGAATAAACCTCGAAAATCAAAATATATAAGCTGTTTATCGTTCATACATAATGTTCTGTAACCAAGACAAAAATCGGTCATATGACCCAAAAACTCAAAATTGCTAGGGGGCACCCTAGCCTAGTGATGCTCATGATAGCACGTCACGGCCTGTGCAATCATGCGCAAGAGACGAGTCCATCGTCTAGGCACACCAGTAGTATGCCGCTGCAACTGTAAAGGTAACTCATCAATCCTCACATCGGGAATGCCGAGAGTAAGGCTCTCAACCTGCTCCTGCACAGCTGTAAGGGTCTCGGCCACGTCAAGGTCGCGGAGAATAACCCTCCCAGCAGTCTCCCCTGCTGGGGCAGCGACTGGCGCTCTCGGGCGAACTGCTGGACGAACAGGACCAACATCTGCATGCACACATGAGTTTGATTAAAGTCTTGATAGAATAAAGCACAAGGACATTATAAATAAGAACAGTAAACAGTAATATGGTCGAAGATTTTACCAATAGCGCCCCACTGTTCGCCATCCGGCAGTACCAAGTCCGGATCACCTCGGAAATCCATACCAACATATGGATACTCGGAATAGACCATCTCCTGACGCTCGAACCACCTGAAGAAGGTATCAGTGAAAGAAATCTGAGATTGACCAGCATGCCTAGACATGTGATCAACCCATCTCTGCATGCGTGGCTCGGTAGGAGAAGGCAAGTCGAGTGCGATATACTGAGGCTGCATCAGTGGTATTTTCTCCAAGGCAAAGGCAGTCAGAATAGAACCAAATCCAAAGTTCTTCAGCTTCCCGTCCTTTACCTTGTTCAACTGACTTTTCATCTGAAGAAGTACTGCATCACACCAGTTGAATACTTTCGGTTGGAGACACTCCAAGGCGTGCTGCACATAAGATCTGTTGGCAACATGAAGAGATGCGCTACCGGCCATCCTACCAATAGTATACAGAATGGACCTGAGAGACCTGTCAGTAATCTCACGGATAACAACCTTGCCGTCTCTACTCGGCTGGGATCCTTCCCTGCAATACTGGCGGACATAATCTCTCACGGAGTCATTCCCTCGGGCCGAACCTGACAAAGAAATGGGGGCACCCCGCCTTGACAAACCAGTCAAGAAGTAAATGTCTACCATGGTCAAAGGGATGGATTTGCTCCTGATCTGAAATACTTGGTTGATAGGATCCCAAGCATCAAGCATATACTGCAGTAAGGAGATCTGTGCTCTCATGCTAGAGATACGGAAGAACTTCAGCAGGCCACAGTTCCGCAGCGCGTTCACCGTGACAGGGTCATGGAGGGCAATCATGTCCTCTTCTTCATGTTCTCGTTCTCGCCATGTAAGGGTCATTTTGCTCAAAAATCCCTGCAAAACAAACAAGAGAAAGAGTAAGATCCTGGATTTGATGAGAAACTGGCAAAATTTTCATCAAAAACTGTGCAACAGAACTGTTTTTCTATGCTCAACGCAACTGGCTAGTGTCCCACCTGCGTTGAAGGTCAAACTGCCTTCATGCAGCTTGACATTCAACGCAGGTTTCGAATGGACTGCCTGCGCTGATGGCAGAGCGCCCTAGCAAAACCCCAGGGGCTCAGGAGAACAGGAAAACAGGCACAGAATGGGAAAAGGAAACCATGAAAAGAAAGAGCTAGAGTTTAGCTCCTACCTGGTCCAGACGGCGCCGAAAATCGTCCGCAGAATCTCCCGGAATCAGCTGGTGAAAATCAAGGGGGAAGAGGCACCTCCAAAGCTCCAACAAACCAAGTTCAAATGAAATGGTAAAATGAGAGGTAAAAACACTTTTTAATTGCTTTTTACGTAGTTCAAAGCGAAATATTAGGGTTCTAATCTCATTTTCATGCAAATGTTATTCATTTCTAACTAGTTTGATGCAGCAATTGAGGATACAGTACTATCTTTGAAAAGGGCAAAGCTAGTTATGGTAAAAATAAAAAATTTGACCATATAAGATCGAGCAGTTTTAGCACAAAGTTCATGCTCGTTAAAAAATAAACGCAAGATCCGAGCAGTTTTAGCACGTAATTCATGCTCGTTAAAAAATAAACGTAAAATCGAGCAAATGTTTCCACCCGTGTTTAAGCTCGTTAAAAAATGAACTATCCCGGTAAATAACCACTGTGAATGTAACCTTATCAGCCATTAAAGCCTTGGTCGTGTTTGCACCGTCACCTCCACTTTTCCATTGGCCGATCGTTCACCTCCATATGATTGTTTACCCATTTTGAGGAACAGCTGCGAAGAGTGATTTCACCTAGCCATCCTTGTGACACTGCCGTGATTGGAAAATTCCAACCTGTACCTGGAATCAGCTGCTAACCCTGTTTATCACTCGTTCCTCAAAAGACGAGTCTTCTTTAAGCTCTTTTCAACTGACTCGTAAAATATGAAAAGATTGCCGAGTCCTTGGCCTTCCAGCTCGTTAAAGGGACAGGAAGAGCTATCCCTCCTCTAGATTTTAATCTTTTTGGACCTGAGGGATTATTGCACAAAAAGATCGAGCGCTTGTTTTATTCGGCTCGTTAAAACTATCGAAAACTCATCCCTTCTGTATTGTTTTATACTTTTTCGGACTTAAGGGATTAGATGACGAAAAAGGACTTTTGGAGTTAACTTTATGTACCTTTTCAGACTCTCTAAAAATGAAAAGGACCGAGTTATCCTTGTCGTTAGACTCGTTAAAATCATTAATAGCGACAAACTTGTCTTTAGACGAGAACGAGTTTCACTATCGCTAGGCTCGTTAAAACATAGCGATGGGCTTGCCCGAAGGGCAGGTTATAGAACAAGCATATGTTATCCTCCTCAAGCTTGACAAAAATAAAGAGGTACTGGTCAGCAATGACTGGGGAAAAATTGGGAGAAACTAAAGAAAACTTTGATGGTAGCAAGTCGCTCTTGAACATGACACTTTTCCTCCGTACCACAATCGGGTTGGGTTGTTTCATTCACCGGTCACATCCATGGTCTCGCCATACCATCCATATTTGGGGTAATGCTACCAATCCATCGCATCAGTGTCGCCATATGTTCAAGAGAAGTCGTTCAGAAAAGTCAACCGTGTCCCATCCACTGCCATACATTATCCTTCATCCTTTCATGACCGCCACCCTGAATCATATGTCACAGATCGTTTTCACCTCCATTAAAATCATTAGCTCCGTTCCGTGTCACTGATGTGGGATTCATTAAGGCCCTCCTTTGACGGATCGCTTCTTGTCGACATCAGCTCATTATCCAAGAAGTTGATCTAGGAACAACCCCTTCAGTACTTTGAAGCTTGCATGCCTCAATGGCAAGTTTCTCACTTCCGGCGACAGGTATACATCAATGACCTTCGACCGAAAGATTTTGCGTGGTGTTCGACGCCAAGTCCTTTATTCACACCACGTGAATTGTACTGCAGTACCTTGAGGGTCATTATCATTATCGGTGATTCCTCTCGCGCTTGTTAACGGTTTACATCATTGACCGGTAATCAAGCGATGTCTTTCCATGTTCGACTTCAGAACATTTCTCACATGGATCGACTTGTACTTAGAGTGAAGATCGAACGAGTTTGAAGACCCCGGATCTAGTTTCATCCATCCGGGCTGCGATATATATTCAGGAAAGATAAAGACATTGACATGTACATCATTGCAGCAGATAATCATCCTACTCAAAGGATGATAATTTCATCAAAATTATCAGTCTACCATCAGACGATTGTCTGTTCTATGTACAGAAAAATGAATTTATAAAGCTGAGCATGGGAATGCCCGCCTCAGCTAGATCATGAAAGCAGTATGAAAAATAATGTATTGTATTGTATCTTATTACAGGTCTCCTCCCAGCATTGGATGAACTTCGGATCCCCCTGATAAAGCATTTCGCCCGATAAACAGCCTCATACTTTAGGGGGCAACTGTTATAGACATTTTTGTGCCTTACAGCATTGAGCATGAAATGTCCATAATCTAAGGGATCCAAAGTCCCTAAACATGTTGTTCCTACCCCTAGAGGAACAAGGCTAACAAACCACAGCAATTCACAGAAGTTCTCCACCAGAAACTGCTCCAAAACAAGTCAATTCAGGATCATTTCAGTGGCTACACTAGCTGTTTGCGCTGAATGTCAAAGCCAACACTGGCTACCTGCGCTGAATGTCAAAGGGAACACTGGCTACCTGCGCTGAACGAGAGTGGACATGTGGCAAGCTCATTTCTCAAGGTGTCAAAACCCAGGAAGCTTCCAAAATGACACTTGCCTCAGGGAATTCGACTGGTGATGAGTAAGAGGTTCCAAATCTCCAAGTGGAAGCAAGAACCTCCAAGTGGACTCAAGAACTGACAGAGGGAGAGGACACTAGTCAGATCTCAAGCTGACTCATCCTCTCTCCAAACATCTATATATGGATCTCTCCTCCATGAGATCTAGAGGCTGGAATTTTGTTATTGCAAAGAATTGCTGTTGGTTTGAGACTGGAATCATTGGGTGCTTAATGCTTTGAAGGGGGTGAAGATAGGAATTCCATTTGCTGGGAAGGAGATGCTGGATTGGAGCCCTCTGGGTTGTATCTCTTCCTGAACCTTGTTATTCATCAATAAAGCTATCTTGGTTTCTCCTATATGCTGATGTATTTTTGATGTATGAATGCATTAGTATGTTTAGTTTATTTCTAATCCTAAACTAGTTATGAATGTGAATATCTGTCTTTGTGTAGTGTTCTTCTCTTGTCGCAAGTAGCTGTTCTCTTGTGATCTTGCAGGAAGTTGAAGCTGGATAAGCAAGAAGGCAAGTAGCTGTGAACTCCCAAAGAGAAGAGAGACCGGATCGAGGGACAAACGGAAGACACCGGTAAGTCTATTGATCTCTCTTCTTTCACATTTCATAAAGGAAGAAACCAGAATAGCTGTCTCTGTTTGTTGCTAAGGCACTGTCACACCTTAGGTGGATAGGATCGTCCTGCATAGGCATTTTTCCCCACAACAAATTGGCGACTCCACTGGGGAGATCTGTTTAGTCATTTTATTTGTGTTTCTATCATTGTTTGTTTCATAGACTTGACAGCAACAATCGAACTGCATCTTTCCCGGATGCAAAGTAGACAGTTGCTGCTTTGATCCAATCATTGGACTTGTCTATGATCTGAACAATGGAATCAAAAATGATTTGATGATCCTTTGTGATAGATCTTAGTACTCCCTCAAAGCATCCCTTTGATTGTACCTTGCTTGTTGCTTTTATTTGGCCTGAAACAGTTGATTAAATAGCAATCTGTGACCTAGAACCTGTGGGAAACGAGAGTTTCTCCTTCAGCGCAGACCCAGTGAGGGGATTCTGCATTTCAACGCAGGTCCCGTGAAGGCTACCTGCACTGAATGTCAAAACCCCTGTGTTGAGGTTGCGCTGAACCAGTTTGCCCTTGTGCAGCTGGGGTTCTCTGTTCTGTTTTGCCTTGTTTTGATCTCTGATTTTTGCAGCCTGTAACCAGCATAGGTACCAGTCTGATAACTCCTTTTCTCTGCTTAGATTCCGCCTCCTTTTGTACAAAAAGACTGTGAGTGTTTTTATGTGTTTGTGGCGTCATTTGCAGTTTTCCTTTGCATGAGTGAAATAGTCATCCTGTAGCCCTTGATTCAGATCTGTTGATTGTGATCTTAGAAGAAAGTTCATTGGCTGTTTGCAGATTGATTATACATTTGCTTTTGCTTATTGGTTTGAGTTTGTCTCTTTTAAGTGTCGAAACAAGTCTTCATTTCGAAAATCGTTAAGTGTTGTAATCTCTTCTATCTTCTCTGATTTCGAAAAAGTAAACTTGTTTGTATCTGTCATTTAAAAGCAAATTCAAAGTTGTACAAAAAGCTTTCTTTGTAGGCATCAATACTAAGAAAGCGGAAAACAAACACCTGCATTGTGCATTTGCATTTGATAGTTTGCATGTTGGATTTAGGAAAAGTGCATTAGAGTGTGCTGATTGCTCTTTGAGAAAAGATGGTGTCTTTCTTTTCCCTTTGTAGCTAGGATTTTCAAAGTTGAAAAGATATAAAGCTTGCTTATCATCTTTAGACTGCATTTAGGAATTTGTATCATACATCTCGTGGTGAACCTTGAAAGGAAAACTTTTAAAAAGATCAACCTAAAATAAATTGAATGAACTTAACAACGCTTTGCAACATAACGCACAACATAGAGGTCTAGGCTAGAGACGTGTTCCGGCGTCGTTAAGCTTGGTGACTGTCGATCTCGTGGATGGTGGGTGATTCCTCCTGAGGGACGATAGCGCCAGTACGGATTGTGCTCCCACGTACCGTCGCGTATATATTGGGAGACCCCTATAGGCATAAAACCTTTATCCTTAGGAAGCCGTGTCGGCCGCCCTACTGATCGCAATGCACTGAACACAGCATTCAGGAAGATCGACCGCCCGTACCCTAAAAAGTATTCTGCGGTTTTGCGAAAAGTTTGGCACACCCTCTGCCTAGAACTCCAGAGCAGTTCCTTTTGGCCTTTTTCAGACTCTATAACAGAAAAAGTCCATCCGAGCATTTGTCACTTCGGGCTCGTTAAAACATCGAAGGAGACTAGAGTCATCTTTAGCTTTTTCTCGACTCTTTAAAAGTGAAAAAGCAAGTTGTGTCTAAAAGCGTCTAAAAAATTCATTTAATTCGGAAACACACTTTCCCCTTTTGTATTTTGGTTGATCGAGTAATCCGCAATCGTGGAAGAAAGTCAATTGAAACCCTGTCGTTCGCGGAGGCTTACGAGTCAACCGTCTTTGTCTCTGGAATCGAAAACAGTACGGACAAAGCGAACTCGTTTAACCGGTTCGAAATCTCTTATCAAAGTTAGAACAAGTGTTCCAACAACATCTGAGATTCCGGTTACTCCAAACATTTCTGGAAACCCTGCCTCTATAGAAGAAGTTCAACAGCCACAGAGGGACAGTAACACTGATCCTAGTCTGGGAGCAAATACTTGCGTTACTGAACCAGTTCCATCTGTAACCGGTTCGGAGAGCCTTGCTCCTCAAACAACTGTCGCTGTCGATTCAACCCCTTCTTCGGCACCAGAAATATTTTACGGACCTGACGGTCTTCCTCTTCCACCTGGTTTGATTGCGATAGAGGAAATTGTAGAGGATCCGCAAGCAAGTACTCCAACCGATTTTGGAGTCGGGGTCACTCTATTTCCTTCATCAGAAGTTAGTCCACCACAAGTGGAAGTTCCTGTAGAATCGCTAGGCAATCTATTGGATAGACTCAAAATGTCTGAACAACCGTCAACATCTAGGACTGTGTCGAATGACACAGCGACAGCAGAAGCCCCTGCCGTCACTCCGACAATGTTTGCCGGCATACCATCTGTCCCGACTAGCTCACAACCGCTAGAAGGAGTCCACCAAGGGACTATTTCGACAGTGTGGTCTGTTCCAGTTTGTTCATCCGGAATAATATCCGGCAACTCTTATGTTGAGACTCGCCAGATTGATCCATTTGGAGGTCAATTTGGGCAATCCAGTCCACAAGGACAAACAATCCCCTTGAGTTCTGGATTGCTACCGTATGGGGGGCAGTATGCCCTTTCATTACCCCCTCCGGGAGGGTATCCATACGGGAGTTCACAACAGTATTCAGGTTATACTGGAATTACATCAAGTGGTTGGGTACCTATGCTACCTCAACAACCAAGGGTTGTATATTCTATGCAACAGTGTGTACCTATGTCGAACATCCCGACCACACCGGCTATTGTGACAGTGTCGCAAGTTCAAACGTTGCCTGTTGTATGTCAACCTCAGATTTCTCAGGTTGTAATGCAACAGCCCCTTGACCCTGGGACACAACCACAATCGCCAACTGGTGGGGCGACACAGGTCCAAACGGGTACAATTACCCCACACCTTGGTCCAACAGTTAGTATAGCACAACAGACCATGGCTTCACAACCATGGCTGGTGCAATACCAACAACCACAATTCCAACAAGTGTACCAAGGTTCTGAGCAGCAGATCTTTGCGAACAGTGGACAACCGTATATTCAAAACGGTTAAAACCAACCGCTTTACAGTGGTCAAGTCCACCAACCGTATCAATCATACCAACATCAATTACATTATGCTGGTATGCAAAGGCCCACTGCTCAGGCAATTCCATCGTACCCTGGGTATGCTTCACCTAACCTGAATCAACAGTTACCATTCGTGGCAACTTTAGAGTTACCCGATTTACACCGGTTAACCAACGATCCGATTGCTTACGCCCCTTGGTGGCCAGCGATTCCTCACAAACTTCCATCTGACATTCCTAAATTCAATGGAAATCCAGGTGAAGACCCATCGAATCACGTGATGACTTTTCATCTGTGGTGTTCATCAAACACCCTAAACGATGATTCGATAAGGCTTCGCCTTTTCCAGAGGACGTTAACGGGTCCAGCGGCAAAATGGTATATTGAATTACCTAGAGCCTCGTTTGACAATTTCAGCTCCCTAGCCATGACTTTCTTAACCCATTTTCAATTACCGATAAGGTATGAAACGGGAACAGAAATATTAACCAACTTCAAGCAGACAACAGCCACTCACATATCTGATCATATACATGAGTGGCGTCGTCGTCGTAGGATGGTGAAAACGTACGTTCCCGATCAGCTGTTAGCTGAATGGTTTATAAAGTCGTTACTTCCTGCTATAACAGAAGATGTGGCAAAGGGGGGAGTCGTAACAGAGGAGCAAGTTATTGCTCGTGCACAATATCTAGACTTAGTTTATACTCAGTCTGGCACACTCTACGACAAAATACCTGACGCCCCTAGACCGGAATTCTCAATTCCTCCTCCTCCTAAATCAAATAGTGACTCTCACGCCGGCGATGGCGTGATTGGCACGGCAAACGCGAAATCGACAAAGGCTTCGTCTAAGAAAGCCCGTAAGAATTCAGATCAAAATGCAAAAGATGAAATTCTTGCTTCGGAAGTAAATGCCGTATCGACAGATAAGGGCAAAGAAACCAAACAACCAGGGAGCAAGAAGAAACAAAACAAAGGGAAGAAGAAGAAACAGGGTGAGTCATCTCCTGGAAAAACTTCTTCAAACCCTCCTGGGAATAGGAAAAATCCATGTCAAATATGTGATGAGGATCATTGGACAAACAAATGTCCGTACAAAGCTGAGCTTAAGAGATTCTTTAAAAGTTCGCAGACCTCAGCTGTGTTAACTGATCCTTTTCCCAATCCAGGTCAAAATCTGGTTGATAATGGAAATGCTTCCCCGTCGCAAGTGCTCATGTTGTCGGTTTCAAAACAGCAGAATGATGCTTTGATTTCGACAAGGAACAAAGATTACGGGAATCCGCAGCTGTCGAACGACAAAGGTAAAGATCAACCAAGTAGTTCGACAACAACTTCGACAGAAGTTGTATCGCCCATCATTCCTGAATTAACAATAAAACTGCCAAAGGGAGTAGTACACAAGTCGACATTTAATCCTCGCGCCAGAGCGGCGCAACATTATAACATAGTGGAAGATTTGGCCCAATCGCCATCCGCTATGTCGACTCTTGAAGTACTACAAAATTGCCCATCCCAAAGGCAGGATTTGTTATCGGCTATTGGTGGCGTTGATCCTAAGGATTCCAATCTTGTATCCTTCGATCACAAAGGATACGATCCTCAGTTACCAGCTCAACTAGCTTTCCTTATTCAAGTGAAAGCCCTCAACAAAACTGTTCACCGAACAATTATTGATGAGGGGGCATCTACATGTATTATGTCGATGAGTTGCTGGAAAACTTTAGGATCTCCAACCTTGTCGCGATCTTCGACGACATTAAAAGCATTCGACGGAAGGACATATACCCCATGTGGTATCCTTAATAACTTAAAGGTTGAACTGGGAGGAAAAACAGTAGAAATAGATGTTGAAGTCATCGATGGGAATCTGGACTACAACATCCTATTGGGTAGACCGTGGATATATGCCATGGCAGCTATAGTGTCGACTTATTTTAGGAAGATCGCATTCCCGTTTCAAGGAGGGATTACGATCGTCGACCAACAAGACTTCCTCCCTAATGGTTCACAAGTTACAGGAAGCATTCCCATGATCCATGGAAGCAACCACTCGCTTCAAGACATCGGAGTAGGCCTACTGAAAGACCCCACATTAATGGGAACTTTCGCACTTCCACCTCCAGTCTATATAGGAGAAGTAGCGTTGGTAAGAGCCTGCAACATGATATCTTCCACGAAGATCTCAAAAGACGATGTCGACCTGGATCATGCAATGGTTTTGCCTTCAAGCCCTATAGAAATATTGTAGCAATCAATGTTTCGGGCATGGGAGGCGAACCCAAGTCAACGCTCATCAAGCGTTTGGGTAGATAGGTCTAGAGAATATGGTACCCCATTAGATCCTTGGTCGAAAGTACATGGGACTGACGAAGGAATTCTACAATCAATGTTGATTGAGGGGGCACCATGGAATGATTGCCACCATCGTTCCCTTCTTCCGGAATATGAAGAAGATACTCAGCATGACCTTTATCACCCTTCAGTTTTTGAATTCCTATCAAATACTGTAAATACGGTGGATTTCGAGCGAAACTTATCCAATATTGAAGAGACTATAGCCATAAATATCTCGACTAAAACAAATGTTGTAGAGAATATTTATGTCGGCAAAGGTTGTTCTCCTTCAGAACTGGAAATATATAACGCTCTTTTTCGCGAGTTCAGAGATGTCTTTGCTTGGTCATATGATGAAATGCCAGGCATTGACTCGAGTATCGTTGAACATGAAATTAAAATGTATCCTGATGTCAAACCAGTAAGACAACGGCTTCGGCAGGTGCACCCCAAGAAAGCCGCTGCCATTAAAGCAGAAGTTGAAAAGCTCCTCCATGCTGGTTTCATCTACCCGGTTCCTCTAACCGATTGGGTATCGAAAATGTCCCTGTTATGAAGAAACAAGGGACAATTAGAGTGTGTGTCGATTATAGGGATGTAAACCAAGCTTGTCCGAAGGACAACTACCCTACACCCTTCATCGACCAGATAATTGATGAATGCGCCGGATGTGAAATCTTTTCATTTATGGATGGATTTTCCGGGTATAATCAAATAAATATCCGCCCACAGGACCAGTCAAAGACTGCATTCATCTGTCCGTGGGGCACATTCGCTTATCGAAAATTACCCTTTGGTTTAAAGAACGCAGGGGCGACGTTTCAGAGGGCAATGAATTATGCCTTCCATGACATCAAGAACATCGTTCAACCATATCTCGACGACCTTCCGGCTCATTCGCGAAAGCGGACTGATCATCCGCAGCATTTAAGAGCGATATTTCTACGTTGCCGACACTACAAGATAAGACTCAATCCGCACAAATGTGTGTTTTGCGTCGGTTCTGGTCGTTTACTTGGTTTTGTAGTCTCTAAGGATGGGATTCGTCTCGACCCTTGCAAGGTTCAGGCAATCATTAATTTGCCTCCACCTTCAAATTTGCTTCAGATTCAGAAACTCCAAGGGAAAGCAAACTTTCTGAGGAGGTTCATTCCAAATTACGCAGAACTTGCTAAAGGTTATACTCGTCTTTTGAAAAAGGATGTACCTTTTGTCTGGGATCAGGTGGCGCAAGCTTCCTTTGATGCTCTGAAAGATTCTCTAGTAAAAGCATCATTAATGTATGCCCCGAACTATCAAAGAGATTTTAACCTGTATCTGGCTACAGCAGATACGACCATTGCGATGGTTTTAGTTCAAGAAGTCGATGGAATTGAACATCCTATATATTATTTAAGTAAAAACTTGAATGATACAGAAAGCAAATATTCTTACGTTGAAAAGCTAGCACTCGCTGCTGTTCAAGCGATACAAAGATTTCGACATTATGTCCTCTTTCGGAAAACTACCATTCTATCAGATTGCAACCCCATGACTTATATATTGTCGCGACAGTTGCTGGGGGGCAAGTATTCAAAATGGATAGCGATCCTTCAAGAGTTTGATCTGGAATTTGTAAAATCCAAATCAAAGAAAGCTTTAGTTTTCGCAGAATTATTGTGCGATCTCCCATCGTCGTCCAACGATGAAACATCAGAAGAGTCAATCGTGGACGAAAGTTTGTTTCTGATATCTGCAAGCAATGAGTGGTATGGAGATATAATAATTTATCTCCAAACCCAAAAATTTAGGCCTGACACCTCTCACTCAGAACAGAAACGTATACGATACCAAGCGAAAGACTACATGATCGTCGGTGATATGCTTTACCGTCGTGGTATCGATACAGTTCTGAGGAGGTGCCTCACCCATGAAGAGGCCGAAAAAGCCCTGAATGAGTGTCATTCAGGCGCGTGTGGGGGGCATCAATTTGGATATGCTACAGCACAAAAAATCTTACGAGCAGGATACTTCTGGCCAACCATGTTCAAAGATTGCATAACCGCAGTCAGAAGTTGCCATGCTTGTCAAATTTTTGATAGCAAAACCAGAAAACCACCCGCACCTTTACAGCCAATAGTTGCTGTTGGGCCTTTCGCCAAATGGGGCATCGATTTCATGACATGTAACCCCACCTCGACCGGGGGGCATGGGTATATTATAGTCGCTGTTGACTATTTTACCAAATGGGCCGAGGCGATGCCTACATTAGATAACACTGGTGAAACAACTGCCCTTTTCTTTTTCAATCATGTAGTCGCCAGGTTCGGCGTACCACAGGCCATAGTTACAGATCATGGGTCGCATTTTCGCAATCACATGATGGTTGAATTAGCTGCCAAGCTAGGGCTATCTCACGACAGCTCTACCCCGTATTATCCGCAAGCCAACGGACAAGTTGAAGCAATCAACAAGGTCCTGAAGCGTATGTTGCAAAGGATGATCGGGGTTCACAAAAGAAGGTGGCACCTAATCCTGTACTCAGCCTTGTGGGCTTACCGAACATCGGTAAAGAACGCGACCGGGTTCACACCTTTCCAACTGGTGTATGGCCTGGAAGCAGTCTTGCCAATCCAGTGTGAAATTTCGTCTCTTAAACTCGCAATTGATCTCCTCCCCGGAACTTCGGAAGAAGAGGCTCGTTTCTTGGAATTAATCCAATTGGATGAAACCCGTCGTGACGCCGCTTTGGCTAACGAAGCCCATAAGAAACGAGTCAAGGCGCAGTTCGACAAAAATGTCAAATCCCGTGTCTTCTCAGAAGGTGACTTGGTCTTGCTTTATGACCAAGAATCCGATAAATTGGGAGCAGGTGAATTTAATTCTTTATGGATGGGCCCCTATATTGTTAAACAAGTGTTAGCAAAAGGAGCCTACGAGTTAATGGATTATGACGGAATTCCACTGGCGCAACCCCGTAACGGGTTGTACCTCAAGCGTTACTATGCTTAAATAGTAACCTGTATGCTTTTGTTGTATTTTGTTTTCGCTAAAGTATTTGTTTTGGTCGAGTGATCCACCTTTTTACATTTATTGCAGATGTCAAACCTTCTGGAGACATGTGTCGGATATGCCGACGGAGCGAGTTGTAGTTCGCGGAACCTGTCCTCCGCAGCCTGGGCCATTTTTGATCCAAGCGGCGAGTTAGTAAGTTTCAGAGGTGTGTGTATTGGGCAATCAACGGATAACATCGCTGAGTATAGCGCGTTGATAGAGCTACTCTCTGATGCCATCACCCATGGTATATGCCGACTAATCATCAGGCTAGACTCACAACTCGTAATACTACAACTCAATGGTATATATTCCGTTCGCAATCCAGCTATTTATCGCATGTTCCTAAGGGTTAAGATTTTGGAAAGACAATTTGATTCAATTCAATATCAGCATATTTCCAGAAACTTAAACACATTAACCGACTCATTAGCAAACTATGTGTTAGATAGACATTTGCGACATTTATAAAAAGAGACACATCATCAATGTTGTACATATGGATCATATAACTCAACCAGAATAAACCTCGAAAATCAAAATATATAAGCTGTTTATCGTTCATACATAATGTTCTGCAACCAAGACAAAAATCGGTCATATGACCCAAAAAACTCAAAATTGCTAGGGGGCACCCTAGCCTAGTGATGCTCATGATAGCACGTCACAGCCTGTGCAATCATGCGCAAGAGACGAGTCCATCGTCTAGGCACACCAGTAGTATGCTGCTGCAACTGTAAAGGTAACTCATCAATCCTCACATCGGGAATGCCGAGAGTAAGGCTCTCAACTTGCTCCTACACAGCTGTAAGGGTCTCGGCCACGTCAAGGTCGCGGAGAATAACCCTCCCAGCAGTCTCCCCTGCTGGGGCAGCGACTGGCGCTCTCGGGCGAACTTCTGGACGAACAGGACCAACATCTGCATGCACACATGAGTTTGATTAAAGTCTTGATAGAATAAAGCACAAGGACATTATAAATGAGAACAGTAAACAGTAATATGGTTGAAGATTTTACCAATAGCGCCCCACTGTTCGCCATCCGGCAGTACCAAGTCCGGATCACCTCGGAAATCCATACCAACATATGGATACTCGGAATAGACCATCTCCTGACGCTCGAACCACCTGAAGAAGGTATCAATGAAAGAGATCTGAGATTGACCAGCATGCCTAGACATGTGATCAACCCATCTCTGCATGTGTGGCTCGGTAGGAGAAGGCAAGTCGAGTGCGATATACTGAGGCTGCATCAGTGGTATTTTCTCCAAGGCAAAGGCAGTCAGAATAGAACCAAATCCAAAGTTCTTCAGCTTCCCGTCCTTTACCTTGTTCAACTGACTTTTCATCTGAAGAAGTACTGCATCACACTAGTTGAATACTTTCGGTTGGAGACACTCTATGGCGTGCTGCACATAAGATCTGTTGGCAACATGAAGAGATGTGCTACCGGCCATCCTACCAATAGTATACAGAATGGACCTGAGAGACCTGTCAGTAATCTCACGGATAACAACCTTGCCGTCTCTACTCGGCTGGGATCCTTCCCTGCAATACTGGCGGACATAATCTCTCACGGAGTCATTCCCTTGGGCCGAACCTGACAAAGAAATGGGGGCACCCCGCCTTGACAAACCAGTCAAGAAGTAAATGTCTACCACGGTGAAAGGGATGGATTTGCTCCTGATCTGAAATACTTGGTTGATAGGATCCCAAGCATCAAGCATATACTGCAGTAAGGAGATCTGTGCTCTCATGCTAGAGATACAGAAGAACTTCAGCAGGCCACATTTCCGCAGCGCATTCACCGTGACAGGATCATGGAGGGCAATCATGTCCTCTTCTTCATGTTCTCGTTTTCGCCATGTAAGGGTCATTTTGCTCAAAAATCCCTGCAAAACAAACAAGAGAAAGAGTAAGATCTTGGATTTGATGAGAAACTGGCAAAATTTTCATCAAAAACTATGCAACAGAACTGTTTTTCTATGCTCAACACAACTGGCTAGTATCCCACCTGCGTTGAAGGTCAAACTGCCTTCATGCAGCTTGACATTCAACGCAGGTTTTGAATGGACTGCCTGCACTGATGGCAGAGCGCCCTAGCAAAACCCCAGGGGCTCAGGAGAACAGGAAAACAGGCACAGAATGGGAAAATGAAACCATGAAAAGAAAGAGCTAGAGTTTAGCTCCTACCTGGTCCAGACGGTGCTGAAAATCATCCGCAGAATCTCCCAGAATCAGCTGGTGAAAATCAAGGGGGAAGAGGCACCTCCAAAGCTCCAACAAACCAAGTTCAAATGAAATGGTAAAATGAGAGGTAAAAACACCTTTTAATTGCTTTTTATGTAGTTCAAAGCGAAATATTAGGGTTCTAATCTCATTTTCATGCAAATGTTATTCATTTCTAACTAGTTTGATGCAGCAATTGAGGATACAGTACTATATTTGAAAAGGGCAAAGCTAGTTATGGTAAAAATAAAAAATTTGACCATATAAGATCGAGCAGTTTTAGCACAAAGTTCATGCTCGCTAAAAAATAAACGCAAGATCCGAGCAGATTTAGCACGTAATTCATGCTCGTTTAAAAAATAAACGTAAAATCGAGCAAATGTTTCCACCCGTGTTTAAGCTCGTTAAAAAATGAACTATCCCGGTAAATAACCACTGTGAATGTAACCTTATCAGCCATTAAAGCCTTGGTCGTGTTTGCACCGTCACCTCCACTTCTCCATTGGCCGATCGTTCACCTCCATATGATTGTTTACCCATTTTGAGGAACAGCTGCGAAGAGTGATTTCACCTAGCCATCCTTGTGACACTGCCGTGATTGGAAAATTCCAACCTGTACCTGGAATCAGCTGCTAACCCTGTTTATCACTCGTTCCTCAAAAGACGAGTCTTCTTTAAGCTCTTTTCAACTGACTCGTAAAATATGAAAAGATTGCCGAGTCCTTGGCCTTCCAGCTCGTTAAAGGGATAGGAAGAGCTATCCCTCCTCTAGATTTTAATCTTTTTGGACCTGAGGGATTATTGCACAAAAAGATCGAGCGCTTGTTTTATTCGGCTCGTTAAAACTATCGAAAACTCATCCCTTCTGTATTGTTTTATACTTTTTCGGACTTAAGGGATTAGATGACGAAAAAGGACTTTTGGAGTTAACTTTATGTACCTTTTCAGACTCTCTAAAAATGAAAAGGACCGAGTTATCCTTGTCGTTAGACTCGTTAAAATCATTAATAGCGACAAACTTGTCTTTAGACGAGAACGAGTTTCACTATCGCTAGGCTCGTTAAAACATAGCGATGGGCTTGCCCGAAGGGCAGGTTATAGAACAAGCATATGTTATCCTCCTCAAGCTTGACAAAAATAAAGAGGTACTGGTCAGCAATGACTGGGGAAAAATTGGGAGAAACTAAAGAAAACTTTGATGGTAGCAAGTCGCTCTTGAACATGACACTTTTCCTCCGTACCACAATCGGGTTGGGTTGTTTCATTCACCGGTCACATCCATGGTCTCGCCATACCATCCATATTTGGGGTAATGCTACCAATCCATCGCATCAGTGTCGCCATATGTTCAAGAGAAGTCGTTCAGAAAAGTCAACCGTGTCCCATCCACTGCCATACATTATCCTTCATCCTTTCATGACCGCCACCCTGAATCATATGTCACAGATCGTTTTCACCTCCATTAAAATCATTAGCTTCGTTCCGTGTCACTGATGTGGGATTCATTAAGGCCCTCCTTTGATGGATCGCTTCTTGTCGACATCAGCTCATTATCCAAGAAGTTGATCTAGGAACAACCCCTTCAGTACTTTGAAGCTTGCATGCCTCAATGGCAAGTTTCTCACTTCCGGCGACAGGTATACATCAATGACCTTCAACCGAAAGATTTTGCGTGGTGTTCGACGCCAAGTCCTTTATTCACACCACGTGAATTGTACTGCAGTACCTTGAGGGTCATTATCATTATCGGTGATTCCTCTCGCGCTTGTTAACGGTTTACATCATTGACCGGTAATCAAGCGATGTCTTTCCATGTTCGACTTCAGAACATTTCTCACATGGATCGACTTGTACTTAGAGTGAAGATCGAACGAGTTTGAAGACCCTGGATCTAGTTTCATCCATCCGGGCTGCGATATATATTCAGGAAAGATAAAGACATTGACATGTACATCATTGCAGCAGATAATCATCCTACTCAAAGGATGATAATTTCATCAAAATTATCAGTCTACCATCAGACGATTGTCTGTTCTATGTACAGAAAAATGAATTTATAAAGCTGAGCATGGGAATGCCCGCCTCAGCTAGATCATGAAAGCAGTATGAAAAATAATGTATTGTATTGTATCTTATTACAGGTCTCCTCCCAGCATTGGATGAACTTCGGATCCCCCTGATAAAGCATTTCGCCCGATAAACAACCTCATACTTTAGGGGGCAACTGTTATAGACATTTTTGTGCCTTACAGCATTGAGCATGAAATGTCCATAATCTAAGGGATCTAAATTCCCTAAACATGTTGTTCCTACCCCTTGAGGAACAAGGCTAACAAACCACAGCAATTCACTGAAGTTCTCCACCAGAAACTGCTCCAAAACAAGTCAATTCAGGATCATTTCAGTGGCTACACTAGCTGTTTGCGCTGAATGTCAAAGCCAACACTGGCTACCTACGTTGAATGTCAAAGGGAACACTGGCTACTTGCGCTGAACGAGAGTGGACATGTGGCAAGCTCATTTCTCAAGGTGTCAAAACCCAGGAAGCTTCCAAAATGACACTTGCCTCAGGGAATTCGACTGGTGATGAGTAAGAGGTTCCAAATCTCCAAGTGGAAGCAAGAACCTCCAAGTGGACTCAAGAACTGACAGAGGGAGAGGACACTAGTCAGATCTCAAGCTGACTCATCCTCTCTCCAAACATCTATATATGGATCTCTCCTCCATGAGATCCAGAGGCTGGAATTTTGTTATTGCAAATAATTGTTGTTGGTTTGAGACTGGAACTATTGGGTGCTTAATGCTTTGAAAGGGGGTGAATATAGGAATTCCATTTGCTGGGAAGGAGATGCTGGATTGGAGCCCTCTGGGTTGTATCTCTTCCTGAACCTTGTTATTCATCAATAAAGCTATCTTGGTTTCTCCTATATGCTGATGTATTTTTGATGTATGAATGCATTAGTATGTTTAGTTTATTTCTAATCCTAAACTAGTTATGAATGTGAATATCTGTCTTTGTGTAGTGTTCTTCTCTTGTCGCAAGTAGCTGTTCTCTTGTCGCAAGTAGCTGTTCTCTTGTGATCTTGCAGGAAGTTGAAGCTGGATAAGTAAGAAGGCAAGTAGTTGTGAACTCCCAAAGATAAGAGAGACTGGATCGAGGGACAAACGGAAGACACCGGTAAGTCTATTGATCTCTCTTCTTTCACATTTCATAAAGGAAGAAACCAGAATAGCTGTCTCTGTTTGTTGCTAAGGCACTGTCACACCTTAGGTGGATAGGATCGTCTTGCATAAGCATTTTTCCGCACAACAATCTCTCCCTGGTTTCCTGACATAGCAAACTACCTAGTCTCAGCACAGTTCCCTCCACATCTATCCTCAAAGGAGAAGAGCAGAATCGTGAGGAAAAGTGCCTCATTCACTTGGATCGGGGGCAACCTATTCAAACTTGGCCCCGATCAGATCTTAAGGCGTTGTGTAAGGGTGTCACACGGAATCAGTCAAAAGTGCGGACACAAACGACCTTCCTAGAAGTCTAAGACATTCTAATGACAACCAAGACAAACTAGAACTATCCTTCTCTAAACATGCATTGTGATATGAGAAATCAAGTGTTTCGTTCTTACCTTTGTCCAAACGCTGTTGTAGAAGTCCAAGCTTTGTTGATCTGGATGAGTTCCTCCTTTTCTCCAAAACCTGCAATCACCAACAGTCAAACAATTAAATAGCACCTGATTATAACATAAAACAAAGCATATTCAACATATAGACCAAGGAGTACATGAAATAACCCATAAACAACAAGTTATTGAGAAGAATGGACCAATTTGCATTAAAGGTAATCAAAAGGAACCATTACAACCTGAGCCTTGGTGTTGTGCAAGCTCCTTCCAGGGTCCACAAGAGTCTTCCTCTACTTTGACAAAGCTCACCCACTTCCAAATAGAACAAGCAAAGATGGCAATCTCTCCTCACAAGCTTCTAAATGGGAGTCCTAATTCCTGCAGCATTTACCCTTAGAAATGTATAGCTTTCAACCCCTCTCCTTCTGGCCCAATGCCTGTATTTATAGTGCTCAAGAGGAAGTTAATCAGGTCCACCATCAATGGGATAGTCCCCTCTTTGGATGGGATCACTCCCTTATTGATGGGATAAGTTCCTCTTTGGTAGGGGTGCATGAACCATCTGGAGGCGCTCAATACACGTCGAACAACCTTCTAGAATGCTCTAGAAATGACCACAAGTAAGTTTTTGAAGATAAAACTTGCGCATTTTAACCTTTTCAGAGGGACGCACCTGCCCCTTTAGATACAGAGCGTCCTTGGACGCAGAACTCATGAACAATAGGTGCGTACCCGCAGGCAAGGTTTGAGAGAACCTGCGTACCCAGAGATAAACACATTTATAAAGACTTTCTCTCTTTCTTGGAGTTTGACATGGATAGCAGAGGCATAAGACTTGCTTAAGAGGGTAGTATGACTGTTGATAGAGCCATACCAACTGTAAATAGCCATGGTGACATTTTTTAGTGTAACAGATTGCCCCCTAAAGTGCGAAGCCTGGAATAGATTAGGGTTTTGTATTATCTAGGAAGGGTGAAGCGCTTTATCATTTCGAGGATTATCTCGTGGAGAGCCTGGTCAGAACCTGCAATTTTCAACACAAAATACATGTATAAGATTATATCATCACTGAGGTAGGCATTCCCATACTCAGATTAAAACTTTAACTAACAGACTAACTACTCTGATACAGGAATGATTTTGCAGTACATCATAATCATAGACTTTTGTAGACACAGTATGGGCGCAGCCATCTGTTTATGGTTAGTCTACTTAGATAATGAATACAAAACTCCTCGCAGCCTGGATGGTAAAGATTCGATCCAGGGTCTTCATTCCTACTTCTCGAATTGGTACGATTCTAGCCATGCGAATAAATGAGTCGATGTCGAACATGGTAGAAACCACTTGATTACCAGTCGATGATGTGAACTGTTAACAAGTGTGAGAGAGACCACCAGTAATGTCAATGGTTCTCAAAGTACCCAGTACAATCCATGAGATGTGAATGAATGAGTTGATGTCGAACATTTCACGGAATCCTTCGATCGAAAGTCAATGATGTAAACTGACGTCAAAGGCGAGAAACCTGCCATTGATGCATGCAGACTTCAAGGTACTGACGATTTCTAAGTCATCTCTCTAGATAATGTGCTGATGTCGATAGAAAGCGACCCGTTGCAGGCAAGCCCACAACACGAAATCATTGTTCAAGTTGAAGAAATGTTGCTGTAAGGACTGACTCAGGGATGGTCAAATGGATGACAAGTATTTTGCAGATGAAAGTTTTGTTTGCAGACCTCTTGAACACATAACGACACGACAGATGGTTTGGTGCTAAATAACTCAAAGTTAATCCCCGGAACCTGGCTAAAGACTTTCAAAGTGGTTTGATCAACTGTGAGGTAAAGAATTTCCCAACCCAGGTGAATGAAAAGTGTCGTGTTCAAGAGTGGTAATAAAGTTTCTTCTGAGACAAAAGGTAACAAATAGGCTCATTCTTCTCTCTTTTTCCCCACCATTTCTGGCAAGTACCTCTTTATTTTTAACAAGCTTGAGGAGGATAACATATGCTTGATTATAAGCTCATCCTTCGGATGAGTCCAACCTAGTTTTGATTCGAACCCTAGGAAGGAGTGGTTCGTTCCTGTTTGTAATTGAACAGGTCCTTTACTGTGAAATGTTTAACGAGCCCAGTATAGGAGAAACTCGGCGTTTTTCAATTTTAGAGAGTCTGAAAAACTTAAGAAGACTCCAAGTTGAACTTTTTCGTAGATTTGTGTCCCTCAAGCCCGAAAAAGTATAAAATAATACCTGGGGGAACCGCTTGATCTTGCGACCAAGGAGTACTTTCATAATTAGTGCCACTGACCTGAAAAGTAAAAAGCGATCAAGGACACGTCGTTTTATTTCCGTATCGAGTTTGAAACGACAAAAACCCGGCAATCTTTTCCTGATTTTACGGTCAGAAAAGAGCTATAAGGGGACCGTCTTTTAATTCCGTTTTAACGAGTGTAAAAGAAACGCTCGGCAATCTTTTAGGAGTCAGAAAAGGGCTTAAAAGATGACTCTGATATTTTGTTCGTGAAAAAATGACAATTTTCCCTCTAAGTCCCTTTGTCCTGCACAAAAGCGACACATTACTCATACCTGTTTAAGATAGGCAAAAATACATCGAAAAACATCTTTCCATGGTGAAAAATGAACAAATTCATCCAAAAAACCTATAAAAAGACTTTTTACCATGTCATTTTTACCGTTTGACTGTTGAGGTTGAAAAAGGAGCTTTTGACAAGAAACTTCCCGTGGTCGCTGCGGAAAATCCGACCGTTAGAATCGAACGCCGTCTCTTCCAGGTATTTCACAACATCCTCCTTGTCAATTTCATCCGTTTAGAAATTTATTTTAGGTTTCATTTTTTATTTTTGGGGGGTTTTGGGTTTTGAAAACCGCTCTGCGGGGGACGCAGGTTCCCTAAAGGCTGGCTTGCGTCCCCCGACTTTTTCCTACACAGGGAAAAGGTCGGGGGACGCAGGCTACCTTCAGGCCACCTGCGTCCCGGCGCACTGTGCGCCAAACGCGGGGTGCGTCCTCCGCAAAACGCGGATTTTGAAACCCCAAGCTCCCAAATTAACCATTGAATTTACCCAAAATTGATTTTAATGCCTGTTTGTTCATGTGTAGGGCACTTATCATGCTGGATTGGAGAGAAAGAGAGCATGAGGAGGTTGATGAAGCTGCAATCAATCATCAACCTTCCCTCGATGCCCTAAGAGGATGTGGATTATACAAATACTGGGCCATACCTGGCATGAGGGCTCAGGTAAGATTCTTGGAGTGGCTGGTCGAGAGATGGAACGTTCAAGAGCAATGCTTTTATATCGGGGGGCAACAACTCGAGATAGAGCCCTCTGATATCTACTTTCTCACTGGCTTGCCGAATAGAGGTGAGCAACTCAATCTAGCCGGGACTAGGCCGGGTGGCCAATCCCTTGATAGTCTCCGAGCAGATTGGTGCCTACCTGATCGACACCATGCGAAAGGCATAGAGATCAAATACATCTCTCGGCGTGAACTCATGGTCTTAGCTTTCACTGTGACCAGGATTTGTGGCTCAGCCACTTTACATATTGCCACTGGGTCCCAAATGCGGATGGCAATTGACTGTCTCCAAGGCACCATCTTCAACTGGTGTGATGCGGTGTCGGCTAACTTAAAAGCTCAACTGACCAGGGCAAAGACCGGGAAACTAAAGACCTTTGGATATGGGCCTATAGTCGTGAGCTTTGCCCTAGAGAGAATTCCGATGCTGATCCCTCAGCATCTCACTGTTGATATTTTGGGTCCTCAGGAGCCAAAGCTGGTACGATGGGTTGCGGTGATGGCCCGGCATCCGGACGAGGGTGCGGCAGTTGTTCGATTCACTGACAGTTATTTTCACTGGTTAGAGGACCAGGTGTTTGCGATTCAGGACTTTCCGTATGCCGGAGTAGATTTTCGAGGTGATCCGGACATGGTTCTTCCACAGGGAGAACAATGGGATGACAGAGGTACTTTATTTTTCACGAGTTTTCAAATTATGTATTTTTTTTGTTTTTTATATATATCGTCTCAAAACTGACAGTAAAATTTTCAAAATGCAGATGTTGGTCCACAGCGTCCAGCCAACCTCCGGCCTTTTGAGAGGAGACATCCAGTTGCACCGGTACCGGCCCCACAGGACACGGCGGCTGCAGAGGTACTAGCTGAGTTGGAGCATGATCTACAGCGTCTGACGGCGGATATACCTGAGACTACTATGGATGATATTCCTATCAGACTTCAGCGCTATGTAGTCGCGGTCCCTGGACCGTTTAGGAGATTTTTGCGCAAGGTAGCCCGTGCAGTGGTGTCGTACAGGGAGCACCACCAGTGATTGGCTAGTCACTTTGTAGACACATGTGACATTTTTGACTTTTTGTACTCTATCATTTTTGCCGATCATAAGGTGTTTTTCAACCTATGATCGAAGACGATGTATATTTTTTGACACACTCCTATCTATATATATATCACTATTACCGGCTTATCTTGTTTAACATGTATGATGAAATGTTTTTAAATTTACTTGCATGATTATCGTAAATGTCTGTCCAACACTCGAGAAGCAATTGCATCTGCTAATGTATTTAAGGACCTTGGAATATGCTGATATTCAATGTAATCAAATTCACGTTCCAAGAGACGCACTCTCAAAAACAACCTTAATAACACAGGATTTCTAATGGCATAAACTCTATTAAGCTGTAATACAACAAGTTCAGAATCTAACCTCACTATCAAACGTCGAATTCCAAATGAAATAGATTCGGATAATAATTCAACCACTGCACTGTATTCTGCAATGTTGTTCGTTGTTTGACCGAGGCTTACCCCATGCATAGAAACTAACTCGTCAGAGGGTGAATAGATAACCCAAGCTGCGGAAGAGATATTCCGTGTACTACGACAAGCACCATCAGCAAATCCAATGTATGTTTGGAGAGGCGTCGACATCTACAATATCAAGAGCAAAACCAAGATAAGCCAGAATAACGACGAAAAACACACTCACTAAGCTAAGCACACTGACTAACTAACAATCATACTAGCTAGAAAGAAAACCTAACCTAACTAAAAATTTTCCATACCCACCATTTAAGCATAATACCTCTTTAGGTAAAGTCCATTTCTGGGTTTACCCAAAGAGTCCCCATCAAAATCTACCAGCTCATAAGCCCCTTTTGCTAGCTTTCGCTTTACAATATAGGGTCCATGCCACATAGGAACGAATTTTCCAGCACCTAGCTTATCGTTAGCTTGATCATATAAAAGCACTAGGTCTCCCTCCGAAAAACTTCGAGGGGTCACATTTCTATCATACTGAGCTTTCATTCGCTTCGCGTGAGTCTCGATTGCCAATGCAGCGTCACGTCGAGTCTCATCTAATTTAGCTAAGTACAATAAACGTTTCTCCTCTTCGGAAGTAGCTGGGAGTAATTCGACAGCCATTTGAAGTGATGGGATTTCACATTCAATGGGTAACACCGCTTCCAAGCCATAAACTAGCTGGAAAGGAGTGAACCCTGTTGAAGTTTTCACTGAGGTTCGGTATGCCCATAGCGCCGAAAATAACATGTTGTGCCAATTCGACCGATGAATACCAATGGTTCGTCGGATCATGATAACTAGAACTTTGTTGATAGACTCAACCAAACCGTTGGCTTGCGGATAATAAGGAGTAGAGCTGTCATGGCGCAAACCAAGCTGGCTTGTAAGTTCAGTCATCATGGTGTTTCGAAAATGGCTCCCATGGTCAGTAATGATTGCTTGTGGGACACCAAACCTAGTTATTATATGATTGAATATGAAAACTGCAGCTGTTTTGCCGCTTGCGTCGAATGTAGGCATCGCCTCGGCCCATTTAGTGAAATAATCAACCGCGAGGATGATATACGCATGCCCCCCGGCCGAGTGAGGGTTACAAGTAATAAAGTCGATACCCCATTTGGCGAATGGACCAACGGCAATTATAGGGTGGAGAGGAGCAGGTGGTGCGCGCATCTTTCGATCAAACACTTGGCAGTTGTGGCACTTCCGGACTGCAATGATACAATCTTTAAACATAGATGGCCAGAAGTAACCAGCGCGCAACACCTTCTGAGCTGTGGCATACCCAGACATATGACCGCCACATGCTCCAGAGTGACAATCATTCAAAACTCTCTCAGCCTCTTCGTGAGTTAGACAACGTCGAAAAACTAAGTCTGCCCCCCGGCGATAAAGTGTATCTCCAATAATTTTGTATGGCTGGGATTGAAACCGAATTTTTCGACGTTCCGCCTTTGAAGCTTCAGGCCGAAAGGTTTGGGTTTGGAGATAGATGATTATATCCCCGTACCACGGATCTAAAGTACTGATAAGAAACAAAGATTCGTCCGCAATGGACTCTTCTGCCACAGTCTCTGTGTCAGTACGCGGGAAATCACACATCAATTCCGCAAAAACTAAGGATTTCTTAGACTTGGACTTCTCGAACTCCAAGTCGAACTCTTGCAGGATAACGATCCATTTAGAGTACTTGCCCCCTAGCAGTTGTTTTGTCAAAATGTAAATCATAGGGTTGCAATCCGAAATAACTGTAGTTTTACGGAGAAGAATGTAGTGACGAAAACGCTGGACAGCTTGAACGGCTGCCAGGGCCAATTTCTCCACATGCGAATATTTTAGCTCAGTGGGATTTAAGGTCCTACTGAGATAATATATCACATGCTCCGCTCCGAATTCATCTTCTTGAACTAACACCATTCCAATGGTGGAATGCGAAGCTGCGAGGTATAAGAAGTAGTCCTGGTTGTAGTTGGGAGGATGCAACAACGGTGCATGGGTCAACGCGTGTTTAAGTGCATCAAAAGATTGTTGGGCAATCTCGTCCCAAAAGAATTGAACGTTCTGTTTCAACAACCGTGTAAAACCTTTAGTGACCTCGGCGTAGTTTGGGATGAATCGGCGTAAAAAGTTCGCTTTCCCTTGCAAACTTTGGAGTTGGCGCAAACTCGAAGGAGGAGGCAATTTGATGATAGCCTCGACTTTCGAGGGATCGACGCGAATGCCGGCTTTTGAAACAACAAATCCCAGCAATCGACCTGTTTCTATACAGAAAACACACTTGTGGGGATTCAACCGAATTCGATAATGCCTACACCTCATAAAGATTGCTCGTAGGTGGACAAGGTGATCAGCTCGACGTAAAGAATGAGCAGGCAAATCATCGAGATACGGTTGCACAATGTGCTTGATGTCGTGAAATGCGTAAGACATCGCCCGTTGAAAAGTGGCCCCGGCATTCTTAAGCCCAAAAGGTAATTTGCAATAAGCAAATGTCCCCCATGGACAAATGAATGCCGTTTTTGGTTGGTCGGCAGGTAGAATATTGATTTGATTATAGCCCGAAAAACCATCCATGAAGGAAAACATTTCACTTCCGGCACAATCATCAATAATTTGATCGATATAAGGCGTAGGATAGTTGTCTTTTGGACAAGCTCGATTGATATCCCTATAGTCGATACAGATTCTTATTGTTCCTTGTTTCTTGTTGACCGGAACAATATTCGATACCCAATCCGTTAACGGGATCGGATAAATGAAACCTGCTTTCAACAGCTTTTCGACTTCTGCTTTAATCGCAGCCGCTTTTCGAGGGTGAATCTGACGCAACCGTTGCCGGACGGGTTTAGCATCCGGGTAGGTCTTGATTTCATGAACAACAATGGCAGGATCGATTCCCGGCATTTCCTCGTAAGACCAGGCAAACACATCGCGGAATTCTTGGAATAGGGCCTTGTAAGTTTGGATTTCATCTTCTGTACATGCGGCACCTATATGAATGTTCTCCTCAATTCCGGGCTTCACTGAAATATCAATGGGAATAGTACGAGAAATATTCCCTAAATTCAACTCTGAATCAGAATGTTTCGTTGGATCCTGAGCGTCTTTGACATATTCAGCGGTAAAGATAGATGAAAAATCATTTTCAAATGCATCATCCTTAGGTAAAAACGAAGATCTGTGATGGAGATCCTCCCATGGTAGATCGTCTACACTTAGGATTTCGCGAAGTTGTTCGTCAGATGACACGACTTCGGGAAACGCTATCCGTTCTAAGGGTGAGGTGAAAAGTGACTCTTCACTGACCACATTCATTTGGTCGACCTCGGTTGAATGAAAGTCGGTAAAAGACATGAGAGCTTCATAAGCAATTTCATATGGACTCAAGGGCATAGCATTACCGAATGAGTCTATCTCAGAGTCAGATGGGACAAACCAAGGATCATCATAAATAATGTTTTCTGATGTAATCATATGAATTGTTGCAAACGAAGGTTCTACGCTGAGTGGAGGGAGAGGAAAAGTTCCCAGTAAACCGGAATCCTTAACTAAACCTACACCAACGTCCCTATAAGGGATTGTCGTCTTACCGACATGCTGGATACTCTCTGAAGAGGCTGGGTCGGATGAAAAGTATGTCAGCTGATCAATAGTCACGATCTTACCGTTATGTGGAAACTTAATTACTCTGAAGACCGATGAAACGACCGCTGTCATAGCATATGACCAACTTCGACCCAAAAGAAGGTTGTAGTCTAGAGGGGCATCAACCACTTCCACATCCAGACTAACGGTTTTACCTTCTACCCCTATAGGCAATTCCTGTAGAATACCAAACGGACGGAACCCACGGCCATCAAAGGCCTTAAGGATGGTGGGGGATTGGTTCAACGAAGGAGAACCAAGGGATCTCCAACATTGAATCGACATAATACACGTAGAAGCTCCCTCATCAATCACAGTCCTATGAATAGGCCTGTTTTTGACTATCACTGGAATTTGGAAAGCCATTTGATGGGGGAGACGCGGTGTACTATTTTCTAGATCGAAGATCATTAGATTCGGATCCTGAACATCAACAGCTCCTATAGCCGACAAAAGCAATTTTCGTTGTGCTGGGCATGATTGCAGCACTTCTAACGCCGACATTGCTGAGGGTGAAACAGCTAAGTCCTCAACAATGTTGTAATTCTGGGCCGCTCTCGCATGTGGATTGAAAGCAGACCTTCGAAGTACACCCTTGGCGGGCGGTTTAATTACTAAGTCTGGGTTAGGTTTCTCGATCTGTAGTGGATCGGAACCAGGAGCTGAGGTTGATGGGTTAGAGTGAGAAGATTCTGCTTCCTTACCATCAACAGGATTCTTACTACCATAATCTTGCGATCGAGTCGCAATCCTCACATGAGACATCATCAAAATGGGTTCTTCACTGGCATTCGAGGAAGAACCTATCATCTTATTCTCCTGCTCCGGAAATGGATTTTTTAACACAGCAGGAGTGGGAGAACCTTTGACTATTTTCACTACCTCGGCCCGATGAGGGCAATCTCTCGTAAAATGATCCTCTTCACAAATAAGACAAGGATATCGAGGTTTGCGCTTTTCGTCATTGGTTTCCGACTTTTCTGTTTTCTCCTTCGGAGCCTTGTCTGCTTTAGCCTTCTTCTTTCCTTTCTTCTTTCCGCCGTTTTTTGATTTGGCCGTAGATGACTCTACAGCGTGAATATCGGCGGTAAGTTCAGGAGAAGACTCTCCTGTCGGGGAATCGGGCAAAGTGATAATAGGAGTAGTTGAAGCCTTGGAAGACTTCTTCTTGCTCTTTGTATTCACGATACCAATCATACCATCAGCGGCATGAGATCCCGAAGGAGCAGCAGCGATTTGATTCGACTTTGGAAGATCCGGAATCTTCTCGTGTAATGTACCCGACTGAGTGTAAACTAAGTCAAGGTATTGTGCCTGAGCAATGACTTGCTCCTCAGTAACTACTCCGGCCTTAGCTACATCTTCAGTAATCCTTGGTAATAATGATTTAACAAACCATTCAGCTAAGATTTGGTCCGGGATAAAAACTTTCACTAGCCTTCTTCGACGTCTCCACTCATGAATGTGATCGGAAATATACGTGGAGGTTGATTGTTTTAGTGAAGTTAATAACTCCGTACCGTTATCGTATCTGACCGGTAACTGAAAGTGAGTTAAGAACGAGGTAGCTAACTGGCTAAAATTGTAAAAAGAGGCCCGTGGTAACTCAATGTACCACTTGGCCGCGAGACCAATGAGTGTACGCTGGAAAAGACGTAAGCGGATCGAATCATCCGAGATAGAATTTGAAGCACACCAGAGGTGGTAAGTCATCACGTGATTGGACGGATCCTCTCCAGACTTACCTT
Organism: Pinus tabuliformis; assembly: GCA_031772625.1. Taxonomy (NCBI): domain Eukaryota; kingdom Viridiplantae; phylum Streptophyta; class Pinopsida; order Pinales; family Pinaceae; genus Pinus; species Pinus tabuliformis. Next base: position 1,285,751,764 of record CM062807.1, read on the forward strand.
CGAACTTGGGTATATCACTGGGCAACTTATTTGGCATTGGCGGCCAGAACGGAAGATATTGAATTGGATCGTTCGTTAGGCGCGTCAAGTCTGGTAAATCCAAAGTTGCGATAAACGGTAACTGCCGGTTAGGATCTCTAAAACTCTGGGTCACAATACCGGCCCCAGGAGGAGGATATCCAGGATAACTAGGAACAGGAGTCGCATTTGGGATATTATATCCTCCTGGAAAACCAGGATTAACCGGACCGTACTGGGGTTGCTGAGGTTGTTGATAAGTGTACCCAGGATACGGTTGATACTGGTAAACCGGTTGTTGGACAGCTTGCCCAGGTTGGTACTGTCCCTGGTACGGAGGTTGAACAAATTGAGGTTGAGTAGTGACAACCGTACTTATACCAGGCTGGCCTACAGGCATCTGGACCGTGGTTTGAATCGTAGATCCGGACAACGGTACAGATGTCTGAGGAGTGGTTACAGAGACAGTAGAAACCGGAGCCGTCGATACTCCAGAAGTAAGTATGGTAGATGTGGCGGTAGTTGCAGCAGCCGTTTGAGATGGAGTACTAGGTGCAATTGGCGGCTGAGTAACTACCGAAGTTACAGAGGTTTGAACACTTGACTGGACAGGTTGCGGTTGCTGGGGTGGACCAGAAACTACAGGTTGTCCAGCTTGAGGTACCGACTGTATACTTGGCTGCAACATCTGTTGACCCTGTGAAGGATCCCACACTAACATTCCAGGGTATTGACCCATAACAGGTTGAGGATACTGAGATCCATAGCCGGATTGAGGATAGGATTGATAATTGTAAGGTGCAGTTCCCATACCTTGACCATATGATTGACCTTGAGGTGGTTGATAACTTTGACTTGAGTATTGACCTTGAGGTTGATAACCTTGAGGTAAATACGGATACTGGGGTTGACCTTGACCTTGAGGTTGGTACCCTTGAGGTTGATACCCTTGGGGTTGATACCCTTGGGGTTGCCATCCTTGAGGTTGCCATCCTTGAGGTTGATATTGATACTGAGGTTGACCTTGGGGTACATATTGAGGCTGGGGTTGACCTTGAGGTATGTATTGCACTATAGGAGCGTACTGACCTTGAGGTTGCCCCCCAGGCATTAACGGAGGCTGCCCCCCAGGCGGTAATTGGCCACCTTGAGGTTGGGAAACGGGAACTGAACCTGACATCATGTAAATGTCTCCTACACCCAATGGTACATTACCACTGTTTCCAACTAATAACCCATGATCAACAGGTTGAGGAGATGCTCCCGCAAAGGTACCAGAAAGAAATTGATACCTAGTAGGGACAGAAGGACCGCCATGTAAAAAAGATTCAGGACTTTGTGTAAACACGGACGACTGACCAGACATATTTACAGGAGTATGAATACCTCCAGGTGGAAAAGGAGTACGAGGTGTAGAAAAACCTAGCCCAAAGTTGTCTAAATAATTGGTTAACGAAAGGTACCAAGTAGTACTTCTAGGAGGACTGTAAAAGATAGATTCACGCTCCCTTAGATCAAGGGTAATTTGATCTTCAGGATCAGAGACGCCTATTTCTTCCTCTGGAACAAGTTCTTCAATAGCAATCAAACCAACAGGAAGATTTTCGGTGATAATTCTTTCTATTCTCGGTGAATCAGGAACACTAGAAGTCGGAGTAACAGGTTCGGATATTTCTGGTTCTTCGCCTGTATCACTAGCAGATGAAAAACTACCAACAAGCTCAGAAACTGTAACAGCTTCGGGATTATAACCTGTCTCTAAACTTTGGTAATCTGGATGGACCACCAAGGAAGATTCTCCTTCTTCAGGTGAACCTACTCTACTGCCACTAGGAGGAGTTACAAGGACCTTTAAACCTTCTAGATGACTGGACTCGTCTTGAGGAGGTTCACCCCTAAGTCTACGGGATCTTCTCAACAATTCGGCCACAGAAACAACTTCAGGAGACTGGCCCCGAAGTCTACGGGACTGTCTCGGTAATTCCGCCACAGCTAAAAACTTTTAACTACTACACACGAAAACAAAGTAAAATTTCAAATCAAACCACCTAAAGTCTCTAAAGAACCAAACAAATTTGAATCACACGCCTAAAGAATCTAGGGCGTCAAACCAAACACAAACAGTAGTCTTCCGGACCAAAAGCGCTAGTTGGTGATGAAGCCCAACCTCGCTGGATTCAGTACAGAAATGGCGGGTGGAACAGTTACCCCGACAACCTGCTTAATGAATAGACTGGACCAAGTTCCTCCACTTTAACCGTCTCGAGTGAAGTGAACCCCCCAGAAAATCCAAGTGAGTATAGCCGACGTCTGCTCCAGGTACAGTGGGACCTTCCCTCCACCGTCACCTCGGTAGAATCCTAAAGATAATGGCCACTAAGGTTACCAACCGCAACAAATGCACCTGGGGGAACAGTCTAAACTCCGACAGCACGCAAGGGCAGAGTAGCAAGCTCAATCCCCTTGCCGGCTCCTTGACAATAATCCAAGGTTTACCGACAAGTGACCCCTGGCTCCTCGACAATGGTTAATCCGAGGTTTACCGTTTGTAATACGTGCGTGTCTGGCGTCGTTCCCAACGAGGGGGGAATGATCCCCTCACTGGTTCGGACACGAGCTCGTGCTTCTCCTTTAAGAGGAGCTTTCCCAGAGTACAAGTGAGACAATTGGATTTATTCTATCACAAGATAAGCTACTTGTTTGGTTTTGTTGTCTTGGAGAGTTAATTACTCACCTACTCCAAGACACTAGCCTGATCTAAATTGGTGCTTCAGAGCCCTAGTAAATAAAAGTTACTATTTCAATTTTACTTTAAGCGTTACTTTTATGGTTTTTCTTTAAAGTCAAAAGGTAGTGGAAGTGAAACCAATGGTGTGTAGACTCGACTCCAACCACTACAAAGATGCACCTAAGATGATTTACGCTACTTTCCTTTTTCAATGAAATTCTTAACTAAGAGAGTTGAGAGAATGCAAATTTTAGAGAAAACAACTTCCTTAGAAAAGACAATCAAAGAAACAATTCTCTTTTTCTTTTCAAGCACACAAACATGACCACTCTTTACTTGCACGAAAAACTCTTTTTCTTTCAAAACTTTCAAAGCTACTTGAAACAAAACTTTTCAAAGGAGATGTTTTTTGTATTTTCTCTTTTTAATAAAGCATATAAACCTATCTTAACACAAAACAATCTCAAAAGCTACAAAAACTATGAAAACTTGACTCACAAGAAAATCAAAAGAGAAATTACTCTAAACAAACCTAACAAGGCAAAAGCTCACAAAGATGATTCTAGGTTGTTTTACTTGATCAAAATCAAATCAAGGACCAGCTAATGCAGAATCAAAAGACTAGTCAAAACAAAACTCAAATCTTTTTGTTCTTTTTGTAAAATGGAATTCAAGACTTAAACAACAAGCACTTCGAAATTGGCCCAAGAGACAACTCAATGGTAAGTTGCTCTCACAGGTAGACTTTATGACAGGTCTGACTTCTTAGAATGTTGACAAAACGAGAGAGATCTAAGGCTTGACAACTCCTACCGCCAAAGTCACTACAAGACCTACTCAAAATCAAACCCTAGGGCTTACACTTCGATGAAATCCACTAAAACACTCAATGCTATCGAAACAAGTTCAGGTAAAGATTCTTGGCAAGGGACTAATGAATCTGGGCAGAAAAAACTAAGAAAAAACAAAATCTAAGAGCAAAAAGTGTAAAAAAATGGAATTTTCTCAAATTTTGGCAGGGGACGCAGGCAACCCGTTAGCACAGGTGCGGGCCCGCTCTGTGCACACAGCAAAAGTGCGTCCAGGGACGCACTGTGCAGCACTCAGAGGGTGCGTCCTACTGAAAAACTCAAGAAAAACCAAAATAAAACTAATCCTAAGCTAACCCACCCAGAGACAGAATCACAGAGCCAAAACCAGAAAAATAAACCAATTTTCTCAAAGCAAAGTTCACACAAAGGAAAAGACTTTTCTCATCAATGGAATCCCCAGTATGGTCGCCAATTTGTCACACGGAATCAGTCAAAAGTGCGGACACAAACGACCTTCCTAGAAGTCTAAGACATTCTAATGACAAACAAGACAAACTAGAACTATCCTTCTCTAAACATGCATTGTGATATGAGAAATCAAGTGTTTCGTTCTTACCTTTGTCCAAACGCTGTTGTAGAAGTCCAAGCTTTGTTGATCTGGATGAGTTCCTCCTTTTCTCCAAAACCTGCAATCACCAACAGTCAAACAATTAAATAGCACCTGATTATAACATAAAACAAAGCATATTCAACATATAGACCAAGGAGTACATAAAATAACCCATAAACAACAAGTTATTGAGAAGAATGGACCAATTTGCATTAAAGGTAATCAAAAGGAACCATTACAACCTGAGCCTTGGTGTTGTGCAAGCTCCTTCCAGGGTCCACAAGAGTCTTCCTCTACTTTGACAAAGCTCACCCACTTCCAAATAGAACAAGCAAAGATGGCAATCTCTTCTCACAAGCTTCTAAATGGGAGTCCTAATTCCTGCAGCATTTACCCTTAGAAATGTATAGCTTTCAACCCCTCTCCTTCTGGCCCAATGCCTGTATTTATAGTGCTCAAGAGGAAGTTAATCAGGTCCACCATCAATGGGATAGTCCCCTCTTTGGATGGGATCACTCCCTTATTGATGGGATAAGTTCCTCTTTGGTAGGGGTGCATGAACCATCTGGAGGCGCTCAATACACGTCGAACAACCTTCTAGAATGCTCTAGAAATGACCACAAGTAAGTTTTTGAAGATAAAACTTGCGCATTTTAACCTTTTCAGAGGGACGCACCTGCCCCTTTAGATACAGAGCGTCCTTGGACGCAGACCTCATGAAAAATAGGTGCGTACCCGCAGGCAAGGTTTGAGAGAACCTGCGTACCCAGAGATAAACACATTTATAAAGACTTTCTCTCTTTCTTGGAGTTTGACATGGATAGCAGAGGCATAAGACTTGCTTAAGAGGGTAGTATGACTGTTGATAGAGCCATACCAACTGTAAATAGCCATGGTGACATTTTTTAGTGTAACAAAGGGAGGAGGAAGTCTTTGACATCCTCCTAACCTGTCACGATGGGCCTTGTGGAGGACATTTTGCAGCCAAGAGGACTGCCTTCAAAATTCTACAGGCAAGCTACTATTGGACCACGCTTCATCAAGATGTCAGAAGATATATCAGCCAATGTGACCGATGCCAAAGGATGGGGAAACCGACTCCAAGGGACGAAATGCCTCTCCAACCTCAAGTGACTCTTGAGCCATTTGAGAAGTGGGGTATGGATTTTGTGGGTCCTATCAACCCTCCTTAAAGGCAAAGGTCTTACATCATTGTGTGCACAGACTATATGACAAAGTGGGCGGAAACCAAGGCAATCAAGGCAGCGACAGAAGAAAAGGTGGCTGAGTTTTTAAGAGAAAACATCTTCTACAAATTTGGATACCCAAGAGAGTTAGTCACCGATCAAGGAAGCCAGTTCACCTCCAACTTAATTGAAGACTTGCTCGCTCATCACAAGATCAAGTATAGGACTTCCACCCCATATCATCCTCAAGCAAATGGGCAGGTGGAAGTCACCAATAGAGAATTAGAAAGGATTTTGACTAAGGTGGTGAGCAGCAGCAGAAAGGATTGGGTAGATCGCCTGGTTGAGGCCACTTGGGCTTACAACACCACCTGGAAGACCACAACCGGTTTCACACCTTATGAGCTAGTCTATGGGAAGAGAGCTTTGCTGTCAATCGAGTTCGAGTACAACACATTGAGGATGGCAGCTCAGTTGGACCTAGAACTCAGCCATGCTCAACAAGAAAGGTTATTGCAGCTGAATGGGTTAGATGAACACTGAATGCAAGCCTGCCTTCACTCAGAAGTGGTTCAACTTCAGAGGAAGATATGGCACGACCGGCACCTCAATGACAAACAATTCCAGCCGGGAGATTGGGCGCTGCTGTATGATTCCAGACATAAGGATTTCAAGGGGAAGCTGAGGACAAGATGGCTAGGACCATATGCAGTGGAGAAGTGTAATGAAAATGGTTCTGTCCTTATCCAGACCATTGATGAAGAAGCCATCCCCATGCTCGTCAATGGGCATCGACTAAAGATCTACAGGAAACCTCTTTCGAGGCAAGAGTTCATCAAAACTGTGGAAAAATCAGTGCTGGTCATAGAGAAGGGTTCTGCCTCTGTTTTGGGCATACCCTGAGCATCATTATGTATAAAATAAAAAATAAAAAAAAAATGCAAATAAAAAAGATCCTTGGGTGAAAACATTTCTGAGGCGCCCAAGGCAGATGGTAGGGGTGAAAACCTCATTGAGGCGCCCCTGCTGTCTCTCTGAAAAAGAATTGGAATAAAAAGATCCTTGGGTGAAAACCTCTCTGAAGCGCCCAAGGCAGATAGTAGGGTGAAAACCTCATTGAGGCGCCCCTGCTGTATCTTAAAAAAAAAAAAGAAAAAAAAAAAGGAAGAAACAAAAAGAAAGGAAAAGAAAAAGAAGAAGGAAGAAACAGAAAAAACAGGCTTAATCTCTGGAAATTGTTGCAGGTTGCAGGCACACCATGCGAAAATGAGGCCTCTCAACTCAAGGACAAGGGTCCCTACCGAGCTACCAGGCGACCTCACATACACTCCCTCCATGAACACTCATTTTTTTAAGGTTTGGACACAATCTGGTCATGGTTTAGCCTTCTACAGGAAGCTACAGGACTTTCTACAGGAAGTTCTGTATTTCTACAGGAAACATCCTGTAGAGCCTTTGGGCGGGCCAGGACCGATTATGAAGAAGAATTTGAAGCTTGAAGCTTATTGAGGAGGCATGCAACCACTCTTTTCTTCCATCCTTCACCTCCTTTCACCACCATTGCTGCCATATGGCCGAATATACCTGCACAGTCATCCCAGAACTTTGTTTTGTCAGAAAAAAGAAAAAAGATTTTTTGAAGGAAATAAAGCATGCAGAGGCTCGCACACTTTACCTGTCAAGGCAATCTCAGGACCTTGCACCTGTGAACACGACTCAATTATTTCGGCATGCACCCCAGGAGGAGAAACGACTACAGGATGTCCTACAGGAATCCTGTAGCGGCTGATCCGGCTGGAGCATGTACCATGGAGACACCAGCAGCTCATGAAACCGGTTCATGCAGCATACACCACCAAGAAATCGGGTCTTAAGGCCTCGTAGCCAGCAGAAGCCAATGAAGAGTAGCTCCAGCATCCGTACACGAAGTAGCAGCAATCAGATCCAACATTCCTCGTCCTGAAGCCTGAAAAACCCCACGTCCACGGCCGCATAGGTAAGTGCCTAACCTTATTTCGTCAAATTACATACGCTATACTCTAAATGTGCACGAATATGAGAATGAACGGATTGAACAAGTCGGGTAGCCATTCAATTGGCCACCACAACCAGTCCGACGGCCTCGTCGGATCTGAATGGCCTTGGTTATGTTGAAAAGACGGGCAATTGACACGTGGGAAGCGTCCAGTCGGAAAGAAGCGACAGTATAACAGGAATGGCAGCGGTGAATGCAGAGGGAAGGATTCGGCGGTCAGGGACATGCCGCGGAATGATGGCTGTGACGTCGGCCAACGGATCGACTGGGACAGCTCACCCCCGCGCCATGAATTCCGCAACAATTCAAAATCGGCCGACTAAATCACTTATGATACACTGCAGTCATTTAATCACAACCGTTTGGCAGCCGAGTACGCGTCCTCAATCCTATGAAGGTTGTTAGCCCGAGTTCTCGGCCTGTTCCAACGTCCTGTTGCTGCTCAGAAAATCCAGGACCACTGTAACGTTCTCCAGAAGCCGTGCACGATTTATACAGGAAGCTGCGCTACAGGAAGCTCGGCATTGCGGGGAAGCTCGGACTGTTCACGTCGAGGGTGGAAATTCGTAGTGAGGTAGGCCTAAACATAACTTTCCCATGAAAATAATTCAAAAGGTGGTGAATTCGACGTGTTGAGAGGGTAGGGAAAGTGTGAATCAAGTTTGTTTATGAATTAAAAAGCCGTTTTCTTATCGCTGCATGAAATTGTCGTCGTAGTCTGCATGCGAGATTTTTTCCAGGGTGTTGAATTAAAATTGAGCCACTGTCAAGGCTCACCGGTGGGAAATTGTGAATTTTATATGACTGTGTGCATAACAGAGACATAGCTCTGCGCTCTGTGTAGAAAAACCCCGAAGCTCTCCTTCTGTACACGAGCAGGCAAGTTCAGAACAACAAAAACAAGTTCTTTTACCATGCCGGGAGGGTTCATTCGAAAGGAGCCTTCAGACTCCAAGAAATTACGGGAAACCCCTGAGGTGGTGGACTTGTTTTCCCATGCACACTGGATGTCATTCTGTGACAAGCTTCAAGGTCACAATGACGAAATTACAAAAGAATTCCTAAGGTCCTTGAAGCCGAAGTCAAAGACATTGGCCGTTGTCAACTTCAGAGGATTGACCCTCAAACTCACCCCACAGTTCATTAGTAGAGTAACTGATCTACCGATGGGGGTACCCTGGGATAAGGAAGAGAGGAAATTGGGTCAAAAAGCTAAAAAAGATTTCTTCTTGCCAGTGGAGCAATTTTCAGAGGACAAGAATGGAGTTCGAAGAACTAGCCTATAGCCGTTCTGGAGTGAAGTTAGCCTCCAAATTATGAAGTATATTACGTGTGAGGGGTGATTTAGTATCGTGTATGGCTATCATTTCTGGTTGCTCATAGAACTCAGGCACCAAATGGACCTACGCTCAGAGCAAAAGTTGAGCATTCCTTACTTCCTCCTGCAGTCCATGATTGAGTGTGCCACCAAACTGAGAGAGGGAACGCCAGACCAGCTAGCCCATCATGGGCTTATCAAGCTCCTCGTGGAAGATGCACTCCACACTTACACCGTCCCTCTCTCCTGGGAAACTTTTCGGAATCTATCTAAGGGTGATGACATCCGAATTTTGGCCGAGGAGCTCACTTCCTCCAGCAGCGAGGAGAAGGAGCACACTCAGGCAGAGAAGAAAGTTAAAGGACAAGAAACCCCGGGAAAAACACCAAAGAAAGAACAAAAGGGAACACAAGAAAAAAGCCAAGCTGCCAAAACAGGGGGTGGTAAAATTACACCAACACCCAGGGAGAAAAGACTACAGAGCAGGGTAGAAAGGACTGAGAGAGTCCAAGCCAGTGAGGGCACCCCTAAGGCAGCCTCAGCCAAGCTAAAGGAAAAAGCACCCTCCGCCAAGCAGGCTAAAACGGTGCCATCTGCTTCTACAAAAAAACAAAAGGCTATTTCTACAGGAAGTTTAAAAACGGCTTCTATAGGAAGCCAAAAACCAGCCACTACAGGACTTTCTACAGGAAGTCCGAAAAAGGGAAGAAGAAGGAGAAATCGGCCGAAATTCTAGCTAGGGAGGTAGCAGTAGTGTTGGCCACCCTAGGTACCTCTCCCAAGCCAGAGGAAAAACGAAAGAGGGAGACTCCTTTGTATTTCAAAGCGAGAAGAAGTGTAAGGATTAAAACCGGTAGACCCCAACCTCCATCCAAAGACCCAATTACCATTGAAGACACCCCTACCTCGCCAAAGGAGAAGTCCCCCTCCAAATCATCAGTCACTTATGAGCGGGGGAGCCCGAAGACATCTACCTGGAGGGAGAGAATGGAAAGATTGGCTTCAAAAACCTCTCTACATGATGCTGAAGCTATTCTACAGGAAACATTGGCCAGGCTCAAGGAGACCAAAAGAATGGAAGGGGAGGCAGCCAAATCACACCAAAAGGAAGAATAGGTAGAGCACATTATGGAACCTAGCCCCTAGCCCAGCTTGGGCTCTTATTATAACTTTTTAGAGGCCAGAAAAATCATTCCACAGAAATTCACAGTGCCGCTCTTCTTTGCACTAGAGGAAGAAAGAGTGAGGACCCACACATGGATGAGAATAGCCAAGTCTAAAGGAGTAGCAGATATAGGTCCCTTGGAGGAACAACTCAAGGAGGCAAGAAGAGAATTGGCTATGGCAAAACATGTGGGAAACTGCCAGCGAGTATTTCTACAGGAAGAAAATGAGCAGCTCAAACGACAGCTACAGCTATAGGGACAGAGGAAAGAAGAGGACACAGCAGCCAAGGACACCACAGCAGAACCCCAAGAAAAAGAAGGAGTGCAAGCTGATCTTGAGGAACTAAACCGGCAACTACAGGAAAGGGAATTGCAGGCAGGCATACAGATACAATCTCTAAAACAACAGATGCAAGAAAAGGAGGCACAACTGGCCTGCATGGCCAGTTGGGCAATGGACGCTCTGCAATGTAGGTAGCCGGCCAAATCCTATGGCCTATACCTAAGAGATCAGTGGCTGCAATTCCAAATTAACACATTGGCACAGAGGGGTATCTCCCAAATCCAAAACCCCCAGCAGTTCATGGATTTATGTAACAACAGTTCATTAGAAGACAAGGCCAAGCTATCAGAGTTCTACCTGCATAATTTGGTCCTTCCAAATGTAACCTCATGGGACCCCAACACAGTAGTAGGGGATATGCAACTGATGGCAATGACCTCATGGTTAAACCACAAAGAAAAGAGAGCAGCAGAGGTCAAAAATGTCATGAACCGAGAACTACATGAACCACTGCTGATTAGAGCAGAGCCAGGGGACCCCACAGCATTGATATCAGCACACCAGCACCTAGCAACCAACTCTCAGGCTTTATTAGAGTACATGGATCGGCAGGCTCAGGCTATAGCACACTTCGAGGATATGGAGCGATTATTAGGGGACAATTGTGTTCATGCTTGCACTCGTAGGTGGAACACATTGTCCCATAGCCTCAAAATCAGGGAATATCACACTCCAACTAGAATGAGGGAGGCCTTGGCACGAGTGCCTCCCTACAAGAAGTCTATGCAGAACCTCCAGGCCAGCTGGATCGGCCTCAAGCTAAGTCCACCTTTGCTTTTGGGATTGTTAGAAGGAAGCACAAAAGAAGAAGAGCATAAGCAGTGGGAAGAGGTGGAAAGGAAGGCCGGATTCCATGAAACTGAGGAGGATACTACTTCAGAAGCCAGGGATGTGAGGGTGGCAATTAAAGCAATGAAAGACGAGGAGCTGGACTAGTTGCTCAGAGGATGAGCAACCCTTTTAGCAGGGGGGTGATGATGAGCCCCAAATTTGGTAACTTGTTGGGCTCATTTGGCCTAACTATCCTTGTTCAATCCTTCATTTTTCATAGCTTATGCATTATTTTTCAGTATGTTTATGTCATTTGTACGAATAAGGGTAGTCACTCTTCCTAGGTGGCTAACACGTGCTCATTTCAAGTTTTTTTTACACATGTTAGAGAAAAACTGAGCAATCATGGGCTGGAAGACAGCCAAGCTTGGGGTGAGGATTCGTAGGGGGGTTGTCTATGGCATTAAATAGCCTTCCTCGGGATCTTCACCCCCAACTCTAAGCTCCAAAGGCCACCAAAACCGGATCTAGAAGGTAGCCAAGTAGATTTTGGAAGAAGCTGTCTACTCACAGTTTGGGCAGCCAAGTCCCATAGATTTAGGAGGCCAGCTAGGGCCCTCGTGGTGTATAAATGTTAAGGTCTTAGCCTTCGTGAGGGACTTTTGAAACCATTGCATATTTTGCACTACAGTGCTGCTAGCTTTACTTTGTTCTCTTGTAGCCATTGTGGCATAACTCTTGACTTATGACTATTTTTTGATAATGAGAAGCAGTCTGATTTTATATCAACTCTGAGTTTCCTATAGGAGCCATAGCTCTCAGGGTTGGGCCCAACCTGAGAGCCTAGGGCCTCCTTCTTTGTACTGTTATGTTTCCTTTATGCATCGTTGTTCTCCTTTTATGCATTTGAAACGTATTTCTGTTGGGCAGATTTAGGTGTGTTGGTTAAATAGGTCACTGTTTATGAATAGAATTGCTTCAGATGTTTAAAATGGATTGGTAGGATAATAACAGGAAGAATCTCCAAAAAAGGGGTCAACAACAATCTCTGTTTCGCCTCATCCTTATTGGATCAGGGGCTGGAACTGAAGAAACAGTGTTGCCCCAACAAAAACACTAGTTTGCTTGACCATGCAATCCTTAGTGTACTGTCTTCATTTGCAGAAGTTAATTATGGGTTTAGATCTTTGAAATGTTCTCTGCATGATTGATGTACATGGTTTTCTTCCCCAATAACACTGCTGTTCATTCGTTTTATTGACAGTTAGAGTAGATTAGCTAGGACTTTGATTATTTGTAAGACGTTGTTGATTCGGTTAAATGTACATTGTGCAGGGCATCTCGACCACTCTCTCATCCGCCTAAGCCTCATCAAAGCCAGTTGTTCCATCTCCTAGCTAGGTTCCTCATCTCACATCTGTCCTCTTGCCCACATAACCCTACCTTTTTGTGCAATCATTGTTTCAGCCTCCTTTGAGCCAATTTAGCCATCTACACCTTCTCACCACTTCCACAGTCCCTGGGCCACTACCAGACCCCTATCCTACCTCCATATCCATTCATGCATCTCCCCTCACTCACCCATCCACCAAAATCCAATTTTTAAACATCCTATAGAAATTTCTGAACATCCTGTAGAAAATCCTGAACTTCCTGTAGAACCCCTGCAGACTTCCTATAGAGGCTCATAAATGAGGTTTCTTCAGAGCCAGACTTTGTGAAACTCTCTGGAAGGCTGTTAGGGACTCCTTAGACCCTCTCTGAACCTTCCCAACCTCTTCCAAGCATTTCTCCTCCTTGATCCACCCCTGCACAGTAAAAAGCCAGTCAAAGGCACATGCATGATAATTCTAATAACTTATTCAAAAAAACAAAAAGATGTTTTCTTCAGATAGAGGTAGTCTAGACACATGTATTTTACCTTCATAGAAGTAATGGCATTCCTTCCAAAAGTTTGCATTCTCTCCTTTTCATCAGTAGGACTAGCTGGTAGAATTAGGGTTTGCTAGGGTTTGCGTTACTTTTTGGCTTTCAGTTCTTTCCGTAAGTAGATTAGCTTCCTTTAAGTTAGCTTTCTTCCATCAGTTAAAAAGCTTCTTCTAAGAGCTCATAGAAGTTGGCTTAAGCCCCTAGCAGGACTTGTGCCAGCTGACCAAGTGACAGCTGCGGCAAGAGCTAGTACTTGTGCATACAGCACCATCGCTTCCAAGTTTGTTACGAACTACCGGGTTGATATAAGTAAAGAAGGGAGTCCCAGGAGTTGCAGCATTATTGCTGCAATACTGGAGCCCACTAGAAGGCGCACCCAGACTGGCACTGCCTTGGGCACATCTTGGGATGGGTCGAAGTCGGGGGACCATTTGTTTAGGTACAATCCTTTAGGGCCCATAAAATATGGCCCGTTTCTGAAGATCAGGCTTCTATCTTCTGCATTTTCGAACACGAACACAAAAAAACCCTTGCCCACGAAATGACTTTTTATTCCTTCTTTGACCAGGGGGATCCATTTGCACTTTACTCATTCTTCAACTCCTTTCGGGGAGGGCCATAACCCTGTGAACTGACCAATTAGTCCTCTTTCGGCAAGATTCAATGCTGATCTGCATGTGTCCTCCACCGGCAAAGACACCGTTGGAATACTTTCCAGTTTTTTAACAAACTTGAGCTGAGGTCTGGAAGGCTGACGTTTTCCTGAGGCTGCCACCAGAGCACTGAATGCCTGCAGTTTTGATGGGGTTTCGGAGCCATCGCCCCATTCCATGTCTGAGATTCCTCAAGGGTGAAACCAGCCTGAGTTAGGTCGTAGATGGGGCCCCCATGCGAGGGCGTTGCCTATTTCAGCCGATTCGCAGGTCACTGCCAACCAACGCCGCGCTGGATAGGTCTCCTGCTTGCCTGATGCTCGCCCAGGAAGAGTTGCAGAGCTCTCGCACCCTCAGTATCTAAAATATATAATTAACTATTTATAAAGAACTTAATATTAATCTAATTAAAAATTAATTTTAATTTAATTAAATTAATTATAATTTGTATATTAATTAATTTAAAATTTAATATTAAATATTAATTTCTATTTTAATATTAAGCTATATTATCCTACCACTCCATTACCATTTCACTCATTCGTATGAATGAGTTTGAAACTCAAACAAATGAATTATGAAGTTTTGCTATGACATTTATGCCCCTTTGACTTTTTCGCAATCGGCAAATCGAGAGGTCAAGGTTTATAAAACTTGTTCATTGAGAACTTGTGATGTGATAGAGCAATCGCATTATTAATTTTTTATTTTAATATTAAACCATACTGATTTACCATTTCACTCATATGTATGAGTGAATTTGAAAACGAATTACCAGGTTTCGTAATAAGACTTTGGTTTAATACCTTATATCTTTTCACAATTGGGAAATTGGGGGATTTGAGGTTATCGGGACGTTTGAAAATGTTTCGTTTGAGAACTCCCGATGCGATCTTCCAATCGTAATTTATTATATATATATCTTTGCTTTTATTTTAATGATGTTTAGTTACATTATGAGAATATTTAAAACATAATTTACCTATCTAAACTACAGCCACTTTAAAAAAAAAAAACTACAACCACTTCGAAAATAAAAAATTGGAATAAATGACTGAAATCCCGATGCTTCATGATTTGGCTGGGTTATGTATAAGTAAAAATGAGAAATGTTAGTAATAACTAACTAGGGGTTAATATTTAAAATAAATGCATTGTTGAACTAATTTAATTACAAAAATGGAATATTGTACATTTTACACATTTTTAACCTAGGCAACATGAATGATTAGACTTCAAAGGAGTGCCATTTACAAACCAGTTGACCAAATAAGGCGAAATAAGTATTGATGGGAAGCTTGCCAAAAATCGATTTCAACAAAGAAATCAAAACAAGAATTTAAAGAAAATGAAAAATTAAGATAATTGTAGGGTAATAAAAGTCCTAAAAGGCGTTTAACCAAAATTTTTATAGAAAGAGTCCCCATTATTTGAAGTAAATAAGTCAAAAATGGTGGGGGGGGGGGGGGGTTTGTTTTACCACAACAGGTTGATAATTGAAGTTGAGAACCTTAAAAGTTGAAATGTCCTTGAGGCAATACTAGGTCTCATCACGTTTTGGCGTCATTTCTAGGGAGGTGTTCAAGTAGGTGTTGTTTCTACTTAGGAGTTACTTGTTTTTCTTTTCTGCTTTACATAAGTCTTATTGATTTGAAAGCTTCAAAAATAAAAAATAAAAATAAAAGAGAGAATTCCAAAAACAGAGTTAGTTATTTCATGCCTTATAGGAGTAGGGACATTCAAGGGAAATTCTTACCAAAAATACCCACCCCTTCAAGAAGTCAAATATTCTTTGGTGATTATGAAATTCCCTCTCTGGCTGCAGGGGAGTTAGAAAACCCTCTTAGTGAGCAACCTGAAATTTTTGAGGAACCCATAGG
This sequence comes from Pinus tabuliformis, assembly GCA_031772625.1. Classification (NCBI taxonomy): domain Eukaryota; kingdom Viridiplantae; phylum Streptophyta; class Pinopsida; order Pinales; family Pinaceae; genus Pinus; species Pinus tabuliformis. The sequence goes on from CM062807.1 coordinate 1,285,767,214, forward strand.
GGAAGAAGAAATTATGTCACCTACCCAAACCATGGCTGAAAAAAGACAAAATGAGTTTTTCCCTATCAAAGAAACCAACAGGGAGGCTAGAATGAAGAATATAAGCTCTGCTACCCTTTCACATTTCCATGGTTTGAATTTGTTATTTTCTATAGCACCTATGACTATGCCTCTAATGAATAGAAGTTGAAGTTGTTTCCATCCACCCTCAAAGATGCAGTCTTTCGCTAGTTTATGAGTTTACATAGATATAGAATCACTACCTAGGCCCAAATGCATCAAACCTTGAATGAAAAGTACATCGATTAATGTATGTTCAAAGAAACAAATGAGAAAATCTTTAAGATGACCCTAGGACCAGATGAATCCTTAGAGGACTATGAGGAAATATTGCAACTCAATTATAGGAGGGATAGTTGTACCCTTGACCCTGAGTCACTCAAGCTATTTCTTGTTTGAGGGATCAGGGAAGATGTAATTGAAACCCTTAGCATGTTGCTTGGAGGAGACATCTACCAATTTCCTTAGGATGATATTAAAAAAGTATTCAGGAATCACTATAGGGATGTTAGGAAAAAGGGTAGGTATAGCCAAGGCTTGGTTACTTCATCTCTCTATGCATTAGCCATAATACATGAGATAGGAAGTATGTTGGAGGATTTTAAGAATGAAATGTTTCATACCTTTTCCCTACATATGGATACTATGCAAATTAAAAGGAAGTGAGAGGAAGTAGAAAGGGCACTAGTTATCTTCTACCCTAGATGCACTAAGATACACCCTAGGAATGAGTTCCGATTGAATGTCATAGAAGTTTCCTATGTCTGTGAATAAAACCGTGCAATAGAAAAATTTCACTCTCTTCCAGGTCTTAAGGTTGTATACCAAGGGGCAGAAGGTGGTTCAGAGAAAATATACGTCATTAACCAAAGGAGGCCTCAAGGCCCTCAGGCATATCAACAGGACATGCAAGGTGCACACTATCCTAATTACAATCCAAATCAGAATGCATCTTTATATCCTTCGTAACCTTCCACTCATCCATCATGGCCCACACCTCCTCCTTGGCCTTATACTCCTCAATATCCTCCTTGTCCTATTAACCCTCCTTTCCAACCATATCCACCTCAATATTCCCAATGGAGAAACCTCTCACAAGGGTGGAGGCCTCAAACAACCCAACCTCCTACTTTAATGCCTCCACCTCAACCTCAACCACAGCTCCCTCACCATACCCCACCTAAGCAACCTCAAATTCTTGCTCAACCCAATCTGAACCTGAACAATAAGTAGGCACAATAGGTTTATAGTGGGGAGACATCCTATCCTTCTTATGTTGTGTAAATCCAAGATATCAACCTTTGGTATAGGAAGGTGCTCCCAGATAATCACCCACCTTCTCCACCTGGAGAGCTTGAAGAAGAGAATAAAGAGAGTTCCCCTCAAGACAATGCGTCTCATTACACAAAAAGGTTGGTCCACCCTAAACAACACACCCTAGAAGAGCTTGAACTTCTGGGAGAATTGAAGAACTTGTGTGTCAAAATACCCCTTCTTCAGGTCATTAAAGATGTCCCCATTTAAAACAAGCTTATCAAGGAAAAGTGTTTCAAAATGCTTGGTAGAAAAAGAAGAGATACCCCCACTATCGATGTTGTTGGACAACTGCTTGACTTGATGCTTGGGATGATAATATCCCAAAAGTACTTAGATCTCAGTAGCCCAGTAATGGACATACACATTGAGGGAATTATGGTCCCTAATACCTTGATTGATATGGGGGCTACAATCAATGTGATGATCATGGAAGCCATAATCAAGCTCAACCTCCAAGGGGCCTTAATGAAGACCATTACAGTACTGCAGCTTGCAGCTAGATCCATAGTAGCTCTTGAGGAAGTTATTTAGGATGTAATGGTCTCCATGGACTCAAGGGAGTACCCCACTGATTTCCTTGTCCTCTAGTCCAAAACCTAGTTTAATGTCTGTTCTCTCATCCTAGGAATACCTTTGTTGGCCACCGTTGATGCCTACATTAGTTGCAGGGCTGGGAAAATGCCCATCAAGAATGGGAATCTATCAAAACAACTTGTCTTGTATCCTCTTGATCAATGTTCTATTGAGCATGACTTGCCCTTGTGGTTAGAGGATGAGGAAGAGAAATAATTTTATCAGACATCCCTCTACCCATTTCGCACACCGAACAATGTTACAGGGGGGTGAAACTTGATGAAGATGACCTTATTGACCATATATTACATAATCATCCTCCCACTAACATGCTAGTTAATGAATTGATAAAGGAATCTGAGAGTAGTCCTTGGATTGATTTGTGCTCTGTTGACTCTGGCTTAAAACTTGCCAAGGTTGTGGAGATTAACCCATTCATAACTCTAAATATCAACCCCTCTCCCTTAGACGAGCAGGAAGAATAATTATGCAGTGTGATGAGGCAACACCTAGATTATTTTGTTTGAGACTATAAGGAGATGAAGGGTGTGTATCCCTCAATCTATACTCATCATATCTACATCAAAGAGCGATGCAAGCTTATGCACTAACCCTCGAGAAGGATGAACCTAGTTCTTAAGAACATTGTGAAAGAGGAATTACAGAAGCTACTGGATGTAGGGTTCATATATCCCATTTCAGATAGTGAGTGGGTGTCCCCTCTGGTTTTAGTCCCCAAGAAAAATGGGAAGTGGAGGATTTGTGTTGACTATTGAGATATTAAAAGGGCTACAAAGAAGGACCACTTCCCTTTACCCTTCATTGGCCAAGTCCTAGACGGCCTTGCAGGGAAGAGATTCTTCTCTTTCCTAGATGGATTTAGTGGGTACAACCAAATACAAATCAGCTCTAAAGACTAAGATAAGACCACATTCACATGTCCTTGGGGTACCTTTACCTATAGGATCCTTCCAACCGGTCTGTGTAATGCCCATGCTATCTTCCAGATAGCAGTTCTAAGTATCTTTGTTGACCTTTTTCATGACACTATTGAGATATACATGGATGACTTCACTCCTTATGGATGTGACTTCCAGGAAGCTCTTACTAATCTATGCAAAGTCTTAAATAAATGAATTGAAATTAATATTTCACTGAGTCCTGAGAAATGTGAATTTTTGTTGATTTCAAGGATTTTCCTTGGGCGTTCCATATCCAAGGAAGGGATACAGGTTGACCCCAAAAACATTGCCATCATTAAAAGGGTACCTATCCCTCAAAAGAAAAGAGATGTCAGGAGCTTCCTTGGATTGGTTGGGTATTATATAAGGTTCATTAAAGACTTTATTAAATTGGCTTCACCCTTGTTTGTACTACTGGCTAAAGATTCAAACTTTTCTTGGACAAACAACTGTCAAGGTGGCTTCGAAGTGGTAAAAGAAAAGTTGACCACTGCAACCATCCTTAGAAGTCCCAAATGGGAGTTACCTTTCCATATACACACAGATGCATTAGATAAACTTTAGGGGGAGATTTAGGACAAGCAGAGGACAAATTGCCTTATGTTATCTATTTCATCAGTAAGAACCTTTCTAACGCTAAGCTAAATTATATAGTCATTGAAAAGGAACTCCTAGTTGTGGTACACTCTTTGAACAATTTTAGGCATTACATCACTAGTTATCAAACTTTTTTCCACACTGATCATGTAGCCATTAAATATTTAGTGAATAAACCTGATGTCAATACTAGGATAATTACATGGTTGTTATTATTGCTACAATTTTATCTGACTATAATTGACAAACTAGGAAAAGAGAATGTGGTCACAAATTTCTTGTCAAGACTAACTTTGCTTGCAAAGAAGGAAGAAATGGTAGATGATTAGCTCCCAGATGAACACCTATTATCCATCTCGGTGCTCTCTCCTTGGTTTACGAATATATCCAACTAATTGGTTGTTGTTGGGAGGTTCCCTCCTAATCTATCTTTCAAGGAGAAAAGCAAGAATGTTAGGAAAAGTGCCCCACTCACTTGGATTGGGGGAAATATTTTCAAGTTGGTTCCAAATCAGATCTTGAGGAGATGTGTGAGGGAAGAAGAGGTCTTTGAAAATACCATGATGGACCTTATGGAGGCCACTTTTTTGCTAAGATAACATCCTTCATGGTTCTACAAGTAGGTTACTACTGGCCCACTCTACATCAAGATGCAACAATATACACCACCAGGTATGATCAGTGCCAAAGGATGGCTAAGCCCACACCTAAGGATGAAATTCCTTTACAACTTCAAGTGACACTAAAGCCATTTGAGAAATGGATCATGGACTTCATTGGGCACATTGATCCCCCATTGGGACAAACAAGTATATCATTGTGTGCACTGAATACTTAACTAGATGGGCTGAAACAAAACAACAACTAGGAAAAAGGTGGTTGAGCTTATGAGGGAGAACATCTTCTACAAGATTGGTTTTCCAAGAGAGTTGATCACTGATCAAGGGACACAATTCACCTCAAATTTGATCAAAGACCTCATGAAGCAACACTACATCAAGCATAGGACATCCACTACCTATCACCCTCAAGAAAATGGGAAAGTGGAGGTCATAAATAGGGCATTGGAGAATATTTTGACCAAGTTTGTTAGCAACAGTAGAAAGGATCGGTCAAACAAACTTGTATAAGCCACTTGGGCCTACGACACCACTTATAATATCACCATTGGATATCCTCCATTCGAACTAGTCTATGGGAAGAAGGACTTATTGTCCATTGAATTTGAATACAATACCTTAAGGATGGAAGATTAATTAGACTTGGACCTCACTGCAGCACAACAACAGAGGTTCATCCAACTCAATGGTTTAGATGAATCCAGGCTACAAGCTCTCCTGCACACTTAGGAAATCCAGCGACAGAGGAAGATTTGGCAAGATAAACACATTGGGGAGAGACTTTTCAAGATGGTGATTGGGCCCTGTTGTATGATTCCAGATTCAAGGATTTCAAAGGAAAATTAATTACAAGATGGTTGGGTCCCTATCTGGTGGAAATATGTCATGAGAATGGGTCTGTCCAAATCAAAACAATTGATGATGAAGGTATTCCCTTGCTTGTTAATGGTTACCGGTTGAAGTTGTACAAAAGAACTTTGTCCAAATAAGAGTTAAATTATTAGTTTAATTAACAAGGAGTTGAATGTGATTTGGAGTCTCACAGCCCTCAATCCACTAAGATTCTGAAAAAAAAGAAAAAAAAGGGGGCAAAATAAATGGCCTAGATGAAAACCAGCATGAGGCATCTAAGGCCAACTATAGGGTTGAAAACCTCTGTGAGGCAACCTAAGAGAAAAAAAAAGAGAAAACAAGAATAAAATATAAAATGAAAATATCCCCTGGTGAAAACCTCCTCTGAGGTGCCTAGGGTGGGCATGCAAGTTGAAAACCTCTCCAGAGGCAGTTTTCATTTCTCAAAAAAAAATACACAAGGAGAAGTCCTTACATCAATTTCGCTAACATTTCTTTTTGCAGGACTCCAGGCAGTCAAAGGGACAGTGGTTACAGAACAGAGTACACAATCCATTTCTCCATTTTTCCCAGCCATCCATTACATTTCAATCCTCATTCATCCACCTACCTACCTCTCTCCATCATCTAGCAAGAAAATGAACCATATTTTGCCTCATTCTTGCAATGTTACAGGACTATCATGTACTACTATAGGTGTTGGCTTGTTGGGGCTTGACCCAAGTTCAGAGTTGATTTACCCAAACAAATCCTAGTACTACTGGCCCTTTCAGCAGTAGTCCGTGAAGCGCAGACTGAGGTCTGATCCGAAGTAGTATGGGAGGGTGCTAGAACTAGGTTTCTGCACCGTGGAGATGTCTGATGAGTTCAAGTGGTCCGTGGTTTGACCCTGCACGTAAGTCACTTCGTGCCCTTTCCCGTACCTAGCAGCTTGAGATACTGTCTTCACGCAGCCCTACTCAAGGGCTGAACGCTGTGCTTTTGTGTTATTACCCAAGAATTTACTACTATTCCAATGTTAGTTGATTATCTTAGCCTACTTGCATGCTTAAGTTATACTTAACAATATAAACCATACAGGTGTGCGCAGTAAATAAACAATGTATTCACCAATTATATCAAACATGCATTAACCCAAAAGAAGATACACAGAATTATGATAAAACTTCTCTTTATTAATTCCTTCTTCGGTTACAGACTCAACTTCACCCTGCTCACTCAGCTGCAGGGGCCTACACACTCAGCTACGGACTACTAGGCCTCTGCACACTCAGCTGCATAGCCTTCTCCTACCCTACAACCCAAAGATACACTTTACACTTAGTCACTTAGACTCTTGCTTCTCTACTATTTCTTATCTTTTACACTTAGAACCTCGCTACATTTATACAATCCCATGGTCCATGGACCATGGGTAGGCCGACATTACATTACAAAACTAGGGCAGACAACCTTGTGACTCTAACATACTTCCGCACCCATAATTCGCAGAACTTTACAACACAATTCGTTCAAAACTTGGGATTTGAGCCCCAAAAAATGCCTTGGGGGGATTCCATGCCCAACAGGCCCCTAACACAAACATCGAAATTCACCCTCAAGTCATGCTATCATCACGACGATCTTGGCGTGGAGTCCCTCCAATTGTTCTCGAACTGCACGGAGTTCAATAGTGCACTGAGCTGCTTTTTGCTGGATCTACTGCATACGCTGTTCTGAGACCTCTGTGTCTGGGGTGCTTCTCTACATCAATGTGTGCATCCCCTGTATTTTCATGAGTTTTCCTTCGATCTCCCATGATGGTGAAGGCCTCATCGATCCAAGGCTATATGCGCGCTTTGAGAACTGCCTCCTTGTGTCGCGCTGCATCCACCTGCTCCTTTAGTGCTTTAGCCTACTGCATCCTTGCAAGCCATTGGGTGAGGATCACTGTCTGCACAGTTCCTCGGACATTGTCATATTGTTGTTGGAGTTCTTGCGCCTCCATCTCTAAGCGCCAGATGTTGGGGTCGTCCTGCAAAGTTGTGAGGACCTCAAGTGATTCTTCCAACATGCTGGTGCAGTCTCGCACTGCACCTCCGATTTCCTCCAATCCCACTGTGATAGCGCTAGCACGCTATTCTCTAACTTCCAGGGGAGTGGATGGCTGCGCCTGTAATCACAGCTTGGCGATCTGAAGATTCAGCTCTAGCTGAACCTTTGTCGTTTCTTCCCTGGCCTCGCGGACTCCTTCTACTAACCTATGGATCTGCACCTTTGCTGGTAGATTTGCTGGGATGGCCAGCTCCAGGATGTTGTGGCAAGCATCACCTATCACCTGCACCAACTGTTTATTTTGAGACACCAATTCGTCACACTACAAGCTAAGTTGTTCCATGTTTATCTTCTGCTCACTAAGGACTTCGAGCGCACGACTCTCCCTACCGCACAGCTCTTCCGTTATCCCATCCTATAATAGATATAATGTCTCGCGGGGAAGGGCAACAAGATTAACCCCGAGACCTTTCATCGTGCTAACCGACATTCTTTCGTCCTCATTTAATGCCACTAGAGCCCCTTCTGGCAACACAACTGTGTTCGTCATCTGCGTGCACAACATCTGCTCTGCTACCGTGGATCTGACTACGAGGTTGGTTGAAAGGGTACCAACCTGAGGGGGGCACACTTGTAAGTCCTACAACTACACTCTGAGGGCCCCCAACACAGTTTGGTTCTCTTGCATGAAATCCTGAAGAGCCTCATTGGTGACATCGCACACCGTCTCGCCAATGTAGTGTAGATCACCCTCAGTTAGCGTGATCAAGTCAATGGACAACTTCGAGGCCTTGATCTTCTTCCATGGCCCTACGCACTCCGCTGGGTGTTGTCGCTTCAGTTGGGTGGATGCGGTTCGTGGGTTCGTGCCTCCTTCTTCTATTTCTGCCTCCTCTGCCTCTTGCCCCTGTGAGGGCGTTGCTTGGCCCTCGCCCACCTTCACGGTTTCTTCTTGTGCTACTGATACTGCTTTTGTGACCTTTTTCTGCTTAGCGGCTTTCTGTGCCGCTTCCTGCGCTGCCCACACCTCAACTGCTGCTGTTTCCTTCTGCCTTTTCTCGGCCAACTGTGTGATGTGCAGCTTGGCATCGTCTTTCTTCTTCTGTGCTGCCGACCTCTCAAGTTCTGCAATGTCGGGGGCACGCCATTCTAGAGGCCATGCCTCCAAGACAGTAAAAATGGCGTCGTCAGTGGCTACAAAAGGTAGCTTCATCCACTGCTTCATCGGATCCTTGTGCGCCTTGATAAAGATGTTGTGCATGTCTGCCTTGAATTTTGCGAAACTCTGCAGACTGTTGTAAACCATGGGTGACAACCGCGGCTTATGGTTGATCCAGATTCGAATGGTCATCTCCACGAGCACCCAGAAGATCTTGGTGTCACGTATCCTTATCACGTCCTTCGTGGACTAGAGTGAAGCGTACTTCGCAGCCTATGGTAAATCTTTGTCAATTGTGGGGAATTGACTGTCCTTCAGCATTCCCCTGCTATGAGCACTATGGATAGCAATAACCATGTATAGTGGAAAGTTTTACCTTGCTCCTGGGCTTCATGAAAATTCTCTAAGAATTTTGTGCAGAGGAATTCGGACCAGTTAAACTGGACCCCCTCCGCACACTGCTCGACCAGTGTGACCACCGGTGCAGGTACCTTGTCTGCGTGACACTTCCACATAAATTTTCCTACCAGAATTTAGGTTTCCATGCATATCGCTTTGTCCTTGATGCTAGAGATAGAGTAACCCCTCTTCTTCTTTTCCAACTTGTACTTTGTCTTCATGGCCTCCGAGAGGGTCAAATCATTGCCCTTTCCTTCTAATATTGTCATGGGGTCCTTTCCTTTGTACGGAAGCTGGGAAACGTGATGAATCAGGTCTTCCATGATGGGGATGGGATCCTCCAGCCATAAATACCCATCATGCACCAGGCAGAGCAGCTGCCTGATCACGAAAATGGTTATTGAGGGGTGGTGGAAATGCAGCACCCAAAGTAGGTTTAGCAACCCGACCTTTTCCACACTGCGCAACCATTTCCGTGGCTCTAATCTTGTTACCACCCCCGCGGTGTGATGCTTCATGAGGTTTCCAGTCTCCAGGTGGGGGAACTTCTCACGGTCAGTGAGGTCCCAATCTTCAAATTTCATGGTCGGCACGCGGCCCAGGTGCATGCCTTCAAATGTAATGCCATATGGGAGGAGCGGGGTCTAGAGTGAACTCTTGGTATCATCCTGGTGGGACATAGGTGGGTAGTTTTGTTGCAGAGTGCCTAGGTTGAGTATCCACCTCCATGCCTTTGCCTTCTTCCTCTACAATGATAAGGGCATGCAAATCTTCTTCTTTCTCATCTATTTCTATCGTGACATCTTTCCCCTTCTCTTCCATCAACAATTTGTTGTGCAGCGAGTTCCACGAGGACACGCATACGGCAGCCATTACTTGTTTATCCTTCTTGGGTCTTGGCATACGTGGTGATTTCGAGATCTCTGCCATAATCTCGCACCTTCTGGAACATCCTCCATAGTTAGGGCTTGCACGACCTCGCCGGTGGTTACCTCTTCTATTCCCAAACCATCCTCAGTTGTTGTCATTGTAGCTATGCTACAATTTGTCACTCACGAATTCAGGGGCTCAATCAACGCTCGGCTCTTAATACTTAGGGCTCTACTCAATCGCTCAATTCAAAAATGACCAAGTGTTGTTTGCTAGGTAGCCCTTTGCGTTTTATAGCGCATTTTGAATTCGAATTCAATCGTCCCCCCAGTTTCGATTCATTAATGCTTTCTTGGCGGCAGATATTCCCAAATCTTGCCCATAAATTGCGTCTTAAATGCCTACCGCCCACTCCATTTGGCCTCTAGTCAAGCATCCCATCGTGAATAGTGACTTCAATGGTCACTTTTTGGTCAACCCACATGGTGGCGTTGTTTTGGGAAGTTTTAGTGTCTACAGATAAACACTTAAACCCTTAGACTAGTAGCTAAGTCTAGAACAGCAGTGCAAAGCATTCTCTACCTTTTCTATAACCAATAGATTAAATAAGACAGTAAGAAGCCTACCTGTGGCTTTTGCTTTCTCCTTATCTCCCTTGACCAATTCCGTCGCTCCTTTTCATACTTAATCTTCTTGAAAAGTACCTGCACACAGACAGAAGACAAAAAACTATCAAAGCATATGATAATGATCTATTGATTAAATATAGTATGGAATCAAGTACATAGTGCACATATGAAAGCATCAATGAATAACACAAGCATATGGAAAAATATTTGAACACTTTATTAGTAAAAGGAAGAGTTACAACCCAATTTGCTTGATTTAGCATCACTCCTCCAGTTCAATCCCATCCTCTCCTCATAACAAGCAAGACATTCTGACATCATTACAATACTTGAAATCAACTCAAGTCTCATACTAATAGCATCTCCCTATAATTCAATGATTTCCAGCCCCTGATCACTTAGATGAGTGGTATTTTTATAGGTGAATGAAGGAAGTTATGCCATAAATGGTGACAATGAATGCCCTCCCAAACTTAGGATTTAGTTCCATGGAGGAAGGGATAAAGGGATTGATGTTCCTTAACTCCCTACCTCATCCAAATTCGGGCTCAAAGGAGTAGATAAACTTTGGAAACCTCTAGATGCATCCAATGGATAAGAATATTCCAAAGCCCCAATTCAATTTCGCTCAAATTTGCCCAGTGCAGGCCAAAGAGGACTCAAGTGCACTGCATAGCACCCTAGTAGTGTACTGGATTGCACTACAGTTGTTATACATGAAAATGACCCCCTCATCAACTCAAAGGAGAAAGACATTATAGCTGAAGCAAAGACCAAAATCACATGCCTTGTTTCCACACTAACGTTGGCTATGCACTAAAAACCTACTTTATAAAGCTTCTCTGCAAGCCTAAGGGTGCATTAGTGACCCAACTAACTCAAGTTGCTAGTATGGGAACAATGTTAGTGAATCCTAGTGAAGTTCTAAGGGTCAAAGGAACAAATTGACTCATAAATATCTAGATATTTGTTCCTAAAATTACTCAATAAAAGCAAGGAAACATGCAAATTTGACCTATTTGGAGGATTTCTAATCCTAAAGAAGGAGGCAAATGGGAAAGAGCTGAAAAGCATGGCAACTTCATTGCTTTTACCCTAGGGAACTCAAGGAGGAACTTGGAAACCCTAACTCAATTGCTACATAAGCAAAGCTAGGGCTATGGTGATAGAGGTCAGAGCATTTGAAAGGATAGCATACTTGACTGTTGAGCATTGTCTCAAATCATAAGAAGTTGGCAAGAAGGGGGAGAGAGAGAGAAGCTGGAGGGGTAAAGGAAGGCTAATGCAACAGATGGTTGTAATCACTCTTCCAACATTAATATAGAACTGCAATTGTACTGTCTACTCCGTGGTGTTGGTACTATCATTCATTCAGTTGTTTGTCCAATACCTTTTAGCATGAGTAGCTTAGTTATGTGTAACTAGATGTTCTTTTATGTATTCATGTATTAGTTATTAGAGTTGTATACCATGATTATGCTTGTCTCTTCTATCTGCAGGACTTGATCTGGAGCCGGCTCAGGGGACTTCCGCCTAGCTACATCGTGCTCTCCAACAAATATACACGGAGGTTGGAGGTAATCTACTTCTCCTACTTTGATAGTTAGTTATTGTTTATGAACATGCATGTAATTTTGTGACAGTTGCAGATAATCTTACAGTCTGCCGAAGGTCCCGGGAAGACCTTTGAGGGTATTTTCATTCTCCATACATTGTGCATTTTATCCTATAGTAGAATTGGTAACTCCACTGGCGAGTATACATCTAGTTCCTGGTTTACCCACAGATCTCAGTTTTCTCCTCCTTCTAAGAGCTCCCTATACTTCTGCATTCCCTTTCTGACCCACCAAAAACCTTGCTACATCTTGCCTACATGTATTCATCACTGAATCTGATCTAAGAAGCCCTATTTTTTACTGTTTTCCCACACTAACGCAGGTTAGCAGACTACACAGTGCTTTATAAAGCACTGTGTCTGCTCACAGGGAGCGTTAGTGGACCTATTAACTCTCTGTGGCCACTGCTACAGAGCATTAGTCTCCTAAAACCTTGATTTCCAACTGTGTCTACAAACCAAAAGGGATAGGAAGCCTGCTCATGAACTGAAAGAGGATCTATTACTACATTTTGTTAGAAAAATAGGTGTCCTAAAAGTTTTTTTTGGGAAATAAGTTTTTTTTTCTTTCTTAAAAGCATTTTTTATGAAAGAAAGATCCACATTTTTTATTCACTCTTCTGTTTAGCTGGTTAAAAGCTGCTCTATTTTTGGTTTCAAGTAGTTGTTAAGAAAACATTGGAAAGAAGTCCGTTGGTTATGCATGTGTTAAATGACTAAGATGCATGGAAAGAATATGAATATGTGAAAAACTCTCACCTATAGAATACAGCTTGTTTTCATCGAATTGAAATTTTTTTAAAGCATTGTCTTGTGCATGATTTTTGAGTGAGAGTCTCATCACATTTCATACGTCAACTCCCCTACCAAAGCCAATAAAAAAGTACACATAAAATTTACTTAAAATCAATCAATAACTCTTTATTGAGCAAACAAACATTAGTTCAGGTTAGGATCTTGGGATAGGCAGTGTGAGTAAACTGCCCAAGATCGAACACCAAACTAGTGTCATTAAAAGAGAGAAAATTCCTTCTACACTCATACTACCGGGACTGCTCTAGTAAAAGCGGAGCGAAATACGAGACAACATCAGACTATAAGTGAAGGTAGCCCACCTTCTCTTACAACTCCTTTGGGTATTCTGTGTATTGGGGATCCCTTCAGGGATTTCAGAGTTGATTCGGGGACTTAGGTATCCTGCCCACACAGTGTACTATCTGCGACTATGTTCCCCCCGGTGGTGCCTGTGATCTGAGATATCCTTAGTGGCCAAAATTTTAGGGACTTACACAAGGTGACTGGGGTGGGCTGCCCTGGTACCTAACACAAATGGACCTACTCTGTCTTCAGTTTTTGGGAGGGGGCACGTCTTCACGAGGGTGCTTGGCCCCTCAATTTGAGGTTTGGGCGAAGCTCTAGAGTAACCGTAACTGTACATCTAGCCAACCTTCTCTATTATTCATTAAGATACTGGGTTTCATCTCCGGTGATCGATGCTTAACAGACAGGGTCATTTCCCTCTGTTTGTTAATTGATCAACTTAGTGTATTTTTTATAAAATTTTTAGGCACTCGAGTGTTATCATTTGAGAAATTAACAAATATCACGATAAAATTTATTGATAAAAATTAACAATCATCATGGCTACATCCGTCCCTCGTCATCAATCTAGACAATTACTAGGACTTCCTCCACTCATTGTGAAAGATCTGTTGAGCTCAAGTGAACCAGATTCCCCATCGTCGGGGAATCAGTCTCCAAAATCTCACACGAAATCTATTTGGACAACCGACGATTCAAGTTTACCAGAGGATTTCTTCACCGAAGGATTTCTTCCTCACTTTAACCCTTTGCTCATGAATCCGTTGGACCCAATCTTGGCTCCCACGATACCTGTACTTCTTGCTTCAGTAGTTGGAACATTTCCATCTATCCCGTCGACGACTAACATGTCATGGGACTTTAGGGACACTATTGGTCCTCCACCACTTCCCCAGTCGACAGTCACCACAACACCGTCAACCTTGCTATCCCATTTGTCCCAGGTACAACCACTCACATGACACCCTCTACGAGTGGAACCCAGCCGATGCCGGGTTCCACCCCTTTAGTGTCAAACTGCATACCTTCGACAAGTGCTACATACAATGCTCCCTATAACACTCAATATAGCAATATGGGTGCGGTTCCCATCCACCAACAATATGGTCAGCTGCCATTGTACAGTTCAAACCCCCAGATTAAAGTATCTGGGGGTATTCCCAATATGCACATGCCAGTAGGGAACATAACAATTCCCCCTCCGTTCTCAAGCATGCATGGTGAGTCGTTGATTGACATGAGCATTTCTTATGTAAATCAAGGACAAATGGTTAGTTTTGTGATGGGCAGGAATCCTCAAGGAGGTCCCAAACAATCCATGGGGGCACCCTACTCACAAATTCAAATGAGTCAAGGGGGCACCGCTTATCCTGGGGGAAATTCTATACCCCAGTATCAAAATCCCCATGGAAATCCACACTACAATGCCATACCTCAAGGCAACTACTATACCACGCAGCCCATGTATAATATTGGGACTCAAATGATGGGAGGAGCGCAAGGCTCCTCAAGTCATATGTCATCACCTTGGTCTGAGTCGGGGGCACCACACTCTCTGCCTTTCTTGGCAACGTTGGATATACCCGACTTGTACAAACTCACAAACGACCCCATCTACCACAACTTACTTTGGCCACCGATCCCGCATAAGATACCAACGGACATCCCCAAGTTCGAAGGAAAGTAAGGGGAGTATCCAGGCATCCATATCACCACCTACCATCTTTGGTGTGTTTCAAACTCCATGGTGGATGATAGTGTCTCGTTACATCTTTTTCCCTGCACCCTCACTGGCAACGCAACTAAATGGTACATTGAGTTACCACGCATGTTAGTAAACGCCTTCGACGCTTTAGTGATGGAATTCCTAAAGCACTTCCAACTACCCATCCGTTATGAGACTGGGACAGATCTCCTCACTTCATTACGTCAGGATACCACCACCCACATCTCCGATTATATACATGAATGGAGATGTAGGTAGAGGTTAGTCAAAGCTCCCCTCCCAGACTATCTCTTAGCGAACTGGTTCCGCAAGTCCTTACTCCCGTAAATCGCTAAAGATGTCGCTTTAGGTGGTGCAATCATAGAATATCAATCCATACGTCGTGCCCATCACTTAGATCTGATATATTCATAGTCTGGCACTCTTTACGATGTAATCCATAATGCCCCTCATAACTCCAATGTCTCCGCTACTCAGCACCCTGGTGCGCATGCCGACGGGATTGTCGGTGCAACCTCTGGGGCTGCTATGAAACAACTAAGTGGTCACATTGCCCAAATGACAGTGGACCCCTCGACCAAATTGACTGCTCTTCCTACCACCACGATAAACTCTGTGCAGTATACGCAAAAACATGGTGGTAAGAACAAGAAGAATAAGAAAAAGACCGCTCCTTCTGAGGAGCAATCAACAAAGCAGCCAAACCCAAAATAGAAGCCCACTACGCTTCCTGACGATGAAAAGGATAAACCTGCCAGATTTCCCTGCAAAATCTATGCTGAAGACGACATGACCTATTGTTGTCCACGTCTTTAGGAATGCACAGAATACATTGCTAAAAAGGATACTGGCTGGACCCCTGCTGTCCTAAAAAACCTTTTCTCGCTCAGCAGTAGCAAAACCTTATTGCAAACCAACCCCAACCCCCGCAAGGGGGCAACGATGGTTCGCAACATCCTTCAGCTGGTGAAGGATATTCTACCATTTACACCTTTGAAATGGTAGATCTACAAACATGAGCCAAATCTTATGGAGCTCCTATCGCTCATGCAGAGGAACCTTCCTCAAGTCAAAACCCACCGCCACCCAACGATTTGCATATCGAAAGGCTGGTTGCTGACCTTGTAATTCGCCCCCCCAAAGGGGCACTTCAACGCACAATGCACAATACATCTACATGTGCCACCCAAAACTACAGCATTGTAGAAGACTTGGCACAAGTGTTGTTGGCTATGTCGGCGCTCGAAGTATTACAAACATGCCTAACAAAAAGGAAAGCTTTGCTTTCGGCTATTGATGGTATTGACCCACAGGATTCCATGCTTGCAATTTTCGAAATAGAAAAGTGTAAACCTCCCCTTTCTCACCAGCTTGAATTTCAAGTGCAAATTTTTTCGAAAGGTAAAAGTATACACAGAATTGTCATTGACAAAGGTGCTTCTCCCTGCGTCATGTCGGCTTCATGTTCACTCACCCTAGGTTCTCCAACCCTATCCCTACTGTCGAACTCCCTTAAGGCTTTCGACGGCCACACTTTCATCCCAAAAGGTTACCTAGCTAGCTACCCCATCACTTTGTATGGGAAAACGGTAGCGGTGGACATAGAAGTCGTAGATAAAAAAACTCGACTATAATCTCTTGTTGGTTCGTAGTTGGACATATGCCATGACGGTGATCGTATCTACTATCTTTTGTATAATCCTATTTCCATTGGATGGAAATGTAGTTATAGTAGATCAGTTGTCTTTCTGTACCCCTGATTATTCCCCATTACCAAGTGGCTCCGTACCCCCTGTAGGTGGTGTACCTGATTCTTATGTCAGTCTCGGTACCAGTCTATTGAAGGCTTCTTCCCTCATGGGTTGTTTTCCTCTTCAACCGCCCAAGGTTTCACAGACGGTCAACATGCTTTCATCTATTCCTCATGAACAGACCGATCCATGGATCCTACCGGCTCCTTCAGACCTTGACACATACGGAGAACAAATGTTATTGTCACCAGCTGAATTGGCCTACCAAGCCATTCAATCTGCATCCGCATCTCTGGTCACGTTGGTTACGGCCAACGGTACCACTGCCCCTCCCATAAACGCTCCTTCTTTCGATCTACTCAATCAAGTCCTACCTACGGATGAAGCTATTTGAGAAATCATGAGTTTATAAGAGCGACCTTGGGAGGGTTGGCACCATTGTGTTTCGATATCAGATTCTGACACGATGCCTCTTCAAAACCTATCCCCTGACATACCAAAATTTGTTTCCTCACCCTATACAACCATCCAAACTTTGGAGGTGCAAGGAAACATGGGAAATATTTCAAAAACATTGTTCATCGATATTTCTGTCAAGATAGGCATCGTGGAAAAAATCCAGATTGGAGCCGATTGCAATCCTAAGGAAATTGCAAGCTTCACCTGCTTATTTGAGGAATTTTGCAATGTATTCACCTGGTCTCATGAGGAAATGACCGACCTAGATCCGTTTATTATTGAGCATGAGATCAAGCTTTACGACAATGCAAAACCCGTCGAGTGTCAGATCCCTTCCTTGCAAATAGTCGTTGAACTCCTGCCCAACACTACTACCGAAAAAGAACACTTACTATACCTTAATCAGCTGGATGAAACCCGTCAAGATGCCGCATTGGAACTCAAGGATCACAAGCGCTGGGTAAAATCCCAATACGACAAAAAGGTTAAGCTTCATTCTTACCAAGAGGGAGACCTTGTTTTGCTCTATGATAAAAAACATGACCTCATGGGGGTAGGAACACTTCAACCCTTATGGCTAGGTCCCTATGTCATCAAGAAAGTCCTCTCAAAAGGGGAATATGAACTGCAAGACTGGGAAGGAGTCGCGCTCGCGGAGCCTAGAAATGGGCTCTATCTAAAAAAGTATTATGCCTAGTATTGCACTGGGCATGTGCTTTGTAATTTTATGTATTCATAAGTTTTGCTTCCCTTTTTGGTGTGATTGGATTGTTTTGATATTTATTGGAGTACTTGTCTCATACATTATTCTCGCAATGTAGATGTCATCATTACCCTTATCATATGTAGGATACGTGGATGGTGCCAGTCGTCACACATGGCACATTGCATCAGCTGCTTGGGTCATCTACACACCCGAGTCGGAACTATTTTGCTCCAGGGGAGTCTTTCTTGGTATCGCCACCAACAATATTGCCGAATACATGTGCGTAATTTCACTTCTCATGGAAGCGCCATCAAGAGACATCTCCAATTTGGTGGTCAGGTTAGACTCCCAGCTAGTCATTATGCAATTGAAAAATCGTTATCACATTCGTAATCCAACCTTGTTACGTCATTATCTAAGGGTACGACTCCTGGAATGTCAATTTGAAATAATCACATATGAACACGCTCGTCGAGAATTTAATACGGTTGCTGATTCATTAGCTAACTATGTACTAGATTGGCATCTGTCTCATTCTTTATAGAAGCATGCATGAAAAGTAAAAATTTACTAAGTTAAAAATTTTACAAAAACATTTAAAAAACATTTACACCATCAAAATACCAAAATGTCTGTATATATATATATATAGATATAGATATATATATATCTATATATATATATATATATAGATATAGATATATATAGATCAAAATCTAGTCTTTTACATCGAAATATTCCAAAAATTGGATGTTTTAAGTACAAAATGGCTACTAAGCCCAGCTATAAACACTCATTGGATATGCCAAAACACCTGCTAAAAAGAGCCTATTGCTCCTGAAATGCTAAAACTACTCTAGCTATCCTCCGAAGAGGAATAAGAAACCGCTCAGGTACATTGACTGTGTGCCACTGCATATGAGTAGGAATCTCCCTCATAGGAAGGGGTGGGGGGACACCCATGGTCAAACCTTCCAGGTTCCTTAGAACCTCGCGAAGACTGTCGGCATCACCCCCTCCAACAGGTAGTTGGCCTCCTCGTCACATATGGTAGGGTTCGCCTGCATGTCGTAATGGCGCCACATTTGTGTTAAGCATAAAACTTCATGTCAGTACTTATTTCACCTATTAAAAAATTACATAAAGATTCAAAAGCTAAAAAATACTTGAAGTACTGTCAAAAACCATTTTCACCTTGAGGACCCCAGTTGGTCCCAGGTGGTAGCATCAAGTTCGGGTAGCTGGTAAAGTCCATGCCCTCATATGCATAGTCATCAATCATCACAATTTGGCCATGAAGCCACTAGAAGAAATCTTCCTCAAAGAAATGCCGGATCGGTCCTCCTCATGTGCGAGGATCGAGTTATGACCAGTGGCCCTGCCTCGGCTCGGTCAGATCAAGGGGACCTAAGCTCATCCTTGGGCGCATAACAAGTACCCTCTCAAGAAAGAATAAAACTATGATAGTACCATACCCAAAACTGTGTTGGGTATGAGTCTTGCATGTTGTTAACTCCATTCTCCATAATTTTTTATCATGCATGAACCCATATGATAGGAATTGCTGCCTTTTATACTTCTCCGCCTTTGATGAAAGTACCTTCAGGAATGAAAAGCAGTAAAAGCTGCATGCAATTCTCAAAGAGCACTTTTCTTTTAATGGATATTTTCTTGCTCTAAAAAATTGAAAAATCCTCAAGTTTGTCATCGTTGGGCTTGTTAAACATGTACAACGATGGACTGAGCAACTTTTTTTCTCTCTTTTTCTAGCTCATTAAACTAAAAAAGACCACTAGAGCATTCTTTTTAGGTGCTTTTTTCTCGCTCATAAAACTGAAAAAATCCCAAGTTTTGTCTTTAGGCTCATTAAACATTTATAAAGATGACCCAAGCATTCTTTTAGGTCCCTTTCTCGCTCATTAAATTGAAAAATCCCGAGTTTTTGTTACCAGGCTTGTTAAAAATATACGGTAGCAACAAGAGCACTTGCTTTTTTGGGACCATTTCTCGCTCTTAAAATTGAAAAATCCCCAAGTTTTTCCCCTCCTTCGGGCTTGTTAAATCTACGAAGGAGGAATGAGTAGTTCTTTTACCTCTTTTTCCTCGCTCACTAAACTGAAAAAGATACCTTGAGTTTTCTTCATTTGATTCGTTAAAATTTGATGAAGGTATCGAATTTGTCGTCACGTGACTCATTAAAAATTCATGAAGAAAAACGAGTTTAGTCCGTCTCCTCGTACTTGTAACAAAATGAGGTCGACATCTATTGAACATAGGTTTCTCTTTATCCAGATTCAATAGATTAGCTCACGGAAAAGTAACTGATCTGGGTATACAATTAACCTTTTGCCGCACCCGATTAGCAACTATGACAAAGGGACCACCATGGAGTCGTTCTTTACGATATTTTCAAACTCTTTAAATATGAAAAGACCACCGAGTTGTCTAGTCTGGACTCATTAAATTACACAAACAAGATATAGAGTCGCTCTTTTTACGATCCTTTTCAGACTCTCAAAACATGAAAAGATCAACGAGTTTGCCTGTCTGGACTCATTAAACTAATCAGATAGGGCATAGAGTCGCTCTTTTTTCGGTCCCTTTTAGACTCTTAAAATATGAAAATATCGACGAGTTTACCCGTTTGGACTCACTAAACTAATCAGACAAGGAAAGTGGACAATACAACTGCATTCAGTATTAGAAAGCGTGGTTTGGCAGCAGTTGTTCCCTTGAACATGGCACTCCCTCAGATAAACCTTCCTTGTGACGGCCTCTCAATATGAATCCTACCATCCTATGAGTTTAGCCTATATACCCCGATGTTCTTGCATCTCTGTATCCTAACACTCTTTGGTGTTCATGAGTCTAGTGCTGCATGGTTAAAACCGTTGTCGTGCCTTCTATTGTTCAAGGGTTAACCTTTTGTTTCCTCCATCAACCCATCAAGCATATCCTTTCATCATGCCCTCTGTTGTTTAGACCCAATGCTCAAAGATTCCTCAAAAAACAAATCATTCTTGTCCCATTTCATGTCGATTGATGTAGGACACATTATTGCCTACCTTTCGACAAGTATCTTCCTATTGACTTCAACACTCTATCTAGGAAGACAACCCAGAAACACATTCAATTCCTTGGTACTTGTAGACATTAGTGGCAGGTTGCCTTGTCTTTGATCAGGGGTTTTCATTATTGGCTCTTGGTTAAGCGATTCTACGGGTGTTCGATGACAAAACATCTTTCACACTCGTTATATTGTACTGTGCATCTTGGAGACCATCAACATTATTGGTGGCCTTCCTTGTGTCTGCTAACGGTCTCCATTATTGACTAGTAATAATATGATTTTGTGCATGTTTGAAATCAACACGTATATTCACATGTATCGATCTATGTTGTTCGGTGAAGTGGAAATCAAGACCTTGGGTAGAGGCTTGCATCACTTAGCCTTGTTTCCTCTCCCAAGTTGCGTATATTGTTTTTTTTTTTAGACAACTTATCAAGATGATTCTATTATGACACCAGATCCACATTGTGCTTATCAGCGACCAACATCATCATATCTCTTTAGAGAAAATCACTTTGACGTAGCTACTGCGCATGGGAATTCTCTAGTCAGGACATGATTTTAGTAGTTTTATATATATGTGTTGTATCAGGTTTCCCGTACCACCCAAAGCTCCAATCCTCTCTCTCTTTTTGAAGGAAAATTACAGTTAAGTAAAGTATTTCGACCATCTTCGTAGCCTCTAATCTCATACTTTAGGGGCATCTATTATACAGCAAAATAACCCCCTCATCAACTCAGAAGGGAAAGACATGATAGCTGAAGCAAAGACCAAAATCACATGCCTTGTTTCCACACTAACACTGGCTATGACTGACAACCTGCTTTATAAAGCTTCTCTGCAAGTCTAAGGGTGCGTTAGTGACCCAAATAAATCAAGTTGCTAGTGTGGGAACAGCGTTAGTGAATCCTAGTGAAGTTCTAAGGGTCAAAGGAATGAATTGACTCATAAATATCTAGATATTTATTCCTAAAATTACTCAAGAAAAGCAAGGAAACATCCAAATTCGACCTATTTGGAGGATTTCTAATCCTAAAGAAGGAGGCAAATGGGAAAGAGCTGAAAAGAATGGAACTTCATTGCTTTTACTCTAGGGAACTCAAGGAGGAACTTGGCAACCCTAACTCAATTGCTACATAAGCAAAGCTAGGGCTATGGTGATAGAGGTCAAAGCATTTGAAAGGATAACATACTTGACTATTAAGCATTGTCTCAAATCATAAGAAGTTGGCAAGAAGGGAGAGAGAGAGAGAAGTTGGAGGGGTAAAGGAAGGCTGATGCAACAAATGGTTGTAATCACTCTTCCAACATTAATATAGAACTACAGTTGTACTATCTACTTCGTGGTGTTGGTATTATCATTCATTCAGTTGTTTGTCCAATACCTTTTAGCATGAGTAGCTTAGTTATGTGTAACTAGATGTTATTTTATGTATTCATGTATTAGTTATCAAAGTTGTATGTTGTGATTATGCTTGTCTCTTCTATGTGCAGGACTTGATCTAGAGCCGGCTTAGGGGACTTACGCCTAGCTACATTGTGCTCTCCAGCAAATCTACATGGAGGCTTGAGGTAATCTACTTATCCTACTTTGATAGTTAGTTATTGTTTATGAACATGCATGTAACTTTGTGACAGTTGCAGATAATCTTACAGTCTGTCGAAGGTCCTGGGAAGACCTTTAAGGGTATCTTCATTCTCCATACCCGTGCATTTTATCCTATAGTAGCAACGCACCCTGATGAAGGCCTACCTACGCTGATCTTCTTAGAGGTAGTTTTTAGATGATTTCAGTTATGGAACTTCTTGGGAAGCTAGGCATTCTGATGGTTGACTTCTTTAGGGCATGTAACAACTGAATTAGTGTTTGATGGGCCCTAATAGAACAAATCCATAAGTTGGGGTTGATGTGCCCAAATGGATCTGTAATAGGCACAACCCCTCTTGCACGGTCGCAGACCTTGTGACTCTCTGTGTCTGCGCGTATCTCTAACATCATGTAGCACCTGGGCAGGATAGTTTATAGTCCCGCGCTCCCTTCCAACTGCCTGGAGTTCTAAGACTATCCTTCCCTTGGCTAGTCAGGTGGCGCACCACCCATGTAGAGCTCCATCCTGTCCTCCATCATAGTTCTTGGAGAATATCCACCTTCTATTTTTGTGGTCGGCATCGCGCACTTCACTATTTGCAATGCACTACCTTGGTCACTACACTTGGAAATATGCGGTCTAAGCCAAGGCATTGAACTAACCAATTCATGATGATAGTTCTCAAACTTGTCAACATGATCGTACACACCTTGCCTTACCATCGTATTTTTTTTTGGCGAGAAACTCTTCCTTTATCTCGTCCTCCAACTTCTTGACCTCCACATCCATCAAAGTGCTTTTCTTCCTTAATTGTACCCTTTCTTTTTCAAGTTTGTAGAGTCTAAGGTTTCCCTGTTGGATTTCTTCCTCAAATCCCATGTGTTTTGTTTCTTGTGGTTGTGTGATTCCTTCTTTTTGGGCTTCGCGAACCATCGTATCTACGGGTGTTGCTACGTGTGGACTAGGCTTTGCATGCTCCATAGGGATTACGACATCTGCTGCATACTTCAACGTTGGAAGTGCCTGCGTAGTTAGGGTTTTGCACATGGTCATATAAGCCCATAGAACCGCTGGTATGCGCAGGTCCCAGTCAGTGTGTCTCACATGGTGGACCGCGTTCAGTACTTCACATACTTTGTCAAAGGCTTCCATGCAGATAATCTTCGACATGCTAGATATTATCATACTTTGTCATTCGCGACCTCGCCTTGCCCGCTCCTGCTTGTTGGTCCTGTTTCCTATCGCAAGGATAGTGTGTGTTCATGTAGGTTGCGTACCATACACCTGTACCCATCTAGAGAGGTGGGCGTGCAGGTTGTTTCCTCCATCATACCTGGCTTTCATCCACATCTGCGGCTTTCCAAACCACATGAGCATCATCCTTCCACATTTGCGCTAGTCCTCAAAACTCCTTTGATGCGTACCCCACCATCTTGCGGGCGTTGCGTGCAATTCCCATTTCAGAGCGTCGAAACGCTGCTATTCTGGCACTTCTCTTTCAAATTTGTTCAGGAAATCATCCACCACTATCAACCCATCATACATAGGTAGATCTCTTACCTCTATTGCCACGCAGTGTAATGACCTTATCATCATGTTGCAGTTGAGCGTGGTTACCTCATGTAACTAGTTCTGCCATCGTTCTATCTCCTCATCCAAATTTGAGGTGCAGGAGCTTTCACGCTCCCACGAAATCCTGCCATCCACTGTTGGATTCACCCAGTCCTGCTCCCACGTGGTTATCTTGTAGATACAGTCTAGATCGTCGTCGCTCTCGCAGTCGTGCAATGACATTGTGTAGCACGATCCTTCCACAAGGTCTAAAGGTACCACTACGCGTAGTGACTTTTTCTCAAAAATCATCTTGCACTTCTTTAGATTTATCACTCCATTCATGTCAGTGGCCCAGTCTATTCCTAGTAGCATGGGAAAGGGATTGCTGTCATCAACAATCTCTATCACTTCAAAATCTGCAAGCGCGCTCGCACCTTCAGTATCTACTATTATTCCCTGCAATCGTCCCATAGGTAGGATCTTTTGCTGGTTAGCCATTCGTAATTGAATAGGAGACCATTGCAACGCGGGCCTGCCCATGCACTCCCATGTCTGCTTTGGGAGGATGTTCATGTCCTATCCAAAATCCAAAATCACTTGATCCATTTCATATTCCCCGATTTGTGCAATCAATCTCATCTCTCTTCCTGTTCACGTTGTGTGCTTCCTGAGATTCTGGACTACACACAGTTATCCTGATCCAGCACATCTAGTGATGAGTTCTTGCAGTCCCTTCGTGGCTTTCTTGTCGTGCAACAGCTTCATGCATGTCTCCAGAAAGCTAGTGAGCATTGATGGGTCCATTCTTAGTTCCAGTTTGTCTTTACTACCTAAAGTGGAGGCCTCCATGAAGCTCTTTTTAGCTTCCATGAATGTCTCAGCGCGTTCCAAATAAAATTTTGGTTCCTTTGTTGGAGCCTTGTGAATTGAGGCACTCTCTTTGGGCTTCTTACCTTTTTCATCTCCTGTCGTAATACCACTTCGGAGAACGATATTTACCGGGTCTTCCTCACATTGCTAAGACCTCATAATTTGCAGGTTCTGAGTCAGGGGAGGTTGGAGTGTTCTTTTATCGCGCAGCCTCGCTATCACTGTGGGGTATTCCTCTGTCTCATGATCAAACTGAGTACAATATAAACATGATGCTCTCATCAGATTTGTACAATCATGGGCATAATGCCCTGGCCCTCCTCAATTGTACCAAATCAGCTATTTGTGACCCCTTCCTGGCCCCATTCCACCTCGACATCATCCGCGCCCCTAAAATCCAGTGCGCGCCATCCCTGCATTTTGATCAAGGGCTCATGTTTCGGTCTGAACTCTGTAGGTAGGAGTTCGATCCATAATCATTTCATAACTTCTAAAGGTGCGCTCATCATGGCCTACTGACCTGCAGAAATTACAGAACAAATGATGGGACGTTTGCATATACTTTTGTAATAGATGGCAGTTATTTGTAGCATGCTTCCCTCCTATCTGACAAATCATGCACCATAATGCAGGTGCCGTGCTCAGTCCTGCTTGTGCCTCTGGTCTCTATAGAAATTCCCACTGTAGATCACTTGATAATGCAATGTACTAAAGCAAAATACTTGATCTACTTCTACAAACAAACTTGCAGAAGCTTAATTGATTATGAGCAAGATCAAATAGAACACATATAACAGAGAATGAAAAATCAATCACACATGAACATAGAAGAATACTCTAGGGAAAGCCTCAGCTAAAAACCCCGATCTCTGTATTATCATACAAGTGGAAATATGTCTGGATTACAAAAAGCTTTAGCTCACAAGCTATCCATCTCTCAGTACAATCCCTCAATGCAGCTCACAGACTGAATAGACACAACGTTTGTCTTCCTCCAATCCTCCAAGCCTCCTATTTCCTTGCACAGTTTCGCTTGGGGTCCAATGCCGCCACTTGTGTGAATTGGCCTCATCACACACTCATCAAACTTAGAAGTAGCTACGCAATCTCCAAGGAATGAATTCCTTCTGCATGCAAGAGATATCCTCAATGGAATATTCCTGCACCTGATAGTACACTGTCCCATCATCTGATCTCAATTGGGTCTCTAACTGAACTGATATGCATGGGTTATTTATGAGAGAATATTTAGTTATCTGAAGTATAGTAGTTACATGCATGCATGCATTAACTAACTGAACTCACAATTAGTTCCACCAACTGTTTGGAACTAATTTAACTGGACTTAACTCAGTTAACTGAGCTAACTAATTACAACTCAAATACAACTCATCCTTATCTCCTTAATTAAGGGATAACTTCCTCAACCAAAGGGATAACTGTTGCATGTCTTCACAAAGACTTCATGTTTGATTTTCTCCAACTAATTAACTCAAGATGAATTATTTAATTATTTTTCAAACAGCTGCTGAGACCAAATTTGAATTTTAATTCTCAATTTTAATTTAGGGACTAATTAAAATTGGAATCTATCCCGAAATGTTATTTATAGGAATGCTATTTTTAGCATTTCTATTTTTTGTTATTTCCAACAGAGTTGGATTATATCCTGAAATGCTATTTATAGCAATGCTATTTTTAGCATTTCTTGTTGCCATTTTCAACACACCCTCTCAACAAGAAAGGCATTCAACTCGGACCCGATCCTGAACCTTTGGAATTTTCTACATGCAACACTTCTCTCAAGTGTTGTTGCTCCAACAACTCTAGAAACGAAAAATATCCAACCTGAATCAGAATGATGCCTCTGTAATCAAAGTCTCTGACTGTTATTGCCTCTGTTGACTAAAAACTCTGCACCTCTATGCCCTTCAGTATCTGACTGCTCTAGCCTATGTCACTTTGATCTCTGATTGCATCAATCACATTGATTCCTGCTGCTGCATCTGTGCTGCTACTGGTCCTATCTCCCAGCACTGCATCTACACTGCACCTCCTCTCATCATGTTGCATCGTGTTGCCCACTACTACACTTCAACTCAGTTACTGAGAAGTAAGTAACTAATCTCCCAACTCACCTCCTTGTTGGGCTAGAAACACCCTCTAATGCTGAAGCTTCCTCTACCACTGACAAGTGCTCCCTCTCTGACCTCTGCATTACCACAACAAGTCCCTGCATCTCGCACCATTGCACACCTCTCTGTGCCATGCTGCACTAGTGCAACACTCTTGTGCCTCTCACATTGCCGCAGCTTGCTAGCTCAGCATTGTCTTGGGACTCCTGCACTGTAGCTCTCTCTACCACTCCATCCACATCTGTTTCTACCCACCTAGCCAGTCTTGCTACTCCTCGTCGGGGTTCCCGTAGCAAGGTCTAATCAAATAGGTTGGGTACGTCAAGGATTCTACCACTATTTCAGCCTTCTGGGGACAATCGCTTCACATTGCCCCACCTCACACCTGGAGGTATGGCTGCATGTGATTCCTCTGCCCACTTGGCTCAAAATTTCCCCCTACTGGAGGTCTCTGCATGAGTGGATCCCTCCACTCAATCTCCTCTCGGCTTCTCGAGTTGTGGCTGCTCCACAACCTCCTAAAGCTGCTTCACCAATTGTGGCTCCTCCACAATTGTCTGAGACTTCTTCTGGCACTGCATGTTGAGAGGTAATGTACTCTTCCTCTCAACCACCAAGTCTCAAATATTTTCCTTGCTCCTCAAGGCTTTGCATGCATATTGTACCTCAAGTGCATACAGGTTCTTGGCTAGCACACCAATCTGTTTCATCTTTCCCGCCGTTACGAAATTTTCTAGAGAAAGAGCTGATTTTAAATCGGCGATATCTCCCTCATCCGAACTCCGATTTAGTTAATGTTTTTTTTTTGAATTGGGGTATTTTTTCAGAAGGAATCTAGATCTGCTATTTGTTTATGAAAATTTTGCACAAAAATTTTCAGATCTACTCTGCAAACTCGCGGCCCAATTTTTTTTCTTACTTCGAATTCTCTTCTTCGTATACTGTTCACTTCTTTGATCACCTTTGCTCCAAAACCATGTAGAAATTCCCACTGTAGATGACCTGATAATGCAATATACTAAAGCAAAATACTTTATCTACTTCTACAAACAAACTTGCAGAAGCTTAATCGATTATGAGCAAGATCAAATAGAACACATATAATAGAGAATGAGAAATCAATCACACATGAACACAAAAGAATACTCTGGGGAAAGCCTCAGCTAAAAACCCCAATCTCTGTATTATCATACAAGTGGAAATATGCCCGGATTGCACAAATATTTAGCTCACAAGCTATCCAGATCTCAGTACAATCCCTCAATGCAGCTCACAAACTGAATAGACACAACATATGTCTTCCTCCAATCCTCCAAGCCTCCTATTTCCTTGCGTAGTTTCTCCTGGGGTCCAATGCTGCCACCTGTGTGAATTGGCCTCATCACGCACTCATCAAACTCAGAAGTAATTGCGCAATCTCCAAGGAATGAATTCCTTCTGCATGCAAGAGATATCCTCAATGGAATATTCCAGCAACTAATAGTACACTGTCCCATCATCTGATCTCAACTAGCTCTCTGATTGAACTAACATGCATGAGTTATTTATGAGAGAATATTCAGTTATCTGAAGTTCAGTAGTTACATGCATTCATGCATTAACTGACTGAACTCAAAATTAGTTCCTCCAACTGTTTGGAACGAATTTAACTGGACTTAACTTAGTTAACTTAGCTAACTAATTACAACTCAAATACAACTCATCCTTATCTCCTTATTAAGGGATAACTTCCTCGTTCAAAGGGATAACTGTTGAATGTCTTCACAAAGACTTCATGTTTGATTTTCTCCAACTAATTAACTCAAGATGAATTAATTAATTATTTTTCAAACAGCTATTGAGACCAAATTCGAATTTTATTCTCAATTTTAATTCAGGGACTAAATAAAATTGGAATCTATCCCGAAATGCTATTTATAGCAATGCTATTTTTAGCATTTCTATTTTTTGTTATTTCCAATAGAGTTGGAGTATATCCTGAAATGCTATTTATAGCAATGCTATTTTTTGCATTTCTTGTTGCCATTTTCAACAGTCTCAATGGCATTGGCCCTCCTCTCACCAAGTAGTTCGAGAAGACTGGACAATGGTCCTTGTCATGTCCCTGGCCTTTGCACTTTATGCACCATACCTCCTCACATGCTTCTGGGCAAGTTGTCCTGTCTTGTTTGAAACTTTGCATTTCAAGGCACAGGTTTTTCAACTTCACGTGATTATGTTGGACTCCTAGGTTAGGATCTTGTATTGGGGTCTCGTGTAGTCTCATTGTGATCTCCAAGGCCTCGGCCTGAGTGGATAGCTTCTGTTGTGATAGCGCGGTCCTTAGATGTGGCACTAGTGACACTACAAATCATGCACGGTGTTGCCCATCCACCAAGGTCATGTTGGCTTCAAAAATCATACCCTTCAATCTCTGATCTAGCTCCCAGGGGGTCTAGCCTCGAAGCATCGTGATTTCCTTAAATCAGATAATCGACTGTGTCTTTGATTTTGGCCTAATAAACTCCCTGTTGAGCGTAGCTTGGATATCCATGATCCCTGCATTTGGATTGTCATTGGAATGCTTAATGTACCACGTCAGTGCACGATCCTACAGAGCACTGCCAGCATTGCTTTCTTTATGCTGTCATTCGCGACTCCCTACACTTCCCATACAGCCTTTACCACGAACCAAAATTGGTCCGGATCTTCATTCCCTACTCCTTTGAACACCAGCAACTTTATCGCGCTCGCCATATTGAACTGTGGTGGTGGAAGAGGTGGTGTGGACGAAGACAAGGGTGAAGATGGTGAAACTGGCGGTGGTGTAGGTGGAAGTGGTATGCGCAGAACTGCTGCCTTATCAAAATGATCACACTTCTTGGTGAAACCTTTGCGAGCTCTTCCTCACTTTCTCATGGAGGTGAAATCAAAGGGCTAGTTTTTATCTCTATGCCACCTTCGTTTCTATAGATTCTCCCACTTCGTGTAGCCCCAAACATCAATTTATTCACATAACCCACTTTTCACACAGTAGCATCTTAATGCAAGAGTTCAAAGATTTAATGTACTTGCCTCATGGTCCTTTGAGGAAGCGTCGTTCCACCTCACTGTAGCTGACTGAAGTATCTACCACAAACTTAGTGATAAACCCTCCTATAATCCGATCGAGCCAATGATACACAGCGCACGCGATCTTATCTTTTGATGCTTCTAGTCTGTGCACCAACTTTGGAGTCCACACAATAGGTTTGTCGAGCCTACACCTTCCCTGACTGTCTGCTAACTTTGCGATCCACTCGTACAACTCAGAGGGGAAGGATGCAAAGAAAATTTTGTGGATTTCCGTATATAAGTAGCACTCTAACCACTCTTTCTTTAGTACTTGCAGATTCCTATTTTCCTGCGCCGTGAACTCGTGAATCTTCCTGTCCAGCCACTCTTCAATTCCTTTCTTTGTCGGATTCCAGTGATACGACATCAGACATCTCTTATGCAGATCCCGATCCCAACAACGGAAGCATTTGCTGGCTTGTTGGGGCCTAACCTAGGTTCAGAGTTGATTTAGCCAAACAAATCCCGGTACTGCTAGCCCTTTCAGCAGCAGTCCGCGGAGTGCAGACTAAGGTCTCACCCGAAGTAGTATGGGAGGGTGCTAGAACCATGTTTCCGCACCCTAGAGATGTCTGATGAGTTCAAGTGGTCTGCGGTTCAACCCTGCGCGCAAGTCGCTTCACGCCCTTTCCCGTACCTCGCAGCCTGAGATACTATCTTTGCACAACCCTACTCGAGGGTTGAACGTCGAGCTTCTGTGTTATTACCCAAGACTTTACTGATATTCCAATGTTAGTTGATTATCTTAGCCTACTTGCATGCTTAAGTTATACTTAACAATATAAACCATACAGGTGCGCGCAGTAAATAAATAATATATTCACCAATTATATCAAACATACATTAACCCAAGAACAGATACATGGAATTATGATAAAACTTATCTTTATTAATTCCTTCTTTGATTACAAACTCGAATCTACCCTGCACACTCAGCTGCAGGGGTCTGTGCACTCAGTTGCAGACTACTA
This sequence comes from Pinus tabuliformis, assembly GCA_031772625.1. NCBI lineage: Eukaryota > Viridiplantae > Streptophyta > Pinopsida > Pinales > Pinaceae > Pinus > Pinus tabuliformis. Next base: position 1,285,797,927 of record CM062807.1, read on the forward strand.
GGCCTCTGTGCGCTCAGCTGCAGAGCCTTCTCCTACCCTACGACCCAAAGATACACTTTACACCTAGTTACTTAGACTCTTGCTTCTCTACCATTTCTTATCTTTTACACTTAGAGCCTCGCTCTATTTATACAATCCCATGGTTCGCAGATCATGGGTAGGCCGACATTACATTACAAAACTAGGGTGGACAACCTTGTGACTCTAACATACATCCGTGCCTGCAATTCGCAGATCTTTACAACACAATTCGATCAAAACTTGGGCTTTGAGCCCCAAAACATGCCTTGGGGGATTCCATGCCCAACAACAGGACTATCTTGAATTACTACAAGAGAAACCTAAAATGCTACAGGACAAAGATCCGCCTGGAAAAGGGGCCAAAAGGTCATGTTTTTTCTTGGGAAACATTGGGAGAGGTCCACCCAAATTCCTTCACTCATCACCCACTTCATTTAGCTAAATTCATCCTTAATAATCCACTTCTATATATATAAAAAAAAACACACAGAAAAAGGACTCTGCATTCACCTTTTTCTTTTTCACCATTTTCACCACCTTTTGAATCTTTTGTTCTTATCCGTAGACCCATTATGATTTTTCCTAATGCATGAATGAAATATTAGTTCTTGAGGAGGAATTGTGTGATTGCTACAGGAAGGAGATCAATCATGTAGTAGCTTGCATAAAGCCAACAAGACCATACACACAAAATTCTTACAACTCCAAAATGAAGATTTGACCACCCTGAGGCATCAAGAGGCAATTCTTGAGGTCTAGATAATTCACACCATCCTTGAGGAGTAGTTATAAGGTCATCGATCCACTCCAATAGAAACAGATTGAACACTGGAAAGAGGCTTGCATGGAAGACAAATTTCATCAGTTGACTACATCATTATGTTGTGAAGACCTATGCATAAGAAAACAAAGAAATTCAACACCTCCAGGGATCGTTTGATTGATTATCTTCTTAGTAGCAGCTTTCATGCACCTCCATCAATTTGATATCACATGTAGGCTTAGGTATGACACCCCTCATCGCTTCCCTACACATATTATGGTAGAAAAATGTGTTTAATGATAGAGAATGGAGTTTTTATGTGTTGGAGGTGGCCAATAAATTTGGCCACCTTCGATTAGTAAACTATAGTTCACTCAACCACACATGCAATGTGGAAAATTCAAACTGAGGGGGGTGATAATTACGAGGAGTGGAGACAACAGTTAAAAGAGGAAATTTGTGCAAGAGCCAAGTCACCAAAGCACTCTGAGCCATTACCACAAAAGGGAATAAAAGTACAAAACTCGATTTCACTTGCACAATTGCTCATTCCAAGAAAAAAATTGAAGATACCCACAAAGGTACAGAAGGACAAGCTAGATGCTACAAGAGTCTGCCTAGAGTGCCACTGAATTTCTACAGGTTGAGTTTGCAAGTGCTATAGGAGGTGCTACAGGACTAGATACCACTACTACAGGAGGGCCTAACGTGCTACAACAGCACAGAAGAGAAGCTACAAGGATGAATTAAGGAGAGATAATGAGCCAAAACCACTATAAAATTTCCTCAAACCCTCATGCACATAAGAGAGTCATCCTAAAAAGTGTAAGTGGCCTCCTCCCTCTCTAATTTTCATACAACTAAATGAAAGGTTTTGCTTAATATGGGTACCTGTTGTAGCGGCTACAACCACACTCCAAAATTTTGCCTTAGCACGTTTTGGAGCCTCCCTACCAACCTTTCACAACACCCTGTCTTACTTCGTAAAGTACACAAGATTCAGTGTTTTTCATGCACAAAGGCAGCCTGCCAATCACAACTTGATGCATTTCCCTCACAGGCTATTCACCTGAACTTGGTCCAGTTGCAGGTTGAGAAACTTCCCCAAGAAAATTGCCCATTTCTGGAGGGAAACTAACCTTCCCTCTAAAAATTGCGCAATTCTGTCTGGCAGCCTGTTGGGCTCCAGAATTGCACAATTCCGCCAGCTAACACTCCTAGTAGGAATTGCCCAAATTTCCCTAGCAGGGCTACTCAACCTAGAATTTTCACAAATCTGGGCAGCAGTCAGCTGCTTTGCCCAGAAATTGTGCAAACCTCCTCGACAGTCAGCCCATCTCCTAGCTAGAAATGCGTATTTTTCTTAAGCAGTTGAGAAGCTTCATGCATGAGTAGTCCGGTTGACCAGTTCCACCTAGGACCAAGGAAACTTGACTTGCATGCATGCATGACTTGATTTTTCCTGGAATAGAAAAAGGAAACATGCAAAAGGCATCCCATGATTCAGGGAGCTATTTTTAGCAGCAGGGGGTTACATTCAAAGTTGTTTTACAAACTTCCCTCCAAGTGTCGCTTTTTCCTAGATTTGTGGCATGCACGTCATGAGAACAAAATTATTTATTCAACGCATTAAAGTTCATTATTTTATATTGATATTGGAGCTCTGACATCCCAAAACACATCCAGGACTCCTCAACACATCCGACTCACCCATTCACGGGTAAGTGGCCTCAACTTATCTTTTTCAGCATTTTTGTCGCTTTTTGTGTATTCGCTTGTGTGAGTGTTGTTTTCTTGATTTATTTGAATGCTTGTTGTTGTTTACATGTATACTAGCTTGTCCTACCTCTATTTCAGTTTACATTGCTATCTCACTACTTTCGCATGCATGAAACTGTTTTGCACGAACATTCTCCAAACTAGCGAATTGCTTCACCCACATGCATGTTGATCTATTTGTTGAATCTTTCATTCATGTTTTTCATGCACTGTCAATCACTTCTACTTTCACTTAGTGTTGCCATACATTCACTGTCTTATTCGCCTTCAGCTATCCATCGGCGAGTCAAACCAAACTTGGCCTGGAATCTGTCTTCACTGAGACCGCATTACACAATCTAGGGAAGGAAGGCTTTGCCTTCCTCTCCAAAAGTGCACATTTATTCCAAACACTGCCCTCTAGGACTATTTTACACATTTTTGAGGGGCAGTGACTATTGCCCCAGAAGATTGCGCAATGCAGTCCCTAAGCCTGCAGTCTCTCCTAGTTGGAATTGCGCATTGTGCAATCCCAGCAGCCAGCAGCGAGTCTGGATTGTGTATTGTGCAGATCCAACAGCCAGCCAGACCTCCAAACAGCCCAGACTACCTTTTTCATAGTTCTGGTAGCCATTAACCCAACCTCCTAGAAGAAATTGTGTAATCTTGCCCATTAGTTTCCCAAGTATGTGTTGTGTCATTCCCTGAATTTGCTTTGTTTCCGCTGACAGATTTCTTTCCATGCATGTTTCTTGTCTCCAAATATTTTAGGTGTTCATTTGTCTCAATGGCTTCTAAGAGAACATGATCACAGGACATTGATGGAAATGTAGCTTGAACAAAAGTTGAGCAAGTGTCCTCCAGTCTTCTAATTTATGAAGATACAAAGTTGTATCTAGACAAGGACATCAAACTAAAGTGGCAAGAGGTCAATGAAACATTTGCAAACACTTTTGGGGAACACCTTGAATACCATCAGGTGTACATGAACATTCACAAGTCTGACTTGTACCGGATTGCATGCAGATATCCCATGTTCCCATGTAGGGACATGATACACTGGATCGTCTCTCACACTAATCCCGAGACAATGACCTTGAGCAGTGTCAGTGGGATGAAGCTTGTGACCTTCTGGGAATGAGATTATGATGAGATGTATCAAATGTCAGATTTTGTGACTATAATGGAGACTCCACTCAGATTACCCAACAATAGTGCCAACTTCAGAGACATTCTGAAGAATTGGGTAAAGGAGCTAGCTCAATTAAGGTTGACACCCAACCAAATCTACAAGACAAAGATACTGAGGAAGGTGTACCAATACTTGATCATATTTGCTTGTCAACTGTATATGGCCAAGCAAGCACAGAAACCTTCCCACAGAGTTGGGTGGTTGCACTAGATCAATTGGCAAGAGAAGGGAAATCATGTAACTAGTCCGACATACTGGATCAGTAGCTGAAGGAACAAGTAATGAAGGCTCGACAGTCACCCGGAGGTATCCATGTAGAGATTTACATGTCCGCCTAAATCCTAGATGCAGTCATTGCCCGATAGGAGTTCTTGGGCTTGGAGTGGGCATGGTCATCGACGGAGACTGCTGTGAACACATATTTCAAGTTGTTATCTGAATGTAGCTTGAAAGGAGTAATCACACGGCTGTCCGATCATTTTTTCACCCCTACGTACAAGATGATATTCAAACAGGATCCACTCTGCATGCCAAAGGAAGCAATTGAGGCATTGATAGGCATTGCAGATTGGTATGCCTCGTCGTCTGACACTTTCATCCAAATGTTTAGTGCGGAGAAGCCTCCGCATGTTTTGCCAAAGTTTTCCTTGGGTGTACTTGTCAAGTAGGAAGTAGCATATCACATCTCGACAGGATTGACATCTAGACTGCATTGGAAGAACAAGGCACCTTGGCCCTCTCTTTTGTTGTGGATTGGGTTATATGAGATCTGTAGTATCAAGAAAGCAGATTTCGAAGAAGAATTGATGAAGAAGTACCCATTCGATCTCTGAAGCTATGATCCGTATGACCCACATTGCATTGTGAAATATCACTCCATGAGATTTCAGTTCAACTGGATCCACGGGGCAGGTCATTGACCCAATGAGGAGCCATTGAGATATTGCTACATTTTCTCTAGACTCAATGAACCGGTTGGCTTCGCTATGGAGTGTTTAGCGAATCAACACAAAGTAGCAGCAGCAGTAGTAGAGGAAAGTATACCAGTGTGCGACAAATTTTAGAGGAAGATTTTCAATCGCATGGAGGAGGAGCAAAGCTACAAGTTCCGAGCAGATCCACTTGTAGAGAAAATAGCTATGGCTATAGAGATGAAGAGGTAGCAACATGACAAGCGAATCACACGAAGGCCGAAGGACAAGAAGAGAATGGAAGAAGCAAAGAAGGAGTTGCATGAACTAAGGGAGAAACTCCGAAAGGAACAAGAGCTATGCAAACAGGAGAGGGAAGCGTAGTAGAAACAGATACAGCAGGGGGCACAACATGTGCAAACAGATGAAGAAACACCCATACAAGTAGTTGATTCATATGAACATCTAGCATTAGAGGAACAAGGTGAACCATCGTAGGGGCAAGAATTTTCTCATGAGATAGAACAAGAACTTCAACAATTGGATGCAGAAATGGAAGCAGGAGTTGGAACAAGACATCGACCTCATGCCTCACCAAAAAGAGGTCGACTCACCAACTTCAATGCATCCAGATGATGAGACAGTCTAGGATGACCAAGGAGGCACTGAGATCCTTGGTGATCAGCTGAAAGAAGATATGCACAACATCTCGTTTGATGAATCCCAACAGAGCATTGTGTAGTATCGCGAATTGTTAACTTCAGAGGATCAAACATCTCTTGCGCAAGTTGAAGAACAAGTGATTGTGAATGATGTGCGCAAACATCCAGCTTCCTTTGTCGATACAACCAGAGTGTATGCCGAAGCCACTAGCTCAAGTGTTTGCTTCATAATAGCTGAGAATAAGTGACTGGAAAAAGAATTACAAATGGCCTAGCAAGGAGGAGACTTTGTGATAATGTCCACCCAAGCTGAACTAAAGAAGGAAATACTAGATGAAGTATTGTCCCTTGAAAGAGTTATGGGAGCATTGTACTCCAATTTTGGTACCGTGCACAAGGCATTCGTCCATCTCAATGGATGGCAGCAGGGATGTGCTAGAAGAGCATGTATCTTGATGAACTTGCATGCTGTTGTTGATTACATGCAAACATGAACGATGAAGTACAAGGGAGCCCCACTTCACTTTCCTAAGATGACGAGGGTCAATGTGGTCAAGCTGAAAGCATCTATCTAGAGTCAGATCTAGAATTACCAAGAACTCCCGCAGTCCATCACTAGCATACAGGCTTCCCATGCACGAGTATTCAAGAGTATGGATGTTGTGGTGTGCACACATGCGATCCCATCACTTGGGACTCTCACCAAGTGAAGACAAAGAAACAGCTCCAACTTGAGCTTGATTCGTACTTTGATGAGTTGATGTGCATTACCACTAGCCTAGACTTGCCCATCAATGCAGACATCATGCACAAGTATGTTTCTTGTCTGACCACCTTGAAGACAATGATAAGCATGATTTTGGATGAGTTGGACAGAGGAGCCCGAGCAGTGTACGTCGATCCTATGGAGGCAAAGGTCAGCTTTTAGACATATGTCACCACGGAACACACAGACACTATCAAGGACTACAAATCTTGGTATCAGTATGTTACTGTCGATCAACATGAAGATGTTGAGGAGTTGGACTTCCATGGTTGTCTAAGTCAGAGTGATGTCTAGTTTGGCTTGCTCAAGCTAGTTTTGTTCACTTGGGTACATGTGCATTGTAATGTTAAGTCATGTCAAGTTTAAGTCAAATGTCAATAGTGGATGTAATAGACATAGAGTAGGTGAAGAGTCATGAGGGTAGTTGAACAGTCACAAAGGGGAATGTCAAGGGCCACCCCACCCTTTGCTATAAATAGTCCCTCATAACTCGTTGTATAGGCTTTTGGTCAACCAAGCTTCTGATAAGACTATCTTGGAGAAAGATTGGATAGTATTGTAATGCACCTTGGCTCTCCACTGCATGAAGCTAGTACATCTCTTTGGAGGAGCAGGAAAATCTGGCTATAACATTCTATTGTTTGGCCACCGGTTTACATGGATGTATTGTATGATTGGAACTTACACTTCTTTATATAATAAGAGCCAACATGTTTTCATGCATATATTGTTATTGTAGTTGGACTTTTCCAGTTGATTTTGCGATGTATGTTGTTTAACTTACGTAGTTGCGTATGAACTGTTTTGTATGAAACTATATGAATCTTGTTGCAAATGTGCTATTGGTTTAACCATCACTTTGGATTGCCGATTGACCTGCTTTCCAGCTTGTGATACATTTTCACTCGTGTGTTCCCTTTCGAGCTAAGTACTATTAGAACCTCATCTCATCCCCCGTGTTTTAGAACCTCTCATACACCTTCCTTGACTCACTGTAGGGGTCACACCCTTGCTATTGACAGAGTTATCTTACTTGCCTCTATGTGAAATCATGGTCAAGGCATTACCATACGACCCACTGCTAGGAATCCTACACCAAATGGTATGAGGTCTAATTGGGACTTCTTATCTAGGAGATCCCCTTGACATGTTGGCAGGTCCAGTGACGCCAACATTTCTGGCGCTAGAAGGAGGGCCAGATGACAAGATGTATCCTCTCATCCGGTTTTGAACCTTTGGATACCTTTCATGGATTCTTACACTCTTCTCCCTCCACGATGTTTTTCGAATCGTGAAGATGTCTCCATCACAAGGGAGTTTTTCAATCTATTTTCCACTTACACGTATGATGGTGAAAGCGAATTGGCATTGGCTTGGCCTGAGTACTTAAATGAATTTCTTTCCATGCTTCATGAGGAAGATGGGTGTTCTGACAAATAGGCTAGTTTGTTGCTTGCACACACACTTCGTGAATCTCCACGTCATTGGCTACTCAACCTACCAGCTGATGGCGTGCAATCACTTGAGCACCTTTGTGATCTCATTGAAGGCACTTTCTAAAATTTTGATCCAAACCATCTTGACCGAAAACTGTTACAACAACGGAAGGCTTCGCATGAACCAGTTATTGATTTTCGGCAGTGGTTCCATGGCTTGTAGTTTGAAGCTCTAAGGAGCCAAATGAAATTTGCCTATCTTTGGGATCATTTTGAGTATTTCCTTAAGAAATCTTCCTATCCCAAGAAGAAGCTTGAGATCAAGCCTCGCTCAACATTCTTCAGTGAGGGAGTTATGCAATCTCATGTGGATGCGGTCATTGTCTTGACTGACTGTCTGCCTTCCTCTCATTCAACAGCTCCACCACTGCTGAGTGATGTTGAGGATCATGCTCACACACCTGTTCATTTTTCACATTCTCCCAACATTACTTCACTTAATTTTCATGCAGATTTGGTTGTGAGTCCTTTAAGTTCTCATATGCATTATGTCATACGACCTCCGTCTTCACACTCGAGTGTTCCTCCATATGATATTGTCTTTTATTCGTCAATTATGGACTCTTCACTTATTGTGAATGAGGAACAACTGATTGTCAGAGTTGGTGTTGCAAAATCAACATGCGCTTTCATTCACGAAGAGTATGAATGGGAGCTTGAGCATCAACACTCAGTGAAGGAGGAATCCCTTCCGTCTGAGCCCCATCCGTTCTTTCCTAACATCTTTGGTGAATCTGCCATCCATGATTTCACATGTGTGTCTTCATCCACGGATTCACCCATTTTTGATCACTCACAGGACTCACCAGATGTTGGTCCATCATTCGACAACGGAGAGGATAAGTTATTTTTTGAAAATCCACTTGATCTTTCATCTGTTTTTCTGGAAACACAGGGGATGAGTTTGTTCAATTCTCATCCACCCTTCTATTTTATTCATCTGATCATGAGGATGCCGATGAATTCATTGATTTTTCTGATCGTGGCGGTCGTGATCTATTTGTTTCCATATTTGATCACAATCATGTATCTATCATAGTTGATCTTTCAAAGCCACTGGTTTATGAAGATCTATCTAATGATGAAGCTGAAACACCCAAGACTATCGAGGTACTTCAGCCCGAGCTAATGGTTATGTCAGGTCCTCGCTCTCTTGGGGTTAGTCTCACTTCCGATCAAGAATTTGTTCAAACACCCAAGGCTCCTAATCACTCATTTGTATGCATTGAAGATCCATCTCACACATAGATCATACTTCCTCCTCTCGAACTGCACGATCCCATCGCTCATGCATTGGAGGAATCTTACATTGCAAGAACTCGTTTGTGACACAAGTTATCTTTGTTTCTTTCATTTGCTTGCATGTCTCAGTCAAGCATGTGCTTATGCTCCAAAGTTATAGGTAGTGTCATGCAACACCGTGATAAGTCCATGGACTGCTCCTCATGCACTAGGACTCACATATGTCCTGTGGGCACTGTCAAACATGAAATGTGGTTGTCTTCATTGTTATATCTTTCTTGCTTGTTGGTTCACACAACTGGGTTGCTCATGGACCAAGCCTTCACCAACATGGGTCAACGAATGCACCAGTGGTTGCATTGGAAATGTCACTTCATGTGATCTGGCCCATGCACCATTAGTGTAGGAGTAGGAGTAGTGTCTTCTTTCAGTCAGCTTGCTTGCATGCTTGTTTGCTTACTCTCTTGATTTGTTTGTTTGTTTGCTTGCTTGTTTGCTTAGTTTCTTTGCTCTCACTTTCGCTTCCGCTCTTGCTTTGCTTTGTTTTTTGTTATTTCGCTTGTTTCGTTCATAGGTTAGTTTTGCATGAAACCATGTATGACTCTTGAATTGAGCTGGGTGAAGTACGAGAGGGCTTGTATAGCTATCACTACTTTGTTATCTATCATCTTGCCTCTGTATGAAGAGCTTGTTACTTTTAGTCCATGATACATCAAAGGAAAATACGTACTGTTAGAAGAGAACCTTAGTGAAAACACAATGCTTGTGCGCTAATTAGTGTCACCTTCTCTAGTCGGTTGTTTTTGGTTTAACCCTTGTCAGCTCAGTCAAGTAGAGTAAGGTGAGGAAAAGCTTAACAGGCAAGTCAGAGATACAATAAAATACTTCTCTGCTGGAAAAATATGTTCTGCTCTCAATAGTTGGGATCCCTCTTCCGCCTCTGAAATGAACAAGTGCTATGCATAATGAATAATGAAAAATGAAAAAATGAAAAGTCAAAAAATTCAAAATGAAAATGAATAAGGTGAAAGAAGAGAAAGGATTCCTGCACAGGGAGGTGATTCAAGTAACTCCGCCGGGGTATTGACCAGGCTCGATGGCAGCAAAGCTATGCTCGTGTTCCCATGTGACTCCGTCGGGGTATTGTCGAGGACTACTGGTAGCGGAGCAACACCAGAGATGAAACTAAGACTCTGAAGACTATACTGTTTATGCACCAATATACCCCTCAACCTAATCGAAACAATTGTCTTTCCTTGGCCCAGAAAATTGTGCAATGCAGTCCCTGAGCCTATAGTCACTCCCAGCTGGAATTGCGCATTGCGCAATCCTAGTAGCCAGAAGCCAATCTGGATTATGCATTGCGTAGATCTAGCAGCCAGTCTTACCTCCCAGATAGCCCAGACTTCGTTTTGCATAGTTCTGGTAGCCAATCACCTAGCCTCCCAAAAGAAATTGCGCAATATTGCCCATCTGTTTCCCAGGTATGTGCTGTGTGATTACTCAAATTTGCTTTGTTTCCACTGACATATTTCTTACCATGCATGTTGTTTGTCTCTATATCTTTTAGGTGTTCATCTGTCTCATTGGCTTCCAAGAGAACAAGATCATAGGACACTGATGGAAATGTAACTGGAGCAGAAGTTGAGCAAGTGTCCTCTAGTCTGCCGATTTATGAAGATACAAAGTTGTATCTAGACAAGTACATCAAACTGAAGTGGAAAGAGGTCAATGAAACATTTGCAGGCACTTTTAGGGAACACCTCAAAGACCGTCAGGTGTATGTGAACATTCACAAGTCTGGCTTTTACTAGATTGCATGCAGATATCCTGTGTTCCCATGCATGGACATGATACACTGGATCATCTCTCACACTAATCCCGAGACAATGACATTGAGAAGTGTCAGTGGGACAAAGCTTGCGACCTTCTAAGAATGAGATTATGATGAGATGTATTAGATGTCAGAGCCCGTGACTATTATGGAGACTCCATTAAGCTTACCCAACAACAGTGCTAACTCCAGAGAAATTCTAAAGAATTGGGTAATGGAGCCATCTCGATTTAGGTTGACACTTAGCTAGATCTACAAGAAAAAGATACTGAAGAAGGTGTACCAATACTTGATCATATTTTCTTGTCGACCGTATGGCTAAGAAAGCACAAAAACCTTCCCATAGAGTTGGGTGTTTCCACTGGACTAATTAGCTAGAGAAGGGAAACCATGTAACTGGTCCGACATACTGACTCAACAGCTAAAGGAACAAGTAATGAAGGCTCGACAGTCACCCGGAGGTATGCATCCAGAGATTTACATGTCCACCTACATCCTAGATGCAGTCTGTGCCTGACAAGAGTTCTCGGGCTTGGATTGGGCATGGTCACCGACAGAGATTGCTGTGAACACATATTTCAAGTTGTTGTCCGAATGCAGCTTCAAAGGAGTAATCACACGGTTGTCTAATAATTTTTTCACACCTATGTACAAGATGATATTTAAACAAGATCCACCCTACATGTCAAAGGAGGCAATTGAGGCATTGATAGGCATTGCAGATTGGTATGCCTCATCGTCCGACACTTTCATTCAAAATTTCAACGCAGAGAAGCCTCCGCATGTTCTGCCAAATTTTTCTTTGGATGTACCTGTGATGCAGGAAGTAGCATATCACATCCTGGCAGGATTGACACCTAGACTGCATCGGAAGAAGAAGGTACCTTGGCCCGCTCTTCCATTGTGGATTGGGTTATATGAGATCAGAGTATCAAGCGAGCAGATGTCGAAGTAGAACTGATGAAGAAGTACCCATTCGACCTCCAAAGCTACAATCTGTGTGACCCACAGTGCATTGTGAAAGATGACTGCACGAGAGTTTAGTTCAACTGGATCCACGGGGCAGGTCAATAGGCCGAGGAGGACCCATGGAGATATTGCTACAGTTTCTCTAGACCCAATGAACTGGTCAACTTCATTATGGAGTGGTTAGTGAAGCAACATGAAGCAGCATCATGGAGAGCACTAGTAGTAGCAGCAGTGGCAGCAGAGGCAAGAATACTAGTGCACGACAAAGGTAAGAGGAGGATTTTTTATCACATGGAGGAGGAGAAAAGCTTAAAGTTCTAAGCAGATCAGATTGCAGAGAAAGCAGCTACGTCTATAGAGGTGAAGAGGCAGGTGTAGAGCTGTAACAAGGGCCTTTTTCACCTCTAGTTATCTCACATTACAAGTCAATCCGGGAGCGTTTTGTTATTGTAAAGGGTATCTCAATTTGAGGCTATTTGTCAGAGTAATGCTTAGTAGTATAGGTCTAAGAAATACTATGGCTAAATTACTTTTGCAGAAAGAAATCACACGCAACAACTTTACCAGTCGAGGGTGCGGAAATAGTAACCCATCCCTCTAGAAACTGATGAAAGAAAAGAAATTAGAGTATGGATCATGGATCTGGGAGCATAATAGTGTCTGCTGTGTCTCACGACAGCCTTGATCCTCCTCTCACACCAAACCAATGAATGCAAGTAAAAAGAACAACAAGAAAGTAGAATGGAACGACAATTCAGAAATGGAACAGCAGTAAAAGGAACGGCAGTAAAAGGACTAAACCTCGTGAGTTCAACACTCTCAATTCTTGACATCAAATCACATACAAAGGAAGAGCAACCTTTTGTACAAGTAAACAGCTTAATCAAATGAAACAGCAAATGACTACAAACAGGAAACGTCAATCATATACAAAAGTAGATAGCTTAATCAATTGGAACAACAAACCATCATAAACAGGAAACGTCGATCATATGTACACATAATCTGAAATGATCACCAGTGGTCCACACGCAACGTTAATTCCATCTTCCCATATAGTTAAAACATTCCACTCATAAATTCTGTAACAGAAGTAAACAATCTCAGAACAATGTTATGTGATCAATTCTGGAAATATGATGTGAACTTGTTACAAAGATTTACAAAAGGAAAAACTACTGATGAACGAGTATGGAACAACATATAAATATATCAGATTATTAAGAATGATAAACAAACCACACAAAGCCAAACTGTAATGATACAATCAGCCAGTGTCCGTTGGAGCCGGGCCCTTAGCTTCCAATGGCACACCGCCGTAACTTACTTCAGACGCAGGGAGAAAGTAACACCAAATATATTATATTAATGCATCAATGATAGTACAGCAAAACTAAGTCTCAAAGAGACTTGATAGTCTGAGTTCAACGGACTGTGAAGTCTGTAAACAGAAAGTAAAGATACAAGATAATCAAAAGTCCCTGAAGTCTTCGATGCTGACCCTTTTTATACCAGTAATGGCGGAGTTAACTAAACAACAAAATAATTGAAAGTAACGATCCCTCAGGATCAAAGGTCCTGAGGGATCTGTTAAACTGTTAACTCCTTTCTTTTCTCTGCCTAGCCTTCCGAACTAACAGTTCTTCATCTAGCCCTGGATTGATCTTCCTTGATTTACTCGCCCTGGTCTGGATTTTATTTAACTTTGGATGGACAGCCGTTATCTCCTCATGGAACTCCCGTTTCGCACCGCGCCTTCCTATTTTTGTCTTTTCCTGCATAGAGAAGATAACTATTAGTGATTGGGTCATTCGTGCACATTCTCATTACATTCTCCTTACTTTATAACAAAGAAAAGGTTACAAACATTGCTTGAAACATCACTAAATTATGCATTAAAACATACCTTTCCAATGCTCTACACACCCCCCGGCTTACTCTGTTTCATGGCCTCATGAAAACGTTATAATTAACATGGAGAGCGGTAAGAGAATAGGCGGGAGAGGGTATCTCGTGAGGAGGTCTGCAACCATGGTGAGCAACCAGATTATCAAAGAAGTAATTCAATTGATCTGCAGGCATATCATACAAGGCCTGGTATCCAGGTGCAGGGTGCCAAATAATTGGGCTACGAAACCGGTATCCTAACCAAGACGGCCCAGCTTGCAAAATGCGCTGGCCATAAAGGCTCAACCGTTCAGCAGCCAGCTCAAAATTCTCATATTTGAATGGCTCCCTGAGCTGGATGCTTGGGGTAGAAATCCGATAGCGGAATTTGGCAGCATCCAGGGTAGAATCTTTAATAGCCAGAAAGAATTCCACGCTATTTCGGATCAAGTCCTCATGCATGGGTCCTAACAGTTCCATGACGCCCTGGGTTCTCATAAGGCTTTTGTGTGATTGCCATAGGTGAACTGGGTCTCTAGGCTCGGCCCTGACCCATAGATCTAGGCTGTGCTCCTGCCTCTGAAAGGCATTGTAAGCCCTGAGCCACTTTAACTGATTGACCCCAAATGAAACAAAGGCTTGGAGCTGTATATCTCCCACGAAGGGGCCAGGGTTTAAATCAGTTTCCTGCTCAAGCACCATATTGTGCAAATAGAATTCACATAGCAACCGTTGAACCTTAACCCCATAATGTTTGCAACAATCAATAAAATCATTAACAGTATTAATCTGAATAGGGGCACCTGCCCTGACAGCTTTTATTTTCAATCTTAAGTATCTTTCAAGGAGAAATAAAGCATAATTCTTTGCAGGGGCCCTGCAAGTCAAAACATCATTATACAGCGAACATACCGTGTCCAATTGTTTAATAACAGCATCTAGTCGACGTGTTACCTTGGCAGCCTTTTCCTGTTCCTTCTGCCATCCTTCAAAGGCCTGACTCTCTGATTGACTCATGTTCCGCAGTTGCTGCTGCAATTCTTCATATTTTGCCCGAGGGATCATTTGTTCTTTTAACTGCTCAGCTTCCTGCTGCAACTCCTCGTATTTTTCCCGAGGAATCATTCGTTCTTTAATCTGCTCAGCTTCCTGCTGCAACTCCTCGTATTTTTCCCGAGGGATCATTTGTTCCCTTAGCTGGTCAGCCTCCTGTCGGGCTTGCTTCATCTTGCGGTGCAAGGCCTTGGTTTTTGGATCCTTTTTCCATGATTTCTCAGAGGCAGGGAGGTTTGCCTGGACCTTCACGTTTCGCTGCCTGGAATTCGTATCCCGAATTATCCCTAAAGGTGATGCCTCAGTTTGGACTGCTTTGTTTTCCCTTTCTTTCTTCACATGAATAAAGGGGTATGATGGCCCCTCTGTAAATGGAATGTCGTCTTGCGGCTCAGTTTTGATTGGAACGACAGTTGGTCCCAATGGGCTATTTGGAACAACAGTCTGTTCCGGAACGGCATTCTGCTGTTCCATATCAGATGGAACGACATTTTGTTCCTCAGTGCTGGTGGGAACAGTTGTAGGTCTATCAGCAGAGTATTGACCCACGAGATGCCTATAAGCCCCTTGCCTTCTCATTTGACAGGACCCTGCTGCATTTGTCCTCCTTTTTCTCCTTATGGTCCTTCTTATTCTCAGACTGGCCTTCAAACTTCGAATTTTCTGCCGAAGCTGGGCTATAATATTCAGCAGTCTCTGCTGTTTCTTTCTCAATTTCTTGATTTCTCTTGCCTCGGTAGTGGGCGCATGAGTGGCCCTCAGTTCTGCTCCTCTTTCATCGAGGGTTTCTTCTGTCATTCTGGGAACGAACTGTTCCCAACTAGTATTTTCATTCTCCACGTCATCAGCAGGTGGGTTTTCTTCTGGTGTCTTGGGAACGGATTGTTCCCGGTTGGTATTTACATTTTCTTCGTCAACAACAGGGAGGTTTTCTCCTCCCGCCATTTCTTCATGCAACTCTTCATGCATCTCTTCCCCAGAGGGTCCTTCAGGAGGGTCTGCTGGACTGGAAGGTGAAGCATAATCTCCCAGACTGGCCAAGATGGTGGCCAGCTCTTCTTCCTCCACGGCGACCTGTGGAGGGCTGCCCCCCAATTGTTCCATCTCCTCCTCCTGAATTGGCTGCTCCGTGGCTGCCTTCGGATAGTCGGCCTCGGCCTCAGAGTCAGAATGTTCATTTCCTTCCTCGGCTTCTACTTCGGTCTCCATTTGTTCCACATTTTCCCTCAAAGGTTCCTGTTCTGGTACTGGTGGCTCATCTGTTATTTCGATCGGCTGGTCAATGCTTGGCTGGATTTTCTCCAGCCTGCCTTTTATTCTTGCCAGCCGAGCTGACTTCCTAGGCCTCTCGGGCCGTTCAGGTGTACTGGCCACCTGTTCTTCCACCACCACCTTTCTACGTTTTTCAGATTGTTCTGGCGTGCCAGAGGAATGCCTACGTTTCGAGGCAGCACGCTCTTCTGCAGCCAGTTCCTTATGTTTTTCTGCATGTCCAGATGCTCTAGAGGAACGTTTTCGTTTTACTGACTCCGTGCGTTTCTTGGGTTGCTCGGGTGTATCCGAGGGACGCTTAGGTTTTGGTGATTCTCTGGGCTCCTCGGGTGCTTCAGAGGTACTAGCAGGGTGCTTAGCCTTTGGGGATGGTGATGCTCTGGGCTCCTTGGGTGCTTCAGAGGTACTAGCAGGATGCTTAGCCTTTGGGGATGGTGATACCACTCCCCCTCCAATTGTTGTAATAAGCTCCCCCCAGCTACTCTGCTGGTGAGTGAGACTGTAGCTCACTATCAGGCGGATCAACCCATGGTGGCTAACCACTGCGTCTTCATGGTGTGCCTTTTTCAGGCTCCGAGAGGCATCATGCAGTAATGAATTTAACAATGCAGGGAGATGCACAGAACATTTTCCTTTTAACACAGCCAGGAGCTTAAGGTGACGCGGTCTTACCACATATTTTCGGCCCTCGCAGGTGATGTAGCTCTACACCACTTTTGCCAATTCGCTCCAGGGTTCTCCTAGCGTTGCCGGCAACACTTTTTTTCCCTTCACTGTTAGATTTTGTCCTTCGTCTTGGAAAATCTCTATGATCTTCTGCAACCTCTCTTTCTTTGTCGTCCATATTGGTCCTGAGGCTGGTAATCCTGTTACTTCCGCGATTATTTCCTTCGTGACCGTTATCTGCTTTCCACCCACTACGGAGTGTTCTTCCTGCAAATTCTGCAGGAATTCCATGGCCACAGTTTCATTTGATTCACGCAGGCGGCTAAAATAAGTTAGCCACCCTGCCCTTTCTAGGATTTCCCGAGCAGCTTCGGAGACTACTAGCTCACTAGGCTCGCTTCTGATAGCCTTGCCTCCCATGGCTCTGGTTCGGGCTCCTAGATGGAACAACAATTACCTGTCGCAAAGAACGTAATCGCAGCAAGAAAAAAAACACAGAGACACAGAGCATGAATGAAAATTGATTGTAAATAACAACTTATTGCAAAAATAGCATTGTCATGCCGTTAACCTATACCGTACCTTCGTACCATATCATTTCCGAATGATGTGCTAACACGTGGCCGGCGGAGTAATGAGGTCACCTCCCCCCTCACAATATGATAGGCTGTCCCAGCCGTCAAATGAAGGAGGAGGCGCCATCCTGTCACCAAGTCATAATGGAACAGCATATAGAGTTTTGCCATGTTTCAGATGAGACAAAGAAATACCGAGATCAAGGCAAAAGGTAGATCGCGTTTTGTATAAGCCTTCGTGATGTGATGCAAAACAGGAGGATAGGACATCTGGCACTCATATAAAGTCTGAGGTAGTCATAGTCAATACCTTCGCCTTGATTGGTGATGATAGATATTCATGCGACGTATCCATCAAAGTGTAAGATAGAATTATTACGAGGATAGAAAGAAGTATTTAATATGATCCGAATTGGTGTATATATTACGACTCCGATACCATTAACAGAGCCCTGCTGCCGACATGTGTTCATAACCTTGGCAGAGTTTTTTATTTCACCCTGGAACCATGGTCCTTTGTGTATTTTTGAAGAGAAAATCTTGTCAAAATGCAGGCCATCATGCTGGCTTGGTAACCAGATAACCATGATGCCATTCACCAGAGAGGCGCGAAACGTGGGCAGGCCGGCTCGTAATGAGACCTCCTGTTCCAAGGTTTGTTTGTGTAGTGAACCCGTTGGACCATATCCCTAGTGTGGTGGCCATGATGGGAATGACACTTCGCTTCCAATCTTATGATCATAGTAGGCTGGTTCTTTCATGAAACCCCCTATCCTGCATTTGACAAATAATTTCTTTTTATTTTGCTCTCTTTTTTTTTTTTTTTTAAGCAACAGATTTTGCTCTTGTATAATTACACATAAGGGTGGTTCAGCCCTCCTTAAGAGTGGGAATGGCGGAAGAAGTCTTGTCATCCCAATTCGGAAGATATAAATCTTCTGTTCTTATTTCCAAGTAATAATAGAGAAAATTGTAGGAACTCAACATGATAAAATTATCCAACAAGGCAGAGGAGGTGAGACTATGACAACAAAAATGATGAGTGTGTGGATCCTTCCTTTGTTGTTGCATCAATACTAGGGCTGGTTAAAGATAGTGATTTATGATATTCTGATCTTGATATAACCTGACTTTTATATTCATTGCATAAATGTATAGCTGCTACTTATGACCTTGGAAAGAGGATGGACAACACATCCTTTATGTGAAAGGGACAAGAGCATACTACTTGTTTTTGAAAGGGAGGGTGAGGAGGAGTTCATTTGATGCATTGCCTTAAAAAATCAGCAAAAGCACACAAATGCTGCTTCCTTTTTCAAAAGGAACAGCAAAGCACACAAGTGCTGTTCCTTTTGAAAAGGAACAGCAAAAACCCAAAAGTGTTGTTCCCTTTGAAAAGGAACAGCAAAAACACTCAAGTGCTGTTCCTTTTGAAAAGGAACAGCAAAAACACTCAAGTGCTGTTCCTTTTGAAAAGGAACAGCAAAAACACACAAGTGCTGTTCCTTTTGAAAAGGAACAGCAAAAACACACAAGTGTTGTTCCTTTTGAAAAGGAACAGCAAAAACACTCCAGTGCTGTTCCTTTTGAAAAGGAACAGCAAAAACACACAAGTGCTGTTCCTTTTGAAAAGGAACAGCAAAACCACTCAAGTGTTGTTCCTTTTGAAAAGGAACAGCAAAAACCAAAAGTGTTGTTCCTTTTTGAAAAGGAACAACAAAAACCAAAAGTGTTGTTCCTTTTTGAAAAGGAACAGCAAAAACACACAAGTGCTGTTCCTTTTGAAAAGGAACAACAAAAACCAAAAGTGTTGTTCCTTTTTGAAAAGGAACAGCAAAAACACACAAGTGCTGTTCCTTTTGAAAAGGAACAGCAAAAACCAAAAGTGTTGTTCCTTTTTGAAAAGGAACAGCAAAAACCAAAAGTGCTGTTCCTTTTTGAAAAGGAACAGCAAAAACACACAAGTGCTGTTCCTTTTTGAAAAGGAACAGCAAAAACCAAAAGTGCTGTTCCTTTTTGAAAAGGAACAGCAAAACACACAAGTGCTGCTCCTCTTGAAAAGGAACAGCAAAAACACTCAAGTGCTGTTCCTTTTGAAAAGGAACAGCACGCACAAATACTAAAAACATATATACAAAATTTACAATCTTATATACAAGATGTGGTAATAAAAGGTGAATTCTTACTGATCTATAGGTGAGGAAGTTTTTGCTTCCTCACCCATAATCTCAATGTTGGTATCTTGCCGTAGCTGCTGACAAAAAGATTCCCGAGTGAGCGGTTTGTGATACAGACGAACTCGATGGCCGTTTACCTTAAATGTATATCTAGACCCATCGATTGTGATCAGAGTAAGGGTCCCATTGTCATGGACTTTTTGAATCTCGTATGGTCCCAACCAACGAGTCTGAAGCTTCCCCGGGAAATCTTGAAATCTAGAGTCGTATAACAGAGCCCAGTCTCCTTCATGAAATATCTTGTTTTTGATAAGCGCATCATGCCATTTGGCTCGCTGTTGTTGAATGAGTGCTATATTCTGTAATGCAGAGAGCCTTATTTCATCTAATTCATTAACTTGCTGTAATCGATTTTTCTGTGCTTCACTTAAGTCCAATCCGACTTCTTGGGCCGTTCGCAGCGTTTGGATCTCGAATTCTATAGGAAAAATGGGCTGCTTTCCAAATACTAAGTGATATGGTGAATAGCCGGTGGTGCTTCTCCATGTGGTTCGATAAGCCCACAGTGCCTCGGGTAGTCGGGCGGCCCAATCACGCCGATGTGAGGCGACTGTTTTTGTCAAAATAGACTCTATTACCTTATTGCTGCTCTCCACTTGCCCATTTGCCTGAGGATGGTATGGGGTAGTAATTTTATGCTGGACACGATAGTTATTAAGTGTTGCAGCTAATTGATGCCCCACAAATTGTGGTCCTCCGTCTGTAATTACTTCCCTCGGAAGACCATAACGTACAAACAAATGGAACAAGAACTGTATTACCGAATCTTCTGTGGCTCTAGTCAATGCCTCCGCTTCAACCCATTTGGTAACATATTCAGTTGCCACCAAAATGTAGGTTCTTTGGTTTGATGGCGGGCTGATGGGTCTGACGAAGTCCAGAGCCCAGCGTTCGAAAGGTTCGATCACTAATTGAGGCCGCAAAGGCATTTCGTCGGCTGGACCAGGTCGTCCTGCACGCTGACAGCTATCACAGGCCTGGACAAATTTTTTCGCATCCTTGAAAATTGTAGGCCAGTAATATCCCGTTTGTAATACTTTATGTGCTGTTCTTCGATCAGCAAAATGTCCTCCACATGGCCCGTCATGGCAGGCTTTCAAGATATCAAAGATTTCGTCCTCTCGAATACATCTTCTGATTTCCATATCTGCTCCTGTGTGAAACAAATAGCCCCCAACCCACGAAAATCGATTGCTTCTCTGAACAATCTGCTTCCGTTCATTGGGGGTTAAATGTTTTGGAAGCTTACCTACTACAAGATAGTTAGCAACATCAGCGTACCAGGGAGTCTGAACAGCGACAGCAAATAAGTGTTCGTTTGGAAATTGGTCCTCGACTGCTACTGCTTCAAGTGATTTTGGTATTCGTGAGAGGAAATCAGCTACAGGATTCTCCTTCCCCGGTCGATCTCTGATTGTAATATCAAACTCCTGCAACAAGATCAACCACCTGGTTATTCTTCCATTTGTAACAGGCTTATTTGCTAAATACTTAATAGCAGAATGGTCGGTATACAAAATAACGGGATAGCCTGTAATGTAGTGTCTAAATTTATTAACAGCGTGTATCACAGCTAAAAATTCTTTTTCGGTGACAGTGTAATTTAATTCAGCCGGAGCCAAATTTTTGCTGATATAATAGATGGCGTATGGTCTTTTATCCTCTTCTTGGCCCAGAACTGCACCGATTGCTGTGTCTGAGGCGTCGGTTGAAATTTGGAATGGTAAATTCCAATTAGGTCCTCGGAGAACTGGAGCTGTAGATACCAGCTTCTTTAATTCTTTGAAGGCTCGATCACATTTCTCTGTCCATAAGAAGTCAACATTTCCAGTTAAAGCATGTAAAGGTGCGGCAATATGTGAATAATGTTGTATGAATCGTCTATAATAGCCATAAAAACCAAGAAAACTGCGTACCTCTGTTTGATTAGTGGGGGTTGGAATAAGCAAAAGTATTTGAATTTTAGCCGGGTCTACCTGAATACCAGCTGCTGAAATATAGTGTCCCAGAATGAGTCCTTCGGTCATCATCATGTAACACTTTTCGTGACTCAAGCAAAGTCTGGTAGCGATGCAGCGCTGTAGGACTTTTTCGAGAGTATCTAGGGCTGGATCAAAGTCATCTCCATATGGTGTGAAATCATCCATGTAGACTTCCAATCCATCATTAATTAAATCTGCAAAGATGCTAAGAACAGCCCTTTGGAATGTGGCTGGAGCATTACATAAACCAAAAGGTAAGACTCGATAAGCGAATGTTCCCCAGGGACAAGTAAAGGTAGTCTTATCCTGGTCTTCAGGGGCAATCTGAATCTGATTGTATCCGCTGAAGCCATCCAAGAAAGAAAAGAATTTCTTGCCTGCTAAGGTGTCCAGTACCTGATCTATGAATGGGAGAGGGAAGTGATGTTTTTGTGTGGCTTTGTTTAATTCTCTATAATCCACACAGATCCTCCATTTCCCGTTCTTTTTAGGTACTACCACAAGTGGGGAGACCCATTTGCTGTCAGAAATAGGATAAATGAAATCAACATCTAGAAGTTTCTGAAGCTCGGCTTTTACAACATCTTTTAAATGGGGATTGAGTCTTCTTTGCGGTTGTCGAACAGGTCTTGCATCCTTTTCGATATAAATATGATGTGTGCATAGTTGGGGATCAATCCCTTTCATATCGGGATAGTCCCATGCAAATGCCTCCTGATACTTTCGTAACAGCTGGATGAGTTTTGTCTCTTGATCTGGTGTCAAATTAGCGTTAATATTTAAAGTTTTCCCCGGTTCAATTTGCACTACTTTGCTATTAGCGACAGAAGTCACAGGTATAATTTGGTCATGTTCATCTTTCAGAGGATCCTCCTCTAATTCATTGTCAAATGCCACTTTTATCATAAAACATTGTGTATACGATGTGGATTATGTTTGATTAATGAATTTATTGATGGCATCGTCTTCGGTTTGATCTTTGAAATCTAGCGCTTCCTGGACTGTTAATGGGGGTCTAATATTGTCAGTGATATATGAGGCAGGGCGCGGGTTGGTTCTCATCATCGTGATGCTTGGCTGAGCTGGAGGGTACAAAATTAAATTTTTGATATCCGGCCCTCTGGTTATTGTCATATTTCCCTGCCTGCAACCAATGTAGGCGTCAGCAGTAGCGAGCCATGGTCTACCTAGAATTAGCGGATGTCCATCTAGTCGGGTTTTCGGATTAATGATCAGGAAATCGGTCGGGTATTCCCAGGAATCTACTGAAACCATGACATCATACAAGGTGCCTTCTGGTCTAATTACTGATCGGTCAGCAAGTTCTAACAAGGTGGAAGTAGGTTCTACCTATGTAATTCCGAGCTTCTGGCAAGTCGATGTTGTCAGGATGTTAATTGCAGCCCCTAGATCAACTAAGACGTTGGTCAAGGTCTGCCCATAGATTTGAACAGTGAAAATTGGGTTCCCAGGGTCCTCGTATTTAACTGGTGTTTCTTTTCCTGATAGGAGGTCGGATAAGGTGCCGACTACCTGGACTCTTGGGTTAGAAGTTACATTTCTTTTTGGTTTTCTGCTACACAGGTCTTTTATGGTTTTTGCATATATGGGGATATCCTGTATAGCTTGAAGGAATGGGATTCTTATATACAAGTTTTGTAGTTCTCCCAAAATATCAAAGTCTGGATATTGCGTTGGTCGTGGAATGGCCAATCGTTCTGGGAAAGGTGGAGGAGATGTAATTACTTGTTGATGAGCCTGGTCTTTATTTACATCTTCCTGTTGTGACGGCTGTTCTATAGGTAACTGATCTTCAATGTGAGTTGTTCTATGTCCCTCAGTTTCTATTATTCGCCCAGATCTTAACTGAAGATCGTTGCACTCCCGCAGATCAGATTCAATCTCTGAGGATTCTATAATTTGAAGAGATTGAACTGGTCTATTATTTGGATTAGGGTTGGGTTGGGCTGGGAGCTGCGGTCTCAGATTAGGCTGGGGGTTTTGTTGTAAGGCTGGCAGAGTTGGTTGAGGGAATGGAATTGATCCTGCTGGCTGATATGTCGATCTTGGCCAGCTTGTCTGCCAGGGTGAACCTTGCGAAGTAGATGGGGTCCACTGCGACGGATATGAATTATTCTGCCAATATGGCGGGGGATAAGGGAAGTTTGGCCAACCAAATTGGGTCATCCACGAATTCGGAGTAGGAAACATTTGAGGTGACCAGTTCGAAAACAGGGGCTGAGACTGGTTTTGCCACATATTCTGTTGCTGAGCATTGAACTGCGGGGGTTGAAAAGAAGAGGAGGGGTCTGAAAACATACCTGATTTCCTAGGCTGCCATTGACAACGCTGGTTAATAAAATATGCTGATTCTGGCTCCTCCTCTGCTTCTTTGTATACTGCCTTCAAACCAGGAAGTGAGGGACAACTTTCAGTCAGGTGGTCCTTGGTACAGATAGCACATATTTGGACTGTATCCATTGGGCATTCCTTGTGGCTATGTTTCTTCCTGCATCGAGGGCAGAAAACCGCTAGATTTTGTTCCGCCTCTGCTTGCTTCTGTTTAGCCTGCACAATATCAAGCTGTGTAGTTAATGTCCCCAGGATATCAGTTTTAAAATTTTCTAGCAAATTTCCAAGTTCCACCCGTGTTACTCCCTCTGTTGATGTTCTGTTGTCTCTGGTAAAGCGATCATATTCCGCTGGTTTTATCCTCGTGCTGCCTCTTGAGCTCCTGATACACAGATCAATGATATCAGCAAAATTTTCCTGATAAATGTCTCCTTTCCCCATAATATTCAACGTTTCAATCCATTGCTCTTTCATACCTCTAATTAATGCGGTTTTCAACACGTTATCAGGCAGAGGTAACGATGCATAGGGAGATCTTTGCAAGTTATATTGGAAACGTTCCACATATTCTTCTAGAGTTTCGTTTGGTCTGGCTGACATTTGAAAGATTTCATCTTTTAGTTCTCTTGACCTACAGTAATCCTGATATTTCTTTAAAAAGGCTTCTTTCATTTGATCCCAATTATTAATAACCCCACCACCTAAGCCCATAAACCATCTTCACGCAGCCCCTTTTAATGTGGAGGGGAACAATTTCAGTTTCTGGGGATCGGTGGTGTAATCGTATCCTCTACATAATACATCAAATTCGAACAAGAATGCATCCGGATCTTCTGATGTAAGGCCATGAAATGTGGGGATATGCTGGAGAGGGATAGATTTCATGGGCGCATTTGCTGCAGAATCTACTATAGGATATTGCAATGTGGAGGTCTGGTTGTTTGGCTGATTCTGCGCCATGGGATCGAATATATGCCAATAATCTTCCGGAATTTCCAAGAGAGTATTCCTTGGCTGAGAAGGGGTAGTCTTAACGGGTCTTGTTTTGACAACACTCCCTTTATCAGGGATAATGATGGTCCCAACTGTCTGTGGTGAATGAATTCCTTCAACGAGGATTTTTGCAGCGCTTCCTTTATCCGTGCTATTTAAAGGTTGGTTTGGTTCAATAGGAGATCTAGGTTTTCCGATTTCCCCTGTTTCTCCTCCTCCTTCGCAAAGGTTACTAAGATTCCCTTCGTGCAATGGTCCAGGAGTCAAATTTTCAATTTCTTGAAAGTCCTGCTCCTCTGTTTGACTGTGCACTTCAGCAAAGGCTTCAGATGGTGATCCTGAGGCCTGAAGGGGACTAGTAGGCTGTTTAGAACTGATTTTCCTATAACCTACTGATGGCTGAGAGTCGGCTTTCTTATAGATTTCGTCTATAAAGGTCGTTCGTCCAAGGGTCACCGGCCCCTTGGCTTTGGGTGGAGGCTTTTGATCTTTCTCTGGCTTTTTCTGCTTAGTCATGCACTCCAATTAAACTGCTAAGTCCTATTTAACCAATCAATTCTGCTAGGAAAGCGGACGGTGGAGCAGGGCTTTTACATGCTCCGCACGCAGGTTCTTACCTTTCATTTTTAAAATCCAATTCTCCCCTAGCAGATTCGTACACTACCCTGTTTAAAAGACAAATGGCTATACCCTTTCCCTGGCAACGGCGCCAAAATGTAGAGCTGTAACAAGGGCCTTTTTCACCTCTAGTTATCTCACATTACAAGTCAATCCGGGAGCATTTTGTTATTGTAAAGGGTATCTCAATTTGAGGCTATTTGTCAGAGTAATGCTTAGTAGTATAGGTCTAAGAAATACTATGGCTAAATTACTTTTGCAGAAAGAAATCACACCCACCAACTTTACCAGTCGAGGGTGCGGAAATAGTAACCCATCCCTCTAGAAACTGATGAAAGAAAAAAAATTAGAGTATGGATCATGGATCTGGGAGCATAATAGCGTCTGCTATGTCTCACGACAGCCTTGATCCTCCTCTCACACCAAACCAATGAATGCAAGTAAAAAGAACAACAAGAAAGCAGAATGGAACGACAATTCAGAAATGGAACAACAGTAAAAGGAACGGTAGTAAAAGGACTAAACCTCGCGAGTTCAACACTCTCAATTCTTGACATCAACTCACATACAAAGGAAGAGCAACCTTTTGTACAAGTAAACAGCTTAATCAAATGAAACAGCAAACCACTATAAACAGGAAACGTCAATCATATACAAAAGTAGATAGCTTAATCAATTGGAACAGCAAACCATCATAAACAGGAAACGTCGATCATATGTACACATAATCTGAAATGATCACCAGTGGTCCACACGCAACATTAATTCCATCTTCCCATATAGTTAAAACATTCCACTCATAAATTCTGTAACAGAAGTAAACAATCTCAGAACAATGTTATGTGATCAATTCTGGAAATATGATGTGAACTTGTTACAAAGATTTACAAAAGGAAAAACTACTGATGAACGAGTATGGAACAGCATATAAATATATCAGATTATTAAGAATGATAAACAAACCACACAAAGCCAAACTGTAATGATACAATCAGCCAGTGTCCGTTGGAGCCGGGCCCTTAGCTTCCAATGGCACACCGCCGTAACTTACTTTAGACGTAGGGAGAAAGTAACACCAAATATATTATATTAATGCATCAATGACAGTACAGCAAAACTAAGTCTCAAAGAGACTTGATAGTCTGAGTTCAACGGACTGTGAAGTCTATAAACAGAAAGTAAAGATACAAGATAATCAAAAGTCCCTGAAGTCTTCGATGCTGCCCCTTTTTATACCAGTAATGGCGGAGTTAACTAAACAACAAAATAATTGAAAGTAACGATCCCTCAGGATCAAAGATCCTGAGGGATCTGTTAAACTGTTAACTCCTTTCTTTTCTCTGCCTAGCCTTCCGAACTAACAGTTCTTCATCTAGCCCCGGATTGATCTTCCTTGATTTACTCGCCCTGGTCTGGATTTTATTTAACTTTGGATGGACAGCCGTTATCTCCTCATGGAACTCCTGTTTCGCACCGCGTCTTCCTATTTTTGTCTTTTCCTGCATAGAGAAGATAACTATTAGTAATTGGGTCATTCGTGCACATTCTCATTACATTCTCCTTACTTTATAACAAAGAAAAGGTTACAAACATTTCTTGAAACATCACTAAATTATGCATTAAAACATACCTTTCCAATGCTCTACAGCAGGAGTGTGACAAGAAAATCGCATGAAGGTAGAAGGACAAGAAGAGAAGGAGTCGCATGAGTTGAGGGAGCAACTTCGAAAGGAACAAGAGCTGCACAAACAGGAGAGGGAAGCATAGCAGCAGCAGATACAGCAGAGAGCACAACATGTGCAAACAGATGAAGCAGCGCCCATACAAGTAGTTGATTCATCTAAACAGCTGGCATTAGGCGAACAAGGTGAACCATTGCAAGAGCAATACTTCTCTCATGAGATAGAATAAGCACTTCAACAACTGGATGCAGACATGGAGCAGCAAGAGTTGAAACAACACACTGACCTCATGCCTCACCACAAAGAGGTTGACTCACCTGCTTCAATGCATCCGGATGATGAGAAATTCTTAAATGACTGAGGCACTAAGGTCCTTGGTGATCAGCCAGAAGAAGAGATGCACAACATCCTGTTTGATGAATCCCAACATAGAGTTGTGCAATCTCGCAGAGTGTCAACTCCGGAGGATCAAACATCTCCTGTGCAAATTGAAGAATGGGTGATCATGAATGATGTGCGCAAACAGCCAGCTACCTTGGCTGATGCAACGAGAGTGTATGTTGAAGCCACTATCTCAAGTGTTTGCTTCATAATAACTGAGAATGAGCAAATGGAAAAGGAACTACAAATGGCCAAGCAAGGAGGAGACTTGGTGACAATGTCCGCCCAAGCTAAACTGAAGAAGGAAATACTAGATGAAGTATTGTCCCTTGACATAGTTATGCGATCATTGTACTCCAAGTTTGGCACCGTGCACAAGGCAGTCGTTCATCTCAACGGATGGCAGCAGCGATGTGCTAGAAGAGCATGTATTTTGATGAACTTGCATGATTTTTTTGATGACATGCAAACATGGACGATGAAGTACAACAGAGCCCCACTTCACTTGCCTAATGTTGGGCCACTAATTTATCATTATTACTATCACTTTTTAACATCTATTTTATCCATTTCTACCATTCTTTATCACGTCATTTATCATAATTTATCATATAATTCCATTTTATAATTATTTATGCTCTTATGGATAAATACTATTTTTCTCCTTTATTTTTAATAAATTGATGATTATTATGCATGATTTTACCAATGATGGTTTATTAATGGATTTGTTGTAACATCACTCACAATTTTAGCCTCCAAGATCTTTTCCAGATTGCAAATATGATCTCCAGCTCATAATTAAATATTCCCACTCAGAAATTCGATGGAATAAGAAGTGAGAGTTTTGCATTGGACGTTTCGGAAAAATGAAGGAGAATCTAGAAAATTCGAAACATGGGTTTTGTCCAAAACATACCTAATTAGTTTTGTGTTAAGCAGTTTTCCAAAATTTGGTATGTATTAAGATAAATGGAAGGTTCTTCGAAGATGATTTTCTCAGATTTGTTGTTGCGGCCGTTTTCCAAATTCTTACAATTGCAATACTAGATTCAACTTGTTCCAACTGAATCATGATGGGAAGATATTTCAGATCTGATCTTGTTTTTTAATATTATGTAATCAATCCAAAATTGTAATGGAAATCATTTTATAATCAGCTTTGTTGTAACTTCCCTTTGATCTCTATGTATTTAAATGAAAACAGAGATCAAAGAGAAGAAGAGAATGGAGGGGAGGACTGAGAGGAGAATTAGAGAACTAGAGGATAATAGAGGAGATAATTGGGAGATAATTAGGAGATAGGAGATCGATAATTTTTAGATAGGATATAGGAGAAGAGATCATATATGAGAGATGGGAGATGAACAATTATTGAATTTGAGGAAAAGCCAAGAGCTTCATTATGATATAATTATTTCTCTCATATGTTTTAATGAAGTTATCCATTGAGTTCTACATCCGTTATTTGTAATCTGATATGAGTTCTTTCTCAAGGTAGAACTGAGTCTTGGGCAGTTGGGCCCACTACCTTGGACAAGGTGATGCCTTGAACATGTAAATTAGTGTAGTTATGTATTTGTTTATTTGAATTTCAATTGACATTTCTTAAAGTAGATGTCCTTTCTTTTAACTAATTTGTTGTTTGCTACATTTTCGAGAGTTGTTATTTCATCCAATTTCTAGATTTCATTTGATTTGTTGCTCTAGATTGGCATTTGAATTATGTTGTGTGAAATAGCTTAAATTTCCAACTCAGCAATGTGTGGTTTTATTTAGCAATGATTCAATTTGTGTGATTAGCATAATTATTTTTCCTGTCATTTACTTTCTTCTTTTTAATTTTACTTTTATTATTCAAGTCTTACATTTTATTTCTTATTAAATGAGCTTGATAGTATAGAACACAATCATATAGAACCAATGTTAACTATTTGTATTGTTATGAATATATTTTGTCGATTGCCTTGAAATAAAAAGACGCTCCTCGAGTTGATAATTAATGTCTAGGTGATTAGTTGTTTTATTTATTTATTAAGAAATTAATTTTACCCAACATTTTGGCGTCGTTACCGGGGGGACAGTCAAGTTTCACTACCACACTAATATCTGATTGTAGATGCATACCTGACTTCATGAGAGCTGGATATTAAGATAGAAAGTAAGAACCTATGTGTGCATCTTGGGGAACTAGTGATGGGTCTACCCTCAGTAGTTAGGCTTAGGTCATATAGCATGCACTAATAGAAGTAGGAATTTTAGAGGTAGAATTTAAAAAAAATCTCATAATTCCACTCAAGTGGTGATGTAAGCACCACCCATTTCACTAACCAATTGATAGGAACATTTGAAGGAGGAGCCTCAAAGAAACACATGAAGAACATCTTTTATTATGGTAAGAAATGGCTCACATTTCTACTTTTGAATTCCCTATCAAAGATCTAGGAGGAGTGACACAAATCCACATAATTCCCCCATCTTTACCAAATTTTCATGGTTTGGCAAACGAAGACCCAGATACATTTTTATTTGAGTTTGAAGTACTTTGTAGAGGTTCTGATTATTGTACTAATTATCAAAGGTTGGAAGTGTTTCCTCTTACTCTAAAAGGAGCAGCTCTTCGATGGTTCATGAGCCTTGGTGGGAACTGCTTCCAAACATGGGAGGACATGAAGAACATATTCTTGAAGAAGTACCAAGACTATTACAAGGCTGTTGAAGATATTTTCAATATGATACAAGGGGAAGATGAAAGCTTGGAGGACTATGTAGAGGATTTCATGACAACCTTCAAAAATAAAAGCATAAGCATTTGAAAAAAGAGATCTTAAAGACACTCATTCTTAAAGGAATCGAAGATGAATTTTTAGAACTCTTAAATCTAATGGGAAAAGGTGATGTTTTTTCAGTTATCATATGATGATGTTTGTGAATTATGCATAAGGTATTCAAGAGGAATCTTTAAGGCTAGTAAGAATTCTAGAGAAGTTTATTCTTTCTTTTCCAAATCTACTACAAGAACAAGAGATATAGGAGTTGAAATCAATGATTTATTTGAAAATTTTAAAACTGATTTTATTAGCTCTCTAAATTCACAATTGGATGTTTTGCAGGTTCAGAAAAATCAAGAAATTGAAGAAGTGTTTTTCCCTCATTGCCAAAAGGAGCATCCCATAGATAGTCACTCTTCCTTATCTAGGATGGAAGTAGCATATCAAAGAGATGGGGAAGCCATAACAAGGTCAAAACCATGGAAATTGTGGCCTCCATGTATGGTTCAAAACACTTCCTCTCCATTTTCTTACTTGCATAATCCATTATGGAATAACCATGTGTTAGGGCAGCCATGTCAATCTAAATATAACCCCCACCAATCTTGTCTACAAGTTTGGCATGGTTCATCTTATGATTGCATGACTACTCTCCCTCATCTGGTTTCACAAACAAATCATCCATATTCTTCACCTACTCTTCCACAACATCTTGCTTGCATATCAAAATCATCCACACAACCCAATCAACTACATCATCAAAATAATCCATGCCCTACATAATTTTCTTCTCAACTCATTCCACACCCTCACCATAATAAACCAGTACAACATGCTTACAGTGTTGAACTGCAATACCTACCCTTCCCACCCATTCTATCTCACATGCACCATTGCAGAAAACGTATATTGAGATTGGGAATGTTTCAAATCCAAAAATTGTAGAAGTTATGGAAGAAAATGAGGTTTCTTCTACTCTGCATCAACAAGCCATTTTAAAACTCAATAACTTCATGATATGATGGCTATGGGAAATAAAGAAAGTAAAGGATGTATTGAAGATTGGTTTCACTCCATTCTTCAACAATTTTTGGCACCATCTTTTCAAGGGAAGTTGGTTGCTCATACCCTACTATTTATTAGCATGCATTTTTCAAATTTGGGTATGCACATACTTGAAGCCTTATTTCAAAAATGGTTCCACTGAAAGTACTCTTATATGTAAGCATATTCATTTTTCAAAGCATAGAAGGTTAGTGTAGAAAATAAAATAAATAAGAACATAAATAAATACATTTTTTATTATTATGTAAAAATAGTTGTTTTTGTTGCAACACACTGGAAATCAACATCGGTGATAAAAAAATTAATTTATTTGTTTATGTAGATGTATTATATTGAAAATAACAGTTTTGCAAACACTCATATTCATTTTTATCACCAATTTGGAAAAATTGCTTGAATATCATATTTTTTGGCTTGCTGGCTTGATGAAATTTCTAAAAACAAAGTCGGGACAGTGATGTTTTAAGGGAACAAATTGGAATATTTTTAAAACCTATTTCTATCCTAAGTAGCCACTTATGTCTACTTTCCAACCCAGTTCAAATCACTCCATTTGGATTTGAAACGAAGAAGTTATAACCAAAACATTGATAGGGTGTTTAGTAGGCAACTCAAAAACATAGTTGGGACAGTCAGTTTTTGGAGGCCTAAATGACTATATTTTTAAAACCTGTTTCTATGGTATATTTCTATATGAATCTAGTTTACAAAGAAATTTGAATCACTTAATTTAGATATCGTATGAGAAATTTATGACCCAAATACTGATTGTCTATTTTAAATCAACACTCTTAAAACTTTGTTTTTCCAGTTGTTCATTAAAGTATTTGACCCATCAATTCTTCTTGTCTTCAAAAAGTGTTTCTATTTGAGATAAATAAATGAACATAATTTCATTTCCAATTTGAATCAGGTCAATACATCATCAACATGCTTAAAATATCCACTGTTGGTCTAAGCTGGGAAATAAAAAATGACTCTGTTATGCAGGTCGTCCTAAGTAAAATTGACATATCATATCATGGAATTTTTAAAACTTGTTTCTACTGGAGATATACCTATGACTTAATTTACATTTGGCTTTGAAATCACTCAAATTGGATGAAAAACAAAGGAGTTATGATTAAAACATTGCTGGTTAGTATGGTCGACCACTGCTCTCCCATAGGTGACAAATAACTTTTTCTTTGTTTATCTTTCTATGGATTTGTTTTAAAGAGTAACTACTTATTATTTTTTCATATTTCTTGGATTATGAGAGCCAGATCACCTCTCTTCTTCCATGATTTCATGTTTTACTGCAGGTAGACACTCATTTTTTGCAGGTCCTAGGAATAAAAGAAGTCAAATTATGAACGAGGGATTCTTGAAAGAAATGTTAATGAAACAAGGGAATTTCATCCCGTTATGCTGCCACCTGCCTGATTGGATGGATTAATGAAAGGATGGAAGGATGGAATCACCTTTCATGCCATTTCATTATCTAAGGGATTCCTAACAGAAGAAATGGATAATTGATTTCCATTTGAAGATTCATGTCACTATTGCCAAAACATTTTTCCAAGAGATCATTTTTTTCCATTGATAGATTGATATTCCCTTAGTAAATAACATCATAGCTTTTGTAACTTAATTAATTTTTTTATTAACTGTTTTTAAATAGTGTTGTTTCTTTTCTGATTTTTCCTATGTTTTTGTGTTTAAGGTGTTGCTTCCTTCAAAGTTGTAGTTTCCACTCCGTTGGCTATCGAACAACACTTATTTTTTGTGTGTGTTGTTGTTCAATCGATTGAACGATTGTTGTACAATCGATTGAACAACACTTTTGTGTTTTTTTATTTTTGTTGTTCAAACGATTGAACGATTGTTGTTCAATCGATTGAACATCACTTTTGCGTGTTTTATTTTTGCTGTTCAAATGATTGAATGATTGATGTTCAATCGATTGAACAACACTTTTGCGTGTTTTATTTTTGTTGTTCAAACGATTGAATGATTGTTGTTCAATCGATTGAACAACACTTTTGCGTGTTTTATTTTTTTTGTTCAAATGATTGAACGATTGTTGTTTAAACGATTAAACGATTGTTGTTCAATCGATTGAACAACACTTTTGTGTTTTTTGATTTTTGTTGTTCAAACGATTGAACGATTGTTGTTCAATCGATTGAACAACACTTTTGTGTGTTTTATTTTTTCTATTTAAACAATTGAACGATTGTTGTTCAATCGATTGAACATTATTTTTGTGTGTTTTATTTTTTTTGCTCAAACGATTGAACGAATGTTGTTCAATCGATTAAACAACACTTTTGCGTGTTTTATTTTTGCTGTTCAAACGATTGAACGATTGATGTTCAATCGATTGAACAACACTTTTGCGTGTTTTATTTTTGTTGTTCAATCGATTGAACATCACTTTTGCGTGTTTTATTTTTGTTGTTCAAATGATTGAACGATTGTTGTTCAATCGATTGAACAACACTTTTGCGTGTTTTATTTTTGTTGTTCAAACGATTGAACAACACTTTTACGTATTTTATTTTTGTTGTTCAAATGATTGAACGATTGTTGTTCAATTGATTGAACAACACTTTTGCGTGTTTTATTTTTGTTGTTAAAACGATTGAACTATTGTTGTTCAATCAATTGAACAACACTTTTGCGTGCTTTATTTTTGCTATTCAAACGATTGAACAAGTGTTGTTCAATCGATTGAACAACATTTTTGCGTGTTTTATTTTTGTTGTTCAAACGATTGAACGATTGTTTTTCAATCGATTGAACAACATTTTTGTGTGTTTTATTTTTGTTGTTCAAACAATTGAATAATTGATGTTCAATCGATTGAACAACATTTTTGCACGTTTTATTTTTTTTGTTTAAACGATTGAATGATTGTTGTTCAATCGATTGAACAACACTTTTGTGTATTTTAATTTTGTTTTTCAAACAATTGAACGATTGTTGTTCAATCGATTGAACAACACTTTTGTGTGTTTTTCTTTTCAATTTTGTTATTCAATCGATTGAACGATTGTTGTTCAATCAATTGAACAACATTTTTTGCATTTTTGTAGGAATAACTGTGATTTCTCTTCACTGTTTCATCGCCAGTCATTTTGTCATTTTACTTTCTCTTTTATGTTTTGAATTAAAAAAACCATTTGGTTGGATATGTGCCTAAGATAAAGAAAAACAGTAATATTAATACCATTATGACTTATAAAACCTTTTGATGGTCATCTTTATTCTGAAGCTGACATGGTGCACCTATATAATGACTGATTGAATATCTTCTCTTTGGACACATCATAAAATGATTTATTATTCTAATACCATGCTAGTTTATCTTTTACACTTTCAAAAGGATAAATCCCTTTGATATGATGATATGGGGGGCAAATCATAACTTTCATTGGCATTTTTTTTTACTTCTTACGCCATCCCTGACTCTTAAGGAGTAAATAATCCTCCCTCTCTTTACAATAAAAGCATTAAAATATAGAAATATGAAAAAGTAACAAGTATTGTCTTAAAGATGATAGGGGATCTCATCATGAGCCAGCCTACCATGATCATAAGGGTGTAACAGGTGGCATTCCATTATGGCCACCACACCAAGGTAATGACCTTCTTGATAGTTAAAACCATAAGAATGACAGGGGGTCTCATCACGAGCTAGCCTGATCACTTTTTTATATCCTAGTGAATGGCACTATGATTATCTGGTTACCATGCCAACATAGTGGTCTCTTTATAGCAATAAAAAACATAAAACCATCTAAATAGTAAATGGAGGACTCTGGCTCATTTTAGGGGTTAAAAAGCAACCCTGTCAAGGCTATGAATGCCTGCTGGAAGCAATGGCTCTGCTTGTGGTATTGAAGTAATATGTTACACTGCAAAACACTGTTTATCCTATTACCCCTTATGGATTCATTTCTAAAGGAGAATTTACCATTTGAACAACATTTCTAATTCAATTAGCCAACATGCATGGCAAACTATATCTTTATAAGCATTATATCATTATTGTCCAATCACTCTACCACCAGCCATTAACATTTATAGCCCATCATGCATTCATCACTTTTCCACCTAAGGTAAATATCTATTTACATAATGATCTAATATCTATTTTATTCTTTTTTTGGGTATTTCTAATCTTTTGATGTGTAATGCTTTGATTGCCTTTGTCGTATTTTACGTCGCTTTTATTTGATTGGTTGCCAGCATTTATGAATCCTCAACGTCCTTTCCCTTTTTCCTATGTTTTATGGTCATGGAAGCTATTTTATGTTTTGAGGGCGGAAGATATGCATTATGGGATAACGTGTGTAATAATTATCGAACTCTGCCATAACTTATTGATTTGACAAAATATCATTATTGCATTTATACAAAAGTTTTTTCTGATTGAAATTTTTTCATGCAACTTAATTGCTGTTGTTCAAAACTAAAATTGTGGATTCAAGAAAATTGCATACAGAGTAGTGAATTGTTTACATGAGAACAACAAGTATGGGGGGAAACTCTATTCACAGCGAGTCCACACTATTGCAACTAACAGAAGAGGCTCGAGTAACTCGCAGATAGGATGTATTGGCATGGCTTCCACCTTTTGCATCACTTTCAGCATCAACTCAGCCTACATCAGCTTCAACAAATACCAGTCCATACATGTCATTCTACATTTTTCCGGAGGTAAAAATTGAGGTAAAATAGCATAAGTTTTTTATTTATTAAAAATTTAGGAGAATTTCATGAAAATCCATTGAGCATTATTTATCATCATTCATTCCACATCTTTACCACTTCCCTTTTTCAGAGACATAGAATCTTTCAGTTTAGGGGAGTGTTACTTTCATTCATTTATTTATTATGATCATGCCACCATCCATCTGTTAGTGTCAGTGTTTGCAGCCTTCCTCCAGTGATCAAATATGCTCTTACAAAGTGGTCTCAGAGTGTCAAGGTCAAATTTTGTCATTTCAGTGAGTCTTCAAGCAAAATTTGGTCACTGGGCATTATGTCTAGGGTTTGCTTTTATTCCTGTCAAAGTTGTCCAAATGTCGGTCCATGTCACCATTCAGCTAAGTGTACCATCATTCAGAGGGTCTTCATCATCATGTCAGGTTCCAATGGGTCATTTTACACCTTGTTCATGCTTCAGTTGTGCCTAGGTAAAGTTCACTTCCCTCTCCTAGGGTTTTGAAGGCAATTTCTCTTGGATGGTCAAATCATCAGCAAAACTTGTATCCTGATGTTCATACACCTTCCCCTATCCTTAATGTACCCTATTAAACACTTCCCGTCACTGAACTCTCCCAAATTCCTCATTTTCACACAAACCCTAGTTTCTGGCTACAACTTGGCAATTTTCTAGGCTAGGCCTATGTTTTACCCTTTTGGACCCCTTCCCCTCACTCAATCTCTGAAATTATTCTTTTCCATGCTTCCTAACATCCCTCCCTACCTCAAAAAATTTCCTCAAGAATTTAGAAGCTCCCTATCCCCTTCATTTCGCTTCATTTCGACAAATCTCTTGTTCCACACATCGGGGTAGGCTTTACTCAAATGATGTTTTTGAGCAAGAAAAGATGAATTTGGAAAAAATGAGAGAGGTTTTTTTCCACAACAGTCCAAGGAAATAAAACCTCCTTCACTTCTTACACAGGTGTCATGGTTTTAGAGAAATGTTAAAAATACAATTGCCTCGGGACAATTGATGCACCTCTAAAGTGACCTTGGGAGAATCACGTTTTCTTCTAGATTGGTCAGCCAAATGACTTACTTGATGCGTAAAATGATAATTAGACATAACGATATTTCCAATGAGCTATCATGAGCTCAATTTGGAGTTGAGGAACACCTTCAAAAGTTGACTGCAACAGCACTCTGCCTTTAGGTAGCCTCATTTGGCACATTTTGACCAGTCTTGGAAGATTTGATTTTTGATAGGGAAAACGAACTCAAAATTGAAAAATTCTAGTTGGGTTGGAAATTAGACTCAAATAAATTTCCAACGAGCTATCCTGCGCTCAATTTGGACATCGGGAAGGCCTCCAAAAGTCTCCTGAAAAAATCACTAAAAAACAAGGTTTGATGCGCGGCGCATTGGGCATTTTTTCACAGTGTAAAAATATACTGGTGTGGCACACATGATGTGCGTGGCGCATTGGGCTAGTGTACGGCGCATAGAGCTGCCAAGGCCGATTTTTTCAAAAAATTGCTCCAAATTGCCAATAACAAGCACGGATTTGCCAGGTAGAGCCTCTATTTTGATGTTTCATCCAATTTTGTGATATGTTATGGTGGTTTATGGATGGTGATGGTCTAAACATATAATCAAACCCTACCTTGTCAAAGCCTTCACATAAAAATGGCTGCCTAGGGTTTCAACTGTTTGCCACCAAGTTTTTTCTCTTCCCATCATTTTCTTTTCTCCCTTATTCCATTTTTCCCTGATTTCATTGTTCCCTACTCCCTAAAATCATCAAACCCCTATCCCAAATTCTCTATCCCAAATTCACAAATCCCAAATCCCAAACCCTAACCCTACAAAAACTCTCCTAACCCTATACATAAAACCCCTCAAACCCTCCTACATTTTCCCAACAAAATCTATCCCAATACCCCCTAATCCCTCACTATTTTCCTTCCTCCTAACAGTCCCTTGTTCTATTTTCCCCTTGGTGGCAGAGGTCAAGCATATCACAAAAGAGCAGTCCAACACAGTCTTCATACATCAGCAATCAATTTTCTCGAAGGCATTTTGTACAGCAGTCATGTCATCTGGTCATTCATCTGATTATGGAATGTAAACCCAAAGTGACTCACCCATGGAGGAACATGCACCCTGGAGGCCTCATAGAGGTGGCAAAACATCCGTGAAGACCGGAAGGTTGCCCAAAGAAGCCTAAATGAGAGGACACCCATTCAGCAGGAGATAGAGGCTGATCGAGAGATTTGGCTCGAGAGGATCAACATCCACTTAGAGAAGTTGTTGGTGAAAGCAAACAAGGACAAGGACATGCTCAGGCACATGAAAAACCATTATTGGGCACGAAATCATGTTTGCAAGGCATGAATAAGAAATTTAAAGGTAAACTTAAGGAAGACATCAAAAAGGAAAAAGACGCAAAAAGAGCATGATTGACTCCAAATCTTGGCCGAGGCTTCCTTGGCTGAACATGATACTCAATGATAGACCTCCAGCCCAAATTTCAAGGAATTTGGAGAAAATTTTGTCAATTTTGAAATTTTGGTTACAAAACAGGTTTTTCTGCCCAACGCGTAGTGCCACTTGGCGTGCGCTTATAATTGGGAAATCTCCAAGAGGAAAAATTTACATTTTTGGATTTTTCATCAAAATTTATGTATGCTCATGGATTACCTAAGTATTTCATCAAGTTCTGGGTTGCCTAAAGGGTCAAAAACACCTGAAAAATGACCTCACTGCCCCTATTTTGACACACAGGAAGCAGCCTTGGGAGATTAAGGTTGTGGAGGGAAAATGACATCCAATTTCAAAAATTCCACTTGAGTTAGAAAGTAGACAGGTAGGGCTTTCCAACAAGCACACTTGGACTCAATTTGGACTTCGGGAAGTGCCTCAACATCAGCTCCAAAGTGGTGCGACGCATACAGATTTGGGCGCGGCGCATAGAGAATTTTGGCCTGTTTTTCACTGTACAGCTCAGAAATTCACCCAGTTTTGACTAGTTTTTCTTTTTGATGTTACTCTTGACCTTTCATGATGTAATTTAATGACTATGATGTAATTTTGGCACATATTTACTTTTTCTAGAATATTCATTCACTAAAAAGTGAAAAATTAATGAATGAATCAGTTTCCTAGCATATAGGGGTAAGTTGCTTGACTACATAGATTTCAGTTCCTTGTTTAGAATTAGTTCAAACAGCTCCTAGAATGATGAGCTTGACCCCTAGAGGCAAGCGAATAGGTTTGGATTGTCTATATTATGTAATTTCTAAGTCATTTTCAGGGTTGGACACTTGGGATTGCTTGGCACATCATTGTACATTCTATCTCTGCATTTTTGGCTAAGGAAAGACCAGGGTTTTGCAACACTTGTTGGGATCCATGTGGATCTATGTTTTGATGGTATTTTTCTCTATGTTTTTGTAAGTTCATTGATGTTTATGTGTATCCTTTTCCCTTCTCTTTGATTCTGAAATTAAACAAATGAGTGATTAAGGTAGAATTCACTGCACTGTTGTGCTCTACTTTGAGATTTTGTTTAATTTTCAATATTTTCATCTGTTTGAGGAGGATTATTGAGACTCTCTTGATCTCCTTGGCTCCTCACCGGTCTGATCCATCCATTCACTCAATCTAAATCATCAAAACAATTGCCTTCCTTGCCCCAATTAGAACTCTGCAAAAATTTGGCCTCATCCCCAGACCCAAAAATTGCCTTTCCCTTTTTCCAACAAAACTCCCAAAAAATTAAATCAAATCCTTGCACTTCATACCTAGCCTAACATTAGAAGAAATTTTATTCATCTCAAGCCTCATCGATTATCTTTTGTTGAGATTGACCCAGAGAGAGCCCTCTCCTGTCCTCTTAGGGCTAGCTACGAGGCTGAGCGTGGTTTGATGTGGACCTAGAATCTTACCTTTTCAGCCTGAGGTAAATCTAGGCTCTAACATAGTGGCAACCATACTGGGGAAGAAAATGGTTTGCTTGTTGATATCATTTGTTTTATAAGCTACAGACGGAGCCTGAAGTTATGCCAGGTAGCCTTCGAAATGCTTTTGCTTGGCATTAGCGCAAGTAGATAAACGTTGCTTCAGTCAATCTCCGGTCTAGCTTGTAAACGTGACATATAACTTGTTAATTGTCCCAGTACATGTATCAAGTTCAGATCTGATTGTTGATGGTGGACAACGATCAGACATAAGAAGGCTGAAATCATTCACCTGGTGACTCCATTCACTAAAAAATCCAGAAATCAATGCTTCATGGTGACTCCACTGCAGGAAAATCAGTAGCTTTAAGATTTTCAAGATGGAACAGGTTGCAAGAAGATAGGCTCCCATGAGCCGAGATCACATTCCAGGTTTTCCAAATAAAATTCACAAGGTAGATTGGAAAAATAATTTGCCTATGTTTAAAGATGATGATAGGAAGGATGCTGCCTTACATCTGGTTAGATTTCACATACATATTCGCAAGTTGAAGGTTGATTTTCTTGAAGATTGCTTGATGAAGATATCCATGGCCACTCTGGAAGGTGAAGCCCGATCTTGGTATGAAAGTTTGCCACCTACTTGTATTTACTGTTTGAAGGATTTTCATGCCATGTTCTTTGAAAGGTATAAAGAATCTTATCCATCATTAAATTTAGTTCAGAACTGTTGCAAACATGCTTATAGTTTTATTGAAAGCCTTGAGAAATATTATGAAGATGATGACTTCATGGATGATGAGATCATGGAAGCCTTGTACGAGAATCCATTTCAGCAACATGAAGAGAACCTAGAGGATTCCCATCAAGATGCTCAGGAAGCTTTGCAGCCGGATCAAGATCTTAGCATAGTGGAAAATGATGAAAGAGAAGGTTTTATTTCAGATCTGTCCATAGAAGAAGACAGCATGCAGGAAAGTCAAGTTTCAATCTTAGAATGTGATAAAGTCAAGTCGGCTAGTTCAGATCTAGATTCAGATCGTGATGATCAAGAGTACCTTGTTCTGAATCCCATGAAGGAGAGCTCTATTGTTGAGATCATCTGGAATGAAGAAGACAAAGTTATTGAACAAAGCCTTCATGAGGAGGTAATCCAGTCATTTGATGAAAAACAAGATGAAACCTTTGTTCAAGTAAGTGAAAAATCTTCTTTTGATAATTCAGTGGTAAAGGATAATTTGGATAATTTGATTGCCATGTCATATGAGGATGATCAACAATGTTTTCAAATTTCAGAAGATCAGGACTGTCATTCAGATTTTTCATGTTTTAAAATGTTATTTCAAGAAGACAAAAATCACTTGAGCAAAAGAAAACAAAAAGCATTATCTCCTTTGTCTTAAAATGAGATAGATCAACTCTTGAAAGGTCATGTTACAACCCAAGCTAAAGTAGATTTGCAATGCACACATGGTCAAGAAAG
The DNA here is from genome assembly GCA_031772625.1 of Pinus tabuliformis. Taxonomy (NCBI): domain Eukaryota; kingdom Viridiplantae; phylum Streptophyta; class Pinopsida; order Pinales; family Pinaceae; genus Pinus; species Pinus tabuliformis. The sequence continues at coordinate 1,285,839,216 of CM062807.1, forward strand.
TGTTGGTGAAACTTCTTCCTCTTTTGAAAACGATGATGGTCTTGTAATCAGTTTTATAGATCAGAAAAAAAATAATATTTTCTTTCACAAAGATGATAAGGCTATCATGTTTGATAATCTTGAAGATTGTGTTTTGTTTAAGAATGACCTAGACCATGAAGTTGAGGAATATGAGCTTGAGAGAGACAATATGCCAAGATTTCTCATGGTCAAGGAACCTACAGCTAACACTCATATGGCAGAAGCACATACCTCTCTGTGCATTCCTATCCCTCGGAAATCAATTGTTCTTTCAGATCAAAATGGAGGGAGTACTTGTATTTTTGCAGCTGGATCTCAAGAAAAGCTAGTGCTTCAGGATTTTCAAGATCCCTTCGACATTCTTCTGCAAGAATTAGAAAAGATAAATATTTCCTGTTCATTATCATAAGCTTTGGTTTCAGTGGTTATTTTGAGTTGTCTACAGGTTCATTGTTCCGCCTGCTCAAGAAAAGTGAGCGCAGAAATTTGGTATGTAGGCATCTGCTAGATTGGTTACATTGGAAAACTCATTACACATGATTGTACATATTTCATTAGTATGCAGGTGGTTGTCATCATGATTTGAAATCTTGATGGACTGCTACCCTTAACTAAGCTTTGTAAATTCTTGCTTTAGTTAAGTTAGTCATGAGTCATTTGTGAGTCAATTTTCAGTCATGTTGGTTTCATATTTGAGTTGGTTTGAATCAAGTTTTAGTCAATAAATGAGTCAAAGTCTTGTGTTGTTTGTCGAAATAATGACTCCATAGCCCAATGGACGAAGGCACTATCTAGCTCTTCCAAAGATCTGTTGTTCTTGGCACCTCCAAGGAGCTACCATCCCCATTGGAGCCAATGTTAGTGTCAGTCTTTGCAGCCTTCCTCCAGTGATCAAATATGCTCTTACAAAGTGGTCTCAGAGCGTCAAGGTCAAATTTTGTCATTTCAGTGAGTCTTCAAGCAAAATTTGGTCACTAGGCATTAGGTCTAGGGTTTGCTTTTATTCCTGTCAAAGTTGTCCAAATGTCGGTCCATGTCACCATTCAACTGAGTGTACCATCATTCAGAGGGTTTTCATCATCATGTCAGGTTCCAATGGGTCATTTTACACCTTGTACATGCTTCAGTTGTGCCTAGGCAAAGTTCATTTCCCTCTCCTAGGGTTTTGAAGGCAATTTCTCTTGGATGGTCAAATCATCAGAAAAAATTGTATCCTGATGTTCATACACCTTCCCCTATCCTTAATGTACCCTATTAAACACTTCCTGTCATTGAACTCTCCCAAATTCCTCATTTTCACACAAACCCTAGTTTTTGGCTACAACTTGGCAGTTTTCTAGGCTAGGCCTGTGTTTTGCCCTTTTGGACCCCTTCCCCTCACTCAATCTTTGAAATTTCACTTTCCCATGCTTCCTAACCTCCCTCCCTACCTCGCAAAATTTCCTCAAGAATTTAGAAGCTCCCTATCCCCTTCATTTCGCTTCATTTCGACAAATCTCTTGTTCCACACATCGGGGTTGGTTTTAATCAAATGATGTTTTTGAGCAAGGAAAGATGAATTTGGAAACACTGAGAGATTTTTTGTCCAAAATAGGCCAAGGAAGAAAAACCTCCTTCACTATTTACACAGGTGTCATGGTTTTAGAGAAATGTCAAAAATACAATTGCCTCGGGAGAATTGAAGCACCTCTAAAGTGACCTTGGGAAAATCAAGTTTTCTCCTAGCTTGGTCCTCCAAATGACTTGTCAAATGAGTAAACTGATAACTAGACACAAATATCTTTTAAATGAGCTATCATGAGCTCAATTTGGAGTTGAGGAACACCTTCAAAAGTTGACTGCAACAGCACTCTGCCTTTAGGCAGCCTCATTTGGCACATTTTGACTAGTCTTGGGAGATTTGAATTTTTGTAGGGAAAATAAACTCCAAATTGAAAAATTCTAGTTGGGTTGGAAATTATACTCAAATACCTTTCCAACGAGCTATCTTGCGCCCAATTTGGACACCAGGAAGGCCTCCAAAAGTCTCCTGAAAAAATCACTAAAAAACAGTGTTTGGTGCGCGGCGCACATGGCGTGTGTGGCGCATTGGCATTTTTTCACAGTGTAAAAATACACTGGCGCGGCACACATGGCGTGCACAGTGCGTTGGGATGGTGCACGGTGCATAGAGCTGCCAAGGACGATTTTTTCAAAAAATTGCTCCAAATTACCAATAACAAGCACGGATTTTCTAGGTAGAGCCTCTATCTTGATGTTTCATCCAATTTTGTGATATGTTATGGTGGTTTATGGATGGTGATGGTATAAACATATAATCAAACCCTACCTTGTCAAAGCCTTCACATAAAAATGGCTACCTAGGGTTTCAACTATTTGCCACCAAGTTTTTTCTCTTCCCATCATTTTCTTTTCTCCCTTATTCCATTTTTCCCTGGTTTCATTGTTCCCTACTCCCTAAAATCATCAAACCCCTATCCCAAATTCTCAAATCCCAAATCCCAAACCCTAACCCTACAAAAACTCTCCTAACCCTATACATAAAACCCCTCAAAACCTCCTACATTTTCCCAACAAAATCTATCCCAATACCCCCTAATCCCTCACTATTTTCCTTCCTCCTAACAGTCCCTTGTTCTGTTTTCCCCTTGGTGGCAGAGGTCAAGCATATCACAAAGAGCAGTCCAACACAGTCTTCATACATCAACAATCAGTTTTCTCCAAGGCATTTTGTAAAACAGTCATGTCATCTGGTCATTCATCTGATTATGGAATGGAAACCCAAAGTGACTCACCCATGGAGGAACATGCACCCCGGAGGCCTCATAGAGGTGGCAAAACATCCGTGAAGACCGGTAGGTTGCCCAAAGAAGCCTAAATGAGAGGACACCCATTCAGCAGGAGATAGAGGCTGATCGAGAGATTTGGCTCGAGAGGATCAACATCCACTTAGAGAAGCTGTTGGCGAAAGCAAACAAGGACAAGGACAAGCTCAGGCACATGAAAAACCATTATTGGACACGAAATCATGTTTGCAAGGCATGAATAAGAAATTTAAAGGCAAACCTAAGGAAGGCATCAAAAAGGCAAAAGAGGAAGAAAAAGCATGATCGACTCCAAATCTTGGCCGAGGCTTCCTTGGCTGAACATGATACTCAATGATAGACCTCTAGCCCAAATTTCAAGGAATTTGGAGAAAATTTGTCAATTTTGAAATTTTTGGTTACAAAATAGGTTTTTCTGCCCAACGCGTAGTGCCACTTGGCGTGCGCTTATAATTGGGAAATCTTCAGGAGGAAAAATTTACATTTTTAGATTTTTCATCAAAAGTTATGTATGCTCATGGATTACCTAAGGATTTCATCAAGTTTTGGGTTGCCTAAAGGGTCAAAAACACCCCAAAAATGACCTCACTACCCCTATTTTGACACATAGGAAGCAGCCTTGGGAGATTGAGGTTTTGTAGGGGAAATGACATCCAAATTTAGAAATTCTTCTTGGGTTAGAAAGTATACAGGTAGGGCTTTCCATCAAGCACACTTGGACTCAATTTGGACTTCGGGAAGTGCCTCAAAATCAGCTCCAAAGTGGCGCAACGCATACAGATTTTGGCACGGCGCATAGAGAATTTTGGCCTGTTTTTCATTGTACAACTCAGAAATTCACCCAGTTTTGACCAGTTTTTCTTTTTGATGTTACTCTTGACCTTTCATGATGTAATTTAATGACTATTATGTAATTTTGGCACATATTTACTTGTTCTAGAAGATTCATTCAGTAAAAAGTGAAAATTTATTGAATGAATCAGTTTCCTAGCATATAGGGGTAAGTTGTTTGACTACCTAGATTTCAGTTCCTTGTTTAGAATTAGTTCAAAAAGCTCCTAGAATGATGAGCTCGAGCCCTAGAGGCAAGGGAATAGGTTTTTCTTGTCTATATTATGTAATTTCTAAGTCATTTTCAGGGTTGGACACTTGGGATTGCTTGGCACATCATTGTACATTCTATCTCTGCATTTTTGGCTAAGGAAAGACCAGGGTTTTGCAGCACTTGTTGGGATCCATGTGGCTCTGTGTTTTGATGGTGTTTTTCTCTATGTTTTTGTAAGTTCATTGATGTTTATGTGTATCCTTTTCCCTTCTCTTTGCTTCTGAAATTAAACAAATGAGTGATTAAGGTAGAATTCACTGCACTGTTGTGCTCTACTTTGAGATTTTGTTTAATTTTCAATATTTTCATCTGTTTGAGGAGGATTATTGAGACTCTCTTGATCTCCTTGGCTCCTCACCGGTCTGATCCATCCATTCACTCAATCTAAATCATCAAAACAATTGCCTTCCTTGCCCCAATTAGAACTCTGCAAAAATTTGGCCTCATCCCCAGACCCAAAAATTGCCTTTCCCTTTTTCCAACAAAACTCCCAAAAAATTAAATCAAATCCTTGCACTTCATACCTAGCCTAACATTAGAAGAAATTTTATTCATCTCAAGCCTCATCGATTATCTTTTGCTGAGATTGACCCAGAGAGAGCCCTCTCCTGTCCTCTTAGGGCTAGCTACGAGGCTGAGCGTGGTTTGATGTGGACCTAGAATCTTACCTTTTCAGCCTGAGGTAAATCTAGGCTCTAACATAGTGGCAACCATACTGGGGAAGAAAATGGTTTGCTTGTTGATATCATTTGTTTTATAAGCTACAGACGGAGCCTGAAGTTATGCCAGGTAGCCTTCGAAATGCTTTTGCTTGGCATTAGCGCAAGTAGATAAACGTTGCTTCAGTCAATCTCCGGTCTAGCTTGTAAACGTGACATATAACTTGTTAATTGTCCCAGTACATGTATCAAGTTCAGATCTGATTGTTGATGGTGGACAACGATCAGACATAAGAAGGCTGAAATCATTCACCTGGTGACTCCATTCACTAAAAAATCCAGAAATCAATGCTTCATGGTGACTCCACTGCAGGAAAATCAGTAGCTTTAAGATTTTCAAGATGGAACAGGTTGCAAGAAGATAGGCTCCCATGAGCCGAGATCACATTCCAGGTTTTCCAAATAAAATTCACAAGGTAGATTGGAAAAATAATTTGCCTATGTTTAAAGATGATGATAGGAAGGATGCTGCCTTACATCTGGTTAGATTTCACATACATATTCGCAAGTTGAAGGTTGATTTTCTTGAAGATTGCTTGATGAAGATATCCATGGCCACTCTGGAAGGTGAAGCCCGATCTTGGTATGAAAGTTTGCCACCTACTTGTATTTACTGTTTGAAGGATTTTCATGCCATGTTCTTTGAAAGGTATAAAGAATCTTATCCATCATTAAATTTAGTTCAGAACTGTTGCAAACATACTTATAGTTTTATTGAAAGCCTTGAGAAATATTATGAAGATGATGACTTCATGGATGATGAGATCATGGAAGCCTTGTACGAGAATCCATTTCAGCAACATGAAGAGAACCTAGAGGATTCCCATCAAGATGCTCAGGAAGCTTTGCAGCCGGATCAAGATCTTAGCATAGTGGAAAATGATGAAAGAGAAGGTTTTATTTCATATATGTCCATAGAAGAAGATAGCATGCAAGAAAGTCAAGTTTCAATCTTAGAATGTGATAAAGTCAAGTCGGCTAGTTCAGATCTAGATTCAGATCGTGATGATCAAGTGTACCTTGTTCTGAATCCCATGAAGGAGAGCTCTATTGTTGAGATCATCTGGAATGAAGAAGACAAAGTTATTGAACAAAGCCTTCATGAGGAGGTAATCCAGTCATTTGATGAAAAACAAGATGAAACCTTTGTTCAAGTAAGTGAAAAATCTTCTTTTGATAATTCAGTGGTAAAGGATAATTTGGATAATTTGATTGCCATGTCATATGAGGATGATCAACAATGTTTTCAAATTTCAGAAGATCAGGACTGTCACTCAGATTTTTCATGTTTTAAAATGTTATTTCAAGAAGACAAAAATCACTTGAGCAGAAGAAAACAAAAAGCATTATCTCCTTTGTTTGAAAATTAGATAGATCAACTCTTGAAAGGTCATGTTACAACCCAAGCTAAAGTAGATTTGCAATGCACACATGGTCAAGAAAGTGTTGGTGAAACTTCTTCCTCTTTTGAAAACGATGATGGTCTTGTAATCAGTTTTATAGATCAGAAAAAAAATAATATTTTCTTTCACAAAGATGATAAGGCTATCATGTTTGATAATCTTGAAGATTGTGTTTTGTTTAAGAATGACCTAGACCATGAAGTTGAGGAATATGAGCTTGAGAGAGACAATATGCCAAGATTTCTCATGGTCAAGGAACCTACAGCTAACACTCATATGGCAGAAGCACATACCTCTCTGTGCATTCCTATCCCTCGGAAATCAATTGTTCTTTCAGATCAAAATGGAGGGAGTACTTGTATTTTTGCAGCTGGATCTCAAGAAAAGCTAGTGCTTCAGGATTTTCAAGATCCCTTCGACATTCTTCTGCAAGAATTAGAAAAGATAAATATTTCCTGTTCATTATCATAAGCTTTGGTTTCAGTGGTTATTTTGAGTTGTCTACAGGTTCATTGTTCCGCCTGCTCAAGAAAAGTGAGCGCAGAAATTTGGTATGTAGGCATCTGCTAGATTGGTTACATTGGAAAACTCATTACACATGATTGTACATATTTCATTAGTATGCAGGTGGTTGTCATCATGATTTGAAATCTTGATGGACTGCTACCCTTAACTAAGCTTTGTAAATTCTTGCTTTAGTTAAGTTAGTCATGAGTCATTTGTGAGTCAATTTTCAGTCATGTTGGTTTCATATTTGAGTTGGTTTGAATCAAGTTTTAGTCAATAAATGAGTCAAAGTCTTGTGTTGTTTGTCGAAATAATGACTCCATAGCCCAATGGACGAAGGCACTATCTAGCTCTTCCAAAGATCTGTTGTTCTTGGCACCTCCAAGGAGCTACCATCCCCATTGGAGCCAATGTTAGTGTCAGTCTTTGCAGCCTTCCTCCAGTGATCAAATATGCTCTTACAAAGTGGTCTCAGAGCGTCAAGGTCAAATTTTGTCATTTCAGTGAGTCTTCAAGCAAAATTTGGTCACTAGGCATTAGGTCTAGGGTTTGCTTTTATTCCTGTCAAAGTTGTCCAAATGTCGGTCCATGTCACCATTCAACTGAGTGTACCATCATTCAGAGGGTTTTCATCATCATGTCAGGTTCCAATGGGTCATTTTACACCTTGTACATGCTTCAGTTGTGCCTAGGCAAAGTTCATTTCCCTCTCCTAGGGTTTTGAAGGCAATTTCTCTTGGATGGTCAAATCATCAGAAAAAATTGTATCCTGATGTTCATACACCTTCCCCTATCCTTAATGTACCCTATTAAACACTTCCTGTCATTGAACTCTCCCAAATTCCTCATTTTCACACAAACCCTAGTTTTTGGCTACAACTTGGCAGTTTTCTAGGCTAGGCCTGTGTTTTGCCCTTTTGGACCCCTTCCCCTCACTCAATCTTTGAAATTTCACTTTCCCATGCTTCCTAACCTCCCTCCCTACCTCGCAAAATTTCCTCAAGAATTTAGAAGCTCCCTATCCCCTTCATTTCGCTTCATTTCGACAAATCTCTTGTTCCACACATCGGGGTTGGTTTTAATCAAATGATGTTTTTGAGCAAGGAAAGATGAATTTGGAAACACTGAGAGATTTTTTGTCCAAAATAGGCCAAGGAAGAAAAACCTCCTTCACTATTTACACAGGTGTCATGGTTTTAGAGAAATGTCAAAAATACAATTGCCTCGGGAGAATTGAAGCACCTCTAAAGTGACCTTGGGAAAATCAAGTTTTCTCCTAGCTTGGTCCTCCAAATGACTTGTCAAATGAGTAAACTGATAACTAGACACAAATATCTTTTAAATGAGCTATCATGAGCTCAATTTGGAGTTGAGGAACACCTTCAAAAGTTGACTGCAACAGCACTCTGCCTTTAGGCAGCCTCATTTGGCACATTTTGACTAGTCTTGGGAGATTTGAATTTTTGTAGGGAAAATAAACTCCAAATTGAAAAATTCTAGTTGGGTTGGAAATTATACTCAAATACCTTTCCAACGAGCTATCTTGCGCCCAATTTGGACACCAGGAAGGCCTCCAAAAGTCTCCTGAAAAAATCACTAAAAAACAGTGTTTGGTGCGCGGCGCACATGGCGTGTGTGGCGCATTGGCATTTTTTCACAGTGTAAAAATACACTGGCGCGGCACACATGGCGTGCACAGTGCGTTGGGATGGTGCACGGTGCATAGAGCTGCCAAGGACGATTTTTTCAAAAAATTGCTCCAAATTACCAATAACAAGCACGGATTTTCTAGGTAGAGCCTCTATCTTGATGTTTCATCCAATTTTGTGATATGTTATGGTGGTTTATGGATGGTGATGGTATAAACATATAATCAAACCCTACCTTGTCAAAGCCTTCACATAAAAATGGCTACCTAGGGTTTCAACTATTTGCCACCAAGTTTTTTCTCTTCCCATCATTTTCTTTTCTCCCTTATTCCATTTTTCCCTGGTTTCATTGTTCCCTACTCCCTAAAATCATCAAACCCCTATCCCAAATTCTCAAATCCCAAATCCCAAACCCTAACCCTACAAAAACTCTCCTAACCCTATACATAAAACCCCTCAAACCCTCCTACATTTTCCCAACAAAATCTATCCCAATACCCCCTAATCCCTCACTATTTTCCTTCCTCCTAACAGTCCCTTGTTTTGTTTTCCCCTTGGTGGCAGAGGTCAAGCATATCACAAAGAGCAGTCCAACACAGTCTTCATACATCAACAATCAGTTTTCTCCAAGGCATTTTGTAAAACAGTCATGTCATCTGGTCATTCATCTGATTATGGAATGGAAACCCAAAGTGACTCACCCATGGAGGAACATGCACCCCGGAGGCCTCATAGAGGTGGCAAAACATCCGTGAAGACCGGTAGGTTGCCCAAAGAAGCCTAAATGAGAGGACACCCATTCAGCAGGAGATAGAGGCTGATCGAGAGATTTGGCTCGAGAGGATCAACATCCACTTAGAGAAGCTGTTGGCGAAAGCAAACAAGGACAAGGACAAGCTCAGGCACATGAAAAACCATTATTGGACACGAAATCATGTTTGCAAGGCATGAATAAGAAATTTAAAGGCAAACCTAAGGAAGGCATCAAAAAGGCAAAAGAGGAAGAAAAAGCATGATCGACTCCAAATCTTGGCCGAGGCTTCCTTGGCTGAACATGATACTCAATGATAGACCTCTAGCCCAAATTTCAAGGAATTTGGAGAAAATTTGTCAATTTTGAAATTTTTGGTTACAAAATAGGTTTTTCTGCCCAACGCGTAGTGCCACTTGGCGTGCGCTTATAATTGGGAAATCTTCAGGAGGAAAAATTTACATTTTTAGATTTTTCATCAAAAGTTATGTATGCTCATGGATTACCTAAGGATTTCATCAAGTTTTGGGTTGCCTAAAGGGTCAAAAACACCCCAAAAATGACCTCACTACCCCTATTTTGACACATAGGAAGCAGCCTTGGGAGATTGAGGTTTTGTAGGGGAAATGACATCCAAATTTAGAAATTCTTCTTGGGTTAGAAAGTATACAGGTAGGGCTTTCCATCAAGCACACTTGGACTCAATTTGGACTTCGGGAAGTGCCTCAAAATCAGCTCCAAAGTGGCGCAACGCATACAGATTTTGGCACGGCGCATAGAGAATTTTGGCCTGTTTTTCATTGTACAACTCAGAAATTCACCCAGTTTTGACCAGTTTTTCTTTTTGATGTTACTCTTGACCTTTCATGATGTAATTTAATGACTATTATGTAATTTTGGCACATATTTACTTGTTCTAGAAGATTCATTCAGTAAAAAGTGAAAATTTATTGAATGAATCAGTTTCCTAGCATATAGGGGTAAGTTGTTTGACTACCTAGATTTCAGTTCCTTGTTTAGAATTAGTTCAAAAAGCTCCTAGAATGATGAGCTCGAGCCCTAGAGGCAAGGGAATAGGTTTTTCTTGTCTATATTATGTAATTTCTAAGTCATTTTCAGGGTTGGACACTTGGGATTGCTTGGCACATCATTGTACATTCTATCTCTGCATTTTTGGCTAAGGAAAGACCAGGGTTTTGCAGCACTTGTTGGGATCCATGTGGCTCTGTGTTTTGATGGTGTTTTTCTCTATGTAATTGTAAGTTCATTGATGTTTATGTGTATCATTTTCCCTTCTCTTTGCTTCTGAAATTAAACAAATGAGTGATTAAGGTAGAATTCACTCCATTGTTATGCTCTACTTTGAGATTTTGTTTAATTTTCAATATTTTCATCTGTTTGAGGAGGATTCTTAAGACTATCTTGACCTCCTTGGCTCCTCATTGGTTTGATCCATCCATTCACTCAATCTAAAGCATCAAAACAATTGCCTTCCTTGCCCCAATTAGAACTTTGCAAAAATTTGGCCTCATCCCCGTACCCAAAAATTGCCTTTCCCTTTTTCCAACAAAACTCCCAAAAAATCAAATCAAATTCTTACACTTCATACCTAGCCTAACATTAGAAGATGTTTCAGTCATCTCAAGCCCCATCGATTATCTTTTGCTGAGATTGACCCGGAGAGAACCCTCTCCTGTCCTCGTAGGGCTAGCTACGAGGCTGAGCGTGGTTTGATGTGGACCTAGAATCTTACCTTTTCAACCTGAGGTAAATCTAGGCTCTAACACCATCGATCTCCTTATTCATTCTCAAAGCCTCTCTTATTCCATGTTGTTTTACAGCAAGCATAGATTTCAACCACAACTGTAGAAACCACCTTAATTTGTTTTCTAGTATTACATGAGGGCATGCTAATTCTCCAGTTTGGGGGAGGAATTACTACGGATTTTTTCTACTTTCTTTCTCATTTAAGGCATACAATTTCATTTTTATACAGTGCAGAAATTGATTTGCATATATCTTTAAAACTATGAATTGAATTCTTGTGATTTTCAAACAGCAAAGAGGTATCATTAAAATACAAAAAGCCAGAAAATTTCAAGTTAAATTAGTTTATAAAATTTCAGAAATCATGCACTGTCACCTATAGCCATTTTTCTTATATCTCATGATTTGTGCATCAAAACGATATGATTTGTAGTTTTTGCGAAAACGATTAATGAAGTTCACCGTTACTTATATCATATTTTGCTGCAACTTCATATACATATAGTTGAAAGTCAATGTGAAAATTGTTACGCTTTCATCGACATTGCTAAAATTAAATATTCATTATTTGAAGAAGAACTCATTTGTTCCATCAATTTCATGAGTTGAGATGAACATTTTTTTTATTATAGCTTGGTTAATAAAAAGGTTTTAGGTTGCATGAGGACATGCAAGATATTCAGTTTGGGGGTATGTTGGGCCATTAACTTGTCATTATTATTATCACTTTTTAACTTCTATTTCATCCATTTCTACCATTATTTATCACGTCATTTATCATAATTTATCATATAATTCCATTTTATAATTTTTTATGCTCTTATGAATAAATACTATTTTTCTCCTTTATTTTTAATAAATTGATGATTATTATGCATGACTTTATCAATGATGGTTTATTAATGGATTTGTTGTAACATCACTCACGATTTTAGCCTCTAGGATCTTTTCCAGATTGCAAATATGATCTCCAGCTCATAATTAAATATTCCAACTCAGAAATTTGATGGAATAAGAAGTGAGAGTTTTGCATTGGACATTTCAGACAAATGAAGGAGAATCTAGAAAATCCAAAACATGGGTTTTGTCCAGAACAGACCGAATTAGTTTTGTGTCAAGAAATTTTCCAAAATTCGATCTGTATTAAGAGAAACGGAAGGTTCTTTGAAGATTATTTTATTAGATTTGTTGTTGCGGTCGTTTTCCAAATTCTTCCAATTGCAATACTAGATTCGACTTGTTCCAACTAAATAATGATGGGAAGATATTTCAGATCTAATCTTATTTATTAATATTATATAATCAATCCAAAATTATAATGGAAATCATTTTGTAATCAACTTTGTTGTAACTTCCCTTTGCTCTCTATGTATTTAAATGAAAACAGAGATCAAAGAGAAGAAGACAATGGAGAGGAGAATTGAGAGGAGAATTAGAGAACTAGAGGATAATAGAGGAGATAATTGGGAGAAAATTAGGAGATAGGAGATGGACAATTCTTAGATAGGATGTAGGAGAAGAGATGAGAGATGAGAGATGGGAGATGAACAATTATTGAATTTGAGGAAAAGCCAAGAGCTTCATTATGCTGTAATTATTTCTCTCATATGTTTTAATGAAGGAAGTTATCCATTGAGTTCTACATCCGTTATTTTTAATCTGATATGAGTTATTTCTCAAGACAGAACTGAGTCTTGGGCAGTTGGGCCCACTACCTTGGATGAGGTGCTACCTTGAACATGTAAATTAGTGTAGTTATGTATTTGTTTATTTGAATTTCAATTGTCATTTCTTAAAGTAGATTTCCTTTCTTTTAACTAATTTGTTGTTTGCTGCATTTTCCAGATTTGTTATTTCATCCAATTTCTAGATTTCATTTGATTTTTTGCTCTATATTAGCATTTGAATTATGTTGAGTGCAATAGCTTAAATTTCCAATTCAGCAATGTGTGGTTTAATTTAGCAATGATTCAAGTTGTATGATTAACATAATTGTTTTTCCTATCATTTACTTTCTTCTTTTTAATTTTACTTTTATTATTCAAGTCTTACATTTTATATCTTGTTTAATGAGTTTGATAGTATAGAACACAATCAAATAGAACAAATGTTAGTTGTTGGTATTGTTATGCATATATTTTGTTGATTGCCTTGAAATAAAAAGACACTCCTTGGGTTGATAATTAATTTCTAGGTGATTAGTTGTTTTATTTATTTATTAAGAAATTAATTTTACCCAACACCTAAGATGATGAGGGTCAATGTGGTCGAGTTGAAAGCACATATCTAGAGTCAGATCTAGAATTACGAAGAACTCCCCCAGTTCATCACTAGCATACAAACTTCCCATGCATGAGTATTCAAGAGTATGGATGGTGTGGTGTGCACACATGCAATCCCATCACTTGGGACTCTCACTCAGGCGAAGACAAAGAAACAGGTATGACTCGAGCTTGACTCATACTTTGACAAGTTGATGCACATTGCCACCAACCTAGACTTTCCCATCAGTGCAGGCATCATGCATAAGTATGTTTCTGGTACGACCACCTTGAAGACAATGATGCACATGCTTTTAGATGAGTTGGATAGAGGAGACCGAGCAGTGTACTAGAATGCTATGGAGGCAAAGGTCAAGTTTTAGACAAATGTCACCGTAGAACACACGGACACCATCAAGGACTATAGATCTTGGCATCAGTATGTTACTGTTGATCAACGTGAACATGTTGAGGAGTTGGACTTCCATGGTTGTCTAAGTCAGAGTGATGTCTAGTTTGGCTTGCTTAAGCAAGTTGTGTTCACATGGGTACATGTGCATTGTAATGTTAAGTCATGTCAAGTGTAAGTAAAGTGTCAATAGTGGATGTAACAGTCATAGAGTGGGTGAAGGGTCATGAGGGTAGTTGAACAGTCACAAATGGGAATGTCAAGGGCCACCCACCCTTTGCTATAAATATTCCCTCATAACTCATTTTATAGGCTTTTGGTCATCCAAGCTTTTGATAAGACTATCTTGGAGAAAGCTTGGACAATATTGTAACACACCTTGGATTCTCCACTGCACGGAGCTAGTACATCTCTTTGGAGGAGCAGGTAGATGTGGCTGTAACGTTCCACTTTTGGGGCTAGTGGGTTTACATGGATGTATTGTATGATTGGAACTTACACTTCTTTATATACTAAGAGCCAGAAAGTTTTCATGCATATGTTGTTATTGTAGTTGGATTGTTCCAGTTGCTTTAGCGATGTATGTTGTTTAACTTACGTAGTTGAATATGAACTGTTTTATATGCAATTATATGAATCTTTTTGCAGATATGTTGTTTATTTAACCATCACTTTGGATTGCTGGCTGACCTACTTTCCAGCTTGTGATGCATTTTCACTTTTGTGTTCCCTTCCCAGCTTAGTACTATTACAGGTTGCCAAGGGGCACACTCATCTCACCCCCCATGTGTTAGAACCTCTCATACACTTTCCTTGACTCAATGAAACAGTCACACCCTTGCTACTGACAGAGTTATCTTACTTGCCTCTGTGCGAAATCGCGGTCAAGGCATTACCATACAAGCCACTATTAGGACTCTTACACCAAACGGTCTCAGGTCCAATTCGGACTTATTACCGAGGAGATCCCCTTAACCTGTTGGCAAGTCCAGAACCATCAACATTTCTAGCACTAGAAGGAGGGCCAAATGACAAGCTATGTCCTCTCATCCAGTTTTGAACCTTTGCATACCTTTCATGAATTCTTGCACTCTTCTCCCTCCATGATGTTTTTCGAATCGTGAAGATGTCTCCATCATGGGGGAGTTTTTTGATCTCTTTTCTAGTTACATGTATGATGGTGAAGGCGAAGTGGCCTAGCCTGAGTACTTACATGACTTTATTTCCATGCTTCATGAGGAAGATGGGTGTTCTGATGAATAGGCTAGCTTGCTACTGGCAAACATACTTCGCGAATCTCCATGTCATTGGCTGCTCAGCCTACCAGTTGACAACATGCACTCACTTGAGCACTTCTGTGATCTCATTGAAGACACTTTCTATCATTTTGATCTAGACCATCTTGTTCGAAAATTGTTATAGCAACGGAAGCCTCCGTATGAATCAGTCATTGATTTTTGGCAGTGCTTCTGTGACTTGCAGTTTCAAGCTCCAAGGAGCCAGATGAAATTCTCCTATCTTTGGGACTGGTTTGAGCATTGCCTTAAGAAATATTCCCGTCCCAAGAAGAAGATTGAGATCAAGCCTCACTCAACATTCTTCAGTGAGGGAGCTGCACAATCTCATGTGGATGCAGTCACTGTCTCGACTGACTGTCTACCTTCCTCTCATTCAATAGCTCCACCACTACTGAGTGATGTTGAGGATCATGCTCACACACATGTTCATCTTTCACATTCTCCCAACATTACTTCACTTAATTTTTGTGCAGATTTGATTGTGAGTCCTTCGAGTTCTCATATGCATTCTATCCTACGACCTCCATCTTCACACTCAGGTGTTCCTCCAGATGATATTGTCTTGTGTTCGTCCATTCCAGACTCATCACTTGTTGTGAATGAGGAACAACCCATTGACGGAGTTGGTGTTGCACAACCAACATGTGCTATCATTCATGAAGAGTATGAGTGGGAGCTTCAACATCAACACATGGTGAACAAGGACTCCCTTCCATCCAAGCCCCCCTCTGTTCTTTCCTAACATCTCTGGTAAACCTACCATCCATGATTTCTCATGTGTGTCTTCATCCATGGATGCACCCATTGTTGATCCCTCACAGGACTCACCGGATTTTGGTCCATCTTTCGACAACGAAGAGGATAAGTTATTCGTTGAAAATCCACTTGATCTTTCATATGTCTTTTCGGGAAACACAGAGGATGAGTTTGTTCACTTTTTATCTACCCCTCTTTTTGATTCATCTGATCATGAGGATGTTGACGAATTCATTGCTTTTTCACGTTCATGGCGGTCGTGATCCATTTGTTTCCACATTTGATCATGATCATGATTCTATCACAGTTGATCTTTCAAAGCCACTGGTTTATGATGATCTATCTGATGATGAAGTTGAAACACCCAAGACTATCGAGGTACTTCAACCCGAGCTGATGGTTATCTTAGGTCCTCACTCTCTTGGAATTAGTCTCACTTCCGATCAGGAAACTGGTAAATCACCCAAGGCTCCTCATCACTCATATGTATGCATTGAAGATCCATATCACACACAGATCATATTTTCTCCTCTCGAACAGCACGATCCCATCGCTCATGCACATGAAGAATCTTACATTGTAAGCACTCATTTGCGACGCAAGTTATCTTTGTTTCTTTCATTTTCTTGCATGTCTCAGTCAAGAGTGTGCTTATGTTCCAAAGTTGTACGCAGTGTCACGCAACACCATGATAAGTCCACGGACTACTCGTCAGGCACTAGCACTCACTTATGTTCTGTGGGCACTCTCAAACATGAAGTGTAGTTGTATTCATTGTTATATCTTTCTTGCTTGCTGGTTCGCACAACTGGGTTGCTCACGGACCAAGCCTTCACCAACATGGGTCAACCAATGCGTCGATGGCTGCACTAGAAATATCACTTCACGCGATCAGGCCCATGCACCGTTATTATAGTAGTAGGAGTAGTGTTTGCTTTCAGTGAGTTTGCTTGCATGATTGTTTGCTTACTCACTTTGTTTGTTTGTTTTTATACTTGCTTGTTTGCTTAGTTTCTTTGCTTTCACTTTTGCTTCTACTCTTGCTTTTCTTTGTTGATTGTTATTTCACTTGTTTCATTTGTATAGTTCACTTGTTCCATTCGTAGGTTAGTTTTGCATGAAACCATGTATGAATCTTGAAATGAGTTGGGTGAAGTATGAGAGGGTTTGTACAACTATGACTACTTGGCTATCTGTCGTCTTGCCTATGTATGAAGAGCTTGTTACTTTTAGTCCATGATACGTTAAAGGAAAATACGTACTATTCGAAGTGAACCTTGGTGAAAACACAATGCTTGCGCTCTAATTAGTGTCAACTTCTCTAGTTGGTTGTTTTTGGTTAAAACCTTTTCATCTCAGTCAAGTAGAGTAAGGTGAGGGGTAAAACCTTAACAAGCACGTCAGAGATACAATAAAGTACTTCTTTGCTGGAACAACCTCTTTTGCTCTCAATAAGCTGAGATCCCTCTTCCGCCTCTAAAATGAACAAGTGTTATGCATAATGAATAATGAAAAATGAAAAAATGAAAAGTCAAAAAATTCAAAATGAAAATGAATAAGGCAAAAGAAGAGAAAGGCTTCCTATGCAGGGAGGTGATGCAAGTAACTCAGCTAGGGTAATGGCTAGACTTGCTGGCAGCGAAGCCATGCTTGTGTTGCTATGTGACTCCGTCGGGGTACTGTCCAGGTCTGCTGGCAGCGGAGCAACACTAGAGATGAAACTAAGACTCTGATGACTATACTGCTTGAGCACCAATATACCCATCAACCCCAATCGGAACAACTATGTTGCCTTGGATTCGAATGTGTGTCAATTGACCAAGAGCTTGGCAAATGCTACATCTTACAATCAAGCTAGTGTGAAACCAAGATGAGCTTAGAACTGAACAATACTTCCATAGGTGTTAGACTTGCTTTTCATGAACAAGGTCCATTCAGAGAGTTGGAGTTCTACCAGTGTGTCACCAAGTGTTATGGCAACTACAACCACCCTCCAAAAGTTTGCCTTAGCCCGTTTTGGAGGCTCCGTACCAACCTTTCACAACACATTGTCTTGCTTTGTCAAGTACACAAGATTAAGTGTTTTTCATGCACAAAGGAAGCCTGTCAATCACAGTTTGATGCATTTCCCTTACAGGTTGTTCTGTATGGCAGCCTGCTAGGCTCCAGAATTTCACAATTCCTCCAGCCAACATCCCAACAGGAATTACGCAAATTTCCCTAGTAGGGCTGCTCAACCCAGAATTTGCCCAAATTTGGGCAGTAGTCAGCTAATCTACCCAGAAATTGCACAAACCTCTTGGGTAGTTAGCCCGTCTCCCAGCCATAAATGCACGTTTTTCTCAAGCAGTTGAGCAGCTTCATGCATGAGAAGTTTGGTTGACCAATTCCACCCAGGACCAAGGGAACTTGACTTGCATGCATGCATGACTAGTTCTTCCCAGAATAGAAAAAGGAAACATGGAAAAGGCATCCCATGATTCAGGGAACTATTTTTATCAGTCAGGGGTTACATGCAAAGTTGTTTTAGAAACTTCCCTCCAAGTGTCTATTTTTCCTAGATTTGTGGCATGCACGCCATGAGACAAAAATTATTTATTCGATGCGTTAGAGCTCATTCTTTCACATCTATCTTCGAGCTCTGACATCCCACAGCACATCCAGGACTCTTCGACACATCCGACTCAGCTATTCACGGGTAAGTGGCCTCAACTTGTATTTTTTAGTGTTTATGTTGTTTTTTGTGTATTCTCTTGTGTGAGTGTTGTTTGCTTGATTTATTTAAATGCATGCTGTCATTTACATGTATACTAGCGTGTCCTATCTTTGTTTCAATTTTCGTTGCTATCTCACTACTTTCGAATGCATGAACCTGTTTTGCATGAACGTTCGCTGAACCGACGAATCGCTTCATCCACATGCATGTTGATCTGTTTGTTGAATCTTTCATTCATGTTTTGCATGCACTGTCAATCACTTCCGCTTTCACTTAGTGTCGCCATGCATTCATTGTCTTATTTTCTTTTAGTTGCCCGTCGACAAGTCAGGCCAACGTTGGCCTAAACTCTGCCTTCACTAAGACTCCATTGCACAATCTGGGGAAGGAAGGACTTACCTTCCTCTCCAAAAGTGTGCATTTATGCCTAACACTACCCTCCATGATTTTTTTGCACATTTCTGAGGGGCAGTGATTTCTGGCCCAAAAAATTTCACAATGCAGTCCCTAGGCTTGCAGTCACTCCCAGCTGGAATTGTGCATTGCGTAATCCTAGTAGCCAATAGCCAGTCTGGATTGCGCATTGTGCAGATCTAGCAGCCATTCCTACCTCCTAGACAACCCAGACTGCCTTTTTCATAGTTCTGGAAGGCAATCACCCAGCCTCCCAAAAGAAATTGCGCAATCTTGCCCATCCATTTCCCAAGTATGTGTTGTGTAATTCCCTGAATTTGCTTTGTTTCCACTGACAGATTTCTTGCGTTGCTTGTCTCCAGATATTTTAGGCGTTCATCTATCTCAATGGATTCTAAGAGAGCAAGATCATAGGACATTGATGGAAATGTAGCTGGAGCAGAAGTTGAGGAAGTGTCCTCTAGTCTGCTGATCTATGGAGATACAAAGTTGTATCTAGACAAGGACATCAAACTGAAGTGGCAAGAGGTCAATGAAACATTTGCAAACACTTTTGGGGAACACCTTGAAGACCGTCAGGTGTACGTGAACATTCACAAGTTTGGCTTGTACCGGATTGCATGCATATATCTCGTGTTCCCATGCGCGGACATGATACACTGGATTGTCTCTCACACTGATCTCGAGATGATGACCTTGAGAAGTGTTAGTGGGACAAATCTTGCGACCTTCTGGGAATGAGATTATGATGAGATGTATCAGATTTCAGAACCATGACTGTCATGGAGACTCCATTCAGCTTACCCAACAGTAGTGCTAACTCCAAAGAAATTCTAAAGCATTGGGTAAAGGAGCCAGCTCAATTTAGGTTGACACCCAACCAGATCTACAAGATGGAGATACTTGAGGAAGGTGTACCAATACTTGATCATATTTTCTTGTTAACTGTATGGCCAAGCAAGCATAGAAACCTTCCCACAGAGTTGGGTGGTTGCACTGGACCAATTGGCTAGAGAAGGGAAACCATGTAACTGGTCCGGCATACTGGCTCATCAGTTGAAGGAACAAGTTACGAAGGCTCAGCAGTCACCCAGAGGTATGCATGAAAATATTTACATGTGCAACTACATACTAGATGCAGTTTGTTCCTAACAGGAGTTCCCGGGCTTGGAGTGGGCATGGTCACCGACGGAGACTGCTGTGAACACATATTTCAAGTTGTTGTCTGAATGTAGCTTCAAAGGAGTAATCACATGGATTTCCGATCATTTTGTCACCCCTGTGTACAAGTTGATATTCAAATAGGATCCACCTTGCATGTTAAAGGAAGAAATGGAGGCATTGATAGGCATTGTAGATTGGTATGCCTCACCGTCTGAAACTTTCATCCGAATTTTTAGTGCGAAGAAGCCTCCGCATGTTTTGCCAAAGTTTTCTTTGGATGTACTTGTCATGTAGGAAGTAGCATATCACATCTCGGCAGGATTGATAACTAGACTGCATCAGAAGAAGATGGCACCTTGGCCTTCTCTTCCATTGTGGATTGGTTTATATGAGATCTGGAGTATCAAGTAAGCATATGTCAAAGCAAAACTGATGAAGAAGTACCCATTCAACCTCCGAACCTACAATTCGTATGATGCACATTGCATTTTGAAAGATCACTGCACGAGATTTTATTTCAACTGGATCCATGGGGCGGGTCATTGGGATGAGGAGGACCCATGGAGATATTTCTACAGTTTCTCCAGACCCAATGAAGTAGTCGACTTCACTATGGAGTGGTTAGCGAAGCAACATGTAGTAACTTCATGGAGAACACCAGCAGTAGCAGCATTGGCAACAGAGGCAAGCATAGCAATGTGTGACAAAGGTAAGAGGAAGTTTGTCGATCGTATGGAGGAGGAGCAAAGCTGCAAGTTCTGAGCAGATCCACTTGTAGAGAAAGTAGCTATGGATATAGAGGCGAAGAGGCAGCAGCATGACAAGAGAAATGCGTGAAGGCATAAGGACAAGAAGAGAATGGAAGAAGCAGAGAAGGAGTTGCATGAGCTGAGGGAGAAACTCTAAAAGGAACAAGAGTTGCGCAAACAGGAGAGGGAAATGCAGCAACAACAGATACAGTAGGGGGTACAACATGTACAAACAGACGACGTAGCGCCCATACAAGTAGTTGATTCATCTAAACATTTGGCATCAGGTGAATAGGATGAACCATCACAGGGGTAAGACTTTGCTCATCAAATAGAAAAATCACTTCAACAGCTGGATGCAGACATGGAGCAGCAGGAGTTGGAACAGGACACCGACCTCATGCCTCACCACAAAGAGGTCGACTCACTTGATTCAATGCATCCAGATGATGAGAAGGTCTTGGATGACCAAGGAGGCACTGAGATCCTTGGTGATTAGCTGAAAGAAGAGATTCACAACATCTCATTTGATGAATCCCAACATAGAGTTGTGCAGTCTCGCAGAGTGTCAACTCTAGAGGATCAAGCATCTCCTGTGCAAGTTGAAGAATGAGTGATCATGAATGATGTGTAAAAACATCCAGTTGCCTTGGATGATGCAACCAAAGTGTATGCTGAAGCCACTAGATCAAGTGCTCACTTCCTAATCGCTGAGAATGAGCGAATGGCAAAGGAACTACAAATGGCCAAGTAAGGAGGAGACTTGGTGACAATGTCCACCCGAGCTGAACTGAAGAAGGAAATACTAGATGAAGTATTGTCCCTTGACATAGTTATGCGAGTATTGTACTCCAAGTTTGGTACCATGCATAAGGTAGTCGTCCATCTCAACAAATGGCAGCCACGATGTGCTAGAAGATCACATATCTTGATGAACTTGCATGTTGCAGTTGATGACATGCAAACATGGACTATGAAGTACAAGGGGGCCCCACTTCACTTGCCTAAGATGATGAGGGTCAATGTGATCAGGCTGAAAGCACATATCTAGAGTCAGATCTGGAATTATGAAGAACTCCCACAATTCATCACTAGCATATAGGCTTTCCATGCAAGAGTATTCAAGAGTATGGATGTTGTGGTGCACATACATGCGATCCCATCACTTGGGACTCTCACCGAAGCGAAGAAAAAGAAACATGTCTGACTCGAGCTTGACTGATACTTCGATGAGTTGATACACATTGCCACCAGCCCAGACTTGCCCATCAGTGTAGACATCATGCACAAGTGTGTTGCTGGTATGGCCAGCTTGAAGACAATGATGCACATGCTTTTAGATGAGTTGGATAGAGGGGCCCGAGAAGTGTACTCGGATGCTATGGAAGAAAAGGTTAGGTTTCATACAAATGTCACCACGGAACACATGGGCACCATCAAGGACTAAAGATCTTGGCATCAGTGTGTTACTGTCGATCAACATGAAGATGATGAGGAGTTGGACTTCCATGGTTGTCTAAGTCAGAGTGATATCTAGTTTGGATTGCTCAAGCCAGTTGTGGTCACATGGGTACATGTGCATTGTCATGTTAAGTCATGTCAAGTGTAAGTTAAGTGTCAATAGTGGATGTAACATTCATAGAGTAGGTGAAGAGTCATGAGGGTAGTTGAACAATCACAAAGGGGAATGTCAAGGGCCACCCCACCCTTTTCTATAATTCCTCATAACTCATTGCATAGGCTTTTGGTCAGCCAAGCTTCTGATAAGACTATCTTGGAGAAATATTGGACAATACTATAACGTGCCTTGGATTCTCCACTACACGAATCTAGTACATCTCTTTGGAGGAGCAGGCGGATGTGGCTGTAATGTTCCACTATTGGGGTTAGCGGGTTTACATGGATGTATTGTATGATTGGAACTTACACTTATTTATATAATAATAGATAGCACGTTGTCATGCATATGTTGTTATTGTAGTTGGATTGTTCTGGTTTCTTTAGCGATGTATGTTTTTTAACTTACGTAATTGTATATGAATCTTGTTGCAGATGTGATGTTGGTTTAACCATCACTTTGGATTTTGGCTGACCTACTTTCCAGCTTGTGATACATTTTCGCTCGTGTGTTCCCTTCCCAGTTGAGTACTGTTACAGGTTTCCAAGGGGCACACTCATCTCACCCCCCATGTGTTAGAACCTCTCATACAATTTCCTTAACTCACTGTAGTGGTCACACCCTTGCTACTGACAGAGTTATCTTACTTGCCTCTTTGTGAAATCGCGGTCAAGGAATTACAATACAACCCACTGCTAGTACTCCTACACCAAATGGTCTAAGGTCTAATTGAGACTTCTTACTGGGGAGATCCCCTTAGCATGTTGGCAGGTCCAACACTGTTAACATTTCTGGCGCTAGAAGGAGGGCCAGATGACAAGTTGTGTCCTCTCATCCAGTTTTGAACCTTTGCATACCTTTAATGGATTCTTGTACTCTTCTCCCTCCGTGATGTTTTTTGAATGGTGAACATGTCTCCATCACTGGGTAGTTTTTTGATCTCTTCTCCACCTACATGTATGATGGTGAAGGCGAACTGGCCAAGCCTGAGTACTTACATGACTTTATTTCCATGCTTCATGATGAAGATGGGTGTTTTGACAAACATGCCAGCTTGTTGCTTGCATGCACACTTCACGAATCTCCACATCATTGGCTTCTCAGCCTACCGGCTAACAGTGTGCACTCACTTGAACACTTCTATGATCTCATTGCAGACACTTTCTATCATTTTGATCCAGGCCATATTGAACGAAAACCGTTACAGAAACGGAAGGCTCCACATGAATTAGTTATTGATTTTTGGTCGCTTCCGTGACTTGTAGTTTCAAGCTTCGAGGAGCCAGATGAAATTTGCCTATCTTTAGGACCGGTTCGAGTATTGCCTTAAGAAATCTACCTGTCCCAAGCAGAAGCTTGACGTCAAGCCTTGCTCAACATTCTTCAGTGAGGGAGCTACGCAATATCATGTAGATGCGGTCACTCTCTCGACTGACTTTCCACCTTCCTCTCATTCAACGGCTCTACCACTATTGAGAGATGTTGATGATCATACTCACACACTTGTTCATCTTTCACATTCTCCCAATAATTCTTCACTTAATTTTTGTGCAAATTTGGTTGCGATTCCTTTGAGTTCTCATATGAATTATGTCCTACGACCTCTGTCTTCGCACTCAGGTGTTCCTCCAGATGATATTGTCTTGTGTTTTTCTATTCCGAACTCTTAACTTGTTGAGAATGAGGAACAACCCATTGGCGGAGTTGGTTTTGCGCAAGCAACATGCAATGTCATTCATGAAGAGTATGAGTGGGAGCTTGAGCATCAACACTCGATGAAGGCTCCCTTCTCTCCGAACCCCCTCCATTCTTTCCTAACATCTTTGGTGAACCTGCCATCCATGATTTCGCATGTGTGTCTTCATCCACGGATGCACCCATTGTTGATCACTCGCAGGACTCACCGGATGTTGGTCCATCATTTGACAACAGAGAGGATAAGTTATTTATTGAAAATCCACTTGATCTTTCATCTATCTTTTCCAGAAACACACAGGATGAGTTTGTTCACTTTTCATCTACCCCTCTGTTTGATTCATCTGATCATAAGGATGTCGATGAATTCATTGATTTTTCTTATCGTGGCGGTCATGATTCATTTGTTTCCATATTTGATCACGATCATGAATCTATCACAGTTGATCTTTCGAAGCCACCGTTTATGATCATCAATCTGATGATGAAGTTGAAACACCCAAGACTGTCGAGGCACTTCAGCCCGAGCTAATGGTAATGTTAGGTCCTTGCTCTCTTGGGGTTAGTATCACTTCCGATCAGGAAACTGTTCAATCACCCAAGGCTTCTCATCACTCATCCGTATGCTTGAAAATCCATCTCACACACAGATCATATTTCCTCCTCTCGAATGACACGATCCCATCACTCATGCATTGGAGGAATCTTACATTGCAAGCACTCGTTCGCGATGTAAGTTATCTTTATTTCTTTCGTTTACTTGCATGTCTCAGTCAAGGGTGTGATTATGCTCCAAAGTTGCACGTAGTGTCACACAACACCATGATAAGTCCACAGACTACTCGTCATGCATTAGCACTCACTTATGTCTTGTGGGCACTATCAAACACGAAGTGTGGTTGTCTTCATTGTTATATCTTTCTTGCTTGCTGGTTCGCACAACTAGGTTGCTCGCCGACCAAGCTTTCACCAGCATGGGTCAACCAATGCGCCGGTGGTTGCATTGGAAATATCACTTCACGCGATTAGGCTCATGCACCATTATTGTAGGAGTAGGAGTAGTGTTTTCTTTTAGTCAGTGTGCTTGCATGCTTGTTTGCTTACTCACTTTGTTTGTTTGTTTGTCTGCTTGCTTGTTTTCTTACTTGCTTTGCTTTCACTTTCGCTTCTACTCTTGCTTTGCTCTGTTGTTTTTTATTTCACTTGTTTTTTTCATAGGTTAGTTTTGCATGAAACCATGTATGAATCTTGAAACGAGTTGGGTGAAATACGAGAGGGATTGTATAGCTATGACTACTTGGAATAATGAAAAATTAAAAATGAAAATGAATAAGGCGAAAGAAGAGAAAGCCTTCCTGCACAGGGAGGTGATGCAAGTAACTTTGTCGAAGTACTGACCAAGCTCGCTGGCAGTGGAGCCATGCTTGTGCTCCTATGTGACTCCATCGGAGCACTGTCCAGGCCTGCTAGTCGCAGAACAACACCAAAGATTTTGACGACTATAGTTCTTGTGCACCAATATACCCCTCAACCATAATCGAAGCAACTGTGTTTTCTTGGCTTGGAATGTGTGTCCATCGACCAAGAGCTTGGCAGATGCTACATCTTACAATCAAGCTAGTGTGAAACCAAGATGAGATTAGAACTGAACAATACTTCTGGAGGTGTTAGACTTTATTTTCATGAACAAGGTCCGTTCATAGAGCTGGAGTTCTATCAGTGTGTCACCAAGTGTTATGGTGGCTACAACCACCCTCCAAAATTTTTCCTTAGTCTGTTTTGGAGCCTCCCTACTAACCTTTCACAACACCTTGTCTTGCTTCATTAAGTACACAAGCTTCAGTGTTTTTCATGCACAAATGTAGCCTGTCAATCACAACTTGACGCATTTCCATTACAGGCTGTTCACCTGGACTTGGTCCAGCTACAGGCTGAGCAGATTCCCCATGAAAATTGTGCATTTCTGGAGGGCAACAAACCTTCCCTCCAGAAATTGTACAATATTGTTTGGCAGACTGCTGGACTCCAAAATTGCACAAGTCTGCCAGCTAACACTCCCAGCATGAATTGCAAAAATTTCCAAAGTGTTGAGCCCCAAACTTGCATCTTCCCTATACACCTTTCTAACCTTTTTTTCCATTTACTTGGACCTCCTAAGCTGCCAAATCATTGCATATTAGTTTAAAAATAGCATATAAGGTGATTTCCTAACTATGTTTTGTGTCTGCTGTTTGAATTAGATTTTTGCTCATTCAGCTACGGAATCTTGTCACTTTCCACAGCCAGTTCAACTTTCCGCAACCTTTTTGTTAAAGTCTATGTTACAGGTGTCTTCAGGAAAATCCAGCCACATGGGTAAGTTGCAAATGACATGGACATGGACCAGGTCCTATTGGCTCAGTCGAATCCATCAAAGAAGGCTGTGGTCAAAGATAGTCAAGCGGTGGTCAACCTAAGAGTCCTACGGTGACAAAACTCTATTTTTCACCACGTGAAGACTTGCGTGGCCGTTCCTAAATCTCAAGAGACGTGTTAACACCTGTGGACTGCTCCATGAACTGAATCCAACAGCTACCCTTCTTAGATTTAATCTTCACAGCTGCCATAATGCTAGATTCCTTGACGTGGTTATTCACGTGTCTTTTATCAGCGCAGAATTTAGGAAAGTAGTTATGTCATCCTCTGTTATAAATAAAGCGTTCTCACACGCATAGTGGCTAGCTTTTGGAATGTAATTTTGACTGTAACGAGCCCACTGTGCCATGACTTTATTTCTGTGTTATGACTACATTTTAATACATGAGAAGACTCTTTTTATAAGCTCAATTCGTGGTTGATTGCTGACTGCCCGAGGTTGTGCAGAGGGCCCCTGTACACACCGAGGTTTTGTTAATAGCTGTATAGTTTCATGCTTTATTCTTTACGTTCCTTATGCCATAATCATTTACTTGTATATATTGCACTGGTTATGGTACTCACGTTGATTGTTGTCCATAGTTTTTTATGCTTTCTAATGTTGTTAACTGATCAGTGTCTTTGTTTTAGATTACAATAGGTAGCCCGGGCATTTGCACATGGCTTTATAATGACTAATGACATGGAATTATTCTTGTCCTTCTGCTGATTTATTTTCTTAGTTTTTAGTTCCAGCACTGTTTTATTTATTTATTTCAGTTTTTCTCATTTACTCTTCTGCAAGATAGATATTAAATTACTCATGTCATTTTCAGTTACCTTCAAAAGCCAGAGCGAGACGAATGGTGAGGGATTGAAGTATGAGTGCATAGTTTGATATTAGTTTATTTTTTTGCAAGTAGTTATTGAATTGCTCATGTCATTTTCAGTTATCTCCAAAAGCCAGAGCGAGACGAATGGTGAGGGATTGAAGTATGAGTGTGTAGTTTAATATTAGTTTTATTTTCTGCAAATTAGATGTCAGATTGCTCAAGTTGTTTATGATTACCTCCGAAAGCCAGAGCGAGACGAATGGTGAGGGGTCAGAATATGAGTTGATGCAGTTTGATCTTAGATTTACTGTGCCTGCAATTTTTGGATTTCTTTGAGTTTAGTGTCTTTTATATTTAGACAGCAGCAAGGATACTGGGTTTCATGCTCAATAGCTCTCTGTTTATTTAATTAGAATAGTGGCACATTTTCATTCTCTTTTAGGAATTAATTTCATCATTACAAGTTTTAAAACCTTTTTGCAAGTTTGAAGTTTTGGAGATCATTTTAAAGGACATCATTGCCTTGAACATTTGAATTGCCATCTCACATTAGGGAATCAACAAAGATAAACCCAAAAACAAACTAAAAACCAAAAACGACAAAAAGTAAGAAATCGGTTATCTTGCATATATAGTGCACCTCACTTCAGCAGTTTACGACTCCCGGATTGACAATTAATATATCAATTTAGGACACTCTAAAGTGACCAAACATTTTGGCGCCATTGCCGGGGAAGTGAAACTAGGTAGCCAATTTCTTAAAAAAAAAACAGGAAAATTTCAAGGAAGGTAAAAATTGATAACTTCTCAAAGTATGCTCTTCTCTTGCACCTAGTGTGATCTGGAGTATTAGAAAAGAGAGTTATTGGTTCAATAATTTCTTGAGTATGCTCTCTTCTTGAACCTAGAGTGATCTGGAAGATCAGAAAGAGAATTATTAGCCCGACTTGAAGAAAAATAAAAAAATGATATGCATAGAGCAAGAGATTCTATGGGAAGGTTTATAGCTAGGGTGAAGAGTTCAATTTTTACAACTCCATCTACTTCAAGGCATAGACAAGATACACCTCCATCATCTCCAACTCACACTTCTAGCCTTAGGATTCCTGGAATTCAAGGGGCAGCAGCTGAATTAGGAGACTCTCCCACACTATCCACCGAATCTAAATTAGGAAAAGACCCTTTCTTTACTACTACAGGAGAACAAATTGTAATCAAAGAAGTAGAATCACCTGAAGAAGAAGAGGGAGAAATTCCTCCTCGTTCACAATTAGTAGAAGAACCAAAGGACTCTGAAATATTTGAGGAAACTATCATGACAGAGGAAGTAGTCAATGGGTTTGGAGGAGGAAACAATGGAGGAGGTAGAGGCAACAATGGGGGAAATAGGGATGGAGATAACTCATTTGGATTTCCTATAGTTGATGAGGAATCTCGTACAACAATGAAAAACATCTCACCATCTGTCCTCCCAAACTTTTATGGGTTGTGAAGTGAGGATCCTGAAACATTTCTATTTGAGTTTGAAGTCGTGTGATGAACTTATGATTATATGGAAGACTCTCAAAAACTCAAATTGTTTCCTTCAACATTGAAGGGAGCTGCTCTGAAATGGTTCATGGGATTAGTCACTCAATCTATTAGGACTTGGAATGATATGAAACAAAATTTTTTGGATAGATACTTAGACTATTGCATGCCCACCAATCATAAGGATGAGGTATTCAAAATGGTGCAAAAAGAAGATGAAAACTTGGAGGATTTACTATGTTGAGCCCCAAACTTGCATCTTCCCTATACACCTTCCTAACCTTTTTTTCCATTTACTTGGACCTCCTAAGCTGTCAAATCATTGCATATTAGTTTAAAAAGAGCATATAAAGTGGTTTCTTAACTATGTTTTGTGTCTGTTGTTTGAATTAGATTTTTGCTCATTCAGCTATGGAATCTTGTCACTTTCCGCAGCCAGTTCAGCTTTCCGCAGCCTTTTTGTTAAAGTCTATGTTACAGGTGTCTTCAGGCAAATCCAGCCACATGGGCAAGTTGCAAATGACGTGGACATGGACCAAGTCTTATTGGCTCAGTTGAATCCATCAAAGAAGACCGTGGTCAAAGAGAGTCAAGCGGTGGTCAACCTAAGAGTCCTACGGTGACAGAACTCTATTTTTCGCTACGTGAAGACTTGCGTGGCCGTTCCTAAATCTCAAGAGATGTGTTAACACCTGTGGACTGCTCCATGAACCGAATCCAACAACCACCCTTCTTAGATTTAATCTTCACGGCTGCCATAATTCTAGATTC
The DNA here is from genome assembly GCA_031772625.1 of Pinus tabuliformis. Classification (NCBI taxonomy): domain Eukaryota; kingdom Viridiplantae; phylum Streptophyta; class Pinopsida; order Pinales; family Pinaceae; genus Pinus; species Pinus tabuliformis. The sequence goes on from CM062807.1 coordinate 1,285,868,571, forward strand.
CTGGACGTGGTTATTCACGTGTCTTTTATCAGCGCAGATTTTAGGAAAGTAGTTATTTCATCCTCTGTTATAAATAAAGCATTCTCATACGCATAGTGGCTAACTTTTGGAATGTAATTTTGACTGTTAACGAGCCCACTGTGTCGTGACTTTATTTCTGTGTTATGACTGCATTTTAATACATGAGAAGACTCTATTTATAAAATCAATTCGTGGTTGATTGCTGACTGCCCGAGGTTGTGCAGAGGGCCCCTGTACACACCGAGGTTTTGTTAATAGTTGTATAGTTTCATGCTTTATTTCTTTACATTCCTTATGCCATAATCATTTACTTGTATATATTGCACTACTTATGGTACTCACGTTGATTGCTATCCATAGTTTTTTATGCTTTCTAATGTTGTTAACTGATCAGTGTCTTTGTTTCAGATTACAATAGGCAGCCCGGGCATTTGCACATAGCTTTATAATGACTAATGACATGGAATTATTCTTGTCCTTCTGCTGATTTATTTTCTTAGTTTTTAGTTCCAGCACTGTTTTATTTATTTCAGTTTTTCTCATTTACTCTTCTGCAAGATAGATATTAAATTACTCATGTCATTTTCAGTTACCTCCGAAAGCCAGAGCGAGACAAATGGTGAGGGATTGAAGTATGAGTGCGTAGTTTGATATTAGTTTATTTTTCTGCAAGTAGTTATTGAATTGCTCATGTCATTTTCAGTTACCTCCGAAAGCCAAAGCGAGACGAATGGTGAGGGATTGAAGTATGAGTGTGTAGTTTAATATTAGTTTTGTTTTCTACAAATTAGATTTCATATTGCTCAAGTTGTTTATAATTACCTCCGAAAGCCAGAGCGAGACAAATGGTGAGGGGTCAGAATATGAGTTGATGTAGTTTGATCTTAGATTTATTGTGCTTGCAATTTTTGGATTTCTTTGAGTTCAGTTTCTTTTATATTCAGACAGCAGTAAGGATACTGGTTTTCATGGTCAATAGCTCACTGTTTATTTAATTAGAATAGTGGCACATTTTCATTCTCTTTTAGGAATTAATTTCATCATTGCAAGTTTTAAAACCTTTTTGAAAGTTTGAAGTTTTGGAGATCATTTTAAAGGACATCATTGCCTCGAACATTTGAATTGCCATCTCACATTAGGGAATCAACAAAGATAAACCCAAAACCAAACTAAAAACCAAAAACGATAAAACGTAAGAAATCAGTTATCTTGCGTATATAGTGCACCTCACTTCAGTAGTTTACGACTCCAAATCTACCTCTACCTCTACCTCCTCCTCCAAATCCATTGATTACTTCCTCTGTCATGATAGTTTCCTTAGAGATTTCAGAGTCCTCTGGTTCTCCTACTAATGGCGAACGAGGAGGAATTTCTCCCTCTTCTTCTTCAGGTGATTCTACTTCCTTAATTACAAGTTGTTCTCCTGTAGTAGTAAAGAAAGGGTCTTTTCCTAATTCAGATTCGGTGGATAGTGTGGGAGAGTCTCCTAATTCAGCTGTTGCCCCTTGAATTCCAGGACTCCTAAGGCTAGGAGTGTGAGTTGGAGATGATGGAGGTGTATCTTGTCTATGCCTTGAAGTAGATGGAGTTGTAAAAATTGAACTTTTCGCCCTAGCTATAAACCTTCCCTTAGAATCTCTTGCTCTATGCATGTCATTTTTTTATTTTTCTTCAAGTCGGGCTAATAATTCTCTTTCTGATCTTCCAGATCACTCTAGGTGCAAGAAGAGAGCATACTCAAGAAATTATTGAACCAATAACTCTCTTTTCTGATCCTCCAGATCACACTAGGTGCAAGAGGAGAGCATACTTTGAGAAGTTATCAATTTTTACCTTGAAATTTTCCCATTTTTTTTTAAGAAATTGGCTACCTAGTTTCACTTCCCCGAAGCATCCATAGCAGCTACTACAGACCTGCCCCAGGAAGGTGAATGTTGGTTCAAGAACAAGAGTTTCGATGAGCAGGCTTGGAGAGTCATATTACGCAACCCAGGTATGGACGTAACTGTATTCACAAGAGGAATTCTTGTTCATGCTTTAAAAGAGGAGTCGGCTAGCTTACTGTTAATCATTCAAAAGTTCATTACTTGTGAAGGTCGTTTTGGGGCAATGTACATGTATCACACTTGGTTATTGATGAACTTTTTAGAGAACCAAACCCTCAATCTGCCCTACTTTTTATTGCTGAGCTTGAAAAAGATGTGCACAATAGTCCAAAAGAACATAGAAGACATAAAACCTCATTTGTATCATCATGGGCTTGTGAGAATTCTAATTGAGGACCAATTGAAGAAAAATAGGGATACCTGGGAGCAGTTTTTAGTGAGAAACTACTTCCAAGAGCCATCAAAGGCACCTGAAAGAAGTACACAAAAAACACCAAGAAGGAGTAGGAGGAAGGAGAAAAGTGCAATAATTCAAGACCCTCCTATTAGCAAAACCAAAGAAGTTGATCAAAAAGAGAGGGAGGAAAGAACTAAGGATAGAAAACAGAGAAAATTGAAAGGGAAAAGAAACATATAGGATGTCTACCAATCACCAGAACCTTATTTAGAAGAAGACCATCAAGTATTGTCTGAGAGACTACTGCATCTTCGAAAACAAGCGGCTATAACCAAGAAGAAAGAAAAGGGAAAACAGAGTATGGAAGAAGAGAGTACTAGCCCACAGCCTTTAAGAAGAAGCAACAGGCTTAGAGGAAAGTGGAGGAAAGCACAAATAAAAGGACCCCACTTTATTGACTTGGGTGGGGAAACACTGGAGAAACCTCCAGTTGGCCGTAGCCCACCTCATCTTCAGCCAAATATTGAAACCAGTCCTCCAGATGTTGATATGAGTCCTTCTTGGGCAGAGTTATAAATCAGTCCTCCTCAACATGACTTTGGGGTCATCCCAAGGAAAACACCCGAAATAGACCCAAATCAGCAAGAGGTGTATGATTTTCTAGAATCCATAGAGAAGACAGCTCCAGGCCCGAGCACGTCATCCACTCTGCCTCACACAGCACAAGAAGCACAAGTCCAATCATTGAAACAATAAGTGTTTGAATTGGAGGTCTTAAACAGGCACATTAAACAAGAAAATGAAGCATTAAAGGAGAAAAGCAGATTGGACAAGATCATTCATGACAACACTATGTTACATCTGGGACTGTGGCAGAAAAAGAACAGGAAATTAAAGAAAAAGTGCAGGAAGTTGAGAAGAGAATTGATCAGTCTCAAATCCAGATGTTTGATGAGGAAGCCCAGGATGGTAGTAGTACCAAGGAAGAGGAGAAGAGGACTAGATGTACTGGAAGAAGCTTCAGAGCACATGGACTAAAGGGAAGATGATCAAAATTTTGGTTGCATGAGGACATGCAACACCTTCACAGTGGGGGTATGTTGAGCCCCAAACTTGCATCTTCCCTTTACACCTTTCTAACATTTTTTTCCATTTACCTAGACCTCCTAAGCTGTCAAATCATTGCATATTAGTTAAAAAGAGCATATAGAGTGGTTTCCTAACTATGTTTTGTCTCTGCCGTTTGAATTAGGTTTTTGCTCATTCAGCTGCGGAATCTTGTCACTTTCCGCAGCCAGTTCAACGTTTCGCAACCTTTTTGTTAAAGTCTATGTCACAGGTGTCTTCAGGCAAATCTGGCCACATGGGCAAGTTGCAAATGATGTGGACATGGACCGAGTCCTATTGGATCAGTCGAATCCATCAAAGAAGGTCGTGGTCAAAGATAGTAAAGCGGTGGTCAACCTACGAGTCCTACGGTGATAGAACTCTAGTTTTCACCACGTGAAGACTTGCATGGCCGTTCCTAAATCTCAGGAGACGTGTTAACACCTATGGACTGCTCCATGAACCGAATCCAACATCCAACCTCCTTAGATTTAATCTTCACGACTGCCATAATGTTAGATTCCTGGATGTGGTTATTCACGTGTCTTTTATCAGTGCAGATTTTAGGAAAGTAGTTATGTCATCCTCTGTTATAAATAAAGCGTTCTCATATGCATAGTGGCTAACTTTTGGAATGTAATTTTGACTGTTAACGAGTCCACTGTGCCATGACTTTATTTCTGTGTTATGACTACATTTTAACACATGAGAAGACTCTATTTATAAGCTCAATTCATGGTTGATTGCTGACTGCCCGAGGTTGTGCAGAGGGCCCCTGTACACATCGAGGTTTTGTTAATAGCTGTATAGTTTCAAGCTTTATTTCTTTACGTTCCTTATGCCATAATCATTTACTTGTATATATTTCACTGCTTATGGTACTCACGTTGATTGCTGTCCATACTTTTTTATGCTTTCTAATGGTGTTAATTGATCAGTGTCTTTGTTTCATATTACAATAGGCAGCCCAGGCATTTTCACATAGCTTTATAATGACTAAAGGAATCTTGTGTGGTTGAGAATCAGTTGTCTAAAGATGTAGAGTGTTACGATGATCATCAAAATAACCATGTCTTCTTTGACCCTATAAGTGAATACATGGCAAAGCTTTGCACACCAGTATTTCATTTTCATTTGCATTATGAAGATCAGGTACATTATAAGTTGATTTGGTCATCTCACTATCATGGAATTACTCTAAAGGGAAAAGGAAAGTGATCCTTCAAAGTTGCTTTGTTAAATTCCCTGTAATCAACACATACTCTCCATTTACCATTATTTTTAGGTACTATAACCAAAGGAGAAACCCATCGGCTATCTGAAATTGGATAAATGAAGTTTACATTGAGTAGTTTTTGGAGCTACCACTCTGTTTTTCAAATTGACAGTCAAGATGTCAGTTCAATAATCATGAAAGCAAATGTAGGTATGACCAAGAATATATTATGAAGACATGGAGCATCTAAAGGCATCAATAAGGAGCAGTTGATCAAGGGCTAATGGACAACAAATGGAAAAGATTCCAAGGTATGAGTAAAAATTTCTTTCAAATAGCAATCAAAAGCACAATTTTGCATAGTTATTAAACAATAAGCTCCACTATATGCAATGATTGCTATGACAGCTCCATAACCATTCCATGACATTCCTCCACGAACCATGCATGTATTCTCTAAACGGTCTCATGATTAATTCTCAGGTTTAACTTATATTTGACTGCACTTTCACATTCCACCTGTAATCATGGGACGTGACCGATTAATTACAGCTCCTCTCCACCGCATAATTTCCGCAGCCATTTCATAAACGTGTTAACATATCCTCTGTAGTCATTTAGTTTAAAAATTCTGCCGGGTTCATTCCACTCCCCTGCCATTTTATTGAAGCCATGACTACATTACCACCTCGTTCACATACGTCTCCACTCCACTTCGTGAACTCACCTCGACTGCCTGTCCTCTGTTTTCCGCTTACAGTCCCTGAACACTCCCACTACCAGTTCTCCAGTTTCCATTTTCAACCACTGTTTTCTTCTTTATAAACCCTGTAACCTAGTCGTCTTACCTCTGCTAAACCCCTCACACGCAGACGAATTTCAAACAGAAGAAAGGATGGGTCGGTTATTGAGGGTAGAACCGGAAGGGCCCAAGTTCTTAGAAGGATACCCTCAAGTGAAAGACTTAATGAAGAAGGAAAAATGGCTACATTTCATTCAAAAATTTAAGGGCCACAATAAGGAGATAACAAAATCTTTTGCAAGGTCTTTTAACAGCCAGGTGGTGGAAATTGGGGACCTTAAGTTCACAGTCACCGAAGCATCCATAGCAGCTGCTACAGACCTGCCCCAGGAAGGTGAACGCTGGTTCAAGAACAAGAGTTTGGATGAGCAGGCTTGGAGAGTCATATTATGCAACCCAGGTATGGACGTAACTGTATTCACAAGAGGAATTCCTATTCATGCTTTAAAAGAGGAGTGGGCCAGCTTACTGTTAATCATTCAAAAGTTCATTACTTGTGAAGGCCGTTTTGGGGCAATGTACATGTATCACACTTGGTTATTGATGAACTTTTTAGAGAACCAAACCCTCAATCCGCTCTACTTTTTATTGCTGAGCTTGAAAAAGATGTGCACAACAGTCCAAAAGAACATAGAAGACATAGAACCTCATTTGTATCATCATGGGCTTGTGAGAATTCTAATTGAGGACCAATTGAAGAAAAATAGGGATACCTGGGAGCGGTTTTTGGTGAGAAACTACTTCCAAGAGCCATTTGAGGCACCTGAAAGCAGTACACCAAAAACACCAAGAAGGAGTAGGAGAAAGGAGAAAAGTGCAATAATTCAAGACCCTCCTATTAGCAAAACCAAAGAAGTTGATCAAAAAGAGAGGGAGGAAAGAACTAAAGATAGAAAACAGAGAAAATTGAAAGGGAAAAGAAACATAGAGGATGTCTACCAAACACCAGAACCTTCTTTAGAAGAATACCATCAAGTATTGTTTGAGAGATTAGTGCATCTTCGAAAACAAGCGGCTACAGCCAAGAAGAAAGAAAAGGGAAAATAGAGTATGGAAGAAGAGAGTACTAGCCCACAGCCTTTAAGAAGAAGCAACAGGCTTAGAGGAAAGTGGAGGAAAGCACAAATAAAAGGACCCCACTTTATTGACTTGGGTGGCGAAACACCGGAGAAACCTCTAGCTGGCCATAGCCCACCTCATCTTCAGCCAAATATTGAAACCAGTCCTCCGGATGTTGATATGAGTCCTTCTCGGCCAGAGTTAGAAATCAGTCCTCCTCAACAGGACTTTGGGGTCATCCCAAGGAAAGCACCCAAAATAGACCCAAATCAGCAAGAGGTGTATGATTATCTAGAATCCTTAGAGAAGATAGCTGCAGGCCCGAGCACGTCATCCACTCTACCTCACATAGCACAAGAAGCACAAGTCCAATCATTGAAACAAGAAGTGCTTGAATTGGAGGGCTTAAACAGGCACATTAAACAAGAAAATGAAGCATTAAAGGAGAAAAGCAGATTGGACAAGATCATTCATGACAACACTATGTTACATCTGGGACTGTGGCAGAAAAAGAACAGGAAATTAAAGAAAAAGTGCAGGAAGTTGAGTAGAGAATTGATCAGTCTCAAATTCAGATGTTTGATGAGGAAGCCCAGGATGGTAGTAGTACCAAGGAAGAGGAGAAGAGGACTGGATGTACTAGCAGAAGCTTCAGAGCACATGGACTAAAGGGAAGATGATCAAAATTTTGGTTGCATGAGGACATGCAACACCTTCATAGTGGGGGTATGTTGAGCCCCAAACTTGCATCTTCCCTATACACCTTTCTAATATTTTTTTCCATTTACCTGGACCTCCTAAGCTGTCAAATCATTCCATATTAGTTTAGAAAGAGCATATAAAGTGGTTTCCTAACTATGTTTTGTGTCTGCTATTTGAATTAGATTTTTTCTCATTCAACTGCGGAATCTTGTCACTTTCCGCATCCAGTTCAACTTTCCGCAGCCTTTTTGTTAAATTCTATGTTACAGGTGTCTTCAAGAAAATCTGGCCACATGGGCAAGTTGCAAATGACGTGGACATGGACCGAGTCCTATTGGCTCAGTCGAATCCATCAAAGAAGGTCGTGGTCAAAGATAGTCAAGCGGTGGTCAACCTAAGAGTCCTACGGTGACAAAACTCTGTTTTTCACCACGTGAAGACTTGCATGGCCGTTCCTAAATCTCAGGAGATGTGTTAACACCTATGGACTGCTCCATGAACCGAATCCAACAACCACCCTCCTTAGATTTAATCTTCACGTCTACCATAATGCTAGATTCCTGGACATGGTTATTCATGTGTCTTTTATCAGCGCAAATTTTAGGAAAGTAGTTATGTCATCCTCTGTTATAAATAAAGCATTCTCATACGCATAGTTGCTAGCTTTTGGAATGTAATTTTGACTGTTAACAAGCCCACTGTGCCGTGACTTTATTTCTGTGTTATGACTGCATTTTAATACATGAGAAGACTCTGTTTATAAGCTCAATTCGTGGTTGATTGTTGACTGCCCGAGGTTGTGCAGAGGGCCCCTGTACACATCGAGGTTTTGTTAATAGCTATATAGTTTCATGCTTTATTTCTTTACATTCCTTATGCCATAATCATTTACTTGTATATATTGCACTGCTTATGGTACTCACGTTGATTGATGTCCATAGTTTTTTTATGCTTTCTAATGGTGTTAACTGATCAGTGTCTTTGTTTCAGATTACAATAGGTAGCCTGGGCATTTGCACATAGCTTTATAATGACTAATGACATGGAATTATCCTTGTCCTTCTGCTGATTTATTTCCTTAGTTTTTAGTTCCAGCACTGTTTTATTTATTTCAATTTTGCTCATTTACTCTTCTGCAAGATAGATATTAAATTACTCATGTCATTTTCAGTTACCTTCGAAAGCCAGAGCGAGACAAATGGTAAGGGATTGAAGTATGAGTGCGTAGTTTGATATTAGTTTATTTTTCTACAAGCAGTTATTGAATTGCTCATGTCATTTTTAGTTACCTCCGAAAGCCAGAGCGAGACGAATGGTGAGGGATTGAAGTATGAGTGTGTAGTTTAATATTAGTTTTGTTTTCTGCAAATTAGATCTCAAATTTCTCAAGTTGTTTATGATTACCTCCGAAAGCCAAAGCAAGACGAATGGTGAGGGGTGAGAATATGAGTTGATGTAGTTTGATCTTAGATTTACTGTGCTTGCAATTTTTGGATTTCTTTGAGTTCAGTTTCTTTTATATTCAGACAGCAGCAAGGATACTGGGTTTCGTGGTCAATAGCTCACTGTTTAGTTAATTAGAATAGTGGCACATTTTGATTCTCTTTTAGGAATTAATTTCATCATTGCAAGTTTTAAAACCTTTTTGCAAGTTTGAAGTTTTGGAGATCATTTTAAAGGACATCATTGCCTTGAACATTTGAATTGCCGTCTCACATTAGGGAATCAACAAAGATAAACCCAAAAACAAACTAAAAACCAAAAACGACAAAAAGTAAGAAATCGTTTATCTTGGATATATAGTGCACCTCACTTCAGCAGTTTACGACTCCTGGATTGACAATTAATATAGCAATTTAGGACACTCTAAATTAACCAAACACCAAGAAGGGCTGCTCAGCCCAAAATTTGTGCAAATCTGGGTAGTAGTCAGCTGCTCTGCCCTGAAATTGCACAAACCTCTTGGGCAGTCAGCCCATCTCCCAGCTAGAAATGCGCATTTTTCTCAAGCAGTTGAGCATCTTCGTGCATGAGCAGTCTTTTTGACCAGTTCCACCATGGACCAATGAAACTTGACTGGCATGCATGCATGACTTGCTTTTTCTCGGAATAGAAAAAGGCAACATGCAAAAGGCATCCCATGATACAGGGAACTATTTTTAGAAGTTGGGGGTTACATGCAAAGTTGTTTTAAAAAATTCCCTCCAAGTGTCGCTTTTTCCTAGAATTGTGGCATGCACATCATGAGACCAAACTTATTTATTCGACGCATCAGAGCTCATTCTTTCACATCGATCTTGGAGCTCTGACATCCCATAGAACATCCAGGAGTCTTCAAAATATTTGGCTCAGCTATTCACGGGTAAATGGCCTCAACCTCTCTTTTTTAGCATTTATGTCACCTTTTGTGTATTTTATTGTGTGAGTGTTGTTTGCTTGATTTCTTTGAACACGTGTATACTAGCTTTTCCTAGCTCTGTTTCAGTTTTTTTTGCTATCTCAATGTTGTCGCATGCATGAAACGGTTTTGCACGAATGTTCACTGAAACGACGAATCACTTCACCCACATGCATGTTGATCTCTTTGTTGAATCTTTCATTCATGTTTTGCATGCACTGTCAATCACTTCTTCTTTAACTTAGTGTCACAATGCATTCACTGTCTTATTTGCTTTCAGTTTCCCGTGGACGAGTCGAACCAACCTTGGCCCAGACTCTTCCTTCATTGAGACTCCATTGCATAAGCTGGGGAAGGAAGGATCTGCCTTCCTCTCTAGAAGTGTGCATTTCTTCCTAGCACTTCCCTTCAAGACTGTTTTGTGCATTTTAGAGGGGCAGTGACTGCTGATCCAAAAAATTGCGCAATGCAATCCCTGAGCCTGCAGTCACTCCCAGCTAGAATTGCACATTGTTAAATCCCAAAAGCAAGCAGCTAGTCTGGATTGTGCATTGCATAGATCTAGCAGCCAGTCCTACCTCCCAGATAGCCTAAATTTCCTTTTACGTAGTTCTGGCAGCCAATCACCCAACCTCCTAGAAGAAATTGTGCAATCTTGCCCGTCAGTTTCCTAGGTATGTGTTGTATCATTCCCTGAGTTTGCTTTGTTTCCACTGACAGATATCTTGCCATGCATATTGCTTGTCTCCATATCTTTCAGGTGTTCATCTGTCTCAATTTCTTCCAAGAGAACAAGATCACAAGACACTGATGGAAATGCAGTTGGAGTAGCAGTTGAGCAAGTGTCCTCTAGTCTTCCAATCTATGAAGATATAAAGTTGTATCTAGACAAGGACATCAAAATGAAGTGGCAAGAAGTCAATGAAACATTTGAAGGAACTTTTGGGGAACACCTGAAAGACCATAAAGTGTACGCAAACATTCACAAGTTCATCTTGTACCAGACTGCATGCAAATATCCCTTGTTCCCATGCGCGTACATGATACAATGGATCGTCTCTCACACTGATCTCAAGACGATGACCTTGAGCAGTGTCAGTGGGATGAAGCTTGCGACCTTTTGGGAACGAGATTATGATGAGATGTATTAGATGTTAGAGCCCGTGACTATCATGGAGACTCCATTCAGCTTACCCAATAACCGTGCTAACTCTAGAGACATTTTGAAGAATTGGGTAAAGGAGCCAGCTCGATTCAAGTTGACACCCAACCAGATATAAACGACAAAGATACTGAGGAAGGCATACCAATACTTGATCATATTTTCTTTTCGACTGTATGGCCAAGAAAGCATGGAAACCTTCCCACAAAGTTGGGTGGTTGCACTAGACCAATTGGCTAGAGAAGGGAAACCATGTAATTGGTTCGACATATTGGCCCAACAGCTGAAGGAACAAGTAAGGAAGGCTCGACAGTCAACTGAAGGTATGCATTCATAGATTTACATGTCAGCCTACATCCTAGATGCAGTCTGTGGCTAACAGGAGTTCTCAGGCTTGGAGTGGGCAGGGTCACCGGTGGAGACTACTGTGAACACATATTTCAAGTTGTTGTTTGATTGTTGCTTCAAAGGAGTAATCACACGGCTATCCGATAATTTTTTCACCCCTATGTACAAGATGATATTCAAACAACATCCACCCTGCATGTCAAAGGAAGCAATGGAGGCATTGCAGATTGGTATGCCTCATCGTCTAGCACTTTCATCCGAATGTTCAGTGCAGAGAAGCCTCCACATGTTCTGCCAAAGTTTTCCTTGGACGTACTTGTCATGCAGGAAGTATCATATCACATCTCAGTAGGATTGATAGCTAGACTACATCAGAAGAAGAAGGCAGCTTGGCCCGCTCTTCTGTTGCAGATTAGGTTATATGAGATCTAGAGTATCATGCAAGCGGATGTCAAAGAAGAACTAATGAAGAAGTACCCCTTCGACCTCCAAAGCTACAATTAGTATGACCCACATTGCATTTTGAAAGATCACTGCACGAGATTTTAGTTCAACTAGATCCACGGGGTATGTCATTGGGCCAAGGAGGACCCATGGAAATATTGCTACAGTTTCGCCAAACCCAATGAACCGGTCGGCTTCATTGTGGAGTGGTTAGCAAAGAAACATGAAGAAGCATTACAGAGAGCACCAGAAGTAGCAAGAGTAGCAACAGTGGCAGTAGAGGCAAGCATATCAGTGCACGAAAAATGTAAGAGGAAGATTGTTGATGGCATGGAGGAGGAGAAAAGCTGCAAGTTCCAATCATTTCCACTTGTAGAAAAATCAGCTATGGCTATAGAGGTGAAGAGGTAGCAGTGCGACAAGCGAATCGTGCAAAGGCAGAAGGACAAGAAGAGAATGGAAGAAGCATAGAAGGAGTTGCATGAGCTGAGGGAGCAACTCCGAAAGGAACAAGATCTTCTCAAACTTGAGAGGGAAGCGCAACAGCAACAGATATAGCAAGGGGCACAACATGTACAAACAGATGAAGTAGTGCCCATACAAGTAGTTGATTCATCTGAACAACTAGCATCAGGAGAACAGGGTGAACCATCGCAGGGGAAAGACTTCGCTCATGAGATAGAAAAATCACTTCAACAGCTGGATGTAGACATGGAGTAGCAAGAGTTGTAATAGGACACCGACCTCGTGCCTCACCACAAAGAGGTTGACTCACCTACTTCAATGCATCCAGATGATGAGCAAGTCTCGAATAACCAAGGAGGCACTAAGATCCTTGGTGATCACCTAGAAGAAGAGGTGCATAACATCTCATTTGATGAATCCCAACATAGAGTTGTGTAGTCTCACAGAGTGTCAACTCCCGAGGATCAAACATCTCCTACGCAAGTTGAAGAACAAGTGATCATGATTGATGTGCGCAAACATCCAGCTACCTTGGCCGATGCAACCATAGTGTATGTCGAAGCCACTAGCTCAAGTTTCTGCTTCCTAATAGCTGGTAATGAGCGAATGGCAAAGGAACTACAAATGTCCAAGCAAGGAGGAGACTTGGTGACAATGCCCACACGAGCTGAACTGAAGAAGGGAATACTAGATGAAGTATTGTCCCTTGAAATAGTTATGCGAGCATTATACTCCAAGTTTGGTACCATGCACAAGGGAGTCGTTCATCTAAACGAATGGCAGCAGCGATGTGCTAGAAGAGCACGTATCTTGATGAACTTGCAAGATTTTGTTGATGACATGCAAACATGGATGATGAAGTACAACAAAGCCCCACTTCACTTGCCTAAGATGATGAGGGTCAATGCCTTCGAGCTGAAAGCATGTATCTGGAGTCAGATTCGAAATTATGAAGAACTCCCACAGGTCATCACTTGCATACAGGTTTCCCATGCACGAGTATTCAAGAGTATGGATGTTGTGGTGGGCACACATGCAATCCCATCACTTGGGACTCTCACCCAGGCGAAGACAAAGAAACAGGTCTGACTCGAGCTTGACTCATAGTTTGACAAGGTTATGCACATTGCCACCAGCCTAGACTTGTCCATCAGTGCAGACATCATGCACAAGTATGTTGTTGGTCTGGCCAGCTTGAAGACAATGATGCACATGCTTTCAGATGAGTTGGACAGAGGAGCCTGAGAAGTGTACCCAGATGCTATGGAGGCAAAGGTCAAGTTTCATACAGATGTCACCATGGAACACATGGGCACCATCAAGGACTATAGATCTTGGCATTAGTATGTTACTGTCGATCAGCATGAATATGTTGAGGAGTTGGACTTCCATGGTTGTCTAATTCAAAGTGATGTCTAGTTTGGCTTGCTCAAGCTAGTTGTGTTCACATGGGTACATGTGCATTGTAATGTTAAGTCATGTCAAGTGTAAGTCAAGTGTCAATAGTGGATGTAACAGTGATAGAGCAGGTGGAGAGTCATGAGGGTAGTTGAACAGTCACAAATGGGAATGTCAAGTTCCACCCCACCCTTTGCTATAAATATTCCCTCATAACTCATTGTATAGGCTTTTGGTCAGCCAAGCTTCTGATAAGACTATCTTGGAGAAAGATTAGACAGTATTGTAACACGCCTTGGCTTCTCCACTGGACGAAGCTAGTACATCTCTTTGGAGGAGCAGGCAGATGTGGTTGTAACTTTCCACTGTTGGGGCTAGTGGGTTTACATGGATGTATTGTATGATTGTAACTTACACTTCTTTATATAATAAGAGCCAACACGTTTTCATGCATATGTTGTTATTGTAGTTGGATTGTTTTGGTTGCCTTAGTGATGTATGTTTTTTAACTTACGTAGTTGTGTATGAACTATTTTGTATGCAATTATGTGAATCTTATTGCATATGTGCTATTGGTTTAACCATCACTTTGGATTGTTGGCTAACCTTCTTTCCAGCTTGTGATGCATTTTCTCTCATGTGTTCCCTTCCCAACTGAGTACTGTTACAGGTTTCCAAGGGGCACACTCATCTCACCCCCCATGTGTTAGAACCTCGCATACACCTTCCTTGACTCACTATAGCAGTCACACCCTTGCTACTGATAGAGTTATCTTACTTGCCTCTGTGCAAAATTTCCGTCAAGGCATTACCATACGACCCACTAATAGGACTCCTACACCAAATGTTCTGAGGTCTAATTGGGACTTCTTACTCGAGAGATCCCCTTGACTTGTTGGCAGATCCAGCACCGTCAACAGTACCCTATATAAAACCCTTGTGCAAGTAATTTCTCTTAAAGCTTTACCACATAAGAAGGAAAGATGGGAGAAAAGAAAAGATTTTTCCCATAGTCAAAAGTATCATCCTTCTCCTCCTCTGACAAAAAGAAAAGTTAGCCACTACCTTTGCACCCGAGAATTCTCAGTGGAAAATTTTGAACAATTCCCTTGAGATAACCTAGAAAAGTAGAAGTAGGGACAATGGAAGGAGGTTTCAATCGAAGAGAACCCATAGACACTAAAAGAATTCATCAACATCCCCTTATTATGGACATTTTTCTGAGACATCATTTGATGCCATTCTTTGAGAAATTAAAGGGGTATGATGATGAGGTAACTCATGAATTTTCCATGGCCCTCAATTCTAAAGGAGAAAATAGTGCCATTATTGTTGTTAGAGGACTTTAAATCCTTTTGAATGGAGATCTCATAAGCAGAGTAACCACCATACCCTTAGGAGTTTGATGGAGGAAGGAGGATACGGCAGTAGGTGTTACATCCAAGAAAAAATTCTTCTTCCATAAATAGAATCCTGTGGAAGACAAAGATGGAGTAAGAAGAGAGAGCCTCCCTTACCCTTAGGATGAAGTGTCCTGTCAAATCCTCAAGGTCATATAATGTGAGGGGAGGTTGAGCATTTTGTATGCCTTTCAATTTAGGATGCACTATGAGCTAAGGTTCTAGACAGAGTTACCAATTCTAAAAAGACTCATTGTCCTGTTAGGAAATTATATATTACGGAGCAGGAAATTATATATTACGGAGAAATGGAACACATAAAATATTGCAGAAATATAAACACACAAAACACAAAAAACAAGAGAGACACAGATATACGTGGTTCACCCAGTTTGGGCTACGTCCACCCCGAACAGCCAGTCCTTCCTTTCTATTATCCAGCAAAATGAAGAGACACAACCTACAGCAAATCCGCTGTAATATCCTCTTTTTTCTCTCACAGTCTCACCTCTCTGTTTCTTGCTCACAGAATACACATCTATTTCACAGCCTCAAATACAATACCCTCATACAAAGAGAGGGGTTGCCTTCTAGGGCAAAAAACCCTAAACTAAACATAAGTTCTACCGTTGGATCATCCACCTAATGAACGACCTAGATTGACTAGAGGGGTGTACAAGACTTCCTGGGGTATACATCCGGCTGAAACAAAGACCTTTGAACAATCATGCTCCACACACAACATGTCCCACATTTCCTCTTATAGGCCATCATTGAAATGAGCCAGAAAGTAAGGGAAGGGAAGCACTAGCACATTTCCCATCATGGCTTCATCAACATCAGTGTCTTGGATGCCTTAAGCCACCTAAGGAACCCTGTTTTGTGGACTTACTTTGTGGACATGGACAAGGAGACCTTCATTGAAACACAAGAACTTATCTCCACACAACTAGAAGAAACACCAACACCTATTACTGGGGTAGGGTAGACAAGGAAGAAGAGAATGAGAAAGCATAAACATAGGAAAAAGAGGGAGAGAGATAAAGAGCATAGGAAGAAAGCCCTGAGGTGCCCTCCAAACCTTAGAGGACAGAAGGACAAGGGAAGCAAATAAGCCTCTCACCAAGAAACACAAAACAAGAGGTGGTTTCCACATTGGCCACACTTGGCACACCTATCAAGCCTAAGAGAAGGCAGCCTTAGCAAGGCCCCTTGTACTTTAAAACAAGAAAGAGAACCAGGATAAGGCAAGGAAAGCCTCAGCCTCCTTCAAAAGTCCCTATCACCATTGATGAATCAACAAGCAAAAGAGAAGAAGTTGGACCTGGTGATGGAAAAAATGAGGAGGTTACTTCCCTTTAAGCCAAGGGTGAACAACCTTTGTCACCCCTGGGGACACCCACCACTAGTGCAGTCACATTTAAGAGGCTCAAAGCACAAGCTACCTTGTTACAAGAGAAAAAATAGGAGCTACAAACAAAAACAAGACTGTTACAGGGATAAAAAGGATTGTTATAGGAGAAACAAGGATTGATACAGGAGAAATATGGACTAATACAGGAGCAATAGGAGATGATATAGCAACATGAAGCCATATCAAAAGAAAGGGAAGAAATTCTCCAAGAAATCCAGGATCCTGATCCACAACCTAACATTGAATCCTACTACAAATTTCTTGAGGGAGGTAGGATTATATCCGTGAAATTTTCAATACCACTCTTCTTTGAGTTGGAAAGGGAAAGAGGGAGGACTCATATATGGAGGCAAATTGTAAAATCCAAGAAGGTGGGAGATGTGGGCCTCATGGAGGATAATATGAATGAAATTAGCAAGGAATTAAATAACTTAAGGCTAAGGGAGTCAGTCATGAAGGATCATCTACATACAGAGAACAAAAGGCTAAGAGAGCAGTTGCAAGAAAAAGAGGTACACCTTGCCACTATGGAAAGTTTATCCATGGAAGTCATACAATGCAGGCAACCATCCAAATCCTATGTCATCTTCATCAAGGAGTAGTGGCTACAATTCCAAATAAAGACATTAGCATAGTACGCCTCTCTACCTTTCCAAGGCTACAGAAATTTCATTGACTTTTGCAAAAAGGTAAGCATTAATGATAGAGCCAAATTGGCTAAGTTCTACATGCACAATATGATCCTAATAGACATGAACTTTTGGGACCCCAACTCAAGATAGGAGGAAACACAACTAATGGAACTAACCTCTTGGTTGACCCATGAAGATACAAGGGTTGAAAAAGTAAGGAGGGTGATGACAAAAGAAGAGAGGGAGTCTTTATATATTAGAGCAGAATTAGTGAGCCCAAAGGTTGTCATTAGTAACCCCAACCTCATCTCCAATGATATTGAATTGGCATCTCAGTATATGGCAACCCAAGAACAAACTATTCTCCATTTTGAAGAAACCTTTAGGACGTTGGGGACATAAATTTTGTAGACTTGCCAAAGAAGATGGCATGCTCTACCTCAAAGTTTGAAAATCAAAGAGTATCACTGTCTAGAAAGACTAAGGAATGCCTTGGAGGGAACCCCACTCTGCAAAATAATTTTTCAAAGGTTGAATATCAAGTGGATAGGACTCAAAGTAAGTCCTCCCTTACTGTTGGTCCTACAGGAGAGAAGGTACCAGGCAGAAGAACAAAAGGAGTGGACAAACATAGAAGAAAGTGCATGCTTCTATCCATAGGAAGGCACACCATATGAGATTCCTTGGGATGTCAAAGGGTACACCATGGCCATGAATGAACTTCACATTAGTGACTAAGTTTCTCATAGGGTGAGAAACACCTTCACTTGGGGGTGATGATGGGTCCCATTAATAGGTATATTTTGAGGCCCTTTGTGCTATCCTCCAGCCCTTAAAACTCTGATTTTCTCACATTAATTTGCAATTTTAACCACAATATGCTTAGTACGAAGACTAAAGGGTGCTTATCATATTTCATGGCCTAATGTGATCAATATGCAAGAAAAAGAAGCAGTTTTGGGGATATTTACTATGCAGGGGCTTATTGGAGACATATATAGAGAATATAGGGGGGATTTTCCACTACATTAACTCTCCAACTCGGCTTGAGATCAAAAATTCCTCACAAATAGCTCAAATTCACTAGTAGTTGAGGAACTCAAGTGCATGTGAAGATCTAAGTGAACCAGATCCACCAATTTCGAAATTTTTGAGGGAAGCAATCCTCCTTTTAAGGGAGCTTCCCTCAACTACTTTTCGTATAAATAAACAAGCCTAAAGGCTAATTAGGATTCAAAATTTTGTTGGAGATATGAGTAGCTACTGAGATCCTAGTGCTTGGTACTATTATTTTCATCTTTCATATGATGTATGTGACTCTCCTTTTTTCAATGAGAAATTTATTGTTGGCCTGCTTCCGAGTTAAATTTGGAGGGTTGAAACCCTTGGGTGTGGGCCCAACCTAGAGGCTTTAGTCCCTCTCCTATATTCTTTCCTTGTTCTTGTTAAAACCATTGCATTTATTTCCTTCTTTAAGTAGGAATTATATTACAAAAATGGTAGTTGCAAGTTTGACCACTACCTCTCTTATGGGAAGTGTGGTTGGAAGATCTACAACAACAAGCTAATGACATGTGTTTATGATTTCTTGGAAAGTTGTTAAGTTTTGGATTGAAACTCTTATGAATGCTTGCTTTATGTAACTTCAAATTTAGTAGCATTTATTTTGAAATTAGAGTAGGTATATGTTAGAGTAGATATTAAAGAAATAAAATTCAACTCATCCTTTCCACTTTGATTCATTTTGCTACAGTATTGATCATTTAATGCGTGTACTGGATTAGTATACATGGAATTTCGTTGACTTGTAGGTGTTGGCACACTAATCCAAATCCACTTACGCCATTCCACCTTCCTGTTGCACACCTAATACTACTCTCAAACTCTGCCATCGAGATCACCTTTACAGGGCCAATGAAGGACATCATGGGCATGAAATTTTGTGCAAGATAGGCCTCTAAGAAGTACTAGGCTTGGAATAAGGGCTCACACAACCTTCATTCACCTTCATCCACCTTCCTCCACCGACACCATCCTTTTCCTCAAAAATCTCTCAAATCCACTCATGTAACAAAATAGGGCCTCTTGTAGCACTTCCTGTAACAGTCCTGTAGCACTGCTTAAATCCAACCAAATTTTCTCTAAACCTTGACTCTTGCATTTTGAAGTTAAATAATGGACCCCATGCTTTAATTTCATGATTAAGGAAGATTCCAAGACCACTCCAACCCCATATTTTCCTCACTACAAACACAAGACATCAAGTATAATTAGACTTAGTATTTTTGAATTCCATAGCTGTGTTGGAGATTGAATTCCTCCTTTTCAAGAAATTTGAAATTAGATAAATGATTCATGCAAGTAGACTATGAATTTGATTATAATGCAAGTAGAGTGGAATAGTTTGCTTCCACAACTATAATAGTCTATTATTTCATGCAATTACAATTAGCCTTTACATTTAATGAGGAGCATTTTCATTTCTGTAGTTAGAATCGTGTTCATTTGCTTGCAATCATGATATTCTTTCATGAGAAATTCTCTTTGTAGTTACTTGAAGGAGTGATATATGAATACCTTGATATGATATAATGACTAAGGGTGACATGGGTAGAACTTAAACTATTGTTCATATAGCATTGTCACCTCTAAGTTTGTACAAACCCTGAGTTGATAATTTAAGTTGAGAGCCTTGGACATTGCGACATCCTTGATGCAATACCAGGGTTAATCACTTAGATATGGTTAGTTATGGTTGATAATTCTATTGTTTAATAATGGTTTACTATGGTTCTGTCACATTACGATGTTCATCATGGTTGAATTATGTCAAATTTCTATGTTTCTCATCCGTATACTACATTGTGACATCTATCAAGGGTTATGATGGATTGTGATATTTCCTAATGATTATGTCACATTGTGACATTTATATTCATTGATTTATGTTGAATCTCTATGTTCCTTAATGGTTTATGTCACATTAGAAAATTATAAGGGATATATCACCATGTGACATTCCTTTAGGGTTAGTTAAATGTTCCTAAATGGTCATAATGCATTGGGATATTCGTCGTGGTTAATTTATTTATAATTGTTATGTTCTTTAATGGTTATGTCAAAATACAACATTCATTAAGGGTTTTCTCACATTGTTTATATTCCTTAATGATTATATTGCATTGCAAGGTCCATCTTCATGGACTTATGTCAAACTGGAATGTTTTTGAAGGGTTATGTTGTACTATGATGTTCATGAAAGGATATGTCGGATTGTGATGTTTCTCAATGGTTGTGTGGTATTGCAACATTCATCTCAGCTGACTCCTATCAACATTTTATCTTGCAAAATGATTATGTCATAAGGTGATGTTCCTTAAGGTCAAGTCAGTTTGTGATGCTCCTTGATGGTTATTTCATATTGTGATGTTTATCATGGTTGACTTAGGCCAACCAAGCTTATTTTTAGGTGAACATGCCTCACTATGGTTGAATTTGGTTGAATATGGTTCACTATGTACATTATGGTTTGACATGGTTGCCATATGGTTAACCACTTTCATTATTTTTAACCAATGTTTTTGTTAGGTCCCTATAATATTAGTGTATCCCCCTTATTGTTATTGTTAGTGTAGCACCCTTATTATTATTGTTGTGCCCATGTAGCCCCCATATTTTTATTATTGCGCCCCATAAAAGCCCACTATTCTTACTGTTGTGCCCTTACATTATTATTGTTATGTAAGCTTTGATTATATTGTGACCCCTTAGACTTCTATATATACAAAGGAGATATTATCATTTGAATCATCCAAGAATTGTTTATTTATTTAATGCAAAGGAGGTTTCCCCTTCAAAGAGGATAATTTTTTAGTCAATGTTCTATCTTTTTGGTGAGTTGGTTGCATAACATTTGGTATCAGAGCTTTGAATTTTAGGGTTTCGCTACTTCAAACAGGCCATCGTGGAACTTTCACTATAAATATTTTTATTCAAGCATTCAGAAGCTAAAATTGTAACCACGTAGAGCCGAAATCCTGGTGAACATTGTGACAGAATTTCAGATCTTGGTTCGCTATATTTTCTGAGATATGGTCCAAAGAAGTTATAGTTTTTCATGCTCTAGAATTCAGTCTCAAACAAGTGATCGAGGGAAAATTGTCATAACTTTCTCTTCGAGCATTGGATTTGAATTTTGTAAAACATTACAAAAATTGAACGGACTGTAGTATTTTGTGTATCATTTTTAGGGCCAGAGGTCAAAACAATGACATGTGGCACTTCATACAAGTTCGCTCTATTGAATCAATCCATAATCACGTCATCATGGAAGATTGGGCATAAATTTATCTTGAAGAATCCAAATTTTGTCTGACTTGTGGCATTGGAAAGAAGACACGTAGGGATACCATGGGACATAATTTCAGATATTGGAGAGTGTTGGGTGTAGTATATGGTATATTAATGGACTAACTTTTAATTATCAATCCAGGAGTTCGTGAACTTTGAGGCGCAACACTGGAATGCCAGAGAATGACTCCAACAACCTGCCAAAAAAAACCTAATTTGTTCTACAAACAAAAAATATTATCCACTCCAATCCTGCAGTCAAAGGAATTCATTAAAAGTGAAACCATAAACACTAATCCTGCAAAACCGTTAACAACCTTCTAAGTTCTAGAAAATAATGCATAAATTCTCAATTCAATTCCTACACTAGATTTGACAATTTCATTAAAAGAAAAATAACTTGATCAATCTGGACACTAGCTACTTCACTCATTAATGAATCAAGAAAACGAAGATTTCAAACTAGATAAATAATCAAAATCATCAAAAGAACACGTCTCAATCCAATCAATCCCACAAGAGTGATTAAAGGAGTCACACAGGACATCAAAAACATTCTTGCACTACTTTAATTCTCACTCTCTAGTTTTTCAAATTCTTGCACTACTCACGCTACTTCATTTTGTTTTCAAAAATTAACAAACCATATGTGTAAGTCAAATGTATAATTTACATAACCAAAAGAACTGCAAGTGAAATAAAGATATTTGAAACACAAGCTTCCGTAACCAATTCAAGAAAATCATATTGACAACCAAATCATTCCTATACTAATCAATATGGTTCTTACACTGCAAGAATTTTGTTCTATAAAACTCATTCTTGTCTCATTCCTGAACTCTAATGTCTCGTTCTTGTACCTAACACAAATTCTCACTCTTTGTGCTAAGAAATTTCTTACTACTTTCTTTTCACATGGTATGCATTCAAAACATATAAGCCATATGTGTTAAATGAATCATGAGGTATGTATAACACAAAAATCTTCACTCTATCAAGTTTAGGAAAATGAATGACAACAAGTCAAACCAACTCATAAGATTCCATTACTCTTTAATTCTTCACAACCATACTATGTTTCTATTCTGAATAAGGAATTTAAACATTCTCAAAATGTATTACTCGTGACTTGGCTTTGTTTTTAAATAGAAAATAATATCAATTCCTTTCGTTCGTATGCTTAATTCTTCAACAAGAGAGTCAAAGGAATAGTACCAAATAATTCCATAACCTCAAATTCAAAACCATTCAGAACTTAACAATGCAAGCCTTGTATGTAAAATACTGAAATCCACTTTAGGGTTTATTTAAGAAAACAGAGTATGCAAGTGTATGAAAAACTTAATGCAATCTTGAATCAAAATGAAATGTATATATTCCAATGGAAAACAGAGCATAAGGAACAAAATTGTGCAAAGTCTCAAATTAATCAAATATTAAACCATAAAACACACACCATGGTAGCTTACTATGAATTTCCAAGCCACACAAAACTAACTAACAGAGGTGTGGCAATTTGGACCAGTTGGGACCAAACCAACCAACTTTCACCCTCTTTAAATAAATATTAAATTACAGATCAGAGAGAAACATTAAAAAAATGTAACAAAAGTGAAAATGAAATCTGGCATTGATGCTTGTTATTAAAGAAACCTCAGTCTTTAATACATCACAAGCTTTAGTAGTTTAGATCCAGTTGATCAGAGGAAGGGGGTAGAATCCCTAGCACTCAGCTCAGCAGCATGAGAATACAATGAATGGTTTTATAGGTAGGCTTGGAGCCATAAATCTATTTATTTATAATTTTTTACATTACAAATTTGGCTTTAGACAAACCAATCCTTTGCAAACAATATGGATATTTAATCCCAACAATGTGCCATGAATGGGAGATCTATTTCAGCCATGATCCAATTTAATAAACACAAATCTGGGCATATTTTGGAATTCTGGAAAAAGGTCATTTTTTATAAAGTTTCCTAAAATATCCTTATGTATACCTTATACTGATGCGAATTTTGGAAAGTTGTTTGGAGGAAACCTAGTTTGTCATGTTTTCAACAAAAATCTCTCTTTGAATTTTCTTGTTCATCTCCATTACCTTGGAAATCATTCCCGAAGTCAACTATTTGGCTACTTTTGCAAATCTGGGTTTTACCTACATTTTCTACAAATTTACCTCAAAGACGCCTTCGTATCTCCCAAATGGTGGAAAATTTTGGAAAATTCTCACATGTTATTCACTTTCCTATACTGGGAACAAAACTTGTGTTCCATAATTTCAAGATTCGCTTTCATCTACACACAAATCGAGGAGGAAATTGGAAGTTTGAAAACCGGTAAGAATTAGGAGCTGTAGCATTAATTAATTTCTAAAAGTCCATTTGTATGACCTGGGTGCATTTTCACTGATGTGGAAGTTTTCAAACAATATTTTTAACAAAAGACTTTCCCAAATTTTCCTGAAAATGTGTCGATGTATGGAAGTCCCAAATTGGTTGCTCTCTAGCGCAAGAACGCTGCTCTTTAGTGTAGGAATAGGTCCATGAAAGATAAATGCACCTTTTATTGTCAAAAAGGATCCAAGATCATTCAAAACATGTGTTTGTACCACCAACTAACATTTTCCTTTGTAGAAAACTTGAATGATGAAGTGGTCCACATATACTTGGTGCATGATCCCTATATGATGTAAGAACAAAACAATCTACATTAACAACATTTTAATGAGAATTAATCCTGGAAATACACATAACAAAGGAGTAGGACATCATATGAATAAAAAGGTGCATTAAGTACAACAATTTTGGGGCCTGACATCCCCCTATGCTGATCATCTTGCATGTCCTTATGCAAGAAAATCAACTGCTATACTGATGTTCCCTTGCAAAAAAGCCAAAATTGAACCATAAATGTTCCTTTAACCATGTGTAAACAAATGTCCCCTGCTATATTTGATTGTTATAAAAGATAATGCATGTTGGTTCATTTCTGTAGCTGATTATTTATTCATGAAGACCGATCCAAAGAAATTTTGATACCAGGGCTGCTATAAAAAATGCTAAACTGCAAGGATAATGTCATAATTAAATAACCAACCATCAAAATTTCCATAAAGCATCTCAAGAATAGCCTTAGTGAGAAATGTTTCACCTCAATATCCTCATTACAAATAAAAGTGACATGATTTGAAAGTCACGATGTTAAAGATGGATGGAAATAGGGAAAAATAAATATGACAAAACAATACCTTCCCAGGATGACCATCTTACCATTACCCAAACATATATTTGAAGCTCCTCTTGTTCAAGAAAAGTGAATCACCTACACTAAGGGTCCCACATCCATGAAATCCTTCATATTTCTCAAAGATAGAACTCCAAAGCACATTATCAAAAGGATCTTGAAGCCATTCTCATAGAGATATGATAATGAGTTCAGCAAAAGACAAAAGCAACCAAGTAAATCATAGTGTAAAATTAACTTTAATACTACATGCATGACCTTGCTACTAGGAGGCATTTATAGCCTCAATCGGGATGCCTTTTAACGCCACGAAATGTTAGTGTCTCATCTATTAGATATAGATTCATAGTCATTTAAAAGCATTTACTTTGGTTTAGGAATTAACTGAAGGCCACTATCCTAGCTTGGTAACTAGCGACTGACAATGCCACTCACAAGAGCTAATAAGAATGAACAAGTTGGATTGTGATGAGACCTCGTGTCTTCCATATTTTCAACTGAAAGCCATTACCCTGGATTGGTGATCAGTAGTGGTAATTTCATTCTCATTAGGACCCATGATCATGGTAGATCGGCTTGTAATGAGACCTCCTATCCCTCAATTAATCTGTTTATGATTTAAAAACTATGATTATGATTAACCTCAGATAGGTTACTTAATAGGTGGGGAGGAAAATCTGATCCTTAAGAGCATGAGATGGCATGAAAAGTTTTGAATTACTAATCTTTACTAGTTGGTCCTTCTACCCTAAAGACTCATTTTAAAGAAAACATCTCAGATAGTGATTGAAATATTCCTCGAGTTGATCATGACAGGGTGTTGGCATTATGACATAGGTTGGCGCTATGGCGCTCATGTGGCACAGGTGTTGTCCTTGATGGCAACTCACTCTAGTGACAAATCTCAGTTCAGGCTCTCAGAATGAAGGAAAAGATATATATGCAAGTTCACCTAGATGAAGACACGTATACACGCGGGTTATACGTTACAAAGGCGCGTATGCGTATACACGCACTTTCACGCAAGGAAAAGCACGTACATGTTGGAGAACTTACTTTTGGTCCGTGGTATTTAGTCCTTGGTAATTGAACCTATGGTTTTGGGCCATGGTACTTGGTCATAAGTGTTGATCCCAAGTATTGGGTCCATGGTATTGTTTTGTTATGGTTTTGGACCGTGGTATTGTGAAAGGCCTAAGACTATAAAAGAGGAAGGAGATCATTTGGCAAAGGATCATCTGAATTATTGAATATCTGATAAAGTACTAGATCTGGAATACTGGTGATTGGGTTATGGTGTAGATCTGGATCTGAATGAAGGAGGAACTTGAGCGCAAGGAGAAGGATAAGTTCTATTGATGGGTCATAATCTTAAGGCTTAAATAATAATATCTTTGTATGATTTTGATCCGTTATATGTGGCGCATGCTTGATCTATAAATCTAGTAATCTAGGTTAACTAATGTCTGAATATTTGAAAGAGTGAATTATCCTTTATAGATCTATATGCAGGTTTATAGAATCGAAGGCACGTATACATGCTGGTTTTGTGAGTAAAAACGGCGTATACGCAGGTTGGTCCAAACACAAAAGCGTATGCACGCAGGTTTCTGGTTATTGAAGTAGCGTACGTCTCTTGAATTGTGTTCTAGCTACTTCTGTTTATTGCTGCAGTGTTCTGGGTTTAGAATTTGGTGTGTGGTTACTATTACTGTGTTCTGGGTACAACTGTCAGAGAAGTGTCTATTTGATTCAGTTTTAATTGGTGAAAAGGAGATTGTTTGATGCAGAAATTCTTGATGTTTGATTGATGTTCATGGATCCAGTCTGAAAATTTATGAAACGTGGTCCCTGGAAGAAAGAGAAGGTTGTAGCCTTCTATAGGCTAGCACCTACGTACTAGTATCTTGGCTAGTGCAAGAGCTAAGGGGGTTGTAGCTCCCTTCCAGGAGAAGCTGGAGAATGAGAGAGGGTTGTAGCTCTCTGCAGGTTGCAGCCTGCGTACTGGTAAAGGACTGCACCAGTACAGAATCATTGTAAAAAGAAGTTTCTAATTGAAAATAATAGAGACATATTGCAGCAGGTGGCTTCAACGACATTGGGTTTCCACCTTATATCTTGTGTTCTTGTGTGTGACTGTCTACATTTTTCTTGTTCCTGGTTATTGTTTCTATGGTTCTGACACATAGATTTAAAATCAACATCTACAGATTAATTAAATTACAAGTCTGTAAGTTATACGCAGGTTTCCTTTACTGTAGTTGCGTATATATGCGATTTTCTCTAATTGAAGTAGCGTATATGATCTAGGTGTGAAAAAGAAAATAATTGACTTGATAATACTGATTCACCCCCCCCACCTCTCAGTATTATTTCCAACAATTGGTATCAGAGCAGGTCCTTCAGAAGAAGCTTGATCGCTTGAAGGAAGATCTATCATCATGAGCAACTACGAGAGAGAAGCATCGATCAGGCCACCAATTTTTGATGGGACCAACTTCGTTTATTGGAAGGTAAGAATTACAGCCTATCTTCAATCCCTTGGTACAGAAGTCTGGGATATCATAGATACAGGGTACACATTTCCTTCAGCGACTCTGTTATAGACATTTTTGGGCACTACAACCCCAATCTTACATGTCCATAAACCAAGGGCTCCTAAGTCCTTAAAAGTGTTGTTTCATACCCTAAAGGAACAAGGTCAGCTGATTACATCATCTCCCAGAAGTTCTCCATGAAAAACTACTCAGAAATTGTCAAAACTGTACCATACTGATTGCTCAGTGCTGAGGGTGAGATGCATCACACCTACTACACACGGGAGGTGCAATGCATACTGAAAAGTACTTCTATAGGGTGCGATGGACGAGAATAGACAAGTGGCAGAGACAGTTTGCGAGGTGGATGATCATGGAATCTTCCAGAAACTTCTCCTGTGACACTTGCCTCTCAGAATCGCCCAAGGATGAGTAAGAGATCAATGAGATCTCCAAGTGGAATCAAGAACTATCAGAGAGAAGAAAATAATAAAAAACCCAGAGCTGACTCACACCTCTGCAAATATCTATATATAGATCTCTCATCCTAGAGATCCAGAGGTTGGAGGCTGGAATTTTGTATCTTGTAAGGAAGTGCTACTAGTTTCTTGGTGTAACATCATAGTGTTGGGTGATCTAAGCTTTTCATGAGGTGAAGAAGGGCTTTCTTGCTGAGAGGATGATGCTGGGTCAGAACAATTGGTTGTAATCTTCTTTGCTATTCTTGATATTAATAAAGCTATTCAAGTTTTCCTCCATATTCTTGTATGATTGATGATATATGCATTTGTGTGGTCAATATATATCTGGTCCTATATTGTTTATGATAGTAGATCTTTGTTCTTGGATAGTGTTATGCTGCTTTGATTCCACAGGTGGTCTTTGAAGCTGGGTAGACGAGGAAGCGGGTGGCAAAGATCTATCAGAAGGGAGAGGAATCAAGCAAGGAACCAAGTGCAAGACGGAGGTTGGTCTCATTTGTTCCCCTCTTATCTACTTCTCATAAAGGAAAACGAAAGTAGTTTTAGTTTGTTTGTTTCTAAGATAGCTACCGGTCTTAGTGGGACTAGCATCTCTGTATAGACACTAAATTTCCCAGTAACAAAATGGCAACTCCGCTGGGGATTAAATGTCGATTTGTGTACTACTCCTTTTGGCGGCTTTATCGTTATCTAAGGGATGATGGCTCTACCAGAATCATCAGTCTGCACACAGACGATTGTCTATCCTATGTACATGAAAATGAATTTATAAAGCTAAGCATGGGAATGCCTGCCTCAGCTAGATCATGAAAATATTATGAAGATAATGTATTGTATTGTATCTTATTACAGGTCGCCTTCCAGCTCGAAAAAACTTCAGATCCTCATGATAAATCATTTCATCCGACATGAAAAGATTAATGACCTCATGCTTTAGGAGGCAACTGTTATATCAACTAACTAGTTCGACAAAAACTTCAACCGAAGTTGTGCCACCCATCATTCCTGAGCTAACGATAAAGCCGCCAAAGGGAGTAGTACACAAATCGACATTTAGTCCCCAACGAAGTCGCGATTTTGTTACCGGGAAATCTAGTGTCTATGCAGAGCTGCTAGTCCCACTGAGACTGGTAGCTATCTTAGAAAAAAACAAACTAAAACTAATTTCGTTTTCCTTTATGAGTAGATAAGAGGGGAACAAAGGAGACTAACCTTTGTCATGCACTTGGTTCCTTGCTTGATTCCTCTCCCTTCTGATAGATCTTTGCCACCTACTTCCTCATCTACCCAGCTTCAAAGAGCACCTGTGGAATCAAAGCAGCATAACACTATCCAAGAACAGAGATCTACTATCATAAACAATATAGGACTAGATATATATTGACCACACAAATGCATATATCATCAATCATACAAGAATATGGAGGAAAACTTGAATAGCTTTATTAATATCAAGAATAGCAAAGAGGATTACAGACTCCTACAGATCCAGCTGAGAAGAAGCAGTATGAAACAAATGCAAAGGCTATCAATACTCTATTAGGGAGTCTATCTCAAATAGAATTCGTTAAGGTTATGCAGTATAAAACCGCAAAAGAAATATGGGACAAGATCATTCTGAGCTATGAAGGAGATGAACAGGTAAAACGAGCAAAACTTCAAACCCTCAGAATTCAGTATGAAAATCTCAGAATGCACAATGATGAAAGTGTGGCTAACTATTTCCTACGTATAGATGAGATTTTTAATTGTATGAAAAACTTGGGTGAAGAAATAAAAGAGGCTGTTGTGGTTAAAAAGGTTCTAAGATCTTTGTCCTCTAAGTTTGAATCAAAAGTTTCTGCAATAGAAGAAAAACAGAATCTACAGAACCTTACCATGTCACAACTGCATGGAGTTCTAACTGCTTATGAAATGAGGAAAGGAGGACCATCAGATAGGAGAGAAGCTGCATTCAAGGCTTCAAGCAAAGGAGATTACTATGAGTCGAGACATATGTCAGAAGAAGAGGAAGAATCAAATTTTGTCAAAAACCTTCAATGGGGTGTTGGAAGATTCAGAGGTAAGTTACCTTTCAAATGCTTTTCTTGTGGAAGAGTCAGGCACTATGCGGCCAAGTGTCCTCATAAAGATAAGCTTGACAAAGGTAAGGAACCTGTTAGATGGAATAAGAAACATAATGTAAATAAGAAAAGCTATTACACTCATGAGGACAGTGATGGACTTTCAAATAGTGATGAAGATGAACAAGGTAACAATTATAGACTTTTAATGGATTTTGAAGATGATGATTTCTTGGATGCTATAGATGAAGAAGGTCTTTATGAAGAGATTTCTAAACTCAAAATTTTCTTAGAAGAAAAGAATATGATCATAGATACTCTGCAATTTCAACTTGCTGAAAAGGAAAAACATCATGAAAAGTTAGAATGTGAAATTGTGGGACTCAGAAAAGAGATTGAGAAAACAAAAGCTCTTAATCTTAGATTTACTAAAGGATCTGAAACTCTATATGAGATTATCAAAGTACAGCGTTCTCCACTAATCAAGACAGGTCTGGGATATAATGAAGAATCATCTCAAGAGCAAAAGCCATCCACTTCCAAAATTTATCTTGATGCAGCAAGGAGAAGTGAAAAGGTTGACAATCAATAGCAAAGGCACAATGCTACTCACCAGGTAAATCAGGGACAATTTACCTCAAGAATGAATAAAGACTACCAAGTAAATCGGAGGCAATCCACTTTAAGGATGAACAGAAGCTACAACCAGCCACAGGTAAAACCTTCTCAATTTGCCTCAAGAATGGATGTCAATAGAAACTACAATCATTTGGCTGGTAGATTTGATAATCACAGGAGTTTCTTCAATGGCCAATGTTTCTCTTGTCATAACTTTGGTCACAAAGCAGCTCAATGTGTTGCCTATAAGACAATCATGACTAGAGAAGCTCAAAAACAAAGAAGTATGACTGGGATCACAAAAAGGACCTACAATAACTTTTCTGCCCTTGAAAATGAAATTGAATGTTCTATTTGTAACAACTTCGGTCATGAAGATTCTGAATGTAGGAGCAGGTTTCGGCAAACAACTCAGAAGGAACAAGCCTCAAGTGCCAAAACATGGAGAATGAAAGAACCGCAACTAGAAAGATGTGGTATAGCCTTATATGCGGAAGGGCAGGAAAATCAATGGTACATCGATAGTGGATGTTCGAAACATATGACGGGTGATAAAGAAAAAATTCAGTCATATAGTTCCTTAGAGAAGGAGAAGGTCTCATTTGGAAATGACACCCTTGCACTCATAAAAGGTAAAGGTTCTGTTCAATTGAAAGAAAAGGTCAAAGCTAGAAATGTTATGTATGTTGATGGCTTAAAGCATAATCTATTGAGTGTTAATCAGATGTGTGATCACGAAACTGAGGTAATATTTCGATCAAATGGATGTAGTGTTCATGATCTTGATACAGGAAAAACAGTGATCAAAGGCATAAGAACTCCAAATAATTTATACATATTCAAAGAAGGACAACATCAATGCTATCTAAGCAAGAATGATGAACACTAGCTATGGCACAAAAGATCAGGGCATCTAAGCTTCTCACAGATAAGGAAAGCATGCAAATACCAGGCAGTTCGTGGTCTTCCAGACATCAAAATTCCAGACAATACAATATGAAAATCATGTCAGTTTGGTAAGCAAACCAGAACTAACTTCCCTGAGAAGGAAGGATCAGCTAGCAGGCCACTTGAACTTGTCCATACTGATGTATGTGATCCATCTAGGAAAAGGTCACCTCGAGGAGAAGAATACTTTATATTATTCATTGACGACTTTTCCAGGATGTGTTGGATAGGACTTATGAAGCACAAATACGAAGCCTTCGAAAAATTCAAATCTTTCAAAGCCTTGGTTGAAAATGAATCACATCACAAAATTAAATGCCTCAGGTCTTACAGAGGTGGGGAGTTTACCTCAAATGAATTTTTTGATTTTTGTGAAGAACATGGAATAAGAAGGGAATTCTCTACAGCAAGGACTCCTCAGCAAAATGGAGTAGTGGAAAGGATGAACAGAACAGTTCAACAAATGGCTCGTGCTATGATGGATGAGTCTGGAACTCCTGCAACTTTCTAGGGTGAAGCTACATTTGCTGCAGTTGTTATTCTCAACAAGACAAATGTCTGGGTAAACAGCACTCAAACTCCTCATGAGCTCTGGTATGGTAAGACTCCTACAGTAAAACATTTCAAAATTTTTGGAAGCAAATGCTATATTAAAAATACTGATGAAATCTTGGCAAGTTTGAACCTAGAGCAGATGAAGGCATTCTCCTTGGTTACTCTCCCCACAGAAAAGCATACAAATGTTACAATAAAAGGCTTGGAAGAATTGTTGACAGTATTGATGTAGTGGTTGATGAAGAAGAAAACATTCCTAGGCAAATAAGATCTGAAGATTTCGAAGATGATGAGGACTATCCATCAACATCAAATCAGATTCATGGTGAAGAAGAAACCCATGAGGCACCAAAAGAACAGATAAGGATAGAATATAAGACTCCATCTAGGTACGTTCAGAAGAATCATCTAGAATCTCAAATTTTGGGGCAGAAAGAGGCAGGTATACAAACAAGAAGAACAATTGCAGAAGCTTCAAGCTATTTGGTATTGCTCTCCTCCACTGAACCACAAAATGTAAGAGAATCATGCAAAGATGAATGTTGGGCCAAAGCAATGGATGAAGAACTTGAGCAGATTGAAAATAATAACACTTGGGAGCTGGTTCCTAGACCAAAAGATAAGAATGTCATAGGGACAAAATGGATATTCAAAAACAAGTTGAATGAAAATGGGGAAGTTATTAGAAACAAGGCAAGACTTGTTTGTAAAGGGTATGCTCAACAAGAAGGAATAGACTTTGAAGAAACTTTTGCTCTTGTTGCTAGACTTGAGGCCATCTGAATTTTCCTTGGTCTCTCAAGCTTTCAGAAGTTCAAAGTATTTCAAATGGACGTGAAATCAGCCTTTCTGAATGGAGACTTAGAAGAAGTGTATATTGAGCAACCAAATGGATTCATCCTTGGAAATGATCCAAAACTTGTATGCAGACTTAAGAAGGCTCTCTATGGTCTTAAACAAGCTCCAAGGGCTTGGTATTATCATCTAGACAAATATCTTCATCAACAAGGTTTCTCAAAAGGATCAGTAGATAGCAATCTTCATATAAAAATTGAAAATAACAAATTGATAATACTTGTTGTGTATGTTGATGATATCATCTTTGGCAGCAATGAAGAAGCTATGAGTCAAAACTTTGCCTTGGTGATGCAAAAAGAATTCGAAATGTCCTTGCTTGGAGAACTGACATATTTTCTTGGATTACAAATCCAACAAAATGAAGGCGGTATATTTTTATCTCAAATCAAGTACCTCAAGCAGATTTTGAAGAAGTATGGCATGGAAGATTCGAAACCAGTATGTACCCCTATGGTTACAAGATGCAGCCTCAGTGCAAATGATGAATTAGTAGCAGTGCATCAACCAAATTATAGATCCATGATTGGAAGTCTGCTCTATCTAACAGGTACCCGACCAGACATCATGCATGCAGTGGGAATGGTTGGAATATTTTAGGCAAATCCTAAGAAAACTCATCTTCAGGTAGTAAAGAGAATTTTCAAGTATCTTCAAGGAACTCAAAACTATGGCTTATGGTATCCTAGAGATGCAGATATCACACTTCATGTATATACAGATGCAGATTGGGCAGATAGCGTGGATGACAGGAAAAGCACTAGTGGTGGTGCATTCTTCATGGGTCCTAGATTAGTATCATGGTTCAGCAAGAAACAAAGTTCCATTGCCTTATCTACAGCTGAAGCAGAGTATGTAGCTGCTTCATCTTTCTACACACAACTCCTTTGGATGATGCAAACATTGCAAGATCTTCAAATCACTTGTACTCCACCTATTTCCATTTTTTGTGATAATACAAGTGCAATAAGCATTTCAAAGAATCCTGTCACGCATTCAAAGACCAAGCACATACCTATCAAATACCATTTTCTTCGGGAACAAGTGCTTGAACAAAAGGTCAAGTTGGAGTATGTTCCATCTAAGGAACAAGTTGTTGATATTCTCACCAAACCACTGCCTAGGGAGACATTTGAATACCTCAGACAGAAGCTGGGGGTAGTTGATGCATCATCTTGCTGCTGAAACCTGTCTGTTTCAGAGAAATGTGGTTGTACACGAGTTGCATGAGGAGGACCCACGTACATACACTATTTTATGCAGGTATAGTCGCGTATATGGTGGTTTGAAGGAAATCAGTGGGGACAGACTCTGGATTGAAGAGAGTCTAATATGGGTCTGTCAAGAGACCATCTGGCACAGGTTCAGGGGGAGCAGATAATCTTCTAATAATGCATTGTTGGCATTACATTAGAAGCTCTTGGTTCAGATACACAAGCTGTTTTGGGTTCAGATGGATCAGCTATAAAAGGGGTGCAGAAGGAGAACATGGTTTCTGATCTGCATAATGATGCTGCTGATATTAGTTATTGGTGACTTTCATAGTCTTGCTCTAGATATTTCGTCTCTATCTTTTAATATTATTATCAAGGTCATGTAACGGCCTATGTTGGTTTCCCCACTATGCCTGGGATGAATGTTGTAATGTTCTTGGTTGTCATATGTAAACTTCTGATGTATCCCCACTTGTTTGGGTGGATGATCCCCACTAGGTTGGGTAATGGATGTTGTATAGAGTCTTTTGGTGATAGGAAGGTCTTTTATGATGTATAAATCATTGTTCTTCGTGAATAACATATTTTTGCAGATCTTGCCTACACTCAAGGGGGAGCATGGCCAGCACAGTAGAGCAGAGATTTCAACATGTACTAAGGGGGAGCATAACCCTTTGCCCTTGATGACAAAGGGGGAGAATAATGACTTTGAGGATCTTGGGGTTGCCATCAAGTCCAAAGGGGGAGATTGTTGGCATTATGACACAGGTTGGCACTATGGCACTTGTCACACGGAAAGAGTCGTTAGTGTGGACACAACAGACCTTCCTAGAAGCCTAAGACTTTCTAATGACAAACAAGACAAATAAGAGCAATCCTTCACTAAATATGCCTTTACAGTATGAGAAATCAAGTGTTTAGATCCTACCTGTAATCCAACGCTGTTGTAGTAGTCCAGCTTCGTTAATCCGGATGAGCTCCTCCTTCACTTCGAAACCTGCATTCACTAACAATCAAACGATTAAATAGCACCTGAATATCACATAAAATAAAACATATTTAACATATAGACCAAGGAGTATATGAAACAACTCATAAATAACAAATTGTTGAGAAGAATGGACTTATTTGTATTAAAAGGTAACAAAAGGAACCATTACAACCTGAGCCTTGGTGTTGTGCAAGTCCCTCCCAGGGTCCACAAGAGTTCTCCTTTACTCTGATCAGCTCACCCACTTCCAAATAGAACAAGCAAAGATGGTAATCTCTCCTCACAAGCTTCTACAAGGAAGTCCTAATTCCAACAGCATCTACCCTTAGGAATGTTCAGCTTTCAACCTCCCCTCCCTTTGGCCCAATGCCTGTATTTATAGTGTTCTAGAGGAAGTTATTCAGGTCCACCATCAATGGGATAAGCCCCTCTTTGGATGGGATAGCTCCCCTCTTGATGGGATAAGTTCCTCTTTGGTAGGGATACGTGAACCATCTGGAGGCGCTTCATACACGTCAAACAAGCTTCTAGAAGACTCTAGAAATGACCACAAGTAACTTTTTTAAGATGAAAATCGCGCCTTTTGACCTTTACAGGGGTATGCACCCATCCCTTTACATACAGAGCGTACAAGTACGCAGGTATTGTGAACTTGGGTTGCGTACACGTAGGTAAGGCTAAGAGAAACTGCGTACCAGAGATAATTGACTTTAAATGACTTTTCTCTCTTTCTTGAAGTTTGACATGAAGAGCAGAGGAATGAGACTTGCCAAGGAGGATAGTATGACAGTGGATGGAGCCATACTAACTGCAAATAGTCATGGTGACATTTTTTAGTGTAACAGATTGCCCCCTAAAGTGCGAAGCCTGTAGTAGATTAGGGTTTTATATAATCTAGGAAGGGTGAAGTACTTTATCATTTCAAGGAGTATCTTGCGGAGAGCCCAATCAGAACCTGCAAATATTCAACACAAAATACATATATAAGATGATATCATCGCTGAGGTAGGCATTCCCATACTCAGATTGAAAACTTTAACTAATCAATCTAACTACTGCTCTGATACAAGAATGATTTTGCAGTACATCACAATCGTAGACTTTTGTAGACACAGTATGGACGCAGCCATCTGTTTATGGTTAGTCTACTATATAATGAATACAAAACTCCTCGCAGCCTGGATGGTGGAAACTAGATCCAGGGTCTTCATCTCTACTTCCTGAATTGGTACGATTCTATCCATGCGAATAAATGAGTTGATGTCGAACATGGTAGAAACCACTTGATTACCAGTCGATGATGTAAACTGTTAACAAGTGTGAGAGAGACCACCAGTAATGTCAATGGTTCTCAAAGTACCCAGTACAATCCATGAAATGTGAATGAATGGGTTGATGTCGAACATGTCACAGAATCCTTTGATCGAAAGTCAATGATGTAAACTGTCGTCAAAGGCGAGAAACCTGCCATTGATGCATGCAAACTTCAAGGTACTGACGATTTCTAAGTCATCTTTCTAGATAATGTGCTGATGTCGATAGAAAGCGACCCGTTGCAGGCAAGCCCACAACACGAAATCATTGTTCAAGTTGAAGAAATGTTGCTGTAAGGACTGACTCAGGGATTGTCAAATCGATGAAAAGTATTTTGCAGATGAATGTTTATTGCAGAGACCTCTTGAACACATAACGACACGACAGATGGCTTGGTGACGATTGACCCAAAGTTAATACCCAGAAATGGTTGAAGACTTTCAAAGTGGTTTTATCAGCTTTAAGGCAAAGGATTTCCCAACCCAGGTGAATGAAACGTGTCGTGTTCAAGAGTGGTGATAAGGTTCTTCTGTAACAAAGGATAACAAATAGGTTCATTCTTCTCTCCTTTCCCCCACCATTTCTGGCAAGTACCTCTTTATTTTTTACAAGCTTGAGGAGGATAACATATGCTTGATTATAAGCTCATCCTTCGGATGAGTCCAACTTAGTTTAGATTCGGACCCTAAGAAGGAGTGGTCTGTTCCTGTTTGTAATCGAACAGGTCCTTTATTGTGAAATTTTAACGAGTCCAGTATAGGAGAAACTCGGCGTTTTTCAATTTTAGAGAGTCTGAAAAAACTAAAGAAGACTCCAAGGTGAACTTTTTCGTAAATTTGTGTCTCGCAAGCCCGAAAGAGTATAAAATAATACCTGAGAGAACCGCTTGATCTTGCGACCAAGGAGTACTTTCATGATTAGTGCCTCTGACCTGAAAAGTAAAAAGCGATCAAGGACACGTCGTTTTATTTCCAGTCTCAAGTTTGAAACGACAAAAACCCGGCGATCTTTTCCTGTTTTTACGGTCAGAAAAGGGCTATAAGGGGACCGTCTTTTAATTCCGTTTTAACGAGTGTAAAAGAAACGCTCGGCAACCTTTTCATGTTTTAGGAGTCAGAAAAGAGGCTTAAAGATGACTCTAAGGTTTCACTTTTTCGTAAGTTTTAACGAGTTCGAAAAAGGGATAAAAATGTACTCATGGTTTTCACTTTTTTCGTAAGTTTTAACGAGTTCGAAAAACGGATAAAAATGTACTCATAGTTTTCACTTTTTCGTAAATTTTAATGAGTTCGAAAAAGGGATAAAAATGTACTCATATGGCTGACTTTCAATTTAATTTACGAGTAGGAAAAGACGGAAAGAACTCGGCATCTTCATTTGTTTTACGAGAATGAAAGATAACAAAATAATCTCGAGATTTTCATGAGTTTAACAAGTCTTGAAAATAACTGAAATTGACTCGAAATAGGTTTCATTTTTACAAAAGCTTGAAACAGAGAAAAACTATGCTTCAAAGTAGTTTCATTTTTATGCAAGCTTGAAACAGAGAGGAAACTGTGCTTGAAAATAGTTTCATTTTTATATAAGCTTGAAACAGAGAGAAAACTGTGCTTGATGCCCCCTAAGCATAACTGCTAGAGCGCATGCCCCCCAGCTTCATTTCATTCAACTACGGTGGATGAAATGAAGGTTCAAGTGCGAGATCATTTGAAAGACTCGACCTACAACTGTAAGAAAATTATGCAAAACACTGAAATAACTAACCTAAATATACAACTTAACATTTATGAGATCTAGTCAAACTCTCGACTCAAGACTGAAGGAGGATTTGTTTCATTTTTTAACGAGCTTGACACAGGAAAGGAACTATGCTCGGATTCGGTTTCATGTTTACGCAAGCTTGAAATGAAAAACTATGCTTGTTATAAGTTCACATGCCCCCAACATAATGACGCAAAACGAGGTACATGCCCCCCAAGCTTCATTGCATTCAATGAGGTGGATGGAATGAAGCTTTACTTTCAAGATCTTGGAAAGACTTGTGGGAGTTGTTTCATTTTTTAGTGAGGTTGACACAAGATAAGAACTATCCTCAAAACCCTTGTTTCATTTTTTAAACGAGCTTGACACAAGACAAGGAACTATGCTCATAACTACTCTACAATCTACCTAACAAAGAACTATACCTAAAAAACCTTGATTCATTTTTTAACGAGCTTGACACAAGACAAGGAACTGTGCTCTAAAATCCTTGATTCATTTTTTAATGAGCTTGACACAAGACAAGGAACTATGCTCATGACTACTCTCTACAATCTACCTACTTAACCTACCCTTGTTTCATTTTTTAAAGAGCTTGACACAAGACAAGGAACTATGCTCAAAAAGTTCACATGCCCCCAGTATAATGATGCAAAGTGAGGTACATGCCCCCCAGGCTTCATTGCATTCAACCAGATGGATGGAATGAAGGTTTACTTTCAATATTTACCTTGAAAAGGGAGTTGTTTCATTTTGAAGGAGGTTGACACAAGAAAAGAACTATCCTCATACCTGATTCATTTTTTAACGAGGTTGACTCAGTAACAGGAACTATCCTCAAAATCCTACTTTCTACAATCTACCTACATATCCTAAAATCTACCTGATTCATTTTTTAATGAGGTTGACTCAGTAAAAGAACTATCCTCATACCTGATTCATTTTTTAACGAGGTTGACTCAGTAACAGGAACTATCCTCAAAACCCTATTTCATTTTTTAACAAGGTTGACACAAGAACAAAACTATCCTCGTTAGCCTGTTTCATTTTTTAACGAGGTTGATACAGGAAAAAACTATCCTCGCACAACTGATTCATTTTTTAACGAGGTCGACACAGTAAAAGGAAATTTCCTTGTACTCACTGATTCATTTTTTAACGAGGTTGACACAGTAAAAGGAACTTTCCTCGTAGCAGCCTGTTTCATTTTTTAACGAGGTTGATACAGGAAAAACTATCCTCACACAGTCTGTTTCATTTTTTAACGAGGTTGGCACAGGAAAAGGAACTATCCTCGCACAGCCTGTTTCATTTTTTAAAGAGGTTGGCACAGGAAAAGGAACTATCCTCGCTACATTGATCATGGCTTCTAACTGGAAGAAAGACATGTCAATGGACACACCTTGATCATGGCTTCCAAGAGGTCTTCATCAGAAGGAAGAATACTTCTCTGGAAGGAACACATGTCAAGGGACTCAAAAGGGATAAGAACATCGTGTTCAAGTAATCCCATAGAGTTTTCCATGTCAATTACCAGATCTAAATCAAAGGAAGATGAGCAAACAGTGAGAGGCTCACTTACATCGGTAACTGAAAACATGGGACCAGTTGCCACGTAATTAACCCGTGGCGGGGTAGATACCGCTTTAGAATCAGGAACATTTAGGGCTGTCATATTATTGGTAGTTGAAACAAGACTAGGGAACGAAAGCTGGTCTACAGTCACAATATTGCCATTGTGAGGGAAAGACATCACGCGAAAGAGTGTCGATACGACAGCTTTCATTGCATAAACATAGTCTCACCCAAGGAGTAAATTGAAATCCAAGGGACCTCGAACTACCATAAGATCAATACAGACAGTTTTACCTTCCAAGGTAATAGAAAACTTAGGAAGGATCCCTAAAGGTTCACTAATGGTTCTGTTAAAAGCTTTCAGATTCTGCGTAATAGGCGCAAGCTGAGGGGAACCCAAAGCTTTCCAAACAGTTGAGGATAAAATACTAACAGAAGCACCTTCATCTACCTGAGTACGATGTATGTCCCTACCACCAGCCTTGACAATGATTTGAAAAGGGATGGAGGAAGGAAGACGAGGTTCTGTCAGTCTATTCCAATCAAAGGAAAAGACCTCAGTACTTGGAGGGGGTTCTGTAGAAACAGGTGAAATGCCCCCCGGCATAGAAGAATCTGATGTAACAAGAAGAACCTCAGCGGTATGAAGTTCACTCTCTAAAGGGAAAGTGGGATCGACCGAATGTGAAATTGAATCGACCACTTGACCAACTAATGGATCATCAACCTGAGTGACATGAGTTTCACTCTCCAATGGAAGAGTGTGATCGACTGTATTTGAAATTAGATCAATCACTCCGCCAGTTGACGGTAGGTTGGGAGAAAGTTTACGGTAACCAGTTGGAAATTCTTGCTGTGGAACAGTAAGGTTTTCAAACAATTTTGAGGCTTCATCCATGTGAGGGCAAATGTGAGTTTGATGACTCCCTTTGCATAACTTACAAGGAAACCTAACTTTACCCTTTTTCCCAGGAACCTGACTATCACTGGTTGATGGATCAATGGAAAGTTGATGTGATTTTTCTGACCATACTTCCAAGACCTTTGGAATACCAGGACAATTGAAAAGGAAGTGGTCACCCGTGCAAAGCCTGCAAGGGTATTTGGGTTTACGGTGCATGTCGGAATTTTCCTCAACACAACTAACACTTACAGCCATGGTTGGTTGGTTGACTTCTTTCTTATCTTGCTTCTTCTTCTTCTTCTTCTTCTTCTTCTTCCCTTTCTTCTTCTTCTTAGCCTCCTAGTTACTAGCATCAAGGGTTTTACCAGGCGAAGAGGAAGAAATGGAGGAAGAAAAATTAGGTGAAGAAGGTAAAGGGTCAACAGAAGGTTGGTGATGTTGAGATGGTGAACTCTGTTGAGGTGAAGCATCCGGTTGAGATGGAACAATTGGAGTATTTTGGGCCAGCGAAGTTGAAAATAACCATATCGGTAAACCTATTGTAAATCCAGGTAATGACAAAGTAGCCATATAAGGAGGACCAACATTTCCAAAGTAAGGAAAAGTACTAGGATTCTCGTTAGGAGGGGTTCCTAGGTTGGTAAATTCTGGAACATTTGCCATTATATTCAACTTCAGTGAATTTTATTCACAATTTTTAAAACTAAAATTAACAATTCACAATTCACACCTAACAATTAAAATTCACAATTCACACCTATGGTCTCTAAAAGTAAAAACAAACAAATTAACACGCGCTATCAAATCTAGGAGTCAAACCATACACAAACAGTAACCTTCCGGACCGAAAACACTAGTTGGTGATGAAACCCAACATCGCCGAATTCAGTACAGAAGTGGTGGGTGGAACAGTTACCCCGGCAACCTGCTTAATGAATAGACTGGACCAAGTTCCTCCACTTTAACCGTCTCGAGTGAAGTGAACCCCCCAGAAAATCCAAGTGAGTCTAGCCGACGTCTGCTCCAGGTACAGTGGGATCTTCCCTCCACCGTCACCTCGGGTAGAATCCTAAAGATAATGGTCACTAAGGTTACCAACAGCAACAAATATACCTGGGGGAACAGTCTACGACCCGATAGCACGCAAGGGCAGAGTAACAAGCTCAATCCCCTTGTCGGCTCCTTGACAATAATCCAAGGTTTACCGACAAGTGACCCCAGGCTCCTCGACAATAATCTGAGGTTTACCGTTTGTAGTACGTGCGTATCCGGCGCCTTTCCCAATGAAGGAGGATTGATCCCCTCACTGGTTCGGACACGGTCTCGTGCTTCTCCTTTCAGAGGAGCTTTCCCAGAGCATAAATGTAACAGTTGGAGTTATCCTACCACAAGATGAGCTACTTGTTTGTTTTACTGTCTTGGATTGTTAACCAGATCCTAGTCCAAGACACTAGCCTGATCTATATTGGTGTTTCAGAGCCCTAGAAATGTAAAAATTACTAGATGAATTTTAATTAAGCGCTGTGTTATTAAGGCTGTTTTTACTCAAATGGGTAAATGGATACGAAACCAATGGTGTTATGACCTGACTCAACTGAATGCAATGATAATGCAATCCTTTCAATTCGATGAATCCTAATTAAAGTAAGGAGATAGTTTCCATTCACTTCCGACAATGCAAAAAATTGATCACTAAGAGAAAATATAACAAATTTTCTAATGCACTAATTTTATCAAGAAAAACTAATGCAAATCAATTCCAAACCAATTTTTTTTTTTTTGTGCAAATTCAAATCAAAGAAAACTGATCTAAATCTACGATTGATTTTTTAGAATGTAAACTATGCAATTGTAATCTATGCACAATTCACTTGAAAAGTATGCAAATGTAATCTATGCACATTTTTCATTGATATTCTGAAAATGAGAATTCTAATTATGCAAATGTGATCTATGCAAGAGAATTCTTAAACACAAGATGATTCTAATGTGATCTAAGAACCAATCAAGTGCAAGTCGAGAAAATTGGGTGAGAGTTCCAAAGATCAAAAAATAAAAACACTCAAAGGCGATTAACACTCATACACAATTTAGCCCCCCCCGGCGAATGAGGGGGAAATTTTTTTGCAAAAACAAAAACAAAAAGATGCAAAATTGTGAAAAGACTAAGATAAACCTCCAAGTAATGACCAAAGGAAATCAAATTAAGAATTTCTCAAAAAAGAGACTCAAAACACCCAATTGATGAAAGCTTGAAACAAGAATGCCAATGAAACTAAAGTGAAAGCTTCTGACAGGTAACCAGTGGATCTGGGCAGTAAAAACAAATTAAAAACAAAATCTAAGAGGCAAAAAGGAAAAAATTGGAATTTTCTCAAATTTGACAGGGGTACGCAGGTGACCTGTTTACACAGGTGCGGGTACGCTCTGTGCACAAAGCTGCAGTGCGTACAGGTACGCACTGTGCCTAACTCAGGGGTTGCGTACTGCTGGCAAAACTAAGAAAAATAAAAATCTAACTTAACCCTAAGCTATTCCACCCAAATACACAGTCAGACAGCCAAAAACCAGAAAGCAATCGACTTTTCTCAGATCAAAATATCAAATAAAAAAGAACTCAAACACATTCATGGATTCCCCAGCGGAGTCGCCATTTTGTCACACGGAAAGAGTCGTTAGTGCGGACACAACAGACCTTCCTAGAAGCCTAAGACTTTCTAATGACAAACAAGACAAATAAGAGCAATCCTTCACTAAATATGCCTTTACAATATGAGAAATCAAGTGTTTAGATCCTACCTGTAATCCAACGCTGTTGTAGTAGTCCAGCTTCGTTGATCCGGATGAGCTCCTCCTTCACTTCGAAACCTGCATTCACTAACAATCAAACGATTAAATAGCACCTGAATATCACATAAAATAAAACATATTTAACATATAGACCAAGGAGTATATGAAACAACTCATAAATAACAAATTGTTGAGAAGA
Source organism: Pinus tabuliformis (assembly GCA_031772625.1). Taxonomy (NCBI): domain Eukaryota; kingdom Viridiplantae; phylum Streptophyta; class Pinopsida; order Pinales; family Pinaceae; genus Pinus; species Pinus tabuliformis. The sequence goes on from CM062807.1 coordinate 1,285,911,824, forward strand.
ATGGACTTATTTGTATTAAAAGGTAACAAAAGGAACCATTACAACCTGAGCCTTGGTGTTGTGCAAGTCCCTCCCAGGGTCCACAAGAGTTCTCCTTTACTCTGATCAGCTCACCCACTTCCAAATAGAACAAGCAAAGATGGTAATCTCTCCTCACAAGCTTCTACAAGGAAGTCCTAATTCCAGCAGCATCTACCCTTAGGAATGTTCAGCTTTCAACCTCCCCTCCCTTTGGCCCAATGCCTGTATTTATAGTGTTCTAGAGGAAGTTATTCAGGTCCACCATCAATGGGATAAGCCCCTCTTTGGATGGGATAGCTCCCCTCTTGATGGGATAAGTTCCTCTTTGGTAGGGATACGTGAACCATCTGGAGGCGCTTCATACACGTCAAACAAGCTTCTAGAAGACTCTAGAAATGACCACAAGTAACTTTTTTAAGATGAAACTCGCGCCTTTTGACCTTTACAGGGGTACGCACCCATCCCTTTACATACAAAGCGTACAAGTACGCAGGTATTGTGAACTTGGGTTGCGTACACGCAGGTAAGGCTAAGAGAAACTGCGTACCAGAGATAATTGACTATAAATGACTTTTCTCTCTTTCTTGAAGTTTGACATGAAGGGCAGAGGAGAGACTTGCCAAGGAGGATAGTATGACAGTGGATGGAGCCATACTAACTGCAAATAGTCATGGTGACATTTTTTAGTGTAACAGCACTGGTGTGGCACAGGTGTTGTCCTTGATGGCTGTTAGAGAGGTAAATCCCCTCTACGGATAGAGGCGATCCCTACTAGCCCAGCAAGGGTCTAGCAACAATCAAACAATGCTGCTATGCATGTTCCTAATTACAATTAAACAAGAGGTAAAGAGCACCTACTTGGATTCCAGCGCTGTTGTTTGGCGAAGAGATGTTGCCTTCGCTCCTTCGCTTTGGCTGGTCACAATCCTCCGTGATCCCCGTGAATGGATACCTGCACACATGAAGAGGAAACAAACACAAGCGTGAAATCTAGTAAAAGCAACCATACATCGGTCAGAAAAGATGTAATTCACATTTAACCATTGCAAGACAAATGAGAATGGAACTATAACAGTAGTCATCTATTATTAATCAATAATCAGAGAAAGATACAACCATTGTTCTGACGCTGAGTCCTTCTCGAGAGGGTCCAGCCAGCAAGTCTCATAAGCATTCACCCAAGAAGTGGATCTCCCAAATCAAGTAACTCTCTCTCACACAAAGCTCTAAGACTTCATAACCTTTCTCTAGCTCTCTAGCAATCCACACTCTAGCACACCATACTATCTACTAGCAGCACACAAAACTATGAATTCCTTAGTGTCAAAGTCTATTCCCCCAAAGTGAGAACTAGCTGCTAATAGTAATGGTGGAAGAATATATAGGAGAAGGAGTCTCCATGGAGGGTGGAAGGATAAGCTCATCTCCAAGAAAGGTGGCCCATAAGACGAACAGACATGCCATAGAAGGGAGGGCGACACTCACAAGGCCAACAACCGGGTCTGGAGTCATCTGGAAGGTTGGCTGTTAGAACAAATTCGCCCAAACAGGATCAGCGCGGATTATAAAGGAACTGTCGCGCTGACGTCGCACCTCAATAACTGAGAAGGCCATGTCAGCGCGACTCAATACAAGGCAAGACGCGCTGGCTCATGAAATTCGATCAGCGCGGAAAACAAGTGTACTTCCGCGCTGGCAGCGCATTTGGTCTGTTATGGAGCGCCCATCAGCGCGGTTATTTGGACAAAAGTCGCGCTGATAGCAAAAACTTTGGCAAAGTGGGTTATTTGGCCAGTTTAGAGAGCATGAGCATGATAAATTTGATTTCATGACACAGTAGGGATACTGACTGGATGACAGTGACAAATTGCTGTGTAACAGATGCCCCCTAAAGCATGAAGCCCGAGAGAGTGGGAGGGATGAAATGCTTTACAAAACTGCCGAACTGGAACACCACCAGGAAGGACCTGCACGTATGTACAACTGATAGCTTGATTACATGTAGTCTAGGCATGGGCGCAGCCATCCAAAAGACATATGAAGAAAGGTCTGTGGTATGGACGTAGCCACCCAGCTGAAGAGACCATGATGATAACAAGGTATGGTCGCAGCCATCCTAAAAGACTCAAGTATGGTCGCAGCCATCCATCAACGAGTCATGTAATGATCATCCACAAATCGCAACCTGGACCATAACAGACAAGGATCCAGGTCTTGCGCTCCATCTCGACCCGAACAAAGTACAAGTCCAGACATGCGAATACATGAGTTGAAGTCGAACATGTGTGGACATCGTCTGATTACCAGTCAATGATGAAAACTGTTAACAGACGCGAGAGGTACCACCAATAATGACAATGGTCCTCAAGGTACTATAGGTACAATCCGCGGCATGTGAATCAATGAGCTGGTGTCGAACACCCACGGAATCATTTGATCGAAGGCCAATGATGTAAACCTCGCGTCGAACACGAAGAACCTGCCATTGAGGCATGCAGGCTCTAAGGCACCTGAAGGGAGTCTCTAAGTCACCTTCCCGGATAATGAGCTGAAGTCGACAGGAAGGGACCTTGATCGAAGGTAGGCCATAATGTTTCCCACATCATCGACGCGAGACAGAGGAAAAAATGATTTGTGTGAGATAGCAGATGAGGTTGTATTATTGCAGAGGTCAACTTCTCTTGAACATATCGGCGGCACTGCAGTGGGTTTGGCAGTATTTGACATCAAATGAGCAAAGGGTATAGTGATGATGGCAATGGGCAGATGAGAGGTCGAACAGGATATCCCAAACCCACGGAGGCCAGTGAAAAACAAGATGAGATGATCCCACCCAGACACGAAGCAGAAGAGTGCCATGTTCAAGAGCGACATACTGCCGACACGACTATGATTACAGTTCCATTTTCCCCACCATTTCTGGCAGGTACCCCAGTTATTTTTGGATGACAAGCTTGACGGGGATAGCATATGCTTGAAGAGTGTCATTTCGACAATGTCCGATGTCATCAAGTGTTTAACGAGCCTGACAAAGGAAAAACTCGGCGTCTTTTCTTGTTTAGAGAGTCTGAAAAGATAGCGGAAAAGGAGACTCCAGGGGGGTCCTTTTTCGTACAGTTGTGTCTCTCGAGCCCGAAAAAGTATAAAACAATGCTCAAAAGAACCGCCCGATCAGTACGATCAAGGAGTACTTTTCGTAAGTAGTGACTTCGACCTGAAAAAGTAGAAAAGCGGTCAGAAGTACGTCGTTTTGGAGCCAATAACGAGTGCGAAACGACAAACACCCGGCAATCTTTTTAGTTTAAATGGTCGAAAAAAGAGCTTTAAAAGTGATCGCCTCTCGTTCCGTTAACGAGTCGAGAGGGGGACTCGGCAATCTTTTCATCTTTAAACGGTCAGAAAAGAGCTGAAAGCAGACCTCCATTTTTATTCTCTTTAACGAGTCAAAAAAGGGGAAAAATACTCGGCAATCTTTTCATATTTTACGAGTCAGAAAAGAGCTTAAAGGCGACTCGTCCTAGAGGAACGAGTGGTATAAAAGGTAGCAACTGGTTCCGGCAATGGTGGAACTGTTCAAAACATGTAATGGTTAAGAGGCTGGCTAATAAAACCACTCATCGCTGCGGTTCCTCAGGAAAGGATAAACAACCAAGTGAGAGCATATGATCGGCCAAAGAGATGGTAGCAATGGAATGAAACAACCAAGGCTCATCTAGCAGAATTTAGCAGATAAAGATAGCAATCACAAGATGTAAAATGGGTATGGGTTCATTTTTACACAAGCTTGAACCGTGGAGAACTTTGCTTGGATTATGTTTCATGTTTACACAAGCTTGAAACGAAAAACTATGCTTGTTATAAGTTTGCATGCACCCAGCATAATAATGAAAATCGAGGTACATGCCCCCCAAGCTTCATTGCATTCAACAAAGTGGATGGAATGAAGGTTCACTCTCAAGATCTATGAAAGACTCGACTTGTATTTTACGAAATCTTAATCAAAAGACTTGATTTGGAAAGGGAGGTGTTTCATTTTTTAACGAGGTTGACACAGTAAAAGAACTATCCTCATAACCCTTGTTTCATTTTTTAACGAGCTTGACACAAGATCAGGAACTATGCTCCGACACCTAGTTGCATTTTTTAAGGAGCTTGACATAGGAAAGTGAACTATGCTCCACCAGACCTGGTTTCATTTTTTAAGGAGCTTGACACCGGAAAGGAACTATGCTCCATCCAGACTTCATCATAATGAACGGGAAGCGGAGGCCCCCAAGAAAGTGGCTCCGGAGGGAAGGCCGACCTCTTGGAAAGCAGGACCTAATGCCCCCAGGACACTATGCACGATGGTGTCATCACTGGGTACGGGCACGGGGTGGGTGGCCACGTAGTTGATTTGCGGCGAGGAAAATGCAACTTGTGGCTGAAATCCAGGAGGGGAGGACGAGTGCGCCGGAGGGGCTTGTGGACGAACGAACGATAATTGATCGAACGTCACAATTCTTCCATCGTGTGGAAAGCAAACCACACGGAAAAGTGAAGAAACAAGGGCTCCCATGGCATACACAAAGTCACGACTAAGGAGAAGACTGAAGTCTAAAGAACCTTGGGTAACCGAGACGTCGATATAGACAGTCTTGCCTCCCAAAGTGATAGGAAACTGTGGAAGGATCCCTAATGGCTGACTCGTTCCTCCGTCAAACGCGGTGAGATGCGGTGCGACAGGTACAAGCGATGGGGAACCCAAAGCTCGCCAAGTAGTAACGGGCATAAGACTAACCGATGCTCCTTCGTCTAACACAGTGCCGGGCAGCGCCTTATTGCAAGCATAGGCGGTGACCCAGAAAGGCACGTGGGATGGAAGGGGAGGGGTAGTCAAACGACTCCAATCAAAGGAAATGACCGAACTACTTGGTGGGGGAACCATATGGTTGCCCCCCTGCTCGGAAAGAACCGAATCTAAATTCTCTGGAGAGGTTTCAGGAGAACCTTTATCAAGCTCAGGAGAATCTGAGGAGACGAGAAGAACATGAGAATTTTGCTCTTCCGAAACAGAGTGCTTGAGAGGAGGTGAACTCGAATCAACACCCTTTCCGACCAACGATTGGTCTGGAACAGGCTGGACACAGCCGGGTTCGGGAAGAGGGGCCTGGACAAGAGAAGAATGTGAACCAATCTCATTGTCGGGAGGCGAATGATCTGCAGCTGCAGAGAGACGTTGATATCCAACGGGGAATTGGGGTGAGGGAGCTGTAAGACTTTCCAAGACACTGGAGGCTTTATCCATGAGCGGACAAAGGTGAAGGGGATGATTGCCTTCACAAAGTTTACAGGGGATTCGAATCTTCCCTTTGCCCTTGCCTTTCCCAACCGATAAGAGAGCATCGCCGTGAGCCTCAGAGGACGATGAGGGGTGGGCCGGGTCACGAGACCATATTTCTAGTACCCTGGGAATGCCAGGACAATCGCGAAGAAGATGGTCTTCCTTGCATAATCGACAAGGAAACTTAACCTTCCGCGGAGGGGCGGAAGGGGGCCCGACTTCAGGTGTACTTGAGGGAATAACAGTTGTGCTTAAAGCCTCGCCCTTAAGGGATTTCTTCTTCTTGGTCTTCTTCTTCTTCTTCTTCTTAGTCACCTGACTAGTCGAATCAAGACTTTCACCAGGCGAAGTAGAAGAGGAAGATGTAGAAGAAGGTGTCGAAGGGGAGAGATCCACCTTAGGATCAACATGACGTTGTTCAGGTGGAGGGACTGATAGATCAACAGCCGATACGGTAGGGACCAAAGAGGTTGAAAATAACCAAACAGGCAACCCAACAGTTAACCCTGGTAGGGACAACGTTGCCATATAAGGAGCACCAACATTCCCAAGAGGAGGGAATTGTCCTGGATTCCCATCAGAGGGGAAACCCGGGTTAGTGAATCCCGGAAAAGTTGCCATAGCAAACGAAGACGAAACCTACTCAAGCTAACGCACACAAGATCTAACTAGGTGATGTTATCGTGGCCGAATTAATTTTAAGACACAAGAACCAAACTTGACCTTTTCATGTTTCAGGAGTCGAGAAAAGGACGAAAAGATGACTCCAGTCGCCTTCGAATGTTTAATGAGCACGAAGTGACAAGACGCTCACAGGCACCTTTTCATTTAGGGAGTCCGAAAAGGATCAAAAGTGACTGCTCTGGAGACTCTAGGTATAAGGTTTACCAAGCGACCCGTAAAACTGCTTATACACCTCAGCAATCGTATGAGAGCCAAGGACTTTCCGTACTGCAGTCAATCTTCCCGAATGCTGTGTTCGGTGCGTTACGGTTCACAAGGTGGCAGACTCGGCTTCCTATGGATAAAGGATAAAAGCCTAGTGGAGTCTCCCTATATACGCGACGGTACGTGGGAGCACAGTCCGTGTTAGACCACTATCGAGTCACAGAAGGAGGAATCACCCAACCTAATGTGAAACAACAGTGACTATGTTTAAAGACGCCGGAACACGTCTCTAACCTAGACCTCTAGATATTCACGTTTAGTTCCAATGCGTTTTTAGATTCATTCGGTTCATTTTATAGTTGATCTTGAGATTAAGTTTCGATTTCAGGCTCTATCGTATGTTCTCTCACAATTACCTAGATGCAAACTACATGCCAAAGAATACCATTTTGTTCGATGAATTCTAGCTATGAGAAGGTAAAGAATTTTTGATCAAACAAAATGAACGCAAACAATCAAACAATCTAATGCAGCTAAAGGCAAGGAAACAAAACTTTTCTTTTGAGAATGCAAATCAACGAAATGTTCTTTTCCTTTTCAATTATTTAAAAGCAAAGCCACTAGTTTGATTTTCTTTCAGTGACACAAAGCATCTAAAATAATTTGGAGGAACCAGAACACCAAGCAAAATGCAATTGCCTAATGAAAGTACACAAAGTTCCCAAAACACTAAAACAGTTTCTCCAAATCAAAGGAAAAACAAAGGCTTGTACGAGCTATGTGATCTAAGCCCAACAAGGCAAAAAGGAATTCAAGCAAGAAGGAAGCAAGTGTGAACTGATCGATCCAAACAATCGTAATCTATGCTTGGTAGTGAAGAAATCGAATCAACATAAAAAGTGGTTCAATAATCGACACTAAAAATCAACCGGCAACAAGCAGTGAAAAAGCCTCAAGCAAATCAATAAGAGGGCTGTGGATGAACCTTGAATAGACAAGTAACCCAAGCAAATGGTTTCTCGATGAAACTTCTAAAGGGCTAGGTCACATGGTCTAACAACACAAGACTCAGTCAAATGAAATCAAAGAGAGAGCGTCCCTTAACCAAAAGCAATCAAAACAAGCTAATGAGGGACAAGAAACCACAGGGGATAAGAAAGATTGATGAATTCAGGAGATAAAGTTATAAAAACAACTTTTCAGGAGTCAGCGCAAGTTTTACACTAAAAACCCATGTCAGCGCAACTTTTACACAGACCACCCGAGCTGTCAGCGCGACTTTTGCCCAAAAAACGAGCTGATCTCAGAAAAACACAGTCATCGCGGAATTAAGCTAGAAAGTGGCGCTGACATCGCGGATATACACGTCTTTCCCGCGCTGATCCGATTTTCAGCGCGACTGTTAAAATTAAATCCGCGATGGAGCTCAAAAATAGTGACAGGAAAATCAAAACTCCCAAATCAAAACAGCCAATCTTTCAATCAAACAGGGGCATTTCCCAGATCAACCCAGGAAACGCAAAAGACTGATAATTAATCCCCAAAATTTCAAAAAGAGAGTAATCAAACAAACTCAAAACAAGGATGAATGAAAAAGGACAAAGGCCAGCTCCCCAGCGGAGTCGCCAAATTGTTGGAGAGGTAAATCCCCTCTACGGATAGAGGCGATCCCTACTAGCCCAGCAAGGGTCTAGCAACAATCAAACAATGCTGCTATGCATGTTCCTAATTACAATTAAACAAGAGGTAAAGAGCACCTACTTGGATTCCAGCGCTGTTGTTTGGCGAAGAGATGTTGCCTTCGCTCCTTCGCTTTGGCTGGTCACAATCCTCCGCGATCCCCGCGAATGGATACCTGCACACACGAAGAGGAAACAAACACAAGCGTGAAATCTAGTAAAAGCAACCATACATCGGTCAGAAAAGATGTAATTCACATTTAACCATTGCAAGTACAAATGAGAATGGAACAATAATAGCAGTCATCTATTATTAATCAATAATCAGAGAAAGATACAACCATTGTTCTGACGCTGAGTCCTTCTCGAGAGGGTCCAGCCAGCAAGTCTCATAAGCATTCACCCAAGAAGTGGATCTCCCAAATCAAGTAACTCTCTCTCACACAAAGCTCTAAGACTTCATAACCTTTCTCTAGCTCTCTAGCAATCCACACTCTAGCACACCATACTATCTACTAGCAGCACACAAAACTATGAATTCCTTAGTGTCAAAGTCTATTCCCCCAAAGTGAGAACTAGCTGCTGATAGTAATGGTGGAAGAATATATAGGAGAAGGAGTCTCCATGGAGGGTGGAAGGATAAGCTCATCTCCAAGAAAGGTGGCCCATAAGACGAACAGACATGCCATAGAAGGGAGGGCGACACTCACAAGGCCAACAACCGGGTCTGGAGTCATCTGGAAGGTTGGCTGTTAGAACAAATTCGCCCAAACAGGATCAGCGCGGATTATAAAGGAACTGTCGCGCTGACGTCGCACCTCAATAACTGAGAAGGCCATGTCAGCGCGACTCAATACAAGGCAAGACGCGCTGGCTCATGAAATTCGATCAGCGCGGAAAACAAGTGTACTTCCGCGCTGGCAGCGCATTTGGTCTGTTATGGAGCGCCCATCAGCGCGGTTATTTGGACAAAAGTCGTACTGATAGCAAAAACTTTGGCAAAGTGGGTTATTTGGCCAGTTTAGAGAGCATGAGCATGATAAATTTGATTTCATGACACAGTAGGGATACTGACTGGATGACAGTGACAAATTGCTGTGTAACAATGGCAACTCACTCTGGTGACAAATCTTAGTTCAGGCTCTCAGAATGAAGGAAAAGATATATACATAGGTTCACCTAGACGAAGACCCGTATACACGTGGGTTATACATTACAAAGGCACGTACGCGTATACACTCACTTTCACGCAAGGAAAAGTGCGTACATGTTGGAGAACTTACTTTTGGTCCGTGGTATTTAGTCCTTGGTAATTGAACCTATGGTTTTGGGCCATGGTATCTCGTCACAACTGTCGATCCCAAGTATTGGGTCCATGGTATTGTTTTGTTATGGTTTTGGATCGTGGTATTGTGAAAGGCCTAAGACTATAAAAGAAGAAGGAGATCATTTGGCAAAGGATCATCTGAATTATTGAATATCTGATAAAGTACTAGATCTGGAATAATGGTGATTGGGTTATGGTGCAAATCTGGATCTGAACGAAGGAGGATCCTGAGCACAAGGAGAAGGATAAGTTCTATTGATGGGTCATAATCTTAAGGCTTGAATAATAATATCTTTGTATGATTTTGATCTGTTATATGTGGCGCATGCTTGATCTATAAATCTGGTAATTTGGGTTAACTAATGTTTGAATATTTGAAAGAGTGAATTATCCTTTATAGATCTGTACGCAGGTTCAGAGAATCAAAGGTGCGTATACACGCTGGTTTTGTGATTAAAAACAGCGTATACGCAGGTTGGTCCAAACATAGAAGCGTATGCACGCAGGTTTCTAATTATTGAAGTAGTGTACGTCTCTTGAAGTGTGTTTTAGCTGCTTCTGTTTATTGTTGCAGTGTTCTGGGTTCAGAATTTGGTGTGTGGTTACTATTACTGTGTTTTGGGTACAACTGTTAGAGAAGTGTCTATTTGATTCAGTTTTAATTGGTGAAAAGGAGATTGTTTGATGCAGAAATTCTTGATGTTTGATTGATGTTCATGGATCCAGTCTGAAAATTTATGAAACGCGGTCCCTGGAAGAAAGAGAAGGTTGTAGCCTTCTGTAGGCCAGAACCTACGTACTAGTATCTTGGCTAGTGCAAGAGCTAAGGGGGTTGTAGCTCCCTTCCAGGAGAAGCTGGAGAATGAGAGAGGGTTGTAGCTCTCTGCAGGTTGCAGCTTGCGTACTGGTAAAGGACTGCACCAGTACAGAATCATTGTAAAATGAAGTTTCTAATTGAAAAAAATAGAGACATATTGCAGCAAGTGGTTTTCACCCACATTGGGTTTCCACCTTATATCTTGTGTTCTTGTGTGTGACTGTCTACATTTTTCTTGTTCCTGGTTATTGTTTCTATGGTTTTGACACACAGATTTAAAATCAACATCTGAAGATTAATTAAATTACAAGTCTGTAAGTTATACATAGGTTTCCTTTACTGTAGTTGCGTATATATGCGGTTTTCTCTAACTGAAGTAGCATATATGATTTGGGTGTGAAAAATAAAATAATTGACTTCATAATACTGATTCATCCCCCCCCCCCCCCCCCCCCCCTCTTAGTATTATTTCCAACACAGGGTTCTCATGAAAGCTCATTAGGTTTTTATAGGAGTGGTCCACCATAGGAGGATTTTCATTAATACCTTTGAAGAGAAACTTGAATGGAAAGTATAACAATAAAAATCACCCTAACTAACCCAATGAATAATGTCGTCCAATAATCAAAGTCACTTTATAAAATATGAGGCATTAAGAGTGAATTGCTTCTGAAATTCTTACCACAAGACTACATAATGAAAAAAACTTCAATTGTTGTGCCTTAGGAATTTTAGTTTCAAAAGTGTTGTTGTAACAATTTTATTTCAAATGAAATTTTTATTCATTACTCTTATACTACCCTACCCTAATTTATAGAGAGGAAGGTTTCCTTCAAGTTCAAGAGTACTTCCAATGTAGCCATGTGTGTAACAGAATGATAAATATATTCACACACAGTTTTAAAGAATAAACTTCAAGACATACCAGAGTATGAGAAACCAGTTGCTTTAATTGATATGGTACCAAGAGTTTTTGAATGATGAGGGAATAAGGTGTGTTGATGACTGCTTGAAACCAAGATTCAATGGGATCCACATATTTATGATTCTCCAACTTGTACAAATATTCCACAACTTGAGGATAACTCTCTTGGAGGCATGAAGGATATGGTGAAAGACAAAAGAAAAATCCCTCAAGTTCAGGCTCAAATATCTTCTTTTCATATTGACAAGAATAGTTAAGGGAAATTCTAGGGTTTTGAGCTTCAACAACAGTTTCAGAACATGTTCCAATTATAGATTGCTCCTCTAATGGTCTTAGATCTTCCCGAGGTGAATGTTCTATAGTGATAGGAGATGTTTCCAAACTCACCCCTTCCCCCAACCTCAAAGATATATCATTACACTCAGTAGGGGAGTCAATGGGAAGAATAGGTGTTTCAAATTGTTGTGCAACCTGCTGGTTTAGATTAGGGTTTGGGCTATGGTTTAGGCTAGGGTTTAGGTTAAGGCTTGGACTCGGGTTAGGTATATGTTTTGGATTAGGGCTAGGGTATGGATGAGGATAAGGGCTAGGGTTATGTATAGGGATTAAATTAGGGTTAGGGTTAAAGTATTATTTCACAAGTAACTGTGACCATGAAGGATGGTAACTTGATGGTGCATTAAGTGGAAATTGTGGTTGATGTTGTTGATTTTTCATGAAATATTTCCTTAGGGAAGAGACTCCAAACCATTTTTGAGGCCATGGGGATATCTGACTCGAAGAAGAGGGCCAAGGAGAGGGCCATTGTGGCCATGAAGTAGGGTATTCAATTGGAGGAGGATTAAAAATTTTCCATGGAACTGCAGGATTATAAATCTGTTGAGGAACCTGCTCAAGATAATAAGCATTAGTCCAAGTATTAAATGGTGATGGGTTTTGAGTTATACCTAATAGTTGATTCGATTCCTTACTTGATTTCCTGAGTACCTATATTAATCCTAGTAGTGATAGGAAATGTTCTTCACAAATTTTGTAAAATTTCAGGGTACTAAGTGGACGCTTTACAAGGAAGTGTTTCTTTCTACAGTTGTCACAAAAGATTAGCAGTGGTTCTTCATCCTTCTTATATTCTTCCTGCAGATCATCTAATTTTGAAATCAAATATTTAATAATATTCTCTTTAATTTCAAGCAAAATACTAAGTTTTTCACTTAATCTCATCATTCTATTATTTGTATATCTCTTTAGCAACATCAAAACTCCTCATTGGAATATTCCTCAAAATACCATTTTCCTGTTCTAACCAAGCCAATTGGTGTATTTTGTTAGCATAGGGGTAATGTATATATATAGTGGGGGTTATTACAACACCCAAGAAATGAAAACCTTAAAAATATAAGAAACATATATAGGAAAGAAACAAAATAAAATGTGAGAGAAACTAGGTAAAGAGAAAACCAAATTGCAACAGGTCACCAAGGTCAATCCCTTAAGCGCCTCCCTAGAAACGGCACCAAAATGTTGGGTGTAGCATGTGATATATTAATGGACAAACATTTAATTGTCAATCCGAGAGTTTGTGAACTTTGAGGTGAAACACTGGAAATGTTAGAGAATGACTCCAACAACCTGCAAAACAAAACCATAATTTGTTCTACAAACAACAATTATTACCCACTCCAATCCTATAGTCAAAGAGATTCATTAAAAGTGAAACCATAAACACAAATTCTGGAAAACCATTAAAAACTTTCTAAGTTCTAGAAAATAGTGCATAAATTCTTAATTCAATTCCTACTAGATTTGACAATTTCATTAAAAGAAAAAGAACTTGGTTAATCTGGAAACTAGCTACTTCACTCATTAGCGTATCAAGAAAACTAAGATTTCAAACTAGATAAATAATAAAAAGCATCAAAATAACACGTCTCAATCCAATCAATCCCACAATAGTTCTTAAAGGAGTCACACAAGACATGAAAAACATTCTTGTGTTACCTTAATTATGACTCTCTAGTAATTCAAATTCCTGCACTGGTCACACTCATTCATTTTGTGTTCAAAAATTAACAAACCAGATGTGTTAGTCAAATGTGTAATTTTCATAACCAAAAGAACTGCAAGTGAAATAAATATCTTTAAAACACAAGCTTCCACAACCAATTCAAGAAAATCATATTGAAAACCAAATCATTCCTATACTAATCAATTTGGTTCCCGCACTGCAGGAATTTTTTGTTAGAAAACTCCTTATTGTCTCATTCCTGCACTCTAATGTCTCGTTCCTATACTAACACAAATTATCACTCTTTGTGCTAAGTAATTCCTTACGACTTTATTTTCACATGGTATGCATTCAAAACATATAAGCCATATGTGTTAAATGAATCATGAGGTGTGCACAACACAAAACTATTCACTCTGTCAAGTTTAGGAAAATTAATGACAACAAGTCAAACCAACTCATAAGAGTCCGTTATGCTTTAATTCTTCACAACCATACTCTGTTTCTATTCTAAACAAGTGAAGCTGCGATGCAGCGAGTCCCTGCGTCAAGTTGAGGCTGCCTGAAAATTCGGAGCCTGAAAATTCGGAATAAACGGATATGTGTTTATTTCTGATGGCCAGCCCTGCTCATTCGGAATAAACTGATATGTGTTTATTTCTGATGGCCAGCCCTGCTCAGACTTACAGAGGTGGAGTTAGAAGATTGATAGGTGGAGTTAGAAGACTGATTCCCTGCGATCATTGACGAGAGGATTTTGAACGGGTATAACTGAAATTGCTTCTGCTAGTGCGGGTGATGCTTGCTTCAACTTAGTTTCAACTGAATCCGCTACTGAAACAAAGACTTCATATAATAATGGCAATAAGGTGATGCCTCTCCTGCATCTGCCTGTGTCTTTGCTACCGTTGCCTTCGCAGGTTATGTATTTGGATCTTGAACAACATCTGCGCGTTTGATTCATTAATGCTTGAACGATTATTAAGTAGTCACGAACTGGAACTCAAGGATTATTAAGTAGTCACGAACTGGAACTCAAGTATCTAAAGAAACTGTCTATCAGCTAAAGCGAGGATAAGTATAGATAAGAACGATTGAATAGCATAGCAGATAAGAGGATGGGAGTTAAGAATATAGGAGTGAAGAAGGGCGGGTCTGTAGACCCCACTGGATCTGTTGCTGGTTCTCTAGTAGCTGTTCGATCCAGACCCATAACCTGAAAGCTAGAAAGCCAGCCAGCTACATAGCATAAGGGATAGGTAGCATAAGTACCATAACACCTTCAAACCTCATGACACACACCACCATATTGAAGCTACCAACTTCAAGCAGAATTACATTGAATCATTGGAACATCCAAAACACATATTGACGCCACTAATATAAAAGAATCAACAGGTAAGATATTTAGAGATTAACATTATATGCAAGCGCCTTCAAACTTCATCATACATACACAGTTGATGCTACAAACTTAAGCATAATTTACCTCGTATCAATGCAACACCCAAAACAAATAAAGAACAATAATATATCATTCAAAAATTCAGCTCATTCAGAACTGTATGTTATGCTTATGCTTATTAGGCACCCTTATTGGCCATGGCCGATGAAAAGTCTGTATCGACTGATAAAACTATATCCGTGGAATTCTAATTCTTTTAAATAAATGTTGTAATAAGATTCCTTAACCACACAGAAATTAACGCCACATCTAGAAGAGTGCAGGATGAGCATTGCAAGCTTGAGATGTTAGAGAGTGATTCTATGTACAAGCACCTTCAAACACCACGATACATACAGCACCATATTGAAGCTACCAACTTCAAGCAGAATTACATTGCATTAATTGAACATCCGAACCCAACAAAGAGAATTGCATTCAGAACTGTTTAAAAATTCCTGATCCAAGCAGTCGAAACTGATAAGGTGTACTTGTGTTTAAGTTGCAAGAAAATAGATATCGGTGAGCACTGAATATTTTTTAAAGATAAAACCTTGATTTGAAGAAGCCATTTATCATATCTGTACTACACAAGATAAAACCTTCGCTATAAATGATCACATTTAAAAGTAATTTCTACAATCTAAAGTGACCATTTGTGAGAATGCTAGTCTATTAAAACCATAGTGTGAAGAAACAAATTATGGACCATAAAGAGGGGTGCAAAATGAAGGGTGTTGAACTCAGTGCCCTGGGGGACAATGGTCGCATCCTTCTACTTGATGGACATTGTTTTTAGTGCGAAGTCTACGGCTCAAAAAAGATTTTAACAAACCAATATATAATAAAATAAAACTAAATCCCAACATCAAAAGGCAACACAAGAAATATAAATTACACACCCACATCCAAAAGGCAATTGATTTTAAATAACCACCAAATATGATATAATAGAACAAAAAAAATATTAATCAAATCTCCACCTGCTATTGCTCATTCAGCAAAGTCTTGAAAGCCCACTCGAACACTATATCGACGCAAACTTTATCATATTGCCTATCACAATGATGTATCAACGCATGAAACGGTCACTGATACACGTGTTTTATAAAAAAGCCTCAACACAGCCACGTATCTCTCATGCGAAGAGCGCTAATCTACATGCATATCAAATGCCTTCTTCCGAATCTGGGGTGCATGCATACCCAATGTCCACTATGGTGTGTTGTGCAGTCATGGCGCTGGCCGTTTCTTATTCGTCTTCCCGTCAATGGGTATGCATTTTAGCTCTGGCATTGCTGTTCTGGCAGTGTGCGGGGGATAATGGCAGACTCACGCAAGCAGAAGCCGATAGAATTGTTAATCTTCCTGGGCAGCCGCCAGTGGATTTCGCTCATTATGCGGGATATGTGACTGTCAACAAAGAGAGCCCTGCGCATTTGTCATCATATTATCTGCAGGTCAGTAAACTGCTAACTGCATACCTGTTCAATTAATAGAATTGCTTTCTGGTTTAACATTAGAATCCCTGCACAGCAGCAAGTCCCTATGCAGCATTCATATCATTCCTGTATAATTTTTAAAACACTATGCAACAGCAATAACATCCTTTGCATTCTGAACATGAATCCTAGGCATAGACGGTTCGGGCATAGGAAATTTAAGGCAAAAGAAATTTTTAATATCCATATAGAAAGGCATGAACCCTAATAATTTTGTAGAATCGAAAAATAGCCAGCCCCAGCCTGTCCTCAGGCTCCGCGCACCGTCTTTAGGTAAGTAATAAGTCAATGCGGAGCACTAGCACCAGTTTCACCCTGCTCGTGTTCTCAATTTCTTTTTAGATTGCGAGCGATCTCCAGAGGGAAAGGGGAAAGGGGTTGTCTGACCAGAGGGAAGGGGTCAAAACCGTGAGGCTAGCTAGAACCTGTGGTGGCTAGACTTTGGCTTGCTGTCAAAAAGAAACTAATCCAGTAGGAGCGGAGCGGTTAATAGCAATGTTCATAAAAGTGCCTGCCGGCTTCTTCTTTTACCGGGGCTCTTTAACAGGGCTCTTTAACAGGGTATCCTCGAATGGCGGCTGAATACACTATGGTATACAAATATATTTGTAAAATTATCATGAGGAGACCAGGCATACCTTACATCGAGTCGCCAAAAACGATAGTATTCATCCCAACCCCTCTCTCAGGTCGTGCTCCTTCTGTAGCCTGGCCGGTTCTCAGATTTTTCTCCCGCCGCCTTTTCCGCCTTGAACTGAGTATGTTCTGTTCCCTTCCAGAGTTTCGTGTCGCCGTGAGGCACGAAAAACACGTCAAACAGTCAAAACCCCTTTGTTTTGTGCAGCCGAAATCAATTATGTCAAGCGAATTTCACCTGAAAATAGAGAACTTCAACCAGAACCAGTAGAACCAGCAGCATAGGCAAAGGCATAAGTAATGAAATTTCAGGTATTTATCCTAGCCCACCTCTTCTATTTCACTTAATGCGTAAGCGCTCGTGGACTGTAGCTATTGTCGTTTCTATGCTATTGTAGATATTTAATTTCAAGCTAAAATACATAATTGCAGTCAATGAAAACAGACTTACATATCCCATTCATACATTGAAATTTCGTTCCTGTTTATGCTGTCTCAGGTACGCAAGAGGTACACGAGCATGGTGGAGCTCCATGGAAGAGGTACGCAGATGGGAATCCGCAGCAGAATTTCCTGTCGTCCTACAACCAGAAGCTCTCTGGGAAGTAAATGCAAGAAACATGGGAAGCAGATGCAAGGTGTTGATATTGGGGACTCTGCTGAGCGGGTACCACCCGCCCTCCTGACACCTGCCGGCATCCACGGACACCTGCAGCTTAACACCAAAGCTTAGGAAACCTTAGCATACCCATACCCCTGCAAATAATACGAATTAATGGGAATTAATGTTAACATTAAACCCAGACCGTTGACGGTTAGGGAGAATGCAGTGCGCATAAAAGTAATTTAAGGTATGATCGGGCCTCTTCCGCCTCGGGAAGAGGCCAAATAAGATGGCAAGGCGTCAGGTGCAAATGGAACTTAGGTTATCTAAGGACATCGGCGGAAAGGCGATTTGGAAACCTTATGTTAAACAACTAATAACACCGCAGAATTAATGCTAACTCCACCCTGATCGATTACTATAGTCCCTGCCTAATGCCAGATGGCAGGGACTAATAAGGAATTTAAATAGTCTCAAAATGTTTTACTCATGGCTTGGTTTTTTTTTAAAATAGAAAATAATATCAATGGCCAAACATAAAGATTATGTTCCTTACATTTATACGCTTAATTTTTCAACGAGAGAGTTAAGGGAACAATAACAAATAATTCCATAACCTTAAATTCAAAACCATTCAGAACTTAACAATGCATGCCTTGTATGTAAAAGACCAAAATCCACTTCAGGGTTTATTTAATAAAATAGAGTATGCAAGTGTATAAAAAACTTAATGCAATATTAAATCAAAATGAAATGTATATATTCCAATGGAAAACATAGCATATGGAACAAAAATTTTGGAAAGTCTCAAATGAATCAAATATTAAACTATAAAACATAGACCATGGTATCTTACTATGAATTTCCAAGCCACACAACACTAAGTAATAGAGGTGTGACAAGCTGGATTGGTTGGGCCCAAACCAACCAGCTTGCACCCTCTTTAAATAAACATTAAATTACATATTAGAGAGAAGCATTAACAAAATGTAACAAAAATGAAAAGGAAACTTGGCATTGATGTGTGTTATTAATGAAACCTCAGTCTTTAATACATCACAAGCTTCAGTAGTCCAGCTCTAGTTGATTAGAGGAAGGGGTTAGAAACCCCAACACTCATCTCAGCAACATGAGAATACAAAGAATGGTTTTCTATCTAGGCTTGGAGCCATAGCGCTATTTTTTTATATATTTTTTACATTACAAAATTGGCTTTAGACAAGCCAATCCTTTGCAAACAATGTGGATATTTAATCCCAACATGTGCCATGAATGGGAGATCTAGTTCAGCCAATATCCAATTGAATAAACACAAATCTAATACGAACTTTGCAAATCTGAACATATTTTGGAATTTGGAAAACATCATTTCTTATCAAACTTCCTCAAAGATACTTGGTTATCTCTTAGACCAATGCGAATTTTTGAAATTTATTTGGAGGAAACCTAACTTGTCATTTTTTCAACAAAAACCTCTCTTGGAATTTTCTTATTCATCTCCATTTCCCCGAACATCGTGCCCAAAGTTGACTATTTGGCTACTTTTGCAAATCTGGGTTTTACCTAATTTTTCTAAAAATCTGCCTCAAAGACCCCATCAAATCTCCCAAACGGTGGTGAATTTTGGAAAAATGCCCACATTATAATCAATTTCCTATACTGGGAACAAAACTTGTGTTCCAAAATTTCAAGATTCGCTTTCAGCTGCACACAAATTGAGGAGGAAATTGGAAGTTTGAAAATTGGTGCAAATTTGGGGCTATAGCATTAATTAATTTCTAAAAAGCCATTTGTATGACCTAGGTGCATTTTGACTAATGTGGAAGTGTTCAAACAATATTTTGAACAAAAACCTTTCACGGATTTTCCCAAAAATGTGTCGATGTATGAAAGCCCCAAATTGGTTGCTCCCTAGTCAAGGAATGTTTCTCTTTAGTGCAGGAACAGATCCATGAAAGATAAGTGCACCTTTGACTATCAAAAAGGATCCATGATCATTCCAAACATGTTTATACCACCAACTATCATTTTCTTTCGTAGCAAGCTTGAATGATGAAGTGGTCCACATATACTTGGTGCGTGATCCCTATACAATGCAAGAACAAGACAATCTACATTAACATCAGTTTAATGAGCATTAATCATGGAAATGTATATAACGAAGTTATTCTTATATAAAATACAACCCAAGCGCAAATCTTCGCTATTGCATTAAAAGAATGTAGAAAGAGTCCATAAACTAGTAAAACAAGGGAATAAGTAGGGCATCATATGAATAAAAGGGTGCATTAAGTACAATAATTTTAGGGCCTAACAGAGAGCCGAAATTATAGAGATACAATGGTTACAATATCTAGCTCCAAGAAACAAGGGAAAAAGGTGTGTATATTTTTTGAATTTGCATAACTTTTGCTTGGAGAATCAATTTGAAGTGATTCAAAGGGCTTAGAGAAGTATAGATATCATTATTTCATTCCAATATGCCTCGAAACAAAAAAATAGACACACCAATTAAGAAACCAGAAATCTCTAATATGATGTGTTTTTTATTCTAGAGACAGCCTCTGGATTACAAAGAGACCAGTGCCTAGTACATATGAATCTAGTGCATATCTGATAATTCTTCAAAGGATTTGAGACACCACTTACAATATTTCTTACAAATAGAACTTAGTTGGTTCAAACAACTTAGGAAAGACACAATCCATGAGTTCTATATATATATATATATATATATATATATATATATATATATATATATATATATATATATATATAGATATATATATATAGATATATATATATATATATATATGAGGTGCACAGTGATATAAAGTATCAATCAACAGAGGCCAAAATCGCCCAAGGAGTTACAGATCATTTACTTTAATGTGAATGTGGTAGCAGAAGAAATAATGGAAGTAACCCATCATATAGAGCTCGAGATATCGAGTATTCTACACTTATCTAGATTTAGAAAGAAATGACAACTATGTAATAGTAATGGATGCAAAGACTCACGAAGCACATTTAAAGATTTAGCTTCCAAAAACTCATATAGGCATTTTTCATTAACATCTTAACTCAAATGAATCTGTATAAACAAGGAAACATGTATGACATCTACACAACATGAAATCTGAGAAGAACATGAACATTTATGAAACTACAAAAGAGAGGATACATATTGTAATCTCGAAACAAAGGAATCACCATTGATATGCATTAATATTCTGAGTAACACATACATGAAAGCACTAAAACGTTCTAAAAAATAACACATAGTTTCTTTCCAAAATCATGAACCTTTTCTTTGTTCAACAAAATAACATATACAGGCCTCCATGAAGAAACATGTCGTTAGAGCAACATTCTTTCTTGATTTGGTTCATCATGTCAAAAATATCTTAAGACTTCAGTGTCTGTGCATTCATAGCTATTTAACTAAAATGTATTGATTATAACTTATCACAGTTGTGAGAAACTTGATATGTTTCTTAACCACCTTAATTCTCAGTCAGAGTCCATCAAGTTCACGATGGAAATTGAGGAGAATGGCCGCCTTCCCTTTCTTGACATTGTCCTTTCTAGGAGAGATGATGGTTCCGTCTATCACCAAGTTTTTTGAAAGAAGACCCACACGAACAGTATCTCCATGCCAATTCCCATCACTTCCATGCTCAGAAATTCAGGGTTCTCAGCACCCTTGCTACCCGCGCTTTAAGAATCTCTGATGATATCCACCTTGGTCAGGAGAAATCTCATCTTCTTGAAGCTTTTCAAAATAATGGGTACAACAAGACCGAGTGCCTCAAGGCCTTTCACAAAGCCAGCAAAGTGCCAGAGAAAACTCGCCCATGTTTATCCTATCGCCAAGGTTCATCTCCCATATATCCAAGGGACCACGAATAGTATTACCCATATCCTTAAAAAGATGAATGTCTCTTCTTCTTTCAAACCTCTCCAAACCATTAAAAATTCCTTGAGATCTGTTAAAGACCCTTTTGACCCTAAAGACATGAAAGGGGTCTACCTCATTCCCTGCTCCTGTGGTATCCCCTACATTGGAGAGACAGGTAGGTTTACTAAACAGAGAATCAGTGAGCATGCAGCGGACATTAGACACAATCGCTCTCATACATCAGCCCTTGCTGAGCATTCTGTGAAATCGAAACACCATGTTTACATTGAAGAATCCAAAGTCATTGCTAGAGTTGGCCATTTCCATCACAGGAAACTCAGAGAAGCAATTGAAATAGAGAGGCATGCTGAAAGCCTAAATAGGGATGATGGCTAGAAATTAAGTAAGAGTTGGATTTTGGCTTTCTCCTCTTGACCCTTCTTCCCTTCCCTCTCCTCTCCCCTTTCCGTTCGTGCTGGGTCTCCCTTCTCGCTTTCTAGCTTTATCCCCCTGGATCCAGTATTATTTTTCTTTGTTTGGTAGTGTATTTTTCCTCCTTCCATATACAGTTTTTATTTTATAAATATCAAAATAATTAATATATTGAATTTAAAATAATAAGAATACCATTCTTTGAATTATAACTTAATACAAAATATTATAATAATAACTCTAAATTAATAATTTTAATATGAATACCATCAATACATTATTTAGCAAATTACCAAATTCCAATTATAGTCTTTTTATCCTTATAGATATTAAAATAATAGATTAAAATAATTATATTTTATTATTATAGAAATTAATATATTTATTTAAAATTTTACAATAATAGTTCTAAACTAATGAATCTCTATAATCATAATAATAATAAGAATACCATCAACACATTATTGAATAGATTTAATATTATTACAAGAACTAATAATATTAAATTATTAATAAATTACATTATTTAATCAATTACTTATAGACGATTTAACTTATGATTTCTTCATAACAGCTAGTTTCTAATATTATGGATCAAACCCTAACTAACAATATTATTATAATATTTCATATAATATTAAAATTATTATTCCATCTATAATATCGATATATAATATTTATTTATCACACAACAGATATTTTCTAGCTAAATTTATGTTATCAAATTATAATATCGAAACATAATATTTATTTATTATATAACAACTAATTTATTAAACAACTTAACAAATTACCTAACGGCTAATTTCCAACTACTAACTTCCAACAGCTAACTCTCAGTAGTGATGCATCCTTGCTATTTATTCCCTCAAATCTATTGATTTCTCACCTTGTCCTGAAGATGAACCACATTAGTTGGTTCGAAACGTCGACCCAATCTTAACAATGTGATTAATCCGAAAGACTAATATAAACATAAAAGTAGTTTAAAATGTCAAACCTTGGCATGATCTGGAGAAATTTCAAGGGCAGTTGGATGACGAGACCTGGTGAAGCGCATGCGGAGGCCGAGAACAAACCATTTTCATGATCGATGGATCAGCGAATGTTGGGTCCCTATAATACTAGTGATTACCCCATTACTATTGTAGTTGTATCCCTTATTAATATTGTTGTGCCCCTATTATCCCCATATTGTTATTACTGTGCCCCATAGAATCCCTCTATTGTTATTTTTGTGGCTTTATATTATTATTGTTAGGTCGGCTAGGTTATATTGTGACTCCTTATACTCCTATATATAGAAAGGAGGTTTTGTCATTTGAATCATCCAAGAATTTTTCATTTATGTAATGTAAAGGAGGTTTCCCCCTCAAATAGGCTGAATTATAAGGCGTTAATCTATCTCTTCTATCTTTTCTTGAGTTGGTTTCATAACATTTGGTATCAGAGCATTGGATTCTAGGGTTTTGCTGCTCCAAACAGCTCATCGTGGAATTTTCGCTAGAACCTTTTTTTCTACGATGTTTCAGAAGCTAAAAAAAAAACCCATTTGAGAAGACATCACACTAAATCTCGGGTCCGAATCTCAGAGCTTTTCGCGCTATATTTACGGAGATATGATCTGATGAAGTTGGTCTTTTTGCAGACTCTTGAATTACATTCCAAAAAGGTGACCTGGGGAAAATCGTCATAGCTTTCTCTCTGAGCATCGGATTGAAATTTCATAAAAAGCTACAGAAATAGGACGGACTTTAGTTTCCTGTATATCTTTTCCAGAGCCAAAGGTCGAAACAGGGACACGTGGCACGTCGTACAAGTTTGCTCTACTGAACTAGTCTATAATCAGGTCACTGTGGGAGATTTGACATAACTCTTCCTTGGAGAATCCAATTGGGATCAGACTGGTGGCATTGGAAAGAGGACACAGAGGGATACTATAGGTTGCAATTTCAAAATTGGATAAACCGAAATTACAAAGATACATCAGAGGCAATATCGAGCTCCTACAAAGTGAAAAAAAGGTGTGTAGATTTTTTTTAATTTTTGCTTAAGCTTGGTTTGAAAAACTATTTTGAAGGAATTCAAAGGGCATAGTAGAGCATTATTATCAGTAACTGATGTTCAGAGGAAATAAAATGAAAACACCTAGTAAGCAAACTGAAAGCAGTAGCATGACTCATGAAGAACAGGAAGAAATGCTACATGATATATCAAAATTACAAGACCAAGTGCAACAAATGTCAGTCTCACAAAAGCTAACATAAGCTAAGATAAATGGCATGGAATCTAAGATAAAGGGCATGGAAGCTAAGATGAATGGCATGGAAGCTAAGATGGATGATTGGAAGATAGATTTGAAGACAGACATGGAAGAATTGAAGATAAATATGAATAAGTTGCTACAAGAAATGGTCACTAATGGTGAAAGGGTAGTAAAGGAAACTCATGATGAGAACAAAAGAAATGTTAATCATGATTCCATAGACCATAATGTTGGATCGAAGACCCACCATATTCCAAAAATCAATATGAGGAAGTTTGATGGCAAGGATCCCGCAACATGGATATTACAGATGGAGCAATTTTTTGATCTCAATAATGTGAAAAATACACAAAAGGTACGTATTGCAACTTTATATTTGGAACCAAATCAGTTTGTATGGTATCAATGGCATTGCTCTAGTAAACAAATTGTCACTTGGGCAATTTTTATGGAAGAATTGACAGCACATTATGAGGATACAAAAAGCAACACTTTTTTTAGCCAATTGATAAGTCTCAAACAAAAGGGTTCAATAATGGAGCACATTGAGGAGTTCCAAAAATTGAACATAAGGGTAAAA
Source organism: Pinus tabuliformis (assembly GCA_031772625.1). Lineage (NCBI taxonomy): Eukaryota > Viridiplantae > Streptophyta > Pinopsida > Pinales > Pinaceae > Pinus > Pinus tabuliformis. The sequence continues at coordinate 1,285,936,174 of CM062807.1, forward strand.
AATATTCTAGAGGAGCATAGGATTGATGTGTTCATAGGGACTTTAAAGGATAATATCCAACATGACGTTCGCCTTTGGGAACCTGATTCATTAGAGAAGGCATTCAGGTTAGCAAGAAAAATGGAAAGCAAAATTATGGCAACCAGGAAGCACACCACTCACAACTATAAAGATGGAAGTCTTGTTGCCCCTAGTCTTCCACTACCTATAAGGTTGACACCACAACAATTGGAAGAAAAAATAGCAAAAGGGCTTTGTTATAGTTGTGATAGCAAATACACTAAAGGTCATAAGTGTGCTGAGAAGAAATTATTCTACATAGATTGTGAAGAGGAAGAAGAAAAGGAGCAAGAATGGTCAAAAGAAGAGGATATACTCCAAGAACAAATCCTTGATAAAGAAGAAATGAATCCAACCATATCTTGTAATGCATTGGCGGGAATTACCACTCCTCAAACCATCAAGATAGAAGGACAAATCAAGAAGAAAAAGGTAATAGTGTTGATTGATTCAGGAAGTACCCACAATTTTATTCATTGTAAGGTAGCAAAAGAATTGAATTGCTTCTTATATCCAGCACCAGAGTGTCAAGTGATGGTTGCAAGTGGAGGAACAATAAATTTCTCGGGAAAGTGCCATAATATCAAGCTATCCATGGGAGAATATGTATTGACTAGCCCAATGCTTTCCATTCCAATGGGAGGTGCTGATGTTGTACTAGGAGTCCAATGGATACAATCCTTGGTTACAATAGCTTTTAATTTTCAAGAACTTTTCATGAAATTTTCTATGGAAGGAAAGGAAGTTGAATTAAGGGGTATTGCAGGGAAACCGGGAAAGATAATCATCTCTAACGGTATGACAAAGCTTCTAAAAAAGGAACAAAGAGGTGTAATTGCACAATTATGTTCGCTAGATGTTTCCACATTGGAATCATCTATTTCTCCAGATCTCCAAAAAGTCTTAGACAATCGTTCCAAGGTATTTGAGACTCCCAAAGGTCTCCCACCTATTCTTGATCATGATCATGCTATTCATCCGATTCCAGGAAGTGTTCCTCCAAACATCAGGCCATACAGATATCCCTATGCCCAAAAGAGTGAAATTGAACGTATGGTTGCAGAAATTCTAGAGGCTGGTATAATTCAACCAAGTCAAAGTTCTTTCTCTACTCCAGTAGTATTGGTGCACAAGAAGGATGGATCATGGCGCATGTGTTCGGATTATAGGGAGCTCAACAAGCTCACTACTAAAGATAAGTTTCCCATTCCTGTCATTGATGAATTATTGGATGAATTGCGTGGATCAATTTACTTCACCAAGTTGGATCTTCATTTAGGATATCAACAAATTAGAATGAATACTGAAGACATTCCGAAAACAACATTTAGAACTCATGAGGGCCATTATGAATTTTTGGTCATGCCTTTTGGCCTTACCAATGCACCTTCAACATTTCAAGGTTTGATGAATTCAATTTTCAAACCATTCCTTAGAAAATTTGTGTTAATATTTTTTGATGATATACTAATCTACAACAAGTCTTGGAAGGATCATGTTGAACATGTTGACAGGGTGCTACAACTATTGGAGGAGAAACAATTATATGCAAAAAGATCCAAATGTTTCTTTGGAGTACAAGAGGTGGAATATCTGGGTCATATTGTATCTCATGAAGGAGTTAAGGTAGACCCTAGCAAAATTAAAGCCATTAAGGAATGGAAAATTCCCACATCCATAAAGCATCTGCGAGGATTTCTCGGGTTGACAGGGTATTATCGCAAGTTTGTTAAGAATTATGGGAGAATAGCAGTGTCAAAGTCGGTCTGGTTAGCCCTCCATCAGAGATCAAAACTCTTTATGCATTTCATTTGTAGGTGTCCCGCTCCATTCATTCAACTGCATTCCGCTAGGGGCATGCCATGATCTGATGGAGAAAGTCATGCTAGTCATTTCCCCTCATGTCTAGCTCCTGCTGGTTTATGTCTTTGTGTCAAATAATCAAAAAGTCCATGACAGTAAAGTTCTGGTCCTTCAACGAACAAAGGTAATTTTTGGTCATTTGGTCTAGGAATTAAAACAATTTGGTCTTTAATATGCCCAGTAAATCCATACAGGCCAGAGGGATACTCTTGCAAAGTAATAATCCGCAGAGTTTCACCATCATATTGATAGACTTCGACTATTCTTCAAAACTCTGTTTTGAAGAAAAGTCAAATAGTGTCATTTGTGACAAAATTTTCAAAACGAGTCGACAGTTGATTTATTCAGGTGCAGTCATGGTTCCCGTGACCAGATGCTCTGTCATGCAATCCCTACAAAGAGTGCCGAAAATGTCATCGTTTGAGCCAAAATTTCAGAGGAAAAGTGAAAATCAGGGTTATATTAAAATCAGTGAAAATTTTTTGAACAGGACATTAGAAAAGTGGGTTTTTAAAAAAGTAAATTTAACCCATCACTTCCAAGGCTATATATACAAGTTTTCATCAAAATCAAAGGCATTGTGCTAATCCAAGCCTTGGAGAAACGTTACAAAGGGTGTGAGTGTGCATCGTGAGTGTTTGAGGGAGTTGGAGGTAGTTTGAAGGAGCGTGGTGCATATACTCAGGGGCGCGGTGCACACAGAGCCTGCCCACAGTTAAAATTTTCCACAGGCGCGGCGCACTGGGTTTTGCGCGCGATGCACATAGACCAAGGGCCAAAACAAGGCCAAATCACCTCCAAATTTTTGTGAAGCCCATCAAATTAAGAGGTAGGCTCTTTGACATCATTGGTTCATCAAGTTTTATAAATTATATGGTGGTTTATAGCGATGTTTGAATGCAACCAAATTCAATAAAATCAACCATAAGAAATCACCAAAAAGCCATGATGACTAGGGTTGGTAAAGTGGGATGTTAGTGCCAAGGTTCCATTCCACCCATAATTTTCCCCTCACCTACCAGTTTTCCTATCCTCCCTTACTCATTTTTCCTAATATCCTAGCCCTAAATTACTACCAAACCCTCTCACCAATCCCTCCACTATTTGGTCAACATAACATCCCAAACCCTACCTTTTTAAGACCCCAAACCCTACCCTATCAAAATACCCCAAAGCCCCCTACCTATCCCTAAACGAAATTCTCCTATAACCCCTATTCCCATTATATTATCCCCCTCCTAATACTCCCTTGTTTCATTGTCCCCTTGGTGGCAGATTATCAAAAAAACCTAGCTTTCATCATCATCAAAGGGGCAACCTAAATTCAGTTTATAAAACAGTAGTCATGGCATCCGAGGTTTCATCAGAGTATGAGGAGGAAACCCAGAGTGATATAGCTTCAGGAGAACAGGCCCCCAGGAGACATCACTAGAGTGGCAGACATGTTAGAGATGAGCCAAACACCCTCACCGAGTTGTAGGCATGCCCTCTTGCTATGTCATGTTTCCAACATTTAGCATGTCTTGAATTTTTTCAAAGGGTGGCAAATGTCAGAGTTCATCATGAGTTGGCCCGTCTTTTTGCACTTCACCTACATGGAGGTCAGTCTATCTTGGCTGGGGTCACTTTCACATTGACACCCAAACCCGTATCAGTGGCAACAGGCATACCAAACATTAGAGAACAGTGGCATAAGAAGAAGAAGGTGGATAGGCATCATTATGAGCCTTACATTAAGGCCAATTGTTTGAGTCAGCTCACGAGAGTTTTCCCATTCAGACTTTTAAGAGATGAGTATGCTCTGCTCATGAAATTGATCATGAAGTACTTCAGTTGTGAGGGGAGGTTTTCTCGCCTTTATGCCTATCACATTAGGATGCTCATGCACCAGGGTGCAGATGATGAACCTCCCATTTTTAATTTGTGGGAACATAGAGAGGATGAAAAATTTCATGTTGCACAAGACCCCTCGACAGCAGCTCAATAGTGTTTATCACTTTGCTCTTATCCAGATTTTGGTGGACCATCAGTTGGGATTGCAGGGTATTGCTTGTGAGGACTTCATCTCCCATGACTTCTTCAGCGCTCCATAGGTAGTTTTAGAGGCAGAGCATGAGATAGGTGGCCAATCTCATCAGTATGAGCGACATGAGACTGCTACTATGCCAGTATACATCACCTATCAGAAAGGCAGTAGACCTTTGTTTGCAGCAGCAAAGCGAGTGTTATCTCCACCCGGGGTGGAAGAGGCCTCACTTTCGACATCGGCATCACATGAGCAGGGCAGAGGTAAGGAGTCAATGCAGGAGGAAGGGCCATCAGGTGAACGAGACACCGAATTCGTTCTCCTCCATGATGATGAGACAGATACAGAACCAACAAATGCAGAGCTTACAGAGATCATCCAGGAGCAGCAATCAGTGATTGAGGCCTTATCCCTTGACTTGGAGAGGGAAAAATGGAACATGAAGTACCTGGAGCAGAGAAACAAGCAGCTTGAGGATCAACAGGCGATTAGGGAGCTGTAAAACATTCATGAGCATCGCCAAGCTACTCAAAGGAGAAGAGTTGAGCTCACATCATTGGAGCAAGAAATCAATGAGGATCGGGAGGCCTTTCTCGAGAACGTGAACATGCACTTGGAGAGGCTACTGGACAAGGCTGATCAGGACCTTGCCTTGCTGAGACACATGGCTTATCATTACAGGACACGAAATATGAGTGCAAGGGCCCAGATAAGGAGCTTGAAGGCGAAATTGAGGAAAGCAACAAGAAAGGCAAAAGAGGCAAAAGAGCAAGATCGGTTTTGAATCTTAGCTGAGGCTTCCTTGGCCCATCATAACACCCCATAGAGAGCCTCCACCCCAAATTTCAAGATATTTGGGGAATTTTTGGTCACATGACAAATTTTTGGGCAAAACACAAGGTTTTTCTCCCCAGTGGCACGACGTTAAAAATCTAGAGCTCCAAATGAGGAATGGTTTGTATTTTTGGATTCAGCATGGAAAATCACGACTATCTGTGCCCGGACAAGAAATTTTTGCAAGATATGAGTCTCCAAAAGGTCAAAAAACACCCAAAAATGGCCTCTCTGCCCCTTTTTTGACACACAGGAAGCAGGCTTGGGAGAATGGAGATTTGGAGGGGAAAATGAGCACCAAATTCAAAAATTCTAGTGGGGTTAGAAAGTAGACAGGATGGGCTTTACAACAAGCACACTTGGACACATTTTGGACACCTACAAGTGCACCAAAATAGGCACCAAAGTAGCGCGGTGCACAGAGAAAATGGCGCGGCGCATAGAGGAAAAATTGCCAAATTTGCTTCCGTTTCGCGAAATTTCGGTTCACAACTTCTCCAACTGGGCCTGCTCATCTACAATTCAATTTTTTGGCACCAAAGGCAGAATTTAAAGTATTTTTTCTCCAGATTGGCTTCTATCCAAGTGGTGAAGGAAGGAAAACGGTCACCCAAGCCAAATGTCATGTTTGTAGCGCTGCACCTGTAGCTGATGGTGGCTCTTCATCTCCATTTTGTAATGATTCGAGTAACTCCCCAACCCTTGGGCATTCTATCTCTTCATGGCACATTCTATATATTGTATGTAAACCATTTGCAAAGGGTGGGTTGGCTTGTAACTTCTGGGAGACTGTGGGAAAGAAACTCTATTTCTTCACTGTGTATTTTTGACAGAGAATTAATGAAAGGCAGCAGCTCTGTTTCATGAGATTCTTGTGGTTGTGAGTGTAGAAAATGTGTCTCTTATGTTTTCATATGTATTTCGTTATGTTTCATAATTCAATTCATGTGCATTTCCAGTGAAATTTTCTGAGTGAGATTAGGTAGAATTCAATTTTATTGCTCTGCCTGTGGGAAAATTTCATGTTCAGTGTTTTTCTTCTATTGAAAAGGATTCATGTAACTATGCCCTTTTCACTTTCTTCAGCAATCTATTCATTCCGCATTACTTAAAACTAAATCGATACATTTTCCGCCTGCCTTGCCTCACGGAATAATTTGTGCCTTTGTATTAAATTCTTTGTTCCTTGCTGACCGTTGGTCCCATACCATCCCAGAAGCTCGGTCATTCATGAAAATGGTTTCTTGTATCCCTATTCACTTACTAGCCTAAGATAAATATTTCACTGTAAGTCATCTCAGACCGTTTTTGCTTATATATTCACTGAGCGTGACTCGGAGAGAGCCCTCTCCTGTTCTGGTAGGGCTAGCTACCAGACTAAGCGTGGTTTGTGGTTACCCTAATTTTTGCCTTCCTTCAGCCTAAGGCAGATTTAGGTGCTAACATAGTGGCGACTCCACTGGGGAGCAAAACTGAAATCGAATCCCCTTGTTTGATAATAATTTTAAGCTTCCGGATGATGAGCTTAGGATTGGATAGGCTAAGTAAGTTGGTTGTGTCCTGTGATTTTCCTCAATAGCACGCTGGCTTCGAGACGATATACGAGAGCCAATTCAGACTTGGATCCTCCTCATATCTATGAAAATCCCAATTTGATTCATAGACTCCTTCGTCAAGAAAGCACCATAACTCCCATGTTCAAGTCTCATTCATGTCCTGATATTTTCGAGTATCTTGAAGAGCTCGAGTTTGACGAACGGTTTGAAATATCATTGTTTGAGTCTAAGTCCGAAAGGGTTGTTGATTATACTGTCCCCAATCCACAATTTCTTGTAGATCTAGAAACAGAAAGAGCTAATCGGTTAATTGATAATTATATTGTGGCACAGCCCCAAACTCCAATTGCTAGCCCCTTACAAACTGTGCACACTCCTCCAACACCCCCAAGGCCAAATCCACCGAGAGTGATGGCTGCCCGTTTTGCACCCCTTGTTCTGCCCCAAGTTATAGATGATATGCCAGCGGATTATCAAAGTAAAATCCCGTTTTTTGATGGCACTCCTAATAGCATTACTGCTCAGCAACATGTGGACAAAATGGTAGACTTCTATGAACTCCATGAGATCGATGCGGAGAACGTGGCAATGAGACTCTTTGTACAGACATTTGCGGGTGATGTGAGGAAATGGTTCAGAGGTTTTCCGACAGCAAGTATCACTACCTTGGTTGAACTATAAAGACAAATTTTAAATCGATGGGAAGTGAAAAAGAATCCCCTTCAAATTCTAGCTGTATATGAACAAATCAAACGAAAAGTTGGTGAGTCGGTCCAGGATTATTGTGTTAGATTCAATACAGTTTACAACGAAATTCCAGATCATCTAAAGCCACCTGTTACACAAAAATATCGTCACTATGATTATTTACAATCAGTATGGGTCTATCATCACTTGTACTGTCCTCCTAAGGAAGTCTAAGACCTCAGCTCTTCAAATCAAGCTTTGGAAATGGGAGAAAGACATTAAAAATCAATGTAACTCTGGTTCCGCATTTTCTCTCATGGTCACCTGCGGTCCCGCACCTTCTGTGTACAAAAGCTGCGTACCTACCCGCTCTGTCCCTAACGATGTAGGTGCGGACCCCTATGAAAGTCAAAAGGCGCAGGTTTTATCTTAAAAAACTCACTTTGGGTTAATTCTATAGTTTTCTAGAAGGAATTTTGACGTGGATTGTTCGCTCTGAGGTGGTTCATGCATCCCAAAAGAGAAGGAGCTAATCCCTTGACTAAAGGAGCTATCCCTTTGAAGGAGGGTTTTATCCCTTTGAAGGAGGACCTAGTAACTTCCCTCCATTGCACTATAAATACAAGCATTGGGGTGAGGACTAGGGAGGTTAGAAGCTGAACATTTTGAGGGTAAATGCTGGTGAAATTAAGACTTCCTAGTTGAGCTTAAGAGGAGAGATCACATACCTTTTTGGCTTCATTGGGGAGTGAGTGAAACTTGTCAAAGTAGAGGAGACTTCTTGTTGGACCCTGGGAGGAGCTTGTACAGCATCAAGGCGAAGGTTGTAAAGTTCTTCTTCTTTTGAATTAATACAATCAAACTCATTTTTCTCAACAAGTATCTTATGTTATTTGTTTCATGGACTCCTTGACTTTCATGTTAAATATGTTTTATGCAATTGGTTTTTCAAGTGCTATTTAATTTGTTTGCCTTGTTTGTGTTTGCGGATTCACGAAAAGGAGCTCATTTGGATCAAAGGAGCGAGGGCATCCACAAGCTTGCGTTGGACCAAAGGTAGGCCCTAAAAACACTTGTTTGCTATCGTTTATTAAAGCATATTTAGAGAAATATAGTGTCTGGTTGGTTTGCTTGTCATTAGGTCTTCTTTAGATTCTAGGAAGGTTTATCTTGTCCGCAAGATCGACTCATTCCATGCGACAAAATGGCGACCATACTGGGGACTTGATTGTTTTCCTTGTTTATACTTTGACCTGAGAAACTGTATTTTCTGTTTCTGTTTTTGACTTGATGATTGTGGGATTGGGTGAATTTAGTTAATTTTGAGTCAGTTTCTATTTTTCATACTTTTGGGAGAGGTACACACCCTCTGAGTTAAGCACAGTGCGTACCTGTACGCACTTTTCCTTTGTACACAAAGCGTGAACGCACCTGTGTAAACAGGTTGCCTGCGTACCCTGTCAAAAATTTGAAAAATTTTAAATTTTTCTCTTTTTTATCAATTTAGAATTTGTTTATAGGTTTTAGCCATTGCCCAGACCTGCTTGTTCCCTGTCAAAAACTTTCCTTGGTTTAATTTCATTAGTGTTATGGTTTTAGGTGGAATTCCTAGGAATTTTGCTTGTTGGGTTTGTTTTTCGTTTTTGGTTGTGTACTGGCTCTGAGCTTAGAAGCCGTAGGGACCTCAAATTATCTTGGTGTCTACCAGTCTTCTTATGAGTCTGACCATTTATGAAATCTCCCCTTGTTGAGGAATCCGCTTTGTGTTTTCTCATTTCAAAATTTCGAAAAACTTGTATTTGAAAGTTGGAATTTTCATTTTTAAAAAAGAAAACGAAAGATTGATTGTTTCTTGACTAATTGTGATTTTGCATAAATTAGTCCTTAGCTCACATTTAGCTAAGTAAAACATCCTCAAAAAGACTTTTAGTAGGCTTTGACTTCAAGTAGCTTTTTATAGTTTGTAGCTCTCAAAGTTAGTCATTTTCATTAGTTTTGAGTGTTTTATTTACAAAATATAAAAAAATATCTTTTGGAAAAAGTTTGTTTTTGTAGTGGTTGAGTGCTTTGAAAAGAAAAGGGAAATTTTTGTGAAATAACTAGTTGTCTCATTTTGAGTGCTTTGGAAAGGAAAAAGCTCTTCTTTAAATTTGTTTAATTGAGAAAGATTTGTGTTTACAAAGTATTTGCATTCTCAAACTCTTTCTTAGTGTAGAAGTTCATCGAAGAGAAAAGATTGTTTAAATCATCTTAGGTGCATCTTTTTAGTGATTTTGAGTCGAGTCTTTACACCACGAGTTTCATCTCCGCCACCTCTTGACTTAAACAACAACCACTAAAATTAACGCTTAAAGTAAAATTCACCTAGTAACATTTTATTTCTAGGGCTCTGATACACCAACTTAGATTAGGCTAGTGTCTTGGAGTAGGAGAGTAATTAACTCTCCAAGACAGTAAAAACAAACAAGTAGCTGTATCTTGTGGTAGGAAGAAATCCAATTGTTGCATTTATGCTCTGGGAAAGCTCCTCTTAAAGGAGAAGCACGAGATCGTGTCCGAACCAGTGTGGGAATCAATCCTTCCTCATTGGGAACGACGCCAGATATTCACGTATTAAAAACGGTAAACCTCGGATTAACCATTGTCGAGGAGCCTGGGGTCACTTGTTGGTAAACCTTGGATTATGTCAAGGAGCCTTCAAGGGGATTGAGCTTGCTACTCTGCCCTTGCGTGCGTATCGGATCGTAGACTATTCCCCCAGGTGTATTTGTCTCAGTTGGTAACCTTAGTGGCCATATTCTTTAGGATTCTTCCTAAGGTGACAGTGGTGGGAAGATCCCACTGTACCTGGAGCAAACGTCGCTAGACTCACTTGGATTTTCTGGGGGGTTCACTTCACTCGAGACGGTTAAGTGGAGGAACTTGGTCTAGTCTATTCATTAAGCAGGTTGCCGGGGTAACTGTTCCAACCGCCATTTCTGTACTGAATTCTGCGACGTTGGATTTCATCACCAACTAGTGTTTTCGGTCCGGAAAGTTACTGTTTGTATGTGTTTGATATCTAGATTCTTTAGGCGTGTGATTCAAATTTGTTTGGTTCTTTAGAGGCTTTCGGTGTTTTTCATTGAGATTTTACTTTGTTTGTGTGTGAAGTAGTTAAAAGTTTTTAACTGTGGTTGAATTACCAAGACAGTCCCGTAGACTTCGGGGCCAGTCTCCTGAGTTTGTAACCGTGGCTGATTTATTGAGGAAGTCCCGTAGACTTCAGGGCCAACCTCCTGAAGAAGTCCCGAGCCAGCTTGAAGGCTTGAAAGTCCTCGTAACTCCTAGTGGTAGTAAAGTTGGGTCACCTGAAGAAAGAGAGTCTTCATTGGTTGTACATCCTGATTACCAAACTCTAGTAACAGGTTACGATCCGCAATCGATTTCAATTTCCGAACTTGCTGGTAGCTTTTCATCTACTAGTGATATAGGTGAAGAACCTGAGATATCTGAACCTGTTACTCCAACATCTGGGTTTGTCTCTCCAACTTCTAGTGGTCCTGATTCACCTAGGGTAGAAAGAGTAATTACCCAAGATCTTCCTTCTGGACTTATTGCTATTGAATAACTTGCTCCGGAAGAAGAAGTAGGCATCCCTAACCCTGAAAATCAACCTGTTCTTGATCTAAGGGAGCGTGAATCAATTTTTTACAGTCCACCTAGGAGTACTACTTGGTATCTTTCTTTGACTAATTATTTGGAAAACCCAGGGTTAAGTTTTTCACCACCTCGTGCTCCTTATCATCCTAGAGGTTTTTATACTCCCGTAAATATGTCAGGTCAGTCGTCCATGTTTACTCAATCGCCTGAATCTTTTTTTACGGCGGTCCTTCTGTTCCCTCTGGGTATCAGTCACTTTCTGGTATTTTTTCGGGAGCATCTCCTCAACCCATTGAGCAAGGGTTATTAACTGGAAACAATGGTACAAAGCCGTTGAGCGTAGAAGAAATTCTTATGATGTCAGGTTCTATTCCCAATTCTCAACCTCAAGGTGGCCAGTTATCGCCTGGGGGGCAGCCTCAATTAACGCCTGGGGGGCAACCTCAAGATACACAATTTTCATCTGGGGGCAACCTCAAGGACAGTACGTACCTACGGTACAGTACGTTCCTCAAGGTCAACCCTAGACTCAATATGTACCCCAAGGTCAACCCCAGTATCAATTTATACCTCAAGGTCAACCCCAGTATCAGTACGTGCCTCAAGGGTATCTACCCCAAGGTCAGTGCTCGAACCAAGGTTTCCAACCACCCCAAGGTCAATCTTATGTTCAAGGAACGGGAAATGTACCTTTCAATTATCAATCCTACCCTCAACCCGGTTATGGTCCTCAATATTCTCAACCTGTTATGGGTCAGTACCCCGGAATGAACATAGTGTGGGATCCATCGCAAACCCAACAGGTGTTGCAGCCAAGTGTACAGTTGTCATCTCAAACTGGACAACCCTTAGTTTCTGGTACACCCCAGCAACCAGTCCAGTCTAATATTCAAACTTCTGTACCTTCGGTAGTTTCTCAGTCTGGGCCTACTGCGCCTCGTACTCCATCTCAAACGACTGTTGCAACTGCCGCAACATCTGTTCAATCTACCCCACCTACTTCTGGAGTATCGACAGCTCCAGTTCCTACTGTTCCTGTATCTACTCCCCAAACATCTTTACCACCGTCTGGATCCACGATTCAAACTACGGTTCAGATGCCTGTAGGACAACCTGGTTTAAGTACGGTTGTCACAAGTCAACCACAATTCACCTATTAACCGTACCAGGGACAGTACCAATTCGGTCCTGCTGTCCAGCAGCCAGTTTATCAGTATCAACCGTATCCTGGGTACACTTATCAACAACCTCAACAACCCCAGTACGGTCCGGTTAATCCTGGTTTTCCGAGAGGATACAATATCCCGAATGCGATTCCCATTCCTAGTTATCCCAGATATCCTCCTCCTGGGGCTGGTCTCATGACCCAGGGTTTTAGGGATCCTAATCGGAAGTTACCGTTTATCGCAACTTTGGACTTACCAGACTTGTCGCGCCTAACGAACGATCCCATTAATTATCTTCCGTTTTGGCCGCCAATGCCGAATAAGTTACCCAGTGACATTCCCAAATTCGAAGGTAAATCAGGAGAGGACCCGTCGAACCATGTGATGACTTACCACCTCTGGTGTGCATCTAACTCCATCACAGCTGATTCGATCCATCTTAGACTTTTCCAGCGCACTCTAATTGGTCTCGCGGCCAAGTGGTACATTGAGTTACCGCGAGGCACTTTTTATAATTTTAGTCAGTTAGCTACCTCGTTTTTAACTCATTTCCAGTTGCCAGTCTGATATGACAATGGCATGGAATTGTTAACTTCACTAAAACAGTCGACATCCACGTACATTTCAGATCATATTCATGAGTGGAGACGTCAACGTCGTTTAGTGAAGGTATTTATTCCGGATCAAATCTTGGCCGAGTGGTTTGTAAAATCTTTGTTTCCAAAGATCACTGAAGATGTTGCTAAAGCCGGAGTGGTTACTGAGGAGCAAGTCATTGCTCAAGCACAGTACCTTGACTTGGTTTATACTCAGTCAGGTACGTTACATGAAAAGATCCCCGATCTTCCCAAGTCAAATCAAATCATTGCAGCTCCTTCGGGATCTCATGCCGCTGACGGTATGATTGGCACGGTTAACACTAAAGGTAAGAAAAAATCCTCCAAGAATTCTTCTCCTATTATAACCTTGCCTGATTCCCCAACAGGAGATTCTTCTGTAGAGATTTCCGCCGATATTCACGTTGTAGAGTCATCTACAGCTAAATCAAAATCCGGTGGGAAGAAGAAAGGAAAGAAGAAGAATAAAACGGACAAAAGTTCAAAGGAGAAACCTGAAAAGGCGGAATCCAATGATGAAAAGCGCAAACCTCGTTATCCATGTCTCATTTGTGACGATGAACATTTTACAAGAGACTGCCCTCATCGTGCAGAGGTTGCGAAGATCGTCAAAGGTTCCCAAACTCCTGTTGTTTTGAAGGATCCATTTCCAAGTCAAGACAGCAAGATGATAGGTTCTTCCTCGAATGCCAATGAAGAACCCATATTGATGATGTCCCATGTTAGGATTGCGACTCGATCGCAAGATTATGGTAGTAAAAGTCCTGTTGATGGTAAAGAAGTAGAATCTTCTCATTCTAATCCATCAACCTCAGCTCCCGGTTCCGATCCACTACAGATCGAGAAACCTAATCGCTAAGGGTATACTTCGAAAGTTAGCTTTCAATCCACATGCGAGAGCGGCTCAGAACTATAACATTGTTGAGGATTTGGTTGTTTCACCCTCAGCAATGTCGGCTTTGGAAGTGCTGCAATCATGTCCAGCACAGCGTAAATTACTCTTGTCGGCTATAGGAGTTGTTGACGTTCAGGACCCGAACCTAATAATTTTCGATCTAGAAAATAGTACACCGCGTCTCCCTCATCAAATGGCTTTCCAGATCCCAGTGATAGTAAAAAACAAGCCTATTCATCGGACTGTAATTGATGAAGGAGCCTCAACGTGTATTATGTCGATACAGTGTTGGAGATCGCTTGGTTCTCCTTCACTAAATCAATCCCCGACAATTCTTAAGGCCTTTGATGGCCGTGGGTTTCATCCTTTCGGCATTCTACAGGATTTGCCTATAGGGGTTGAAGGAAAAACCGTTAGTCTAGATGTGGAGGTGGTTGATGCCCCTCTAGATTACAACCTTCTCTTGGGTCGAAGTTGGTCTTACGCTATGACAGCGGTCGTTTCATCGGTCTTTCGAGTAATAAAGTTTCCACATAATGGAAAGATTGTAACAATAGACCAGCTGGATTACTTTTCATCCGACCCAGCCTCTTCGGAGAGTATTCAGCATGTTGGTAAAACGACTATCCCATATAAGGATGTTGGAGTAGGATTAGTTAAAGATGTCGGTTTACTGGGTACTTTTCCTTTTCCTCCAATCAACGCATCATCTTCATTTGCAACTATTCATATGATTACATCAGACACCATTATTTATGATGATCCTTGGATCATCCCTTCTGAATCTGAGATAGACTCATTTGGTAATTCCATGCCTTTGAGTCCATATGAAATTGCCTATGAAGCCATGCAGTCTTTTGCCGACCTGGGTTCAACCGAAATTGACTTAATGAATGTGGTCCGTGAGGAATCACTTTTCACATCAACCTTGGATTTAACTACGTTTTCTGAACTTGTTCGCTCTGATGAGCAAATTCGTGAAATCCTATGTGTAGATGATTTACGATGGGAAGATCTCCATCACCGATCTTCGTTTTTACCTGAGGATGATCGTTTTGAAAATGATTTCTCATCAAATTTTACAACTGAATATGTCAAGGAACCTCAGAATCCAATGAAACATCCCGATTCAGAGTTAAATTTGGGAAAAATCTCTCGAACTATTCCTATTGACATTTCGGTTAAGCCTGGAATTGTTGAAAACATTAATATAGGTGCCTCGTGTACAGATGACGAAATTCAATTATATAAGGCCCTATTTCAAGAATTCCGCGACGTGTTTGCCTGGTCCTATGAGGAAATGTCAGGAATTGATCCCGCAATTGTTGTTCATGAGATCAAGACTTACTCGGACGCTAAACCCGTCTGGCAACGTTTGCGTCAGATTCACCCACGAAAAGCTGCTGCAATTAAAACAGAAGTTGAAAAACTGTTGAAAGCAGGTTTCATTTATCCGATCCCGTTAACGGATTGGGTATCGAATATTGTTCCGGTTAACAAAAAGCAGGGAACAATAAGAATATGCATCGATTATAGGGATATTAATCAAGCCTGTCCGAAGGACAATTACCCAACTCCCTATATCGATCAAATCATTGATAATTGTGCCAGCAGCGAAATATTTTCCTTTATGGACGGTTTTTCTGGATACAATCAAATCAATATTCTACCTGCCGATCAACCAAAAATAGCTTTCATTTGTCCATGGGGGACATTTGCTTATTGCAAATTGCCTTTTGGGCTTAAGAATGCCAGAGCAACTTTTCAA
The DNA here is from genome assembly GCA_031772625.1 of Pinus tabuliformis. Taxonomy (NCBI): domain Eukaryota; kingdom Viridiplantae; phylum Streptophyta; class Pinopsida; order Pinales; family Pinaceae; genus Pinus; species Pinus tabuliformis. The sequence goes on from CM062807.1 coordinate 1,285,951,288, forward strand.
AGGGCGATGTCTTATGCGTTTCATGACATCAAACACATTGTGCAACCGTATCTCGATGATTTTCCTGCTCATTCATTACATCGAGCTGATCACCTCGTCCATTTATGGGCAATCTTTATGAGGTGTAGGCATTATTGTATTCGGTTGAACCCACACAAATTTTTCTTCTGTATAGAAATGGGTTGATTGCTGGGATTTGTAGTTTCGAAAGCCGGCATTCGTGTTGATCCCTCAAAGGTCGAAGCTATCATCAAATTGCCTCCTCCTTTGAGTCTTCGCCAACTCCAAAGTTTGCAGGGGAAAGCAAACTTTTTACGACGATTCATTCCTAACTATGCCGAGGTTACAAAGGGTTTTACCCGGTTGTTGAAAAAGAACACTCAATTCTCTTGGGATGAGATAGCTCAGAAATCTTTTGATGCACTCAAGCACGCGTTGACCCATGCACCGTTGTTGCATCCTCCCAACTACAACCGGGATTACTTCTTGTATCTCGCCACCTCCCATTCCACCATTGGAATGGTCTTAGTTCAGGAAGATGAATTCGGAATGGAACATGTGATATATTACCTTAGTCGAACGTTAAATCCAACTGAGCTAAAATACTCACATGTGGAGAAATTGGCATTGGCAGCCGTTCAAGCTGTCCAACGTTTTCGTCACTACATTTTACTACGTAAAACTACGGTAATTTCGGATTGCAACCCTATGATCTACATTTTGACCAAACAATTGCTAGGGGTCAAGTACTCTAAATGGATCGTTATCCTGCAGGAGTTCGACTTGGAGTTTGAGAAATCTAAGTCTAAGAAATCTTTAGTTTTTGCGGAGTTAATGTGTGACTTCCCGCGTGCTGACACAGAAACTGTGGCAGAGGAGCCCATTGCGGACGAATCTTTGTTTCTAATCAGCACTTTAGATCCATGGTATGGGGATCTTATCATCTATCTCCAGACCCAATCCTTTCGGCCAAAAATTTCAAGGTCGGAACGTCGGAAAATTCGATTCCAGTCCCAACAATTCAAAATTATTGGAGATACTCTTTATCGCCATGGGGCGGACTCTATTTTTCGACGTTGCTTAACTCATGAAGAAGCTAAAAGGGTTCTAAATGACTGTCACTCTGGAGCGTGTGGCGGTCATATGTCTGGGTATGCCACAGCCCAAAAGATATTGCGCGCTGGCTATTTCTGGCAGTCCTTGTTTAAAGATTGTATTACGGCGGTCCGAAAATGCCACAACTGCCAGATTTTTGATCGTAAGATGCGTGCTCCACCTGCTCCTCTCCACCCTATAATTGTTGTTGGTCCTTTTGCCAAATGGGGTATCGATTTTATTACATGTAACCCTCACTCGGCCGGGGGGCATGCGTATATCATCCTTGCGGTAGATTATTTTACTAAGTGGGCCGAGGCGATGCCTACATTCGAGGCAGACGGCAAAACAACTGCAATTTTCGTGTTCAATCATATAATTTCTAGGTTTGGTGTCCCACAAGCGATAATCACTGATCATGGGCGTCATTTTCGAAACGTTATGATGACCGAACTTACAGGCCAGCTTGGTTTACGTCACGATAGTTCAACCCCTTATTATCCACAAGCGAATGGTCTGGTTGAATCCATCAACAAAGTTTTAGTTATCATGATCCGACGAATCATTGGGATTCATCGGTCGAATTGGCACAACATGCTATTTTCAGCGCTTTGGGCGTACCGAACCTCAGTAAAAACATCAACAGGGTTCACTCCTTTCCAACTAGTCTATGGTTTGGAAGTCGTGTTACCCATTGAATGCGAAATCCCGTCACTGCAAATGGCCATCGAGTTACTTCCAGCCACTTCCAAAGAGGAAAAGTGTTTTTTATACTTAGCTCAATTAGATGAGAATCGACGTGATGCTGCATTGGCGATCGAGACTCACGCAAAACGAATGAAAGCTCAGTATGATCGAAATGTGACCCCTCGAAATTTTTCGGAAGGGGATCTAGTCTTAGTTTATGATCAAGCTAATGATAAATTAGGCACTGGAAAATTCGTTCCTATGTGGCATGGTCCCTATGTTTTCAAGCGAAAGCTAGCCAAAGGGGCTTATGAATTGGTAGACTTTGATGGGGACTCTTTGGGTAAACCCAGAAATGGCCTTTACTTGAAGAGGTATTATGCTTAAAAGAATGGGGTATGGAGATTTTTTAGTTAGGATAGTTTTTCTTTCTAGCTGGTGTGTTTTAGTTTAAAAAGTGTGCTTAGCTTAGAGAGTGTTTTTCGTCATTATTCCTGCTTATCTTGGTTTTACTCTTGATATTGCAGATGTCGATGCCTCTCCAAACATACATTGGATTTGCTGATGGTGCTTGTCGTAATACACGAAACATCTCTTCCGCAGCTTGGGTTATCTATTCGCCCTCTGATGAGTTAGTTTCTATGCATGGGGTAAGCCTCAGTCAAACAACAAACAACATTGCAGAGTATAGTGCAGTGATTGAGTTATTGTCTGAATCTATTTCATTTGGGATTCGGAGTTTGATAGTGAGGTTAGATTCTGAACTCGTTGTATTACAGCTTAATAGAGTGTATGCCATTAGAAATCCAGTGTTATTAAGATTATTTTTGAGAGTGCGTCTCTTGGAACGTGAGTTTGATTACATTGAATATCAGCATATTCCAAGGTCTTTAAATACATTAGCAGATGCAATTGCTTCTCGAATGTTAAATAGACTTTGCAATAATCATACATGTAAATTTAAAACCATTCCATAACATGATTTACAAGATAAGCTGGTAATAGTGATATATATATAGGAGTGTGTCAAAAAATACATCGTCCTCGATCATAGGTTGAAAAACACCTTATGATCGGCAAAAATGATAAGTACAAAAAACAAAATGTCACATGTGCCCACAATAGGCGATCATCCTATCACTGGTGATGATCTCTATAAGAAACCACTGCACGGGCCACCTTGCAAAGGAACCTCCTAAAAGGTCCGGGACTCCAATCACATAGCGCTGAAGTCGACGAGGAATGTCGTCTATAGTGGTCTCAGGAATATCTCCTGTCAAGCGCTCGAGATGACCCTCCAACTCGACCAAAACCTCTGCTGATTCGTCCTGTGGGGCTGGCGCGGGTGCAACTGGTTGCCTCCTCTCGAAAGGCCGGAGAGCGGCTGGTCGCTGTGGACCCACATCTGCATTTGAAATTTTTACTATCAGTTTTGAGACGATGGAAAAATAAAAAAAAATTAAAATAGGAAAAGTTGAAAAGGATTTTACCTGACTCGTCCCACTGCTCTCCTGGTGGAAGAGCCATGTCTGGGTCACCATGAAAATCTATCCCAGCGTAAGGGAAGTCCTGAATGGAAAAGACCTGGTTTTCCAACCATTGGAAATACTCAGGTTTGAACCGAGCAACTTCTGTCCTCTCGTCCGGGTGACGGGCCATGACTGCGACCCATCGCATCAGTTTGGGCTCTCGAGGAAGCCCAGCTCCAACAGTAAGGTGCTGTGGGATCAGCATAGGAACCCTCTCTAGGCCAAAACTCACGACCAAAGCCCCATAACCAAAGGTCTTTAGTCGTCCGCTCTTGGCCCTGGTCAGTTGGCCTTTCACATTGGCCAGCACAGCATTGCACCAATTGAAGATGGTGCCTCGAAAGCAATCAACTGCCATATGCATCTGGGATCCGGTGGCAATATGTAATGCGGCAGCTCCGCAAAGTCTGGTGACAGTAAACGCAATCACCATGAGCTCAGGATGGGATATGGTCTTTATGTCTATCCCTTTGTCTCTAGCCTGGCTGTTGCAGTACTCTAGCCGGAGGCTATCGACAGACTGGCCACCTGGCCTAGTCCCGTGCAGAGTCAAGTCTTCGCCTCTCTTAGGCAAACCAGTCAAGAAATAAATGTCCGCCGGCTCGATTTCGAGCTGGTGGCCGCCAATGAAAAAACACTGGTCCTGTATGCTCCATCTGTCAACCAGCCACTGTAAGAAATCCACCTGAGCCCTCATGCCAGGAATGGTCCAGAATTTGTACAATCCGCACGCCCTCAAAGCATCAAGTGAAGGCTGATGATTCCATGCGGCAGCATCCACGTCCTCATGCTCTCGTTCATGCCAATCTAGCATGATGTACTCTCTGCATCAAGTATAAAGATTAATTAAATTATTAGAAAATATTTTGATTGGTCCATTTTTTAGAATCTTTGGGTTTAAAACCCTTGCGGCGGGGTACGCACCCTCCGAGTTAGACACAGTGCGGGGGTCCGCACTTTGTCTACACGGAAGGTGCGGACCCCGAGCTTTTTCCCAATGGGGAAAAAGTCGGGGTCTGCGGGTCCGCAATGGTAAACTTGCGGACCCCCGCGCGCGGGTTTTGCGCCTAAAAACCCTCCCAAAAAATGAAATGAAGGACTAAATCAAAAAACTAAATGGTTGAAAATGAAGAGTAGGATGATGTGGATTACCTGGAAAAGACGGCGCTCGATTCCGACGGTTGGATTTTCCACAATCTTCATGGGAAGTTTTCTAAGCAAAAGCACTATTTTCTCACCCAAACTCAAACGGTAAAAATGAATTGACAAAGGCCCTTTTTATAAATTTTTTGAGTAAATAAATCGCAAATTTGTTTACGTTTCACTTTGAAAATGTATTTTGCGACGCTTTTATCCATTTCAAACAGGTATGAGTAATGTTTGTGTTTTTGTGCAGAATAAAGGATTATTCAGGCGAAATCTATCATTTTCGACAGAAAAACATGTAGAGTCATCTTTAAGCTCTTTTCTGACTCCTAAAACATGAAAAGATTGTCGAGTGTTTCTTTTAAACTCGTTAAAACGGAATTAAAAGACGGTCCACTTACAACTCTTTTCCGACCATAAAAACATGAAAAGATTGCCGGATTTTTGTCGTTTCGAATTCGATATTGGTTATAAAACGACGTGCCATTGATCGCTTTTTTACTTTTTCGAGTCAAGGGCACTAATAACGAAAAGTACTCCTTGGTCGTAAAAGATCAAGCGGTTCTCTCAAGTATTATTTTATACTTTTTCGGGCTTGGGAGACACAAATTTACGAAAAAGGTCAACCCTGGAGTCTTCTTAAGTTTTTTCAGACTCTCTAAAATTGAAAAACGCCGAGTTTCTCCTATACTGAACTCGTTAAAATTTCACAGTAAAGGACCTGTTCAATTACAAACAGGAACGACAACTCCTTCTTAGGGTTCGAATTTAAACTAAGTTGGACTCATCCGAAGGATGAGCTTATAATCAAGCAAATGCTATCCTCCTCAAGCTTGTCAAAAATAAAGAGGTACTTGCCAGAAATGGTGGGGGAAAAGAGAGAAAAATGAGTCTGTTTGTCATACTTTGTAACCACTCTTGAACACGACACTTTTATTCACCTGGGTTGGGAAATCCTTTGCCTAACAGTTGATCAAACCACATTGAAAGTCTTCAGCCGGTTTCTGGGTATTAACTTTGGGTCAATTGTCACCAAGCCATCTGTCGTGTCGTTATGTGTTCAAGAGGTCATTGCCAATAAGCCATTCATCTGCAAAATATCTGTCATCCATCTTGACCATCCCTGAGTCAGTCCTTGTAACTAAATTTCTTCAACTTGATCTATGATTTCGTGTTGTGGGCTTGCCTACGACGGATCGCTTTCTATCGACATCAGCTCATTATCTAGAAAGATGATCTAGGAATCGTCAGTACCTTGAGATCTGCATGCCTCAATGGCAGGTTTCTCGCCTTTGACGACAGTTTACATCATTGACTTTCGATCGAAGGATTCCGTGATATGTTCGACATCAATACATTTATTCACATCTCATGGATTGTACTGGGTACTTTGAGAGCCATTGACATCACTGGTGGTTTCTCTCACACTTGTTAACAGTTTACATCATTGACTGGTAATCAAGTGGTTCCTACCATGTTCGACATCAACACATTTATTCGCATGGATAGAATCGTACTATTTCGGGAAGTAGAAATGAAGACCCTGGATCTAGTTTCCACCATCCAGGCTGTGAGGAATTTTGTATTCATTATATTGTGGACTATTCATAAACAGATGGCTGCGTCCATACTGTGTTCACATCAGTCTATACTTGTGATGTTTTACAAGATCATTCCTATATCAGAGCAGTAGATAGTTTTCTAGTTAGTTTTGATCTGAGTATGGGAATGCCTACCTCAGCGATGATATGATCTCATATATATATCTTGCATTGAATGTTTTTACAGGTTCCGACCGGGCTCTCCACAAGATGATCCTCGAAATGATAAAGTACTTCACTCTTCCTATATGATAAATGAAATCCTCATCTACTACAGACTTCGCACTTTAGGGGGCAATCTGTTACACAAAAATATCGTCACTATGATTATTTACAGTCAGTATGGGTCTATCATCACTTGTACTGTCCTCCTAAGCAAGTCTAAGACCTCAGCTCTTCAAATCAAGCTTTGGAAATGGGAGAAAGACATTAAAAATCAATGTAACTCTGGTTCCGCACTTTCTCTCATGGTCTCCTGCGGTCCCACACCTTCTGTGTACAAAAGCTGCGTACCTACCCACTCTATCCCTAACGGTGTAGATACAGACCCCTGTGAAAGTCAAAAGGCGCAAGTTTTATCTTAAAAAACTCACTTTGGGTTAATTCTAGAGTTTTCTAGAAGGAATTTTGACGTGGATTGTTCGCTCTGAGGTGGTTCATGCATCCCAAAAGAGAAGGAGCTAATCCCTTGACTAAAGGAGCTATCCCTTTGAAGGAGGGTTTTATCCCTTTGAAGGAGGACCTAGTAACTTCCCTCCATTGCACTATAAATACAGGCATTGGGGTGAGGACTAGGGAGGTTAGAAGCTGAACATTTTGAGGGTAAATGCTGGTGAAATTAAGACTTCCTAGTTGAGCTTAAGAGGAGAGATCACATACCTTTTTGGCTTCATTGGGGAGTGAGTGAAACTTGTCAAAGTAGAGGAGACTTCTTGTTGGACCCTGGAAGGAGCTTGTACAGCGTCAAGGCGAAGGTTGTAAAGTTCTTCTTCTTTTGAATTAATACAATCAAACTCATTTTTCTCAACAAGTATCTTATGTTATTTGTTTCATGGACTCCTTGACTTTCATGTAAAATATGTTTTATGCAATTGGTTTTTCAGGTGCTATTTAATTTGTTTGCCTTGTTTGTGTTTGCAGATTCGCGAAAAGGAGCTCATTTGGATCAAAGGAGCGAGGGAATCCACAAGCTTGCGTTGGACCAAAGGTAGGCCCTAAAAACACTTGTTTTCTATCATTTATTAAAGCATATTTAGAGAAAGATAGTGTCTGGTTGGTTTGCTTGTCATTAGGTCTTCTTTAGATTCTAGGAAGGTCTATCTTGTCCGCAAGATCGACTCATTCCGTGCGACACCACCTGTGGGGCTAGCTATGATGAAATTTCAGGATGGTTTTGACGCTGATATGGCCTACCAATTAAGAGAGAGAGAACTGGCCACAATGGAAGACATGCAGAAAATCGCAGTCAGCGTTGAAGCAAATCTACTGTCCAAAAGAGCTAGAGCGAAAGCAGAAAAGAAAATCATTGTGAAAGAAGAGTCTTCTTCAATGGATCAACTACTAAAAAAGGTAGAGAAGATGCTTGAAAGGGTGAAGCTCGACAAGCCTGAGCTAAAAGTTAGAAATCCTAACTTCCATGGCCAGCAGCAACCACAATATAGAATAAGATAGAGAGATCAGTGAGCCCAAGAGCAGACAGCACAACAGCCGGTACAAACACCTTTGCAGCAAAATTTTGTGCATGGACCGGAGTCAGATGAGGACGGGAATGTAATAGGTGAAGAAAACCACCTCTTTACTCCAAATGAGCTGCCTACTTACATTACCGAAGAAGAAGAGTGTGTGGTGAGTTCAGTTGCGCACAAAGATGCAGATTTCATCCTAGCTAGTGACACTGTTTTACAAGAAGAATCAGAGGAATATCAAAGGGGGTATATGAATGCTCTGTCCACATAGCAGCAGTGATATTCACTTAGAAACAGAGATGTGCCGACCAAACCAATTCAGAAAAAGAAGGAGGTTGAAACAGCAAAGAATGATTCATCAGCTACATAAAGAAAAGGAAAGGAGGCAGTTGGTCCGGAGAGAAGCAAATCAAAATCAGCATAACAATCACAGCAGCAAGCTGCATCAAAGGAAAAAGAAAAAAAAGAAATCCCAGTCAAAGAGGTAGAAAAGACTCCCTCCTTTAGCTTAGAGAATGAGATTACTAAGTTAAAGGTATCCATCCCCTTGACTGAAATAATGAAGAACAGCAGTTATAGAGGAAAAATATCTAAGATGTTGAATTTGGACCCAATGTCCGACATGGTAAATGTAGAAGATGATCAGCCTGAAATGATTTTTGGGCCAGCATCGAATGGTGAGTCTCCTGACAGTGATGTGCCACCCTTTTATATCAGTTTAAGATTGCATGATTTTGTGTTACATAATGCCATGTTTGATTCCGGAGCCTCTCACAATCTCATGCCCAAGACTATCATGGATAAGCTTGGTCTGGTCATCACCCGACAATACCACGACCTCTATTCATTTGATTCCAGCAGAGTAAGATGTATAGGACTCATCAAATACTTGGTTGTGAGTTTGGATCAGCTTCCCATGAAAAATGTTTTGATGGATGTGGTGGTAGCAGATATTCCTCCAAGGTTTGGCATGCTTCTTTCTAGTTCTTGGGTAGCGAAATTGAAAGGGACACTACAGCTAGATTTCGCCTATGCAACGATCCCGGTGTTTGGACAAATGAGGAAATTATATCGGGAACAAAAAATGAAATATATGATCACAAGCAAGGAGAAACCTATAAATCATCCAATTAACTATGTACATATAGATTTAGAGTCTTTTGTTTTGTTTTCAGATAGTTTAAACGATATAGATAGTTAGGTAGTAGAAGCAGATGATATTCCGGAAATAACAGAAAATTTCAGAGAAATTTTAAAGAAAGAAGGACAAGAAAAGCAGAAAAATGTTGGGCAATCAGCTGAAAGTAATGGACGGCAAGCAGACAAGGCACATCAAACAGATTTCCAGCACTTACAAGAGGAGGAAGAAGGCTTGTGGACCATGGATTTTGATGGAGCAGTAGGAAATGATGGTGCTGGAATTGGAATTTGGGTACGCAGTCCTTTCTCTGCCCCAAACAAAGTGCCTAGCAGCGTGAGGGTTTGCTCTTACAAGCTGGCCTTTGAGTGTTCAAACAATGAAGTTGAATATGAAGCTCTGATTGTTGGCCTGAAGATTTTAAGAAAGCTGAATGCGAAAAGGATTTCGGTATATGGCGACTCCAAATTGGTAATAAAGCAGGTCAGAGGCAAGTATCAATCAAAGAATCCTAGTATGCGGGCCTATCGTAATGCAGTTTTAGACATCTTAAAATTATTTTCAGAATACACCTTGGCATGTGTGCCTCGTATACAAAATAGTATTGCTGATGCTCTTGCCAAGGCAGCAAGTAGTTTGAAGATCCCCATGAACTACAACAATAAATTTGAAATCCATGTCAAGAATCGTCCAACCATTCCAGACAATCAGAGATATTGGCAAGTGTTTCAAGATGATGAGGAGATTAAGGATTTTCTGCAAAACAAAGGCAAGTTCAAAGAAACCTCAATTGATGTAGAAAATGACGATGGTAAAGGGAATGGTACAGATGACGTGCAGATCAATGAAATGGACGTGTTGCAGTTGAAGAATAACATTATTCCTAAAGGCTTGATACCTCTAGAAGAAATTTTTGATCAGGATGATGTAGCCCGCAAGCCAACATTGCAGCCAACAGAGAAGGGTGTAGAAGAGGTCAACATCGGAACAACTGCCAATCCTAAGTTGGTAAAATTGTCTAAAGCATTGCCGCCAAAGATCAAGGACAAATACATCAGTTTGATGGCTTCATTTGCAGATGTGTTTGCTTGGGACTATTCTGATTTAAAGACCTATGATACCAATATTATTCAGCACACGATACCCATCAAGCCCAATCAAAAACCATTTAGACAGAAGCTGAGAAGGATAAATCCAAAGTTGCTGCCATCTATTGAAAAGGAGGTAAACAGGTTGTACAAGTCAGGTATCATTGTGCCCATCAGATTTTCAAATTGGATCTCTAACTTGGTGCCCGTACAAAAGAAGACAGGTGAGATCCGTTTATGCATTGATTTCAGGAATCTAAATAAAGTCTCATTGAAGGACAATTATCCACTGCCCAAAATGGACCATATACTTCAGCGAGTAGTGGGGGCATCTCGTATGTCACTGCTTGATGGTTATTCTAGATATAACAAAATCTATGTCCATGAAGATGACAGAGACAAGACAGCATTCACCACTCCATGGGGAACCTTTCATTATGCCAAAATGCCTTTCGGTTTAAAGAATGCAAGTGCCACATTTCAGCGTGCAATGGACTTGGCTTTTGCGAATGAGAAGGATGTGTTTTTGGTGGTGTACCTGGATGATTTGACGGTGTTTTCCAAATCTGATGAAGAACACATGCACCATCTAGAAATTGTCTTTCAAAAGTGCAGAAAATATGGTTTATCGCTGAATCCGAAGAAGAGCTTATTCGCCATGGAGGAAGGCAAATTGCTCGGGCACATCATTTCAAAGGATGGCATTCGTATTCACCTAGAACGTGTGCAAGCAATTCAGCAAATTGATCTGCCCCGGAATAAAAAAGAGATACAATCGTTCAATGGTAAGATGAATTTTCTGCGTCTCTTTGTACCTAATCTTGCTGAACACTTAAGAGAGATGACCAACATGCTCAAGAAGGACAGCCAAGTGAAATGGACAGAGGAGGCTGTAAAATCTTTCAATTTGGTCAAATTGGCCCTTTCTTCAGCTCTTGTTCTAGTCAGCCCGGACTACACTCAGGATTTCATATTGTTTTCATTTGCTTCGGAGCACACTATGGCAGCAGTATTATTGCAAAAAAGAGATGATCACGAAAGACCCATAGCATTCTTCAGCAGGGCTATAAGAGATGCAGCTTTAAAGTACAACATCATTGAGAAGCAAGCCCTGGCACTAGTGAAGGCATTGAAGGATTTCCGGGTATATATTCTACATTCTCATATTTTGGCCTATGTTCACAACGCTGCTGTAAAAGATGTTTTAGTGCAGACCGATCCAGAAGGAAGAAGAGGCAAATGGATTGCAGCCTTGCTGGAATATGATGTGGAAATAAAGCCGACAAATCTGGTCAAAGGACAGGGGTTGGCAAAGTTAATGGCCGAATCAAACTTGCATGCCTTGGACATAAATCTGATTGCTGCTATGTCTGATGAGAACGAGGAAATATCGTCCATTCAGATATCTGAAATGTTTGCTCTATCCCCATGGTATTCAGATATAATATATGTGTTGAAAAATCTATCACCACCGCCTGGCATGACTAGAAATAAAGCGAGAACACTCAAGTTGAAGGCTGCCAAGTTTTGCATTCTAAGTTCTGCGCTGTATTGGAAAGATCCCGATGGCGTTTTGTTGAGTTGTTTGGTGGAAGAGGAGGCAAAGAAAGTCATGGAGGATTTCCACAGAGGAGAGTGCGGTGGTCACCTTTTTTGGAAGTCAACAACAAATAAAATTTTGAGAGCAGGGTACTATTGGCCCACATTGTTTGCTGATGTGTACAAGATGGTCAAGCATTTTCATAAATGTCAGATTTTCAAAGGAAAATAGAAACTACAGCCTTTTCCACTTAAGCCTATTGAGGTGAGCGCTCCTTTCCAGCAGTGGGGGTTGGATTTCATTGGTGAAATTCATCCCGCTTCTTCCGGACATCATAGATGGATCCTTACAGCGATAGATTATTTCACAAAATGGATTGAGGCAGCTCCCACCAGATAAGATACAGATACGGTAATCATTTCATTTCTTGAAAATAACATCTTGTCTCGCTTTGGTTGTCCAAATAAGTTAATCACCGATAATGCAGCAGCTTTCAAATCAAAAAGGATGATAGAATTTTGTCATAAATATCACATCATTTTGGGTCACTCAACTGCCTATCATCCGCAAGGCAATGGATTGGCGGAATCTTCGAATAAATCATTGGTCAACATCATCAAGAAGCTGCTAGAAATAAATAAAAAGAGCTGGAATAAGAGGTTGGTCCATGCGCTTTGGGCAGATCGGATCAGTCAAAAAAAATCCATTGGTATGTCACCATTTGAGCTTGTTTATGGAGTTGACACAATATTTCCCACTTCTCTTGCTGCCCCGGTAGTCAGACTTCTTCAAGAGGCAGGAAGTGAAGAAGATCCCATGCAGAGAAGGTTGAATCAAATGGTCCACTTGCAGCAAACAAGAGAAGAAGTTTTCAAGAACAAATCCAAATTGTAGGAGAAAATAAAGAAAATCTATGACAGAAAAACAAAGACAGATAAATTTTAGTTGGATGATGTGATGCTGAAGTGGGATGCAAGGAATGAAGAGAAAGGTAAGCATGGAAAGTTCGAGAATCTTTGGAAAGGTCCTTTCAAGATTGCAGCATATAGGGGTCAGAATGCCTTTCTTCTGAAGGAAATGAACGGGGAAGATTGTCCAGGAGGGCCGATCAATGGTCGGATGCTCAAGCGGTACCACTGCTGATTTATTAACGCTGCTTCCACTGTCATTGTAAATACCATTTTTTATTTCATTTTGGTTTCAGTCTGTCAAGTTAGTTTTTGAGTCATTTCAGTGTCAAGTTTGAGTCAATTTCTTGGTCATTTCAGTTTCATAAATACGTCAGAGTCTTGTGTTGTAGTCAAAATGATGACTCCATAGCCCAATGGAAAAAAGGCACTATCTAGCTCCTCCAGAGATATGCTGTTATTGGCACCTACAAGGAGCTACCATCCCCCATTGGAGCCAGTGTTAGAGTCGGTTTGGTCAACCCTCCGTCAAAGATCAAAACTCTTTATGCATTTCATTTGTAGGTGTCCCGCTCCATTCATTCAGCTGCATTCCACTAGGGGCATGCCATGATCTGATGGAGAAAGTCATGCTAGTCATTTCCCATCATGTCTAGCTCCTGCTGGCTTATGTCTTTGTGTCAAATAATCAAAAGGTCCATGACAGTCAAGTTCTGGTCCTTCAATGGACAAAGGTCATTTTTGGTCATTTGGTCTAGGAATTAAAACAATTTGGTCTTTAATATGCCTAGTAAAGCCATGCAGGCCAGAGGGATACTCTTGCAAAGTAATAATCCGCAAAGTTTCACCATCATATTGATAGACTTCGATTATTCTTCAAAACTCTATTTTGAAGAAAAGTCAAATAGTGTCATTTGTGACAAAATTTTCAAAAAGAGTCGACATTTGATTTCTTCAGGTGCAGTCATGGTTCCCGTGACCAGATGCTCTGTCATGCAATCCCTGCAAAGAGTGCCGAAAATGTCATCGTTTGAGCCAAAATTTAAGAGGAAAAGTGAAAATCAGGGTTATATTAAAATCAGTGAAAAAGTGTTGAATAGGACATTAGAAAAGTGTGTTTTTTAAAAAGTAAATTTAACCCATCACTTCCAAGGCTATATATACAAGTTTTCATCAAAATCAAAGGCATTGTGCTAATCCAAGCCTTGGAGAAACGTTGCAAAGGGTGTGAGTGTGCATCGTGAGTGTTTGAGGGAGTTGGAGGCAATTTGAAGGAGCATGGCACATATACTCAGGGTGCGGCGCACACAGAGCCTACCCGCAGTTCAAATTTTCCACAGGCGCGGCGCATACCCAGGGCACGGCGCACTGGGTTTTGCGCGCGACACACACATACCAAGGGCCGAAACAAGGCCAAATCACCTCCAAATTTTTGTGAAGCCCATCAAATTAAGAGGTAGGCTCTTTGACATCATTGGTTCATCAAGTTTTATAAATGATATGGTGGTTTATAGCGATGTTTGAATGCAACCAAATTCAATAAAATCAACCATAAGAAATCACCAAAAAAACATGATGGCTAGGGTTGCTAAAGTGGGTTGTTAGTGCCAAGGTTCCATTCCACCCATCATTTTCCCCTCACCTACCATTTTTCCTATCCTCCCTTTCTCATTTTTCCTAATATCCCAGCCCTAAATTACTACCAAACCCTCTCACCTATCCCTCCACTATTTGGTCAACATAACATCCCAAACCCTACCTTGTTAAAACCCCAAACCCTACCCTATCAAAATACCCCAAAGCCCCCTACCTATCCCTAAATGAAATTCTCCTATAACCCCTATTCCCGTTATATTATCCCCCTCCTAATACTCCCTTGTTTCATTGTCCCCTTGGTGGCAAATTATCAAAACAACCTAGCTTTCATCATCATTAAAGGGGCAGCCTAAATTCAGTTTATAAAATAGTAGTCATGGCATCTGAGGTTTCATCAGAGTATGAGGAGGAAACCCATAGTGATACAGCTTCAGGAGAACAGGCCCCCAGGAGACATCACCAGAGTGGCAAACATGTTAGAGATGAGCCAAACACCCTCACCGAATTGCAGGCATGCCCTCTTGCTATGTCATGTTTCCAGCATTTAGCATGTCTTGAATTTTGTCAAAGGGTGGAAAATGTCAGAATTCATCATGAGTTGGCCCGTCTTTTTGCACTTCACCTACATGGAGGTCAGTCTATGTTCGCTGAGGTCACTTTCACATTGACACCCGAAACCATATTAGTGGCAGCAGGCATAACAAGCATTGGAGAACAGTGGCATAAGAAGAAGAAGGTGGATAGGCATCATTATGAGCCTTACATTAAGGCCAGTTGTTTGAGTCAACTCACGAGAGTTTTCCCATTCAGATTTTTGAGAGATGAGTATGCTCCGCTCATGAAATTGATCATGAAGTACTTCAGTTGTGAGGGGAGGTTTTCTCGCCTTTATGCCTATCACATCAGGTTGCTCATGCACTTTACTAGGGTGTGGATGATGAACCTCCCATTTTTCATTTGCGGGAACATAGAGAGGATGAAAAATTTCATGCAGCACCAGACCCCTCGAAAGCAGCTCAACAGTGTTTATCACTTTGCTCTTATCCGGATTTTGGTGGACCATCAGTTGGGATTGCATGGTATTTCTTGTGAGGACTTCATCTCCCGTGACTTCTTCAGTGCTCCACAAGTAATATCAGAGGCAGAGCATGAGATAGGTGGCCCATATCATCAGTATGAGCGACATGAGACTGCTACTATGCCAGTATACATCACCTATTAGAAAGGCAGTAGACCTTTGTTTACAGCAACAATGCAAGTGTTATCTCCACCCGAGGTGGAAGAGGCCTCGCTTCCGACATCAACATCACATGAGTAGGGCAGAGGTAAGGAGCCAGTGCAGGAGGAAGGGCCATCAGGTGAACGAGACACCGAATTCGTTCTCCTCCATGATGATGAGACAGACACAGAACCAACAAATGTAGAGCTTACAGAGATCATCTAGGAGCAACAATCAGTGATTGAGGCCTTATCCCTTCACTTGGAGAGGGCCAAGTGGAACATGAAGTACCTGGAGCAGAGAAACAAGCAGCTTGAGGATCAGTAGGCGATTATGGAGCTGCAAAACATTCGTGAGCATCGCCAAGCTGCTCAAAGGAGAAGAGTTGAGCTCACATCATTGGAGCAAGAAATCAATGAGGATCGGGAGGCCCATCTTGAGAGCGTGAACATGCACTTGGAGAGGTTGCTAGACAAGGCCGATCAGGACCTTGCGTTGCTGAGACACATGGCTTATCGTTACAGGACACGAAATATGAGTGCAAGACCCCGGATAAGGAGCTTGAAGGCGTAATTGAGGAAAGCAACAAGAAAGGAAAAAGAGGCAAAAGAGCAAGATCAACTTTGAATCTTGGCTGAGGCTTCCTTGGCCCATCATAACACCCCATAGAGAGCCTCCACCCAAATTAAAAGAAATTTGGGGAATTTTTGGTCACATGACAAATTTTTGGGCAAAACATAGGGTTTTTCTCCCCAGTGGCGCGGCGCTAAAAATCTAGAGATCCAAATGAGGAATGGTTTACATTTTTGGATTTAGCATGGAAAATCACGACTACTGGTGCTCGAACAAGAAATTTTGGCAAGATATGAGTCTCCAAAAGGTCAAAAAACACCCAAAAATGGCCTCTCTGCCCCTTTTTTGACACACAGGAAGCAATCTTGGGAGAATGGAAATTTGGAGGTGCAAATGAACACCAAATTCAAAAATTCCAGTGGGGTTAGAAAGTAGACAGGACAGGCTTTCCAACAAGCCCAATTGGGCACATTTTGGACACCTGTAAGTGCCCCAAAATAGGCCCCAAATTAGCATGGCGCGCAGAGGAAAAATTGCCAAATTTGCTTCCCTTTCGCGAAATTTCGGTTCGCGACTTCTCCAAGTGGGCCCGCTCATCTACACTTCGGTTTTTTGGCACCAAAGGCAGCATTTAAATATTTTTTCTCCAAATTGGCTTATATCCAAGTGGTGAAGGAAGGCAAACGGTCACCCAAGCCAAATGTCATGTTTGTAGCGCTGCACCTGTAGTTGATGGTTGGCTCTTCATCTCCATTTTGTAATGATTCGAGTAACTCCCAAACCCTTGGGCGTTCTATCTCTTCATGGCACATTCTATATATTGTATCTAAACCATTTGCAACGGGTGGGTTGGCTTGTACCTTTTGGGAGACTTTGGGAAAGAAACTCTGTTTCTTCACTGTGTATTTTTGACAGAGAATTAATGAAAGGCAGCGGCTTTGTTTCATGAGATTCTTGTGGTTGTGAGTGTAGATAATGTGTCTCTTATGTTTTCATATGTATTTCATTATGTTTCATAATTCAATTCATGTTCATTTCCAGTGAAATTTTCTGAGTGAGATTAGGTAGAATTCAATTTTATTGCTCTGCCTGTGGGAAAATTTCATGTTCAGTGTTTTTCTTCTGTTAAAAGGATTCATGTAACTATGCCCTTTTCACTTTCTTCAGCAATCTATTCATTCCGCGTTACCTCAAACTAAATCGCTACATTTTCCACCTGCCTTGCCTCACGGAATAATCTGTGCCTTTATATTAAATTCTCTGTTCCTTGCTGACCGTTGGTCCCATACCATCCAGAAGCTCGGTCATTCAAGAAAATGGTTTCTTGTATCCCTATTCACTTACTAGCCTAAGATCAATATTTCACGGTAAGTCATCTCAGACCGTTTTTTCTTATATATTCACTGAGCGTGACTCGGAGAGAGCCCTCTCCTGTTCTGGTAGGGCTAGCTACCAGACTGAGCGTGGTTTGTGGTTACCCTAATTTTTTCCTTCCTTCAGCCTAAGGTAGATTTAGGTGCTAACAAGTAGCACCTCTAACAACATTATTGAAGAAATATGCATTTTCATGGACTTCAGAAGCAACAAAGGCATTTGAACATCTTAAAGAGGCAATGTGCCAAGCACCGGTCTTAGCTACACCGGACTTCACAAAAACCTTTATTGTGGAATGTGATGCTTCAGGAAATGGAATTGGTGTTGTTTTAATGCAAGATGAAAGCCCATTGCTTTTGCAAGTCGTCCAATCAAGGGAAAGTTTTTACACAAAGCTATTTATGAGAAGGAAATGTTGGCAATACTCCATGCACTTAAGAAATGGCAACCCTACCTAATGGGAAGACACTTCAAGGTAAAAACGGATCATCATAGCCTTAAATACTTTTTAGAACAAAGGTTATCCTCTGAAGAGCAACAAAAGTGGGTCACAAAGATGTTGGGTTATGACTTTGAAATCATCTACAAAAAAGGGAAGAAAAATGTGGTGGCAAATGCACTCTCAAGAAAGGATGAGGATGTGGAAGCATTGTTGTGCGCCATTTCTATTATCCGACCAGATTGGATAAACGAAGCAAGGGAGGAATGGAAGAATGACGAAGAAGTGTGGGCACTTATTCGAAAGTTACAACAAGATTCCAATATGTCTGATGCATTTAGCTGGAAAAATGATTTGTTATGGTACAAAGATCGCTTATACCTCTGTAAGAATTCCCAGCTAAAACAAAAGATTCTTATGGAATTGCACACTTCTCCCTTAGGAGGGCACTCAGGATTTTTAAAAACTTACCACAGGGTTAAGAAGGAATTTTTTGGGATGGCCTTAAATCAGATATTCAAAAGTTTGTTTCGGAATGTTTGGTTTGCCAACAAAATAAAGTTGAAACAATTAAGACACCGGGTCTATTACAACCTTTATCCATTCCAAGCCAACGTTGGGAGGAGGTTTCAATGGATTTTATCACAGGTTTACCCAAGTCTGAGGGAAAGAGTGTCATCATGGTGGTAGTTGACAGACTTACCAAGTATTCACACTTTTGTGCATTATCACATCCATTTAAAGCCAGTACAGTTTCTACTACATTTATGGAAACAATTCAAAAGCTACATGGAAACCCAAAGATTATTGTAAGTGACAGAGATCCCATTTTCACTGGAAATTTTTGGACAGAATTATTTTCTTGTCTTGGTACTCAGTTAGCTCATAGATCATCTTATCATCCTCAATCTGATGGGAAAACTGAGATAGTAAACAAATGTTTGGAAGGATATCTTTGTTGCTTTGTATCTGATAAACAAACACAATGGGTCAAATGTTTGCCTCTGGCTGAATGGTGGTATAACACTTCCTTCCATACAGCAACAAAAATGACCCCATTTATGGCACTTTATGGGTATCAGCCACCATCCATCACATCATATTTAAGAGAAAATTCTAAGGTTCAAGCAGTGGAACATCACATCAAACATCAACAACAAGTCCTCCAACTCTTAAAGGATAACCTCATGTTGGCACATAATAGAATGAAACAACAGGCAAATCAACATCGTAGCAAAAGAAGTTTTGATGTAGGTGATTGGGTATTCCTACGGCTACAACCATATAAGCAAATGTCCCTCAAGCAAGCTAAGAAGAATAATAAATTATCACCAAAGTATTATGGTCTATACAAGGTGTTGCAAAAGATTGGTACTATGGCATACAAATTGGAGCTTCCTGCAGCTTCTCGATTGCACCCAGTTTTCCATGTTTCATGTTTAGAGAAGGTTATAGGCGACAAGCTCCCAGTTCAAACAATATTGCTAGAACTTGATGAGGAAGGAAAAATTATATTGGAACTGGAAGCAGTCACAGAAACAAGAACTCGACAACTACGAAATCGATCAATTTCGGAGTATCTTATCAAGTGGAAGAACTTATCCTCTGAAGATTCCACATGGGAGGATGAGAATTTTATACAGAAGCATCCAGAACTTCTCAAGCGTTGAGGACAACACTTTTTTGAAGGAGAGCGGCATGTTGGGTCCCTATAGTACTAGTGATTACCCCATTACTATTGTAGTTGTACCCCTTATTAATATTGTTGTGCCCCTATTATCCCCATATTGTTATTATTGTGCCCCATAGAATCCCTCTATTGTTATTTTTGTGGCTTTATATTATTATTGTTAGGTCGGCTGGGTTATATTGTGACTCCTTATACTCCTATATATAGAAAGGAGGTTTTTTCATTTGAATCATCCAAGAATTGTTCATTTATGTAATGTAAAGGAGGTTGCCCCCTCGAAGAGGCTGAATTGTAAGGTGTTAATCTATCTCTTCTATCTTTTTCTCGAGTTGGTTTCATAACAGCGAACAATTCACATCTTTCCCACAATGCTTGAGGAGGTAGAGGAGCAACATTAAACTTCATGTGGTTAATATTTATCTCAATCAAGACTGAATATCTGAGTATACGATGAAAGTGACTTCTAACCATCCCAAGTAACTGAAATTCCTTTTTTTAGAAGTTCACTATAGTTGTCCCTTTCAGAGTAGTTGTTTTCTCGTGGGAGGACCCTGCCTTAATATTTTGTTCAACCATTTTCTAATTATACTACTCCTATGGCAGTAGTTCTCCATGAGACCCCCAAAGATTAGGCAACCCAGCCTGCAAGAGTCTATCAAATTCTTCATTGAAAACAACCACATCCTTCTGCAACTTAATGAGGCTTTTCTCTGCTTTGACTCGGGCTTCTTCCTTTGAAATCACCTTAAAAATATCCACAACTTCGCTGGTCCTGTCTACTATATCCATTGGCCTCAACTCCTTTGTTGGCTTCTCGCTCAGGAAATGAATAAATTTCAGTGCAAACTGGGAGTTCCTTATACTCCTCTCTTTAGCATTTATGATTGATGGTTCACTTTCTGCACAGATAAACTTTTTCTCATGTATCAGAGTTATATGCTCCCAACTGATATTCATCTCTTGGATGATCTCATCCCATACCAACTGTCTGGATTCAAGGAGAGACATATTTCCTTTGAGTTTAGCCTTCAAGTCCTTTATTTCCTGTGTGGCAACATTTATATCCTTAGTGACATTTTCAACTTTTATAACCAAAGCTTATAGTTGCTTTTCCTTCTGAGCTAACTGGGCTTTAGCAGCATCCAAATCCTTCTGGATCTTTTTCAGTTCTCCTTTGGAAATTTGAATCCCAGTTAGTTGCTAGGAGAGGTCATCAGTGGGATTTTGAGGATCTTCGGGCACTACTATCGTAAGAACATGGGAGGCAATATTATTTTGCAGTTCAATCACTGTCTATTCCAAGGCCAATAACATATCCTTATTGTCAGCCAACAGCTTCGTTAGTGCCTCCCTCTCCATCTCGACCTGGGCCAACTCCTCTGTCTAGACATGTTCACTGTCAAGCATCTTTAGCTTTCATCTCAACACCTAATTTCCTGCTGAGTTGATTTTAAAATAGCTGCCACTTCTGACTTGTCCCCTAGATCTATACCCAACTTAATGATCAATCCTTTATAAGACTCCTTTTGTAAGAATAGTGCTATAGAGTTGATATTTTCTATTTTCACCTTATTAGAGACTTTCTCTATATATCTTTCAGCTCTATTGATGGTCATGAGGTTCTTACTTAGATCATTGTATAGTATCTACCCAACTTGCTTCTGTAAGTTAACTTTGTCTACCAAAGGGACACTAGTTAAGTCTAGGGAGACATCCAAATTCTGGAACTGGGGCCCTGTGGGCAGGGACTGTATTGCAGGATGTTGCAACCTTATCCTCATTTCTCCCTTTTCCAAGTCCATAACAGTTTGCACTCTAGTGTGGCGAGGTGTTAACTTAGATGCAATTTCCCTATGCATTATCTCCTTGGCCTTCCTATTGTTAACTTCAATAGCCTTTCCTGGAGGCCAACTTGACCTTGTAGCATCAGCACTGCCTTCGGGATCTGGGATAACTACTTTGGTTGAGGATGTAGGGGAGGCTATTGGTGGAATCTCCAGATTAATATGGAAGACTGGGTTTTCAGACACTGGTTTCTCCAGTTGTATAGCCACTTCTTCTTCTTCATGTCTATGTTCCTGTTCCTGTCCCTGTTCTTGTCCTAGACCTTGACTTATTGTCTTTTTACTGACATGTTCTTCCTCCATGTCATTCTCCGTTGCTAAGTCAGCGGTCCTTTTTTATGCTTTTCACGTACTTATTGGGGATTCAGTCTCCATTTTTGTATTAAGAGGCCAGGAATCAAAGTTAGTTTTCCATTCAATTTTGGGCTTGGGATCATGCACATAAGTTGAAGATTTAATCTTTTATCTTCTTCGAGCAAGGATACGTTGGGGGTCGTAATGCCAAGTGTCTCCCATTTCTAAATCCATAGATTCAAGTAAGGCCTCAACTACTTTGAGTGCCTCCCTTGTGTTTACCACAAAAGGGCTTACAAGATGTCCCATTTTAGAAATGTAGCCTTTCTTTCCTAGTACAAAGTGGAGCAGGTCTACACTGAGGACCTGTCGGATGAACTCAAGGACGAAGATCATCATAGGCATGAACACTTGAAGATGATATGGATGAAGTTCACAACCGTAAACCCGAATCTCTATGTAATCCTCATAGAGGTACCAGTCTCCTACGTCATCTTCCTTGATAAGTTAGAGGAACTCTTTTTGTTGTGGGAATATTCTTGGAGGTGGAGTCTGATGGATGATTCGGTATGCAATGGCCATGAAGATGGACATGAATTGAGAGTACCTACCCAAACCAAGTCCTTTTCTCACTGAGATATTCTAGTCAAAGACGGAATTTTGTTTCTTATTGGGAGCAAACACTTGAAGGTCCAGACTTTAAAACTCTTTGACATGGGTATATAAGAACAAGTAGAACAGTAAGGAGTAGTAGCAAAAATAAGAAGAGGTAGGCAAATAGTGGAGCTGAATGAAAATGGTTGCTAATAGGTAGAATGGGATATTGAGTAAGCAATCAGGCTGCTGCATTTTATGTAGGCACCCAAAGGCCGATTTATTTACTTTCTGAGAGGTATCTTCGCCCATTAAACAGGAAATTACAGCCAAGATGGGTCGAACTGATGTCTGAAAGAGTCATTGGGAACCACTTTTCTATGGGAAGGGTTTTGACTTTAAGAGCGAGGATTTGGTCCAGGAAGGACTATTATTCCTCAGGGGAGAGGGTAAGGAAATGATGGACTAGGGTAGCATCGGTGAATGTATGCATGGTGGAGGAAACAGGGAAGATTAAAGCTCTTTGGATTAAAATGGGTGTTATCTCCAAGATTTTGGTTCTTGAGGTAGAAACAAAATAATTCAAGTTCTTTCGATACGCGTCAGTGATCCAGGATATAAAATCATGGAGGAGGTGAATCAGGGAATAATTTAGAAACACGGGTCGAAGTAAACAACCCTAAAATGATCCTCCTTCCTCACATGATTGGGAAATACTTCATAGCAGAGGTCGATGAGCGAGAATGGGCAGGTTGGGTCTACAATTTGACACTCGGTGTCCATTAAGCGCCTAACACCAGTGGACTCGACTTCGTGGGTGTTAGGGGTTGTAGGCGGCGTGTGCTTCATTTTACTAAGTGAAACAAAAATACAAAGCATAGGAGGTGAGGGTTTTGGGTTACTTGGAGCCTACATGAGTGTCCGAAAGTGACTTTGGAGGTGGTCCTTTGATTTTGGGAATACGTGGAGAGGTAAATCTTGCACAGATGACCAGATGGGGGATATTTTTACTGAGCTCAAATAGCAGCTATCGGGGAGGTCAATTTATGGAAACAGGGGTTTATATAGCATAAGGGCATAGTTTTATAAGTGGAGGATTTGGGAATGGGTGTAGGATGACACAAGGCGATTTAGGATTGGTCTTTAGTAATGGGCATGAGCTTCGGAGGGGCAGACATACCAAGGTTTTATCGTTACCTTATACCCTTTTACCTTTACCCTTTTCCTTTTGCCTCCGTTCTTGATGAGCCAGTGAGAGGAGTCCACCTGGCGGGTGGTTCCCACTATGTTATGACAGGTTATACTAAGGTCGAAATGAGTCCCTCTCGAAGCACCGGAATTGATCCTAACTATCAGATCTATGTTGATATTTCAATGTCGGGGCTCACTCTGTTGTTATCTTGCACGCTTGTTAACCGTTGGAGTTGATACGGATGAGCAGAGGGCATGGATGAAGGGTGATATCATTTGGAGAAGTGCACCTTTTATCTTAGGGCTGATTAAAATATATCATCGGACCTTTGAGTTATCAGAGTTGAGATTAAGTCTGAAACCTTGTCCACAATACATTCATTTCCATGAGTCAGATGCTTAAGAGGGATGGTTCCCTTCATTGATTTTACACATTTGACACCATTACAGTCCTTAGGAAAGCTATAGTAGAGCTGGGGATAACATTGGCTCCAACTGGGGATGATGTATTGGCATCAATGCATCGAGAACCTGCAACTTGATAATTTCTCATTGGGCATGGAGTTCTTATAACAACAAAAATTTATAAAAGTGAATATCGAGAGCTTTGAACATCATAGAATATTTACATATACACATCGGTATTTACAATGAATGGGGGAGAAGTACCTTTAATGCTGGAAGTAGAGTTTGAGGAACTAACCATTTACTGGTAGTTCCAATGATTCTTCTTCCAAGTTCTCCAAGAGAAAAGTGTTATTTCCTTTTTCTTCTGAGATTTTGAAGGGGCCGAACCATAGTGGGTCGAATTTCCCATGCTTTCTCTTACACTTCATTCTAACATCCCACCTTAAGACTAAGTCATCAGGCTGTAGTGCTCTATCCTTTTCCCTTTTGTCAAACAGAGACTTCATTTTCAGTTGATAGTTAACCAATCTTTCACTGACATGTTCCCTGATTTCATGGAGTTCAACCAACTGATTTATTCTTTGAGTTACAACATTCGGTTCCTCTTCTGCATCCTACAACAACTTTGCAACTGGCATTGCTAATTGTATTGGGAATATTGTTTCTTTTCCATAAACTAACTCGAAAGGTGACTTTCCTGTGGATCGTTTAGGAGTCACCCTATTAGCCCATAGAGCGAATTTTAGTTGGGAGTCCCAATTTCTCTAATTCTCCATGATTTTTTTCTTCAGGACCCTTACTGTTGTCTTATTCGAGGACTCAACCAACCCATTCCCCTAAGGGTAATAGGTAGTGGAATGCCCAACCATGATATTAAAATTTTGAAAAAAATCTAAGGAATTTGGTTGACTTAAAAACCTGAGCATTATCTGTTACAATATTCGTAGGGCAACTGAATCTTGACAAAATATTTTCCTCCAGAAACTTAATCACCACAAAATCAGTTGCATTTCAACCTGGGATGGCCTCCACCCATTTCGTAAAGTATTTAGTGGTTGTGAGTATCCATTTATGTTGGCCACTAGAAGGAGGGTGTATCTCTCCTATGGAATCCAATCCCCACTACTTGAAATCCTCTTCCACACATATGTGGATCAAGGGGAGAGGTGATAGTTTCTGCTTCTTGGCAAAGACCTGGCATTTCTAGCAAGCACGGACCTAAGAGTGGACCTCCTCAAAGAGTGTGATCCCATAAAAACCGGCTCTCAGTATCTTATGAGCTATGGTTTTCTAGTTATAATACCCACCACAAATTCCACCATTAAATTATTTAATCACCTTGTGAGTTTCATTCTCCACCAAGCATAATAGTAGAATCCCAGTGGGGTCTTTCCAATAGAGTTAACCATTAGATATGACAAATTTTTGAGCTTGTAGTCTTAATTTTCGGTACTTGGACTTATCCATTTTCAGTGAGCACCTTAGGAATAATAGATAATGAACAATATTCTTATACCAAGTCGATGTTTCAAACTTGATATGAGTATTTTGGACTGAAGTTTTAATTTCTGCCTCCTGTACTCCTACTTCATTATTTTTTGTTAATAGATTAATCCCTAGGGCTTTGCAGTTGTATTCCAATAAGATTTTGCATAATCCTTGCCCTTTGATAAGCTTAGGAGGCTTGATATCTAAGTCATATTACTGGATCTTGGTGATCCACCTTCCTCTCTTTCCCTCGTTGTCTCCTTGCACAAAAGTGTCTTTGAGTGTTGTTGTTGTTACATATGTTATAATGTATGACTGTAATACATAGAATTTGAATGCCTTCAATGCTTTGACTAGAGTGTAGGCATGTTTCTCCAAAATGTTGTACTTCAGTTCAGCGTCTCTCAATACTTGACTAAAAAAGTCGATCGGTTGTTCATAACCTTCCTTATTCTTTTGTAACAACACAATAGTGATAGTATGGGGGGAAGCAAAAGAAAAGATATAAAAAGGTATTGAATAATTAAGGTTGACTAGCACTGGTGCTTCAACAAATGTTGCTTTAATTTTAGCGAAGGATTCCCAAGAAACTGGGTTCCATTTCACCTCGTTCTCCTTTTTCAGCATGTTTGTGATACCTTTCACTATTTCAGCATAGCTAGGTATGAATCTTCTTGGAAAAATGATCCTTCCCAAAAACACTTGAATCTCTTTCTTTTTCCTAGGCAACGGAGTGTGACTAATAGCCTCCACTTGCTTAGGATCAATTTGTACTCCTTCTTGTGCCACTATATGTCCGAATAGTTTTCCTTCACTTAGAGAAAACTAAGACTTCTTCGGATTCAAAGATAATCCATATCTCCTGCATTTTTTAAAGGTGAGTTTCAAGTGCAAGATATGTTATTCATCAATCTTGGAGAAGATTGTGATGTCATCTAAGTATACCACTACAAACTTGTCTTATTCCCCCACAAATTTTATATCCATAGCCCTTTGAAACGTTGCTCCTATGTTTATAAGACCAAATGGCATACAGGCATACATGAAAGTCCCCCAAGGGGTGGTGAATGTCATTTTCTTTTGGTCATCTAGGTGTACTGCCACCTGATTGTATCCTGAGAAACTGTCCATCATGGACATCCTAGCCGAGCCAACCACTTTCTGTAATATGTATTCCATCTTGGGCAGTGGGTAGTTGTCTTTTAATGAGGCTTTGTTAAGGTTTCGAAAATCCACACACAACCTTATTTCTCCATTATTTTTCCAGACTGGAACTAAGTTTGCTACCCACTTAGAATACCTTAGAGGCACTATGATTTTAGCTTGCAAAATATTCCTTACTTCT
Organism: Pinus tabuliformis; assembly: GCA_031772625.1. Lineage (NCBI taxonomy): Eukaryota > Viridiplantae > Streptophyta > Pinopsida > Pinales > Pinaceae > Pinus > Pinus tabuliformis. The sequence goes on from CM062807.1 coordinate 1,285,977,760, forward strand.
TTCTCAATAGATGGGAGCAAGAGAGGATTGATCTGTTGGAGATTTTATTTACAAGGTTTCATCCCACTTTTTAGAGGAACCTTATTTTGGATAGTTAGTATCAAATGTCTTCAAATTATCATAGGACCAAGAAAAAACATCTTTATAAACTTTAAAGAGATTTAAATACCTTTGTTTATATTGTGAAGGGATCTCTTTTCACAATTTGACCATCTAGGGTTCATCCTTTGAGCCAATATTGTAGTCTTCCACATGTTCATCCACTCCTTGTTCTATAGGTTTTGAGGCTACATCATTCTTATTGAACAACCTCTCAAGTGGAACTAAGCCACGAGGAATAGTATTCCCCTTTAGTTGCAAGAATCTGTGTCCACCAATTATTTCTTCTTGTGCAGTTGTCTTTTCTTCTGTCATTTTCTCCTCTTCTTGGTCGATAACTAAATTTGAAAATTCTCCAACGACTTCTATAAAGCGTTTGATCTGCTCATCATCCTCAAATACCTACCAGTACTTTACATTATCGGGTATAGAGGGTCTATATCTGACTTTGACCTCATACCTGAGAAGTGGGTTTTGAGAAGGCTTAAATTTGTTGGCAGCTACAACAAGGGAATCATCCATTTTATTCCCTTCCATTGGAAGGAATTAAATATTGAATGCCAAGAAGAAGTTGTCCACCAAGTTCCACACCTCATTTTTTTAGGTTCTTAATTTGGGATGTTTAGTCTGAAACTGATTTTTTATTTGCTTTACAACTAGCTTGGAATCTCCATATATTGTCAAGCAATCAATATTAATATTCCTTGTTGTTTTCAGGTGTGGTGCAGGTAAATTCTAAGTGCGGACACAAACAATTCCTCTAGCCCAAGAGAACGGGTCTAACCACAAACAAACAATCTATGGAAGATCTTCTTAGGCTAGAATCAAATAAGAGGGCCTACCTCTTAGTACGCTATTCCTCTAGGTGACAATCTTGCTTCCTCACTCCAGCTATCTTCCGTTTCCTTCCTTCGAACACCTAAAACAAGTCAACAACATCAAACAACAAATGTGATAACATACAAATTGCATTCAGCCTACTTAACAGGTCAAGAAACATTAAGCCATAAATATGTGAGATGACATTTCATGTAGGAAATCAATTGATAGTTGCATCTATTAGTTCAAGAAGAGATTACAACTGATGTCTTGACGTTGTTGTTCTCCTTTGACATATCCGTGTTCCCACACACTTCTGCTAGCATCTCATGGATAGCCTCAACAATGGTAGTCTCAAGGCAATTCCTTTTAGTCTTCACACCAAACAAAACTCACAATTCTCCCTTAAACGCAAGCTAGAAAGCTACAAACTACGGGTAGCTTGCTTACTACTCCAAAATCAAAACTTCAGCCAGAACTTAATTAGGACTAAATCTAACTTGTGCTTGGGGAAAAGAGAGGTTTATATAGCTTCGATGGAGGGGAGATGGTTCCTCTTCTCATGGGAGAAGGCCTTATCTCTTGGATTAGTTCCATTCAAATAGGGGAAAGGAGCCCAAACTGACCTCCTCGGCTCCATCTGACCTAACCATTTACCATACTTCTATTACGAAGCTTCTAGAGATGGAAGCTTCAGCTCCATATTTAAAAAACTTTCTAAAAGAGGATCGACGTGACTGAGAAAGGGCTCAGTCGATTTGATCGGCACTAGGGATAGTTGTAATCCCTACATATCGGCACAAGGAGGACACAGGTCATTAGCGTTGGTCTTGTAAACTGGGATAAAGAGAAGAATTTTGGGAAATGATGCAAAAGGGAATTATTCTGCTCATGAAGAGGGATAGAATGGGAGTTTCTTCATGATAGGAAAGCATGTTGGGTACACTGTAGAGGTCCTCCAGGATCGTGGACGGGGAGTACAGGGATAGTGACAAAATTTTGTGTAACAGATGCCCCCTAAAGCGTGAAGGTTGAGCTAGAGTGAGGGGTAAAATGCTTTACAAGTGGAAGCGGGGAACCAGAGTCCATCATCGAAAAACCTATAGGAAAGATAGATACATATACATCACTGAAAACTATGAATAATAATACATGAATCATGGTATGGATGTAGCCATCCAGAGAATGATCATGTAAATGGATCCTAGGCATGGATGCATCCATCCAGCAAAAAGGATCATAATGAAACCAAGGTATAGTCATAGTCACCCAATAATGAGAAGGATCACATATAGCAACTCATGGTATGGTCGCAGCCATCCATTTGAAAGGGACATTTATATCAACATGACCATGTCACATCACCTTGCAACCCGGACCTGTGTAATCTTAGTCTAGGTTCTTGCGCTCCAAATGACCCGATCAAAGTACAAATCTTAACATGCTAATGAATGTGTTGAAGTTGAACATGCTAGGAAGTCACTTGATTACCGATCAATGATGTGAACCATTAACAAGCACAAGAGAAACCACCAATCATTAAAATGGATCTCAAGGTACTGGGAGCATAGTTCATGGAATGTGAATAAAGGAACTGATGTTGAACACCTGTGAAATCACCTGATCGAAAGCTGGTGATGTGAACTTGTCGTCGAGTGCGAAGAACTTTCCATTAGGGCATGCAAGCTCTAAGGTACTGGAAGGGAGTCTCTCAGCTAGCTTCCTGGATAATGAGCTGAAGTTGACAGGAAGCGACCATGTGAAAGGAGGGCCATGATGTATTCCACATCATCGACACAAGAAAAAGGGATGAAAATGATTTCAGATGATATAGAGGATCAAGAGTAAGTGTAACTGTAGAGGGACTAACACTTGAACATATCAGTGAAATGATTCTGGGGTTTGGCAGCTTTTGGATCCATAGGATCGGTGGTCATGGTGATGTGGCAGAGATCAAATGGAAGGCAAAAATAAACAGCCCAACCCAGGAAGGTCATTAATGAAAGGAGGATATCCAAACCTAACACGAAATAGAAAGTGTCATGTTCAAGAGTAAGTTGCCGACACAAATGATAAAATTTCCAATTTCCCCCCACCCTTTCTAGGAGGTACCCCAATTATTTTTTATCGCAATCCTGAAGGGGGTAGCATGTGCTCACACTGTAAGTTCATCCTTCGAACAAATCCGACCAAGTAAGTTTAATGATCCCTAGGAAGGAGAAGCTCACATTCGTCATGGTGATGAATCCAATGTTGTTTGATGTTTTAATGAGTCCAACAAAGGGGTAACTCAGTATACTTTTCATGTTTAGAGAGTTTGAAAAAGACACAGAAAAGAAAACTCCACATGGTCCCTTTTCGTACATTTGTGTCTCTCGAGCCCGAAAAGGTATAAAATGATACTTGAGAGAACCGCTTGACCATTTCAGTCAAGGAGTACCTTTTTCATAAACAGTGCCTCCCATCCCGAAAAAGGGTAAACGTGTACTAGGTGCACGACGTTTCGCAGCCTTTAACGAGTTCAAAATGACAAGAGCTTGGAAATCTTTTCATGTTTAAAGAGTCAGAAAAGAGCTTGAAAGCATACCCCCCATTTTATTCTCTTTTACGAGTAAAAAAGGGAAAAATACTCAGCGATTTTTTCATTAGAGATTTACAAGTCGAGAAAAGAGTTGAAACACGACTCCAATACCATCGTCGAAAATACATCACTCGTTGCTGCACAAGAAAGGTAAAGGCATTATCCAATTTTGAGGCAAAATGGGTCAAAAATACTTTAAAACCCTAAATATTTCATGAAAAAATGAATAAAATGGGGCAAAAAGAATTATTTTTTACCATTTACCATTTTACCTTTGTGTGAAGATTTGAAGACATCCGTGAGGTCATTCGCCGAGTCATCAACTGTAGGTAAGAGCCAAGACCTTAAGCTCCATTTTCATACTGTTTTTCCTATTTTTAGCCATTTTTTGGGTTTCATGGGGAGCTTTTTGCAACAAAAAAATTCACCCTCGGTCGGCGCGATTTTCGAGCACGGAATCACGCCAATCAGGGGTGGTTAACACTACCAACCGCGCCATTGGCACCACTTTTTTTAAAACAGTTGTGCCGGTGCCATGAGAAAAAAAATACATGCTTCTTGCTCAATTCAGCCATTTAAACCCAAATTTTTCCAGCCAAGGATGATCGTTGACTTGATTACATGGTTTTTACAGGAAGAAATTGCAAAAAAATGGTAGATTGGAAAGAATGTGAGTACCAGGATATCGATACTCAAGTAATAGTAGATCCAAATTGCTTGGAGGCTTTGAGGAACTGTGGGCTCCTCAAATTCTTTCTTACACCAGGTATACGGGCCCAACTTGAGCTGCTACAGTACCTGATTAATCTTTGGGATATAAATCGGGAAATTTTCATCATCAGTGACCAAGAACTAGAGTTGGAGACTTCAGACATTTATTTCATCATAGGACTATCCTAGAGAGAAGAACCAATCAACCTATATGGGTCGAGGCCGGTTGCAGCAAGAGTGACTATGTTTCTTGCCGAAGATTACCCAGAAGCTCTAAAATCCAAAAATGGTAAGATCGAGATCATGATGGTTCGGGATCTTGTGTTGAGAGTGCTCTTGTTGACCATCAACAGAGTGGTTGGGTCCCAAGAGCCGCATGAGACCAACAAGTCAAAGTTACAGTACGCTATTGACTGCAGGGCGCTCACCATCTTTAACTGAGGGGAAGAAATGAAAATCAACATAAAGTGCCAGCTTTCAAAATCTAAGGCAAGACACCTAAATCAATTTTGCTTTGGATCTATGCTAGTGACCTTCTTCCTGGAACAGGTTCCGTTGTTCCAATACCAGCTAACTAAGGTAGATTTGTCGATGCCTCAAGACCCATGGATGGTCCATTGGAGTGAGTTAATTCCCAAGGTCACAGGGGGCCAATAAATTTAGTACAAACCCACCTTTTTCTCGTGGCTACGACAACAGCTGATCGTAGTGGAGGATTGGCCTTACAGTGGTACCGACTTCCGCGAAGATCTAGATATGTTGCTCCCAGAAGGGGAGGATTTTGATGATGGAGGTAAAAACCAACAATTTTATTTTTTTATGTTTTCTACTATTTTTTAAATATACATGTTCATGACACTTTGATTTTATGAATGCAGACATTGGACCATAACACCCTGTCAGGATGTCTCCTATTTCCAGGCATGTTGCTCAGCAGTTTGAGGTCGCTCCTTATTAGGATGGAAGCGACAATGAGGAGGATATTGCGCCGAATCTTGAGGGTTTTACCCATGGGATCCTAGAGTATGCTCGGATGGGTGATGTCCAATGCCAGTACTAGAGGCATACAATCGAGGTGTCAGATCGGATCCGTTGAATGCCAACTCGCGTAGTCCGAGTAGTTACATGCTATCATGAGCATCATGTTGTTTATTGCATAGGTCTAGCATTCCATATTTTTGAGGCCTGTGAGCCACCGATGTATTTTGAACACACATATTATTTTTTGAGGGTTTGATGTATGAAAAACATTATCGGCACACTGCACATATATATATATGTTGTACTTCGTTGCTTACCATGGTACAAATGTTTTTGTTTTTGAGTTGTTACATGTTTCACAAATGTCTATCCAACACATAATTATCTAATGCATCTGTTAATGTATTCATCTGTCGAGGAATATGATGATATATAATGTAATCAAATTTTCTCTCTAGTAGACAAATACATATATACATTCTCAATATCTGAGGGTTTCTGATGGAATATTTCCCATTGAATTGAAGAACAACAAGTTGTGAATCAAGGTTTACAACCAGTTCTCGTATGCCAAAAGCAATAGCTTCTGACAATAGTTCAATAACCGTGCTATACTCAATGATGTTATTAGTTGTTCAACCTAAATAGATACCTTGAAGATCAATTAACACACCATGGGGGTCATAGATGGCCCATGCCGTAGATGATAGATTCTAGGTACTACAACAAGCACCATCAGCAAAACTAACGTGAGGGGACAATGACATCTGCAAAGCAGGAAAAAACATAATAAGCAAAGAAGCTGCTTGCAAAATAACACACCAAACCACACTGTACAAAAATGAATGACACGCTAGTGTACAAAATTAACCATTCAAGATGACCTAATCATAGTACTTTGTGATAGAGCCCATGCTGAGACTCGGGTAATCAATCAACATAGATGAACACCGGAGTTTACCATTGACATGACAAGTAAGCATCGACTTGTCAAAATAATAGAGTAGAACTCATATAAGGCTTTGCCCCCATGCCCCCTAGGCGAGGGAGGGTTAGAAGTCAGATGACAACCCCATTGAAATAATGTGAAATTGGTAAAAACTCAGGGATGGAGAAAAAACCTGAATCAATGAGGGGATAAAGGTGCCCTCAGTTGAAAGATCTTGACAATTGCAAGTGAAACTGACATTTCAATAGGCAGCAGAGAAGAGAACTTCTCAAGACACATAGACATGATTGTTGGGCCAGAACTAAGCCATGGGGATTGAGAAAAAACATCTAAAGATGAACTCGAAACAGGATGATCAGAGGATACAGAACTTGAGGCCGAAACAATATCCACATAATTGATTTCAGTTGGACTTAGCGGCATAACCTCGCCCCATGTATCAACAATTCATCGTATGACCCAAGGATCAGATTTAATCGAGACCATGTTGACAGAGGCAACATGAGGATGTGGGAGCGGAAAAATCCATCAAGGCAGGATCTTTAAAAAGCCCTTCCCCCAGACTCTCATAAGGAGAACTAGTGTGCTTGACATACAAAACATTTCCATCTGAGGAGGAAGAGGAAAAGAATGATAGTTGGTCGACTGTGACTATCTTCCCTTGATGGGGCAAATGAATCATGCGGAAATGGGAGGAGGCTATAGCATGCATGTCATGGGTCCAACCTCGTCTGAGTAGAAGATTATAATTGAGATTAGCGTCAATAATTTATACTTCAATGTGTAGTGTCTTTCCCTCCAAAGTAATGGCAAGGTTTAGTAAGACACCAAATGGTTGCGAATCTTGCCCGTCAAAATCTTCCAAAGTGTTAGGGGACTCGTTCAGAGTAGGAGAACCAATTTCCTTCCAACAAGCGACTGACATGATGCAGGTAGAACCACCTTCATCAATGACAGTCATATGAATGGTTTTCTCATTGATGATGACCTGAATGAGAAAGGCAATCTGATGAGGAAGACATGGAACATGGTTTTCTAGATCAAAACATATAAGACTGGAATCAGTAGGATCAATACCCCTAATAGCTGACAGTAATGATTTTTTTTAAGACGGAAAACTTTGAAGTACCTCGAGGGAAGACATAGATGATGGCGCCTGAGCCAAATCCTCAACAATATTATAGTGCTGAGCGGCGTAAGCATTGGGATTGTATGAGGACTTTCGTAGCACACCTCGAGAAGGTGGTCAAATGGCGAAATCAGGGTTAGGTCGCTCTATATGAAGAGGACCAGAACTTGATGGGGTAGAAGAAGAAGGGGTAGCTTATTTTTCTTTCCCTGCTACCAGGGTAGGAGTTTGATAATCTTTTGATATAGTAGCCACATTGATGGGCGTACTCATCATGAACACTTGTGAACCTAAGGAAGCAGACGATTGAGGCTGGTCTACCATTTGGGTTTGTTGGGACGAAAACGGCTCTTTTAGGACAGTTGGGGTCCCTTTGAGCAAACGACTAACTTCGGATCATCTGGGACAATCCTTAGTATAGTGATCCTCCTCACAAATGAGGCACGGATACTTAGGCTTTCAATGAGAGGCATCACAAGCAGACGACTTAGGAGGACACTGTTTTGGGGCATCAGCTTTACCCTTGCCTTTTCCTTTCTTCTTACCTTTCGAGGATTTGTCCGCTATGGTAGACTGAAAGCGTTGACCTCTGAGGTTTTACCAGGGCCAGGTAGATTACAAGAAGACTCATTGGAAGCTATGTTAGAGACCGACTTCTGATTCGAAGAATATTTTACAGGGGTCTGTGTCACTGAACCAATTACTCCATCAACAGGAGGTGTAGTAGGAGACGTATATGACGTCATATTAGATGATAGTCTAGGTGCATCAGGTAACACATCATATAACATGTCAGACTGTGAATAGAAAAGGTCTAGATACTGGGCATGCACGATAGCTTGTTCCATGGTGACACATCCTCCCATTGTTATGTCCTTAGCAATTTCGTTGACGAAGGATTTGGTGAACCATACGGTCAACAAATGATCAAAAATATCAAACTTAATCAAGTGACGTCGATGCCTCCATTCATGGATATGATTAGAGATTTGGGTCATAGTATCTTGCTTGAGTGACATTAGCAGATGGGTGTCGATTTCATAGCGAACTGACAATTGGAAATGTGTGAGAAAGGCCATGGCGAGAGTGTTAAAGTCATTATAGGTATTTCAAGGTAGCTCCATATACCACTTAGCTACATCACCTGTAAGAGTTCACCGGAAAAGACGAAGATGAATGGAATCATCAACGTAAGAATTTAAGGAGCACTGAAGGTGATATGCCATCACATGGGCTTGTGGATCCTCTTTGGCTTTTCCTTCAAACTTCGGAAAATCACTCAGAATCTTGGAAGCGACCAGAGGCCACTATGGTGAATGAAGAATTGGATCACTCGTGAGTCGAGACACATCTAGAAATTCTATTGTAGCCAAGAATGGCAACTGGGTGTTAAAAGGCATTGGAGGTCGATAAGCGGGTCCAACCATAGGAGCCCATCCCTGCTGGTAAGGATTTTGTCCCCATAGTGGAGGGTTTTGTCCATAGGGTAGTTGATTTTTCCCCCACTATGGGTTACCTTTTCGGTAGGGTGGATTTTTACCTTAAAAGCCTTGCAACTATCTAGCCATAGGTTGCTGATAAGCAAAATACGGTTTAAAAGGCTATTGAGCATGTTGACCTTGGACATGTGGATGTTGCACTTGCTATCCTTGGACATATGGGCTCTAAACCTAGTGCCCCTAGACATAAGGATTTAAGACCTGCTGCCCTTGGACAAAAGGATTCTGAACTTGTTTACCTTAGACATTAGGATTTTGGGCCTGCTGCTGCAGGACTTGACCTTGACCTTTTCCTTGCAAAGGGTTGCCCTTGTTGATACAAGTTCAAGGGTTACTAGTGCCCAGGTTGGCCCTGTTGCTGCAAGAATTGACCTTGTGGCTGCAAAGGTTTTCCCTGTGGCTACAGAGGTTAGCCCTGTGAAGACATAGACTGGGAGGTTTGTTGAACATACTTCAACTGTAGCTATACGGTTTGCTCCAACTGTTGCAAGGGTTGACCCTACAACTATTGCAATTTTCCTTGTTGTGGCAGCCCCTACTGCTGCATGGATGGACCTTGCTACAACAAAGGTGGCCCTTGTTGCTGCAGAGGTTTTCCTTGCTGTTACAAGGGTACTTGAACAGTTCTCGGATTGATACCATGAAAATTTCCGAACTGTATGTGGCCATAGCCATCAGGTATGGTGGATGGACCAGGTTGAACATACTGTCTAGGGTGAACTACGTAAGGCGTATTGACCATTCCTTGAGAACCATACGGAGCATAAGGAGATTGGTACTGAACTTGAGCCTCATAAGGCCGCTAATACTGGAAATTTCTTGACCCAGACAGACCAATGGGATTTTTGACCTGTTGGTACTAGACATTGCTTGATCCAGCAAGGCCAACAGGGTGTTGAATAGCACCAAAGGAAGGTTGGTTCATCCCAACCATGTGAGCTTGTGAGCCACTTGTTGTAGCATTTTTTGGTTTTGGTAAGTTAAAATAAATTAGTCCAAAAAATGAAAATATTTTTCATTAACATGTTAATCTAAGATATGGACAAAAAGAATACTGAATACAAATGTTAGGAAATATTTTGATAAATATGTTTGTATCAAAGAAAATGTTAGAATAGATGCCCTAAAAGATGAAGGCAAAAACAAAACGTTAGGTTAGAGAGAAAAGCAAAAAGCAATAAACTCTGAAAGTGTTGCAAATCTAAATGCCACTACTTTTACTCTAATTCACTTTTGAAAATAATAGTTGTGTGCAGTTTGTTTAGATGCCACACTAGTTTATTTAATCCAATTATACAATTTATTCATAATTGGATTTGTTTTAAATTGATTGTCATAGGTAGAAAATAAAATTGGCTCAATAGTTTAATCTGAGACAATGGAGAGAATAAGGTATAGAGGTAGATTATTCATGAAAAGAAATATTGGGTTGCTAGCTTAAATGCCCTCTGAAAAATAAGTAAAAAATGTTAAGATAAGTAAAAGGTAGGTAGAAGAAAGGTTGCATAAATACAAGGTTGTTAAAGCATAAGTGCATTTATCATGCTTGATCTAATGCTTCAGTGTGCAGGAGCAATTATGAAAGTCAACAGATGTTCACTAGTTGATTTGATTAACTTCCCCTCATTTCATTTCAGCCCCCCACTACATACTTACTAATTTCCCATTATCCCATCATTTCTTAAGAAAACGCCCTTTTCCCTTCATTTTCACCCTTGCCCTTTGGTTTCACACATTTTCCTAGCAAATTACCCTCCAAACTCATTCCCCTACCCAAAAACCAATTTTCCCTAAACATTTCCCTTTGAAAATCATCCCCCGCATTACTTAATTAACTCTGCCATACGCCAAAAAAACCCATAAAACCCCTATATCCTAAGTTTTGTGTCCCCCCCACAGTATTTAACAAACCTCCACTATATTCACATTTTCTCGATATATAAAACCTTTTAACCCACCCCCTTGGTGTGGTTAACAAACCCTACCACATTTAACCCTGATCCCACTCCATAAAACCGTTCATTATATTTTTAGTCTACTTTATTCATTAATTAATTAGAAATCCATTGTAATTATTCCCCAGGCCCCACTAATCTCCACCTGATTTCCCTTCGTGCATTTCCACCATGCGACAACCATTAGATCTTGCACCCGTAGATCTAACGGCATGTATCCATATCACGTTAATTTCTTTTCCGAGCTTTACCCACCCGAGAGCATGCGAGATTTGTGGTTTCTCTTGGGCCCCTTTCAGTTATGTGGCATCTTTACGTGGACTCGCGTGCTCTCACGGAAAAACCGGCTGACTGCCAAAAGCGGTGCGATGAACCTTAATACCGCCTCCCCGCATGGGCCGAAACCATCCACTGTTCATTATGAAATTCCGCGCCAATTTTGGCCATTACCTGTTAAAACACCAAAGACCCTCGTTTTCACTTTCACTCCTTTTTTTCACTAAAAGTCACATAAGCCTTCCTGCACTTCCCTGAGCATCTGCAACCAAATTTCACCATTGTTTACCTCCCAAACACGCTCTAGACTCCATCCACAGACTTTCCTATTCCTTAAAACCATTATCACCTCCCTGCCAACCTGTGTTTTTATTATTAAATTGTTTTATTTTACAGGTGATTAGGAGGCCAAAAGCTTGGATAAATAATTTTGATACTAGCTCCAAAACCTGTTTACTCCAAGATTCACAAAGAAATGTACTCAAAAGTCTTTATTCAAAAGGAAAAGACAATTATACACAAAGAAAAAGAAATCATTTACACGGAGGAAGTAACTGTTAAAACATAGATAAATCAACAACAACATATCACATTTTCACATGAAGTCAAATAGGTGTTTAGTGAAATTCACTTTTACTAAAGACATAAATGCAGGATAAGAGTAAAAGATACCTGTTGAGCTAATTTATGTTCCTAAATTAACACAATTATTTACTATCAATCCGGGTTGTTTATTCTTGGAGGCAAATTCACTATTTGTGAAGATCAAATATAATCAAACTTTGAAAGATAAATGATTAAAAACTAAGAGAAAATATATCTTAAAACTCTGATTCAATCAGCTTAAAAGAGGAAACATTGAAAGGGTTCTTGAACTCAAGAAGTCCACTTTCACCTCAGTTATTACTTAATGAATTAGAGATTATAACCAAAAACTCAAGATGCATAAATCATACATGAAAGAGGCTCTTAACTTAAGAGACACTTAAAGTTTTCCATCATAACTCATTCATCTTAAGATATAAATCTAAATGGAAACAAACTATTTGCATGTAAACAAAAGAGACTAGTTCTGATTCACCATTTCATAGAGGGAATGCCCAACTTGAACACTTGTTTTCCAACTCAATTAGATGATGAATAAACCATTAACAAATGAAATCAATCACTATGAATAACCATAAGGCAATCTGAAATAAGACTTTGAAAAACTAAAGCTACCATCAACCAGATTTGTAATGAAATAAAACTAGTTTAACTTGGAAGTGTACTTAGCTTGGAGTGGGGGCCCTCCACCCTTGCCTTGCACACTTATGAAGATGATATCAGAAGCTTTATATCAGCTAAACATCCATGTATTGATCAGAAAAATGAGAGTAACACAAGTCTCCAACTTAAGTCTTCAAATCAAAAATATTACAGCATAAAAGTATCATATGTCAATTGTGTTGAGCCATCAAAGTGTGGCTCTTAAATAAGGAGTTCATGAAACCAACTGATATAAAATCACTCTAACAAACATATCTACTCTAATCCACCTATCCAAGTCGAATCCTCCTCCCTCATCCCAAGAAATATGACTAATATCTTGGAATCCCAAAACAGCCCTATTTAGATGGGATTTCTGGATGACTAGTCATGATTGACTAGCTCCAAAAAGGCATAATAAAGCTCGATCTGTTGGAACCAAGAATAGGTGGCTTGGGCCTAGTTCCCAGGATTTCCATTCATGCATCCCATTCGTGCTGAAGTGGCCTGCATCCATATCAACCATGAAGTGATTACGGGAATTTCTGAAATTGCCAAAATTGCACTTAAAATCAAACTTTTATAAAAACTTTAGAAATTGACAAATTAAAGCTAAATACCTGATTAGACATCAAATATTCATTAAAATGGAATGGATGGAGTGAAAATAAGCGATAAATGGATGGTTAGGTAAGTTTCTCAAAGAAAAATAAGATCAAAACTGAGGCCCAACAATACCAAATGAAGTGATTTACTGTGACTAGTAAAAATAAAAGTAGGTGACAGAGCATTCATGGTAAAAGACTAAACAGAGTAGACAGATAAAGAAATACAAGTCAAAGTGTATTAGATGAAATTGTATCAGATGAAAGGTCATCAATAAATATGATATCCAGCATGAAAATCGAACAACATTCAGCTTTTGGAGGAACAATCAGCCAACTTCAACAATTTTTAGTTTTTCAATGATAGTCACCAACAACGCAACATCAAAATAGTGTCAGATCAACTAGCAGTCTTTATTTTGATTTTATAATAATTTATTTTTGTAAAAACAGTTTAGGATATTTTCTTAGTTCTACTGTTTTATAAATAACTCTCTTCACGAGTTATTAAGGGTTGCACCTGTTATCACCAAAATAGGACCCTGATAGGCGACTGATCAGACTATCTCAGTGTAACTATTTCAAACCAATCTTTTAGCTAAGGCTTAGCCTCCTCAGCCTGAGAGGTCTCTCTCAAAGGGTTAATGATATTGATTAAAGATATGGATACATGGCTAACTCTATGGTTTGTGATTTTATATGTTTATAGATTGAAAGATGGAGACTTGCTACCAATGGGCTATGGAGTCAGTGACAAAGATAAGGATAACAAATAGATCTTCTTATAAAACGGAGGCTTGTATATACTTCGATGAAAGAGTGACAGATTCAAGAAAGTCTCAATAACTTGAAGTTCATAGGAGTTAGAGCATGTGGGCATGAATTCTGAGTAATCATGCATCAATGTATTCAAAAGGAAAGAATTTAAAGTGATTGATCAGAGTTTAATACCTAAAAGTCAGAGCATGAGTAACCATGAATTCTGAGTAATAAGTATTAAAATATTGAAGAAAAACATCCAAATATAGGACCCAAGAACTCAATTCACCATAATTTAACGCTTAAAGGAAGTCAGAGCATGTTCCTCCATGAATTTTGAGTAATAATCATTAAGACTATGGAAGTAAAACATATCAAAGATAAAATATAAATCTCATTGAAGTACACTAAGAATCTCAGCTTCAGAAAAGTCCAACTGCTTCTGTATATATCAGTCCCTGCACAACATTTACAAAAGTAGTCTTTTTCTATAACATTTTCCAACCCTTTCTCATTTCCTCTCTTGCTTCATATATAGCTTTTACAATAAGGATTCCATCATCCCTCATCAAGAGAATTCGAATTTGCTATGAGTGACACCTATTCTAACCATAAAACAAACCTTTAAATGCATTTGATAGCTAACTAACAGTCCTAGAGTCCTAATACAATTAGGAGTACAACTCCTTGTTATGACTAAACCACCTTAACTAAACATTGAATGCATTCTTTGACAGCTGCAACCTCATGAGGTCGAATTTGATGAAGCCTCCCATGTTGTCACCTTACTGCTGATGATAAACCCTAGGAATTAGGGAACATGTTTCCCTATTTTTAGGTTTAGGATTTTTGAAAATTAACACATGGGATAGAGCCTTTATCTTTTCATCCATGGCATATTTTACAAAACTGAAGGAGGTTTTTGTATTCCATGGTATCTAGAACAAAAAGGTCTCTTGGTTTTTTAAAACACTTCTCCAGCTGTCCAAAATCTATCCTTGAAACACGTGTAAAACAGGAAAAATATGTTCTCTGAAATTAGGGTTTCAAAGAAATCTTAGTATCTCCCAATTGATAACACATATGAAGAAAGTGAGATTTTTTATTGTAGCTAGAGATTTTATGAAGAGAAACCTCCTTCAGAATTCCAAAATACCTTTTCCTGTGACCAGAAACTGACCTTGAAAAAGATTGCTAAAACCAAAAGACAAAGCTTGGCTTTCAACAGTTTTGTAGTGCAAGTTTAACCATAAATTTATCCCACCTCATAACGAATTTGAAAAAACTAAAAGAGGTTTTTTATTAGTTCAGTATGTTAGGAAGAAAATCCTCTTTCAGTTTTCAAAATTGAGTTCTTAGCTACTCAGGAACCCTTCTAGAACTTGACTAGTAAAAGCAGAAAACAGAGTCTTTTATGCTGAAACAAGCTTTTTCAGTGGTTTCATAGCTCGCTATGAAAACTCCTAGTTCAGAATCCACGATTTCGTAGCTAATTTCAAAAATTTTCAAAATGATGTGAGATATGACCTCTAAACACATGGTGAGGCTTCTATGACATGGAATGAAGCTATCAAACTTTATTTGGAAAAGATAATGACACTATTGAGATGAGATGACTCAAAACCTATTATAAGACTATGACTAGAAATAAGGCGAACTTTCCAAAGTTTAGAAGCAAAAATTTTTAGGGTGATAACTGTGGCTCCACTAGGGATAGTGTGCCCTTGTGGTACACTAAGAACATGTAGCTCCAGTGCCACTATCCATCCTTTAGAATAAAACTATGAACTTCTACCCAATCTGCTCCTCAAGCCTTTAATGATTTCTATAAGAAAAATTCAAACTGCACCTATTGAAAAAGATGCTCAGTCAGCCTACCCTGAGCTTATTTTCACATTCCTACCTACCCTATCGGCTGTAATTTCCACTTTAGGTCAGGCAACATGATATTTCCAATAAAGCCAATCAATTGTCTTTTCTGATATTTGAGGCTCTTGACTGCGTTCGACCTCAAAATAACCATGATAGTGAAATGACCAAATCAACTTATAATGTATCTGATCTTCATAATGCAAATGAAAATGAAATACTGGTGTGCAAAGCTTTTCCATGTATTCATTTATAGGGTCAAAGAGGACATGGTTATTTTGATGATCATCATAACATTCTATATCTTTAGACAACTGATTTCAGCCACACACGATTCCTTTGATATGCTATCTAACTGATTTTCTGAATGATTCCCACAAATAGTGTAATTTTCTTCATTATTAAGATCATTCATTGATGTAAGCTGCTGCAAAGTATGACATAAAAATTCAACCTTTTCCTCTGCCTGAGGGTTATAAAAAATTTCTTCCAGTATTTCTTCTTGGTGTTTGCAATTATTTTCATCTTCATTATGATCTGAAGACTAACAAGTATGTTGTATCTCTACATCAATATTGGAGGATGTAATATGATTTACATAAGTGAACCCCTGCTGATTTTTATGTTGCATTTCATGGGATGTTATCCTTTCTTCTTGGTGTTGAAATGTATTGTTATGAAGAGCCTATAAAATTTCTTCATCCATGAATTCATCATCATCATAACAATCCTCCAAATATTGAATAAAACTCGCAGAATGTTTACAACAATCTTTGACTAGCAATAAGGAGGGATGACACTCTTTATACATGTCATAGAATACATCACGGAAAGCAGCAAGAGAATATAGTGAACCATTTTCCAAGCTTTTATACCAAGACCATGCTTTTCCTTCTAAAGTGGTCATAAACATATTCATGAGACAATCTTCAAGGAAATGAACCTTAAGACTGCGTACATGCATATGGAACCTAACCAAATGAAGAGCAGCATTGTCATTCTTTTCATCTTTGAATATTGGAAGATCATCTAACCAATCAACCTTTGGCATAGGATTTGGAAAACCATGGATGTGAGACCGATTCATAGGGGCATACCTGGCATTCATTCTTGCAATGACACTCATCTTTAAACTTCATCAAGTTACTGATCTTCTAGTAGTGGAGTCACCTTCCAATTTTTTACTTGATGTGTGGAGTTGCCAAGGTAGATTACAGCCTCGAAAACTTTATGAGCTCTTGCTACCTTCAGAAGTTCAGCTTCTTGATTTTGGGAATGAATAATCTTTAGACTCCCAACAGACACACCAAAATGTTATCAGCAAAATAGGACCCTAATAGTCTGTTGATCAGACTATCTCAGTGTAACTATTTCAAACCAATCTTTTAGCTAAGGCTTAACCTCCTTAGCATGAGAGGGCTCTCTCAAAGGGTTAATGATATTGATTAAAGATAGGATAGATGGCTAACTCTATGGTGTGTGATTTTATATGTTTATAGGTTAAAAGATGGAGACTTGCTACCATTGGGCTATGGAGTCAGTGACAAAGATAAGGATAACAAATAGCTCTTCTTATAAAATTGAGGCTTGTATATACTTCGATGAAAGAGTGACA
This sequence comes from Pinus tabuliformis, assembly GCA_031772625.1. NCBI lineage: Eukaryota > Viridiplantae > Streptophyta > Pinopsida > Pinales > Pinaceae > Pinus > Pinus tabuliformis. The sequence continues at coordinate 1,285,994,855 of CM062807.1, forward strand.
CATTCAAGAAAGTCTCAATAACTTGAAGTTCATAGGAGTCAGAGCATGTGGGCATGAATTCTGAGTAATGATACATCAAGGTACTCAAAAGTAAAGAATTTAAAGTGATTGATTAGAGTTTAATACCTAAAGGAAGTCAGAGCATGAGTAACCATGAATTCTGACTAATAAGTATTAAAACATTGAAGAAAAACATCCAAAGATAGGACCCAAAAACTCAATTCACCATAGTTTAACACTTAAAGGAAGTCAGAGCATGTTCCTCCATGAATTCTGAGTAATAAGCATTAATACTATGGAAGTAAAACATATCAAATATAAAATATAAATCTTACTAAAGTACACTAAGAATCTCAGCTTCAGAAAAGTCAAACTGCTTCTGTATATATCAGTCCCTGCACAACATTTACAAAAGTAGTATTTTTCTATCTCATTTTCCAACCCTTTCTCATTTCCTCTCTTGCTTCATATATAGCTTTTACAATAATGATTCCATCATCCCTCATCAAGAGAATTTGAATTTTCTATGAGTGACACCTATTCTAACCATAAAACAAACCTTTAAATGCATTTGACAACTAACTAACAGTCCTAGAGTCCTAATACAATTAGGAGTACAACTCCTTGTTATGACTAAACCACCTTAACTAAACATTGAATGCATTCTTTGATAGCTACAACCTCATGAGGTCGAATTTGATGAAGCCTCCTACGTTGTCCCCTTACTGCTGATGATAAACCCTAGGAATTAGGGAACATGTTTCCCTGTTTTTAGGTTTAGGATCTTTGAAAATTAACACGTGGCACAAAGCCTTTATCTTTTCATCCATGACATATTTTATGAAACTAAAGAGGCTTTTGTAGTCCATGCTGTCTAGAACAAACACCTCTCTTGTTTTCTTAAAACACTTCTCCAACTATCCAAAATCTGTCCTTGAAAAACATGTGTAAAACAAGAAAAATCTATTATCTGAAATTAAGGTTTCAAATAAATCTTAGTATTTCCCAACTGATAACACTTATGAAGAAAGTGAGATACGTTATTAGCTGGAGAGTTTATGAAGAGAAACCTTCTTCAGAATTCCAAAATACCTTTTCCTGTGACCAGAAACTGATATTGAAAAAGACTGCTAAAACCAGAGGACAAAGCTTGGCTTTCAGCAGTTTTGTAGTGCATGTTTAACCATAAATTTCTCCCACCTCATAATGAATTTGAAGAAACTGAAAGATGCTTTTGTAGTTCAGTATGTTAGGAAGAAAAGCTTGTTTCAATTTTCAAAATTGAGTTCTCAGCTACTCAAGAACCCTTTTGGAAGTTGACTAGTAAAAGCAGAAGATAGAGTCTTTTATGCTAAAACAGGCTTTTTCAATGGTTTCGTAGCGCGCTACAAAAACTCCTAGTTCAGAATCCACGATAGCATAGCTAATTTCAAAAATTTTCAAAATTATGTGAGATATTACTTCTAAACACATGGTGAGGCTTCTAGGACATGGAATGAGGCTATCAAACTTTATTTGGAAAAGAGAATGACACTATTGAGATGAGATGACTCAAAACCTATTATAAGACTATGACTAGAAACAAGGTGAACTTTCCAAAGTTTAGAAGCAAAAAATTTTAGGGTGATAAAAGCACCCTTGAAGAAGCATTTCTAAACATTTGATGTACTTGAATTTTCTAGATCATTAATACAAAGCAAAGGATTCTGAATTCTGTTTTACACAGTTTGTGTTTCCTATAAGTTTTTCCAGTCTTACTCATTATGTTTTTCTTCATATTCTTATGTCTTACAGAGATAACTAGGTAGGAATAATTGGGCTTCAATCTATTCCTATAAGCTTCTGAAGTGATAATCTATAAAGATAATGATTTAATAGACTGTTTGTTTAATTAATTCCCTCTAAATCAATAAATCATCAACATCTTTTGTAAGCTTAAGCATATTCTCTTAGACCTTCTGAACATAGTTTAAAGTTTTTCATACTTATGATTATTTAAATTTCAATTTGAAAACTTTGATAATCATATTATTTCTCTCTTTCTGCTCGCCACCATACAAGCTATATCACTGTGTAAAATTTTATAGCAGCCCTTTGCTTTGATATTAATATTATTCACAAGGTTAGGCATTATAGTGTTACATTTGTTTCATACATTGGTCCTCCAAATTAAAACAAAACCCCCAAAACAATTATCTTAGATGCTCTGGCATGACAACTGACCATTATCATCTCAAATATACAACATCAATCTGGCGTCGCTTCCAGGGATTCGAATTTCATTAAGTTTTCCTGGGGCAACGATATTCATTCTATTCCTTTAAGGTGATTAAAGGTCTAGAAAGGTTAAAATCCTTCACCTGGCGACTCCACTAGCCCAAACCGGCACCTTTTAAGAACACCAGATCTCATTCAAAATCTAACTTAGTTAATCCTCTATCAGATCCTGAAAAAAATCTGAGAAAAGCCAATTCTAAAAGGAGACATCAACCATCGTCTTCTTCCTCTTTAGCCTTGCAGTCTGAAGATTTAGTATCATTTGATCCTTTTAGTAATACTCCATCCGATCCTGATTGTACACAAATACCTCCTAGGGTTTCTGAACTATTCAATAGGGGAGTTGATTTAGATTCAGCTTTCCTCATTCATTCTTTTGAAACGCATCAAGAAACCCCACTACCACCAGGATCACCTAAAATTGAGTCTGACTTGGGTGTTCATTTACATGAATACAAACCCACATATTTCATATCCCCTACCACTTATTCATTAGCTTCCACTTCTAAATGACCTAAAGCTTCTACTTCTGAACAACCTGAAGAGACCTTCGCTATATATTCAAATCCACTCTTTGAAATAAAAGAGGGTGTTCATTCACAGGTCCAAAAGTTAGTTCTTAAGACTCGTTTAAAGTTATTCATGAGATCCCCTCCTTCTTCACCTTCACATAGTCACACACCCCCTCAATCACCTTCTTCTACCTCTTCTTCATCTTCTTGTTCTTCATCCACACAAACACCTCATACACCACCTTCTACAATGGCATTTCGACCCATTGTATAGGCTACATATGAAGCTTTAGTCTTACCTGCTAACCTTGATGCATTCCAAGTTGGGTACTTGAAATACCTTCCTAGGTATAATGGAGAAACTGGTCCTTGAGCTGAGGACCATCTTCAAGCTTTTCTAGACTTTGCAAAGAACATGAATATTGAACAAGAAAATGATTACATGAGATTGTTTGTACAGTGACTAGAAGGAAATGTAAGAATCTGGTTTAAGCAGTTACCTATAAATTCCATTAGAAATTGGGAATAGCTTACAAACATATTTAGAAATCAATGGGGTGTAAAGAAAGATCCTCTTTACTTTCTGACTTAGTTTGAAGAACCTAAAAGAAACTTTGGTGAACCTATATCATATTTTATCAAAACGTTTAATAAACTTTATTGTAAGATGCCCCATGATTGTAAACCCCCTGTAGCAACAGCTAAGTCTAGGTTTTCTAAAGCCTTTGATGATGATTTTGATGTAGTGCTCAGAGAGAGAACTTCAAGAACTCTTGATGATATGCAAACAAAAGAAAATAGGGCTGCTTCAAATTCCTTGAAGCTAAAGAGGAAAAGGCCCAAAGAAAACTCAAATCTATTCAAGAGGCCTCTAGTTCCTCTAGTTCTTCTAAGGCTAAAACAAGAGATTCTAAAATAGATGAAATAACTTCTCTTCTTAGAAATCTATCTAATGGAATTTCCAAGATTGAGACTCAACCTAGGACAATTCAACAAACAGTTACTAGACCCCAAAATCAAAATCAAGGTCAGTATAAAAGGAATCCAAAATTACAAATTCTTCTGAGACCTATTAATGATCAGCAGGTTCCCACTCCTTTACTGATAGATGACCAGCAACCTGATGAAAATACTATGACTATTACTGAAGATATCAATAACATGGATACTTCTTCTAATCAAACAATTATTATTCCTCTCTCACAACAAAATCAGGTTCAAGAAGATCAAGAATCCTCACAGGTTTCTAAATACCATGCCTTCTCTGAATTTTTAATTGCAGAGTTGAACAAGAGATATGATCTTAGGCCTAGACCCGGTCTTGGAAGACTTCCTAAGGAGACTCCAATAATTGAACCTCGTACCAAAGTTGTTGAAACTCAAAAAACTGTTATTCGACCATTAAATCAGTCAACTGATACTGCTCAAAATGATAAAAATGCTTTGACTACATTTAATGTTGAAAAAGAGTTAGAAAGAGTTAAAATCCCAATTCCACTTTCATAACTTTCCAAAAACCATGGGTATAAAAATCAAGTCTCCAAATGGATACAAAACACCTCGGTTGATGCTGAAAGTGATATCATTAGTCTGCAATATGAAAAACCAATCATTTTCTTTGGTCCTAGCTTAGATATAATATAGATAAAATAATGCCTCCTTTCTATGTAACTCTTAAGACAAATGGTTCCATCTTATATAATTGTATGCTTCATTCTAGAGCATCACATAACCTCATGCAAAACACTATCATGGACCATTTGAAACTTGACATAACTAGATCCTATCATGACTTGTACACCTTTGATTCTAAAAGGGTTCCCTACTTAGGATTGATTAAGGATTTAGTAGGCACCCTTGCCCAAATTCCATTGAAAAGTGTAGTGCTTGATATAGTTGTCACAAATATTCCTCCCAAATTTGGAATGCCCCTTTCTAGGTCTTGTTGTGCCAAATTAGGGGGAACTCTTCAGACGGATATGTCTTATGCCATTATTCCAGTTTATGGGGGAGAACAATTAAGGTTATATAGAGAGGTAAGATTTGTGCACACTGTTTGCAAAACAAACCAGCCAAGAAACCATCCCATTTATGCAATTGATCGGGATTTTGCTTGCTTTCAACTCTCTTCAAACCAAATACATGAAACTCAAGTTAAAATAGAAGATGTAATTGAAATTCCTGTACCAAATCAAACTGATGTATGGAAAATATTTTTTATCGCTCTTGTACAAAAGATGGAGCAGGATCTGGGGTAGTTTTAATTTCACTAGAAAAAGAAAATATCACCCAATCATGCAAACTCGACTTCGAAGTTACAATTAATGTGGCTGAATATGAAGCTTTCATTTTGGGACTACAATTAGCCAAAAGCTTAAAGGTTCAAACTTAAGTGTTTTTACTGATTCAAAACTTATTTTCAAACAAGTGAGAAATATTTTCCAGGCTAAGCATCCTAGACTTAGGTCGTATTGAAATGAAGTTTGGGATTCAGTCGAAAACTTCTTTGATGCTTTTAATTTGACTTATATTCTAAGAAATCAAAATATTCATGCAGATGCCTTAGTCGTTTCTGCTAGTTCAATTAAAATTCCTGACCAAACCATTATACTCTATCAAATACAAGTCAAGTACAAATAATCCATCCCAGACAATCTAAAATATTGGCAGATATTTGAAGATGATGAACATTTGAAATATTTTTTGCAGGTTATAGAGTAATTTTCAGATCTACAAATTGTTGAAGATAGAATAGAAATAAATGAAAATACAAATGGAAATGATACTTCAAATTTCAATTCAAAAATTGTTGATCATGTCGTTATTCCATTGTCTAACAATTTTATTCCCAAAGGCCTCATTCCTTTAGAAAAATTGTTTGATCAAAATGATGTCCTCCGAAACCCTCAATCCATTTCTTCACAAGATGACATAGAAGAAATTAGAATTGGAACAAATGATTATATTAAAAACATCAAAATCTATGCATCTCTAGATCCTGAGATCAAAGCTCAATATCTTAAGTTACTTCAAAATTATAAGGATGTTTTTGCATGGACCTATGTTGTTCTAAAAACCTATGATACTTCATTAATACAACATAAGATTCCTTTAAAGCTAGAAGAAGTTCCTTATCAATAGAAACTTAGGAGGATCAATCTAGCTCTTCTACCAAATGTAGAAAAGGAAATTTAAAAAATTCTAGATTCCCAGATCATTCTCCCTCTTAGATATTCTAATTGGGTTGCAAATTTAGTTCCTATTAGAAAGAAGAATGGAGAAATCAGACTCTGTGTGGACTTTAGAAATTTGAACAAAGCATCATTAAAGGATAATTCTCCTTTGCCCAAAATGGATCAGTTATTTCAAATGGTTTCAAGAGCACAAAGACTTTCTACGCTTGATGGTTTTTCAGGCTATAATCAAGTAAATGTTGATTCAGCAGATAGAGAGAAGACAACCTTTACTACACCATGGGGTACATTCATGTATGCTAGAATGTCATTTATCTTATCCAATTCTTGAGCAACATTTCAAAGAGCTATGGCAGTAGCTTTCGTGGGTTAGGTAAATAAATTTTTGGTCATTTATCTTGATGACATAATTGTTTTTTCTAAATCTGATCAAAAACATCTAAAGCACTTGATGAAGTTTTTTTACAGGGGTAGAAAATTTGGAATATCATTGAATCCTAAAAAGTCTTTGTTTGCTATCAAAGAAGGAAAACTGTTGGGCCATATAATTTTAAAAAAAGGAGTGGTGGTTGATCCCAAGCATGTGTCTGCCATTAAAACATTGAGCTTACCTAGAAATAAGAAGGAGATTCAAGCTTTTCTAGGCAAGATTAATTTTTTATGGAGATTCATCCCAAAATATGTTGAGATTGTAAAAGATATAACTGACATGCTCTGAAAAGATCATGAAGTTAAATGGACTATCTCTTCCAGGAATGCATTTGATCGGATCAAGAAAGCTATCTCTGAAGCTCCCACCTTGGCCAGCCCTGATTACACTAAACTATTTAGTATCTTTTCCTTTGCCTCATAAACAACCCTTTTTGTTGTTCTACTACAAAAGAATGAAGATTCCCATGACCAACCTATAGCCTTTTTCAATAAGGTTATGAGAGATGTCGAGCTTAAGTATGACATAATTAAGAAGCAAGCCTATGCCCTTATTGAAGCCCTAAAATCATTCAGGATGTATGTCCTACATTCTCCTATTACTGCTTATGTTCCTAACAGTGATGTGAAAATTGTGTTAACTCAACCAGACACTAATGAATAGAGAAGCATATGGATCACTCAAATACTGGAGTTTGATCAAACTATCAAAACTACAAAGCTATTAAAATGCCAAGGATTAGCTAAGCTTCTAGCTGAATCCAACTGCAAAGTGCTTAGAATCAATTCTGTTTTAGAGATACAAGGGAAGAATCCACAAGAGCCTTCTCAAACTTCAGATAAGAAGAATACACAAGAACCTTTTGTCCTTGCATAAGGGGAGAATCCACAAGAACCTTCCCTTCATCCTGAAGAAAAGAATCCACAAGAACCTTTACGTTCAGATCAAATCCACCCTTTATACATTGATGACAAATTTTTGTTGTTAGATTGGTACCAAGACATTGTAAATTTCTTGATCCATTTTGAATGTCTAGCATCATTCTCTGAAAGCTAGTGTAAAACTCTCAAACTGAAAGCAGTCAAGTATTGTATCGTAAATGAAAATTTGAACTGGAAAGACCCACTAAATATTTTTCTATTATCTTTAATAGAATCAGAAACTAAAGGAATCATTTACCAGTTGCATACAGGATTTTGTGGAGGACATTATGCTTGGAGAGAAACAGCATATAAGATATTAAGGGGAGGATTTTATTGGCCAACATTGTTCTTACAAGTAGGATCAAAGGTTAGAGGTTGTGTTCCTTGTCAAATGTTTGCTGGTAAGCAAAAATTAGCAGCTCTTCCACTAGTTCCATCAATAGTCTCATAACCTTTTCTCCAATGGGGATTAGATTTTGTTGGAGAGATTCATCCCACTTCAAGTAATCAGCATAGATGGATCCTCACTACAACAAACTACTTCACTAAATGGGTGGAAGCAATTCCAGTGAGAAATGCTATTGATTCAGTAGTAATCAAATTTATTGAAGAGAACATCTTATCTATATTTGGTTTCCCAACTCAAATTGTCACTCATAATGCAGCAGCTTTTTCTAGTGTTAAAATGATTGAGTTTTTCCAGAAATATCAGATTATGTTACATCATTCAACTCCATATTACCCACAAGGTAATGGCCTTGTAGAATCCTCAAATAAAAGTCTGGTAAAGGTAATAAAAAAGACTCTAGCAGATCATAAAAAGAGTTGGGACTCTCATTTAATTTATGTAGTATTGGCAGACAAAATTACTCCAAAGAGATCTATTGGAAAATATTCTTTCCAGTTATTTAATGGGAAAGATGCAATCTTCCCTACCAATTTGGAATTCCCTGTTTTAAAATTCCTGCAGGATTCAACAGATGAACCTGATGATTTTTCAAGGAGAATAAACTAGATTATTGAAATAAATGAAAACAGAGATGAAGTTCAATACAAATTGAAAAAGTATCAAAATAAGATGAAGAGCTTGTTTTACAGAAGAGCCAGGGAAAGGGACTTCAAGGAAGGTGATCTAGTTCTAAGATGGGATTCCAGGAGAGAAGAAAAGGGAAAACATCGCAAGTTTGACAACATGTGGTTTGGACCTTTAGCAATTTTTGAAGTGAAGGGAAACAACACTTTTGTGCTACAAAAGCTTAAGGGGCTATATTCCACTTATCCTGTAAATGGAAGGTCTCTCAAACATTACATTAAGTACTGAGAATTTAAAGTAGATTTCATTACTACCATTGTAAAAACTCCGCTTCTTTTACTTTTCATGTTGTCAGTGTGATTTTTTACAACAAAAGACTCCATAACCTTAGGGGAAGGCACATGGATCTGTAGGTTCTCTGCATTCTACAGGAGAAAGCAGTCCCCAGATGGAGCCGATGTTGTAGCATTTTTTGGTTTTGGTAAGTTAAAATAAATTAGTCCAAACAATGAAAATATTTTTCATTAACATGTTAGGCTAGGATATGTACAAAAATAATATAGAATGAAAATGTTAGGAAATATTTTGATAAATATGTTTGTATCAAAGAAAATGTTAGAATAGATGCCCTAAAAAATGAAGGCAAAAATAAAATGTTAGGTTAGAGAGAAAAGAAAAAAGCAATCAACTCTGAAAGTGTTGCAAATCTAAATGCCACTACTTTTACTCTAATTCACTTTTGAAAATAATAGTTGTGTGCAGTTTGTTTAGATGCCACACTAGTTTATTTAATCTAATTATACAGTTTAATCATAATTGGATTTTTTTTAAATTGATAGTCATAGGTAGAAAATAAAATTGGCTCAACAGTTTAATCTGAGCCAATGGAGAGAATAAGGTATAGAGGTAGATTATTCATGAAAAGAAATATTGGGTTGCTAGCTTAAATGCACTCTTAAAAATAAGTAAAAAGTGTTAGGATAAGTAAAGGGTAGGTAGAAGAAAGGTTGCAGAAATACAAGGTTGTTAAATCATAAGCACATTTATCATGGTTGATCCAATGCTTCAGTGTGCAGGAGTAGTTATGAAAGTGAAAAGTTGTTCACTAATTGATTTTATTAACTTCCCCTCATTTCATTTCACCCCCCCCACTACATACTTACTAATTTTCCATTATCCCATCATTTCTTATGAAAATACCCTTTTCCCTTCATTTTCACCCTTGCCCTTTGGTTTCACACATTTTCTGTTATGCTCTTAACCTGCAAGACAATACCAGAATACCAAATATGCGAAGAAATATACCCAGAACATAGAACAGTGAGAAATAACAACAAGAATTTTATTATTCAGAAAGCAATGTTCACTTGCCTCTTCGAGGGGGCAACCTCCAATAGAGCAGATCTCGATTACAAAATAAGACATGATGCTCCTCGCAGGGAGTCTCTATCCTTTATATAGGATTCATACATGCGATACCATGGGGCAATACCATGGTTCTCATTAATATCATCTATCTAACACCATGTCCCATTTGCAACTAACTGTGGTCCCGTCAATAAATGCGGGTTAACCACTTACAATTATTAATATGGGCTTTATTGACTCTTTATTTAACTATAACTATGACTCGATCCTATTACATAAATAAGGGGGTTAGGGTGGGACCCTAACATGCCCTCCCTCATAAGAATAGCCTTGTCCTCAAGGCTGAAGCTAAGAAAACTGTTGAAGAATAGTGGTTGGTTCATAGGTTGCATCTTCCGGAAAGGTGTCTTTCCACTTGACGAGGACTTCCTTGATCATGCGGCCATGAAGGTTCCATTCTCTTGTGTCCAGGACCTGTTCAGGTTGGAGCCAGATTGACCCTTCTTCATCCAGTTCAGGTAGACTAGTTTTAATTCTGCAATTGTTCCCAATCACTTTCTTGAGGCATGAGACATGGAAAACTGGATGAATTTTTGCAGTGGGTGGAAAATCTAGCATGTAGGCCACTTCTCCAATGCGTTGAAGTACTTGATACGGTCCGTAGAATTTTAGAGATAGTTTCTGACAACCCTTGTCTTTGAGTGATGTTTGCTTATATGGTTGCAGCCTCAAAAATACCTGATCCCCTTCTTGAAATTGGCGTTCTAAGAAATGCTGATCTACCTATTGCTTCATGCGGTTTTGAGCTTGATGAAGATTCGTCTAAGATGGGCAAGCATGGTTGTGCGGTTCTGTAGGAGTTGATCCACTACTTGTACCTTTGAGCACCCCTTGATATAAGAAGTAGGGGAAGGAGAGATTTGACCATAAACTACTTCATATGGAGTCATTTTGGTGGTGGCATGATAGTTGGTGTTATACCACCATTTAGCTAGAGGTAACCACTGTACCTAGAGATGTTGCTTTTCTGAAGTGAAACACCTAAGGTAGGTTTCCAGACATTTGTTGACTGCTTCAGTTTGACCATCAGTTTGTGGATGATAGGAAGTACTGAGTTTTAGTTGGGTACCTTGTAGCATGAAGCGTTCCTTCCAAAAATTACTGGTGAAGACCAGGTCACGATCAGACATAAGGGAAGTGGGCATGCCATGCAATTTGAAGATCTGATCCATGAAAGATTGAGCGACCAAAGTCGGTGTAAAAGGGTGGGGTAGGCCGCAAAAATGAGCATACTTAGAAAGTCTGTCCACCACCACCATGATGACTAACTTGTTTCCTAACTTTGGAAGACCTATAATGAAATCCATAGAAACCTCCATCCATATTGATGCTGCGATGGGCAATGGTTGTAATGTGCCTGGTGCTTTGACTGTCTCTCCTTTATGGCGCTGATAGACGTCGCATTCTGCTACAAAAGTAAGAATGTCCTTTTTCATGCCTATCCAAAAAAATGATCTTTGAGTGCAAGCATACGTCTTTTGAAAGCCTGAATGTCCTACAGTGGGGGATGAGTGTAACTCCGCCAAAATGTGGCTTTTGAGGGTGGATGTTGGTGATATTATGACTTTGTCCTTGTAGCGAAGAATCTCATCCTACCACGAGTAGCCCTTGGTGGAATTTGGATCCACCTGCAACTGAGTAATGAGTTGGGAAAGCTATTGATGTGAAAACCATTCCCTGCGAGCCTCTTCAATCCATTCTGGAATCGGAAGGAAAATTGCGAGCATGGTACTTTCCTCCTCAAATTGGCGAGATAATGCATCTACTACAATATTTTTGCGCCCTTTCTTGTAAATTATCTCATAATCATATCCCAGCATTTTGGCGAGCCATTTATTTTGTTGTGGTGAGGATAGGCATTGCCCCAAAAAATATTTAGGATTTGATGGTCTGTGCAGATTTGGAAGCGTTGCCCCAATAAGTAAGGTAGCCAGGTATCTACTGCATGTAAGATGGCCATCATCTCCTTCTCATAGATATATTGTCCCAGATTCTTCCCACTTAGTTGTTGGCTTGTGAAGGCCAAGGGTCGACCTTCCTGCATTAAGACCGCTCCAATACCCGTACCCGAAGCATCACATTCAATGAAAAAGATTTGGTGAAGTCGGTTAGTGCTAAGACTAGAGTGGAACACATGGCATTTTTGAGAGCTCTAAAGGCTTGTTGTGCTTCATCATTCCAGAGGAATGAATTTTTCTTGAGGAGTTGAGTGAGGGGCCTTGCAATGCGACCATAGTTGTAGACAAATTTGCGATAGTAGCCCGTGAGACCCAAAAATCCTCTCAGGCTCTTCAGGGTCTTAGGTTGAGGCCAATCCTGCATCGCTTGGATCTTTTTGGGATCCACCCTGACACCTTCATGCCCCATAATGTGGCCCAAATACTCAACTTCTTCCATGCCAAAAGTACACTTGGACATATTAACAAATAATTTATGCTCGCGAAGCAGTTGCAAGAGCAGACCTACATGCTGAAGATTTGTGGCCCAAGTGCGACTGTAGATGAGGATGTCATCGAAGAAAACAAGGACAAATTTTCTGAGATATGGTTTGAGCAGGTGGTTCATAAGGCTCTGAAAAGTAGACGGGGCATTACAAAGACCGAATGGCATGACCAGAAACTCATAATGGCCTTCATGAGTTCTGAAAGCAGTCTTTGGAATGTCGACTTCTTTCATGCGAATTTGGTGGTAGCCTGAGCGAAGATCAAGCTTAGTGAAGAATTGAGCCCCATTTAGTTCATCCAGCAAATCATTAACAAATGGGATGGGAAATTTATCTTTGACTGTCAACTTATTGAGGGCCCTGAATTCTGGACACATACGCCATTCCCCATCTTTCTTGAGCACCATGACCACCGGTGATGAATAAGGACTAATGTTGGGACGAATGACACCTGCTTCCAAAAGTTCCTTGATTATTTTTTCTATTTTATTCTTTTGGGCAAACGAATATCTATATGGGCACACATTTGGTGGTTGGGCCCTTGGGACCAAAGTGATGCTATGATCATTTTCCCCTCTTGAGGGTGGAAGCTCATGAGGCTTGTCAAAGACTGGCAAATGGTTATTTAAGATTTGTTGCATCTCAAGATGAATCGGAAGAGAATTGGGTTCGAAGGCCTGGATGGCATTAAATTGAGCTATAACTCCATGATGGCCCTTTTTTAACAATTTTTCCATCCAATGTGAGTTGATGATAGAGGGAGCGCTTGCCTAGAGTCCACGAAGGGTATGTTGTTATAGACATTTTTGTGCCTTACAACCTCGAGCATGAAATGTCCATAATCTAAGGGATCCAAAGTCCCTAAACATGTTGTTCCTACCCCTAAAGGAACAAGGCCAACTAACCACAGTAATTCACAGAAGTTCTCCACCTGAAAACACTCAAAAACAAGCCAATTCTGGATCATGTCAACTGCTCCACTGAGCATCTGTGCTGAATGTCAACTGCTACACTGGCTACCTGCGTTGAATGTCAACTCCAACACTAGCTACCTGCGCTGAGCGAGTTTGGACATGTGGTAGAGTCATTCCTCGAGGTGTCAATGCCCAGGAAGCTTCCAAAATGACACTTGCATCAAGGAATTTGACTGGTGATGAGTAAGAGGTTCCAAATCTCCAAGTGGAAGCAAGAACCTCCAAGTGGACTCAAGAACTGAGAGAGGGAGAGGACACTAGTCAGATCTCAAGCTGACTCATGCTCTCTCCAAATATCTATATATGGATCTCTCCCCCATGGGATCTAAAGGCTGGAATTTGGTAATTGCAAAGAATTGTTGTTGGTTTGTGGATGGAAATATTGGGTGCTTAATGCTTTGAAGGGAGCTGAAGAAGGAATTCCATTCTGCTGGGAAGGAGATGCTGGATTGGAGCCCTATGGGTTGTATCTCTTCCTGAACCCTGTTACTTATCAATAAAGCTATCTTGATTCTTTCCTATATGCTGGTGTATTTTATATGATTGCATTAGTGTATTTGATTTACTTCTAATCCTGAATCGTTTATGAATATGTATATGTGCCTTTGTATTGTGTTCTTCTCTTGTCGCAAGTAGCTGTTCTCTTGTCACAGGTAGTTGTTCTCTTGTGACATCGTGGGATTCAAGTAGCTGTTCTCTTGAGCAAGCGAGGAGGCGAGTAGCAGTAGACACACAAAGGGAAGAGGATCTAGATCGAGGGACAACCAGAAGACAACGGTAAGTCTGCCAATCTCCCCTCTTTCACATTTCATAAAGGAAGAAGTCATAACAGCTGTATTCGTTTGTTGCTAAGGCGTTGTCACACCTTAGGTGGATAGGATCGTCCTGCATAGGCATTTTTCCCCACAACAAATTGGCGACTCCGCTGGGGACTAACTTGTTTATTCATTTCATTTGTGTTTCCGTCATTTGTTTATTTCATAGACTTGACAACAACTTTGAACTGCATCTTTTCCGGATGAAAAGTAGAAAGTTGTTGCTTTGATCCAGTTGTTGGACTTTTCTATGATCTAAACTAGATCCACAAATGATTTGATGATCCTTGTGATAGTCTTTAGTACCCTATCAAAGTATTCCTCTGTTTATACCTTGCTTGTGTTTCTGATTTGGCCTGAAACAGTTGATTTTTGAGCATTTTGTGACCCAGAAACCAAGGGAAACGAGAGTTTCTCTTTCAGCGCAGGCACTGTGAAGGCAGTCTGCATTTCAACGCAGGTCCCGAAGGGGCTACCTACGCTGAATGTCAAACTGACAGTGTTAGACCTGCGCTGAACCAGTGTGGCCTTATGCAGCTGGGGTTCTTTGTCCTCTGTTGCCTTGTTTTGATCTCTGTTTTTTCAGCCTTTAACCACCATAGGTACCAGTTTGATAAGCCTTTTCTTTGCTTAGATTCCGCCTTTTTTTTGTACAAAAAGATTGTGAATGTTTTTATGTGTTTGTGGCGTCATTTATAGTCTTCCTTTGCATGAGTAAAATAGTCATCCTGTAGCCTTTGATTCAGATTTGATTGTAATCTTAGAAGAGAGTTCATTGGCTGTTTGCAGACTGATTATAGATTTACTTTTGCTTATTGGTTTGAATTTGTGACTTTTAAGTGTCAAAACAAGTCTTTATTTCGAAAATCGCAAAGTGATTGTAATCTATTCTACCCTTGTTGATTTCGAAGAAAGTGAACTTGTTTGTATTGATCATTTTAAAAGCAAATTCAAAGTTGTGCAAAAAGCTTTCTTTGTAGGCATTTGTACTAAGAAAGTGGAAAACAAACACCTGCATTGTGCATTTTGCATTTGATAGTTTGCATGTTGGATTTAGGGAAAGCGCATTAGAGTGTGCTGATTGCTCTTTGAGAAAAGATAGTGTTATTCTTTTCCCTTAGTAGCTAGGATTTTCAAAGTTGAAAGATAATAAAGCTTGCTTATCATCTTAGACTGCATTTAGGAATTTGTATCATACATCTCGTGGTGAACCTTGAAAGGCAAAATTTAAAAAGATCAACCTAAAATAAACTGAATGAACATAACAACGCTTTGTAACATAACACACAACATAGAGGTCTAGGCTAGAGACGTGTTCCAGCGTCGTTAAGCCTAGTGACTATCGATCTCGAAGAAGGTGGGTGATTCCTCCTGAGAGACGGTAGCGCTAGTACGGATTGTGCTCCCACGTACCGTCGCGTATATATTGGGAGACCCCTATAGACATATATCTTTTATCCTTAGGAAGCAGTGTCGGCCGCCCTACTGATCGCAATGCAGTGAACACAGCATTCACGAAGATCGACCACCCGTACCGTAAAAAGTATTCTGTGGTTTTGCGAAAAGTTTGGCACACCCTCTGCCTAGATCTCCAGAGCAGTTTCTTTTGGCCTTTTTAAGACTCTATAACAGAAAAAGTCCATCCGAGCATTTGTCACTTCGGGCTCGTTGAAACATCGAAGGAGACTAGAGTCATCTTTAGCTTTTTCTCGACTCTTTAAAACTGAAAAAGCAAGTTGTGTCTAAAGCGTCTAATAAAATTCATTCAATTCAGAAACACCAATTTCCCCTTTTTGTATTTTGGTTGATCGAGTAATCCGCAATCGTGGAAGAAATTCAATTGAAACCCCGTCGTTCGCGGAGGCTTACGAGTCAACCGTCTTTGTCTCCGGAATCGAAAATAGTACGGACAAAGCGAACTCGTTTAACCAGTTCAAAATCTCTTATAAAAGTTAGAACAAGTGTTCCAACTACATCTGAGATTCCGGTTACTCCAAACATTTCTTGAAACCCTGCCTCTATAGAAGAAGTTCAATAGCCACAGAGGGACAGTAATACTGATCCTAGTCTGGGGGCAAATACTTGTGTAACTGAACCAGTTCCATCTGTAACCGGTCCAGAGAGTTTTGTTCCTCAAACAACTGTCGCTGTCGAAACAACCCCCTCTTCGGCACCAGAAATATTTTATGGACCTGACGATCTTCCTCTTCCACCTGGTTTGATTGCGATAGAGGAAATTGCAGAGGATCCGCAAGCAAGTACTCCAACCCATTTTGGAGTCGGGGTCACTCTATTTCCTTCATCAGAAGTTAATCCACCACAAGTGGAGGTTCCTGTAGAATCGCTTGGAAATCTATTGGATAGACTTAAAATGTCTGAGCAACTGTCAACATCTAGGACTGTGTCAAATGACACAGCGACAACGGAAGCCCCTGCTGTCACTCCGACAATGTTTGCCGGCGTACCATCTGTCCCGACTAGCTCGCAACAGCTAGAAGGAGTCCACCAAGGGACTATTTCGACAGTGTGGTCTGTTCCAGTTTGTTCATCTGGAATAATATCCGGCAACTATTATGTTGAGACTCGCCAGATTGATCCATTTGGAGGTCAGTTTGGGCAATCCAGTCCCCAAGGACAATCAATCCCCTTGAGTTCCGGATTGCTACCGTACGGGGGGCAGTATGCCCTTTCATTACCCCCTCCGGGAGGGTATCCATACGGGAGTTCAGGTTATACTGGAATTACATCAAGTGGTTGGGTACCTATGCTACCTCAACACCCAAGGGTTGTATATTCTATGCAACAATGTGTACCTATGACGAACATCCCAACCACACCGGCTATTGTAACAGTGTCACAAGTTCAAGCGATGCCTGTTGCATGTCAACCTCAGATTTCTCAGGTTGTAATGCAACAGCCCCTTGACCATGGGTCACAACCATAATCGCCAACTGGTGGGGCGACACAGGTCCAAATGGGTACAATTACCCCACACCTTGGTCCAACGGTTAGCATAGCGCAACAGAACATGGCTTCACAACCGTGGCTAGTGCAATACCAACAACCACAATTCCAGCAAGTGTACCAAGGTTCTGAGCAACAGATCTTTGCGAACAGTGGACAACCATATATTCAAAATGGTCAAAACCAACCGCTTTACAGTGGTCAAATCCACCAACCGTATCAGTCATACCAACATCAATTACATTATGCTGGTATGCAAAGGCCCACTGCTCAAGCGATTCCGTCGTACCCTGGTTATGCTTCGCCTAACCTGAATCAACAATTACCATTCGTGGCAACTTTAGAGTTACCCGATTTACACCGGTTAACCAACAATCCGATTGCTTATGCCCCTTGGTGGCCAGCGATTCCTCACAAACTTCCATCTGACATTCCTAAATTCAATGGAAATCCAAGTGAAGACCCATCGAATCACGTGATGACTTTTCATCTGTGGTGTTCATCAAACACCCTGAATGATGATTCGATAAGGCTTCACCTTTTCCAGAGGACGTTAACGCGTCCAGTGGCAAAATGGTATATTGAATTACCTAGAGCCTCATTCGACAATTTTAGCTCCCTAGCCACAACTTTCTTAACCCATTTTCAATTATCGATAAGGTATGAAACGGGAACAGAAATATTAACCAACTTCAAGCAGACAACTGCCACTCATATATCCGATCATATACATGAATGGCGTCATCGTCGTAGGATGGTTAAAACATACGTTCCCGATCAGTTGTTAGCTGAATGGTTTATAAAGTCGTTACTTCCTGCTATAACGAAAGATGTGGCAAAGGGGGGAGTCGTAACAGAGGAGCAAGTTATCGCTCATGCGTAGTATCTAGACTTAGTTTATACTCAGTCTGGCATGCTCTACGACAAATTACCTGACGCCCCTAGACCGGAATTTTCAATTCCTCCCCTTCCTAAATCCAATAGTGACTCTCATGCCGGTGATGGCGTGATTGGCACAGCAAACGCGAAATCGATAAAGGCTTCGTCTAAGAAAGCCCGTAAGAATTCGGATCAAAATGCAAAAGAAGAAATTCTTGCTTCGGAAGTAAATTCCGTATCAGCAGATAAAGGCAAAGAAACCAATCAACCAGGAAGCAAGAAGAAGCAAAACAAAGGGAAGAAGAAGAAACAGGGTGAGTCATCTCCTGGAAAAAATTCTTCAAACCCTCCTGGGAAAGGGAAACTAAATTATCCATGTCAAATATGTGATGAGGAGGATCATTATACAAAGAATTGCCCATTCAAAGCTGAGTTGAAAAGGTTCTTTAAAAGTTCACAAACCTCAGCTGTGTTAACCGATCCATTTCCCAACCCAGGTCAAAATCTGGTTGATAGTGGAAATGCTTCCCCATCGCAAGTGCTTATGTTGTCGGTTTCAAAACAGCAGAATGATGCTTTGATTTCGACAAGGAACAAAGATTACAGAAATCTGCAGCTGTCGAACGACAAAGGTAAAGATCAACCAAGTAGTTCGACAACAACTTCGACAGAAGTTGTACCGCCCATCATTCCTGAATTAACAATAAAACCGCCAAAGGGAGTAGTACACAAGTCGACATTTAATCCTCGCGCCAGAGCGGCGCAGCATTATAACATAGTGGAAGATTTGGCCCAATCGCCATCCGCTATGTCGACTCTTGAAGTATTACAAAATTGCCCATCCCAAAGGCAGGCTTTGTTATCGGCTATTGGTGGGGTTGATCCTAAGGATTCCAATCTTGTATCCTTTGATCAAAAAGGATACGATCCTCAGTTACCAACTCAACTAGCTTTCCTCATTCAAGTGAAAGCCCTCAACAAAACTGTTCACCGAACAATTATTGATGAGGGGGCATCTACATGTATTATGTCGATGAGTTGCTGGAAAACTTTAGGATCTCCAACCTTGTCGCGATCTTCGACGACACTAAAAGCATTCGACGGAAGGACTTATACCCCGTACGGTATCCTTAATAACTTGAAGGTTGAAATAGGAGGAAAAACAGTGGAAATTGATGTTGAAGTCATCGATGGGAATCTTGACTATAACATCCTACTGGGAAGACCATGGATATATGCCATGGCAGCTGTTGTGTCGACTTATTTTAGGAAGATCGCATTCCCATTTGAAGGAGGGATTACGGTCGTCGACCAACAGAACTTCCTCCCTAATGGTTCCCAAGTTACAGGAAGCATTCCCATGATCCATGAGAGCAACCATTCGCTTCAAGATATCAGAGTAGGTCTACTGAAAGACCCCACAATGATGGGAACTTTCGCGCTTCCACCTCCTATATACATAGGAAATATAGCGTTAGTAGCAACCTGCAACATGATATCTTCCACGAAGGTCGCAAAAGACGATGTCGATATGGATCATGCAATGGTTTTGCCCCCAAGCCCTATAGAAATATTGTAGCAATCAATGTTTCGAGCATGGGAGGCAAACCCAAATCAACGCTCGTCAAGCATTTGGGTAGATAGGTCTAGAGAATATGGTACCCCATTAGATCCTTGGTCGAAAGTGCATGGGACTGACGAAGGAATCTTACAATCAATGTTGATTGAGGGGGCACCATGGAGTGATCACCACCATCGTTCCCTTCTTCCAGAATATGAAGAAGATACTCAACATGACCTTTATCACCCTTCAGTTTTTGAATTCCTATCAAATACTGTAAATACGGTGGATTCCGAGCGAAACTTATTCAATATCGAAGAGACTATAGCCATAAATATCTCGACTAAAACAAATGTTGTAGAGAATATTTATGTCGGCAAAGGTTGTTCCCCTTCAGAACTGGAAATATATAACGCTCTTTTTTGCGAATTCAGAGATGTCTTTGCTTGGTCATATGATGAAATGCCAGGCATTGACTCGAGTATCGTTGAACATGAAATTAAAATGTATCCTGATGTCAAACCAGTAAGACAACGGCTTCGGCAGGTGCACCCCAAGAAAGCCGCTGCCATTAAGGCGGAAGTTGAAAAACTTCTCCATGCTGGATTCATCTACCCGGTTCCTCTAACCGATTGGGTATCGAATATTGTCCCTGTTATGAAGAAACAAGGAACAATTAGAGTGTGTGTCGACTATAGGGATGTAAACCAAGCTTGTCCGAAGGACAACTACCCTACACCCTTCATCGACCAGATAATTGATGAATGCGCCGGATGTGAAATCTTTTCATTTATGGATGGATTTTCCGGGTATAATCAAATAAATATCCGCCCACAGGACCAGTCAAAGACTGCATTTATTTGTCCGTGGGGCACATTCGCTTATCGAAAATTACCCTTTGGTTTAAAGAACGCAGGGGCGACGTTTCAGAGGGCAATGAATTATGCCTTCCATGACATCAAGAACATCGTTCAACCATATCTCGACGACCTTCCGCCTCATTCGCGAAAGCGGACTGATCATCCGCAGCATTTAAGAGCGATATTTCTACGTTGCCGACACTATAAGATAAGACTCAATCCACACAAATGTGTGCTTTGTGTCGATTCTGGTCGTTTGCTTGGCTTTGTAGTCTCTAAGGATGAGATTCGTCTCGATCCTTGTAAGGTTCAGGAAATCATTAATTTGCCTCCACCTTCAAATTTGCTTCAGCTTCAAAAATTCCAAGGGAAAGCAAACTTTCTGAGGAGGTTTATTCCAAATTACACAGAACTTGCTAAAGGTTATACTCGTCTTTTGAAAAAGGATGTACCTTTCGTCTGGGACCAGGTGGCGCAAGCTTCCTTTGATGCTCTGAAAGATTGTCTAGTAAAAGCATCATTAATGTATGCCCCGGACTATCAAAGAGACTTTAACCTGTATCTGGCTGCAGTGGATACGACCATTGCGATGGTTTTAGTTCAAGAAGTCGATGGAATTGAACATCCTATATATTATTTAAGTAAAAACTTAAATGATACAGAAAGTAAATATTCTTATGTTGAAAAACTAGCGCTTGCAGCTGTTCAAGAAATTCAAAGGTTTCGACATTATGTCCTCTTTCGGAAAACTACCATTTTATCAGATTGCAACCCCATGACTTATATACTGTCGCGACAGTTTCTGGGGGGAAAATATTCAAAATGGATAGCAATCCTTCAAGAGTTTGATCTAGAATTTGTAAAATCCAAATCAAAGAAAGCTCTAGTTTTCGCGGAATTATTGTGCGATCTCCCATCGTCGTCCAACAATGAAACATCAGAAGAGTCAATCGTGGACGAAAGTTTGTTTCTGATATCTACAAGCAATGATTGGTATGGAGATATCATAATTTATCTCCAAACCCAAAATTTCAGGCCTAACACCTCTCACTCAAAACAGAAACGTATACGATACCAAGCTAAAGACTACATGATCGTCGGTGCTACGCTTTACCGTCATGGTATCGATATAGTCTTGAGGAGGTGCCTTACCCATGAGGAGGCCGAAAAAGCCCTGAATGAGTGTCATTCAGGCGCGTGTGGGGGGCATCAATCTAGATATGCAACAGCACAGAAAATCTTACGAGCAGGATACTTCTGGCCAACCATGTTCAAAGATTGCATAACCGCAGTCAGAAGTTGCCATGCCTGTCAAATTTTCGATAGCAAAACCAGAAGACCACCCGCACCTTTACAGCCAATAGTTGTTGTTGGGCCTTTCGCCAAGTGGGGCATCTATTTCATGCAATGTAACCCCACCTCGACCGGGGGGCATGGGTATATTATAGTCGCTGTTGACTATTTTACCAAATGGGCCGAGGCGATGCCTACATTGGATAACACTGGTGAAACAGCTTCCCTTTTCTTTTTCAATCATGTAGTCACCAGGTTCGACGTACCACAGGCTATAGTTACAGATCATGGATCGCATTTTCGCAATCACATGATGGTCGAATTAGCTGCCAAGCTAGGGCTATCTCACGACAGCTCTACCCCGTATTATCCGCAAGCCAAGGGACAAGTTGAAGCAATCAACAAGGTCCTGAAGCGTATGTTGCAAAGGATGATCGGGGTTCATAAAAGAAGGTGGCACCTAATCCTGTACTCAGCCTTGTGGGCTTACCGAACATTGGTAAAGAACGCGACCGGATTCACACCTTTCCAACTGGTGTATGGCCTGGAAGCAGTCTTGCCAATCCAGTGCAAAATTTCGTCGCTTAAACTCGCAATTGATCTCCTCCCCGGAACTTCAGAAGAAGAGGCTTGTTTCTTGGAATTAATCCAATTGGATGAAACCCGTCGTGATGCCGCTTTGGCTAACGAAGCCCATAAGAAACGAGTCAAGGCGCAGTTCGACAAAAATGTCAAACCCCGCGTCTTCTCAGAAGGTGACTTGGTCTTGCTTTATGACCAAGAATCCGATAAATTGGGAGCAGGTAAATTTAATTCCTTATGGATGGGCCCCTATATTGTTAAACGAGTGTTAGCAAAAGGAGCCTACGAGTTAATGGATTATGACGGAATTCCACTGGCGCAACCCCGCAACGGGTTGTACCTCAAGTGTTACTATGCTTAAGTAGTAACCTGTATGCTTTTGTTGTATTTTGTTTTCGCTAAAGTGTTTGTTTTGGTCAATTGATCCACCTTTTTCATTTATTGCAGATGTCAAACCTTCTGGAGACATGTGTTGGATATGCCGACGGAGTGAGTCATAGTTCGCGGAACCTATCCTCCGCAGCCTGGGCCATTTTTGACCCAAGCGGCGAGTTAGTAAGTTTCAGAGGTGTATGTATCGGGCATTCAATGAATAACATCACTGAGTATAGCGCGTTGATAGAAATACTCTCTGATGCCATCACCCGTGGCATACGCCGACTAATTTTCAGGCTAGACTCACAGCTCGTAATACTAAAACTCAATGGTATATATTCCGTTCGCAATCCAGCTATCTATCGCATGTTCCTAAGGGTTAAGATTTTGGAAATACAGTTTGATTCAATTCAATACCAGCATATTTCCAGAAACTTAAACATATTAACCGACTCATTAGCAAACTATGTGTTAGATAGACATTTGCAACATTTATAAAAAGAGACACATCATCAATGATTGTACATATGGATCATGTAACTCAACCAGAATAAAACTCGAAAATCAAAATATATATAAGCTGTTTATCGTTCATACATAATGTTCTATAACCAAGACAAAATCGGTCATATGACCCAAAAACTCAAATGTGCTAGGGGGAACCCTAGTCTAGTGATGCTCATGATAGCACGTCACGGCCTGTGCAATCATGCGCAAGAGACGAGTCCATCGTCTAGGCACACCAGTAGTATGTCACTGCAACTGTAAAGGTAACTCGTCAATCCTCACATCGGGAATGCTGAGAGTAAGGCTCTCAACCTACTCCTGCACAGCTGTAAGAGTCTCTGCCACATCAAGATCGCAGAGAATAACCCTCCCAGCAGTCTCCCCTGTTGGGGCAGCAACTGGCGCTCTCGGGCGGTCTACTGGACGAACAGGACCAACATCTGCATGCACACATGAGTTTGATTAAAGTCTTGATAGAATAAAGCACAAGGGCATTATAAAAAAGAACAGTAAATAGTAATATGGTCGAAGATTTTACCAATAGCGCCCCACTGTTCGCCATCCGGCAGTACCAAGTCCGGATCACCTCGGAAATTCATACCAACATATGGATACTCAGAATAGACCATCTCCTGACGCTCAAACCACCTGAAGAAGATATCAGTGAAAGTAATCTGAGGTTGACCAGCATGCCTAGACATGTGATCGACCCATCTCTGCATGTGTGGCTCGGTCGGAGAAGGCAAGTCGAGTGCAATATACTGAGGTTGCATCAGTGGTATTTTCTACAAGGCAAAGGCAGTCAAAATAGAACCAAATCCAAAGTTCTTCAGCTTCCCGTCCTTTACCTTGGTCAATTGAATTTTCATCTGAACAAGTACTGCATCACACCAATTGAATACTTTCGGTTGGAGACACTCCAAGGCGTGCTGAACATAAGACCTGTTGGCAACATGTAAAGATGCGCTACCGGCCATCCTACCAATAGTATACAGGATGGACCTGAGAGACCTGTCAGTGATCTCGCGGATGACAAACTTGCCATCTCTGCTCGGCTGGGAACCTTGCCTGCAATACTGGCGGACATAGTCTCTCACGGAGTCATTCCCCCGGGCCGAACCTGACAAAGAAATGGGGGCACCCCGCCTTGACAACCCAGTCAAGAAGTAAATGTCTACGATGGTCAAGGGGATGGATTTTCCCCTAATCTAGAATACTTGGTTGATGGGATCCCAAGCATCAAGTATATACTGCAGTAAAGAGATCTGTGCCCTCATGCTAGAGATACGGAAAAACTTCAGCAGGCCACAGTTCCGCAGCGCGTTCACCGTGACAGGATCATGGAGAGCAATCATATCTTCTTCTTCATGTTCTCGTTCTCGCCATGTGAGGGAAATTTTTCTCAAAGATCCCTGCAAAACAAACAAGAGAAAGAGTAAGCTCCTGGATTTGATGAGAAACTGGAAAAATTTCATAAAAAATTGTGTAACAGAACTGTTTTTCTGTGATCAACGCAAGTGACAAGTGTCCCACCTGCGTTGAAGGTCAAACTGCCTTAAGGTAGCTTGACATTCAACGCAGGTTTCGAATGGACTGCCTGCGCTGATGGAAGAGCGCCCTAGAAAAACCCCAGGGGCTCATGGGAATAGGAAAACAGACACAAAAGGGAAAAATGAAACCATGAAAAGAAAGAGCTACGATTTAGCTCCTACCTGGTCCAGACGGCGCCGAGAATCGTCCACAGAATCTCCCAGAATCAGCTTGTGAAAATCAGGGGGGAAGAGGCACCTCCAAGGCTCCAACAAACCAAGTTCAAATGAAATGGTAAAATGAGAGGTAAAAACACTTTTTAAATGCTTTTTACGTAGTTCAAAGCGAAGTATTAGGGTTATATTCTCATTTCCATGCAAATGTTATTCATTTCTAACTAAGTTTGATGCAGCAATTGAAGAGGCAGTACTATCCTTGAAAAGAGAAAAGCTAGTTATGGTAAAAAATCAAAATTTGACTATATAATCGAGCAGTTTTAGCATAAAGTTCATGCTCGTTAAAAAATAAACGCAAGATCGAGCAGTTTTAGCATAAATTTCATGCTCGTTAAAAAATAAACGCAATATCCGAGCAGTTTTAACGCGGTCTTCATGCTCGTTAAAAAATAAATATAAGCAGTGAGCAGAGTTTCCTCCAGTGTTTAAGCTCATTTTTATCTAAAAAATGAACCTATCTCGGTAAATAACCACTGTGATCATAAATTTATCAGCCATAAAAACCTTGGTCGTGTTTGCACCTACCACCTCCACTTTTCATTTGGCCAATCGTTCACCTCCATATGATTGTTTACCCATTTTGAGGAACAGCTGCGAAGAGTGATTTCACCTAGCCATCCTTGTGACACTGCCGTGATTGGAAAATTCCAACCTGTACCTGGAATCAGTTGCTATCCCTGTTTATCACGCGTTCCTCAAAAGACGAGTCTTATTTAAGCTCTTTTCAATTGACTCGTAAAATATGAAAAGATTGCTGAGTCTTGGCCTTCCAGCTCATTAAAAGGACAGGAAGAGCTATCCCTCCTCTAGATTTTAATCTTTTTGGACCTGAGGGATTATTGCACAAAAAGGTCGAGCACTTGTTTTATTCGGCTCGTTAAAATTATCGAAAACTCATCCCTTATGTATTGTTTTATACTTTTTCGGACTTAAGGGATTAGATGACGAAAAAGGAATTTTGGAGTTAACTTTATGTACCTTTTTAGACTCTCTAAAAATGAAAAGGACCGAGTTATCCTTGTCGTTAGACTCGTTAAAATTATTAAATAGCGACAAACTTGTCTTTAGACGAGAACGAGTTTCACTATCGCTAAGCTCGTTAAAACATAGTGATGGGCTTGCAGGAAGGGTAGGTTATAGAACAAGCATATGTTATCCTCCTCAAGCTTGACAAAAATAAAGAGGTACTGGTCAGCAATGACTGGGGAAAAATTGGGAAAAATCAAGAAAACTTTGATGGTAGCAGGTCGCTCTTGAACATGACACTTTTCCTCCGTACCACATTCGGGTTGGGTTGTTTCATTCGCCGATCACATCACCATGGTCTCGCCATACCATCCATATTTGCGGTAATGCTACCAATCCATCGCATCAGTGTCGCCATATATTCAAGAGAAGACGTTCAAAAAGAGTCAACCGAGTCTCATCCACTACCATACATTATCCTTCATCCATCCATGATCGCCACCCTGAATCATATGTCACAGATCGTTTTCACTTCCATTAAAATCATTAGCTCCGTTCCGTGTCACTGATGTGGGATTCATTAAGGCCCTCCTGTGACGGATCGCTTCTTGTCGACATCAGTTCATTATCCAAGAAGCTGATCTAGGAACAACCCCTTCAGTACTTTGAAGCTTGCATGCCTCAATGGTAATTTTCTCACTTCCGGCGACAGGTATACATCAATGACCTTCGACCAGAAGATTTTGTGTGGTGTTCGACACCAAGTCCTTTATTCACACCACGTGAATTGTACTGCAGTACCTTGAGGGTCATTATCATTATCGGTGATTCCTCTCGCGCTTGTTAACGGTTTACATCATTGACCGGTAATCAAGCAATGTCTTTCCATGTTCGACTTCAGCGCAATTCTCACATGGATCGACTTGTACTTAGAGTGAAGATCGAGCGAGTTTGAAGACCCCGAATCTAGTTTCATCCATCCGGGCTGCGATATATATTCAGGAAAGATAAAGACATTTGACATGTACATCATTGCAGCAGATGATCATCCTACTCAAAGGTTGATAATTTCGCCAAAATTATCAGTCTACCATCAGACGATCGTCTGTTCTATGTACAAAAATGAATTTATAAAGCTGAGCATGTGAATGCCCACCTCAGCTAGATCATGAAAGCAGAATGAATCATAATGTATTGTATTGTATTTTATTACAGGTCTCCTCCCAGCAGATGGATGAACTTCGGACCCTCCTGGATAAAGCATTTCACCCGATAAACGGCCTCATACTTTAGGGGGAAACTGTTATAGACATTTTTGTGCCTTACAACCTCGAG
Organism: Pinus tabuliformis; assembly: GCA_031772625.1. Taxonomy (NCBI): domain Eukaryota; kingdom Viridiplantae; phylum Streptophyta; class Pinopsida; order Pinales; family Pinaceae; genus Pinus; species Pinus tabuliformis. Next base: position 1,286,021,972 of record CM062807.1, read on the forward strand.
CATGAAATGTCCATAATCTAAGGGATCCAAAGTCCCTAAACATGTTTTTCCTACCCCTAAAGGAACAAGGCCAACTAACCACAGCAATTCACAGAAGTTCTCCACCTGAAAACACTCAAAAACAAGCCAATTCTGGATCATGTCAACTGCTCCACTGAGCATCTGTGCTGAATGTCAACTGCTACACTGGATACCTACATTGAATGTCAACTCCAACACTAGCTACCTGTGCTGAGCGAGTTTGGACATGTGGCAGAGTCATTCCTCAAGGTGTCAATGCCCAGGAAGCTTCCAAAATGACACTTGCATCAAGGAATTCGACTGGTGATGAGTAAGAGGTTCCAAATCTCCAAGTGGAAGCAAGAACCTCCAACTGGACTCAAGAACTGAGAGAGGGAGAGGACACTAGTCAGATCTCAAGCTGACTCATCCTCTCTCCAAATATCTATATATGGATCTCTCCTCCATGGGATCTAAAGGCTGGAATTTGGTAATTGCAAAGAATTGTTGTTGGTTTGTGGCTGGAAATATTGGGTGCTTAATGCTTTGAAGGAAGCTGAAGAAGGAATTCCACTCTGCTGGGAAGGAGATGCTGGATTGGAGCCCTATGGGTTGTATCTCTTCCTGAACCCTGTTACTTATCAATAAAGCTATCTTGATTCTTTCCTATATGCTGGTGTATTTTATATGATTGCATTAGTGTATTTGATTTACTTCTAATCCTGAATCGTTTATGAATATGTATATGTGCCTTTGTATTGTGTTCTTCTCTTGTCACAAGTAGATGTTCTCTTGTCACAGGTAGTTGTTCTCTTGTGACCTCGTGGGATTCAAGTAGCTGTTCTCTTGAGCAAGCAAGGAGGTGAGTAGTTGTAGACACACAAAGGGAAGAGGATCTAGATCGAGGGACAACCAGAAGACAACGGTAAGTCTGCCAATCTCCCCTCTTTCACATTTCATAAAGGAAGAAGTCATAAGAGCTGTATTCGTTTGTTGCTAAGGCGCTGTCACACCTTAGGTGGATAAGATCGTCCTGCATAGGCATTTTTCCCCACAACATATGTGTGTGGTTGTTCTACTTAAATCTCATATATAACTCCTAGAAATCCATTGTGATTGGGCCAAGTGTGCGAAGCCATTCAGCACCGAGGACAATGTCGCACCCTCCCATGTGTATGGCAAACATGTGGGTCTTTAACTGATAATCCCCCATTTGAAGTTTGATATTTTCACAGTGGCCTTCACATTTCATTGCTCCCCCATTAGCAATTTTGACTTGGAAGTTAGAAAATTCTCGTACAAAACAATGCACTGCTTCCGCGACTCTTTGATGGATAAAATTATGTGTACTTCCACTATCAATAAAGACTACTACTAGGTGATGCTTAATAAAACCTCTGATTTTGAGAGTTTGAGGCGAAGAAATCCCTGCCAAAGCATGCAGCGAAATAACTAGTCCTTCAGGTACATTTTCCTTATGGTTGTCCTCTTCTTCCTCCTCTGGTTCCTCAAGTGGTGGGGCTTCCTCTGATGAGCTGTGATCAGCAGCATCAATTTGAAAAAACTTGGGCTCCTTGCATTTATGCCCGAGGGAGTATTTTTCATCACAGTAGTAACATAATCCCTGCTTTCTTCTTTCTGCCATTTCTGCAGGTGACACCTTTTGAACCATAAGTGTTTGGGTAGTGCTCTGAGCCTGTGGGGGGTGACCCTTGGTGGTGAAATTTGGGTGATTGGACTGGGCTGCTAACACATGTTCAACTTCACAAGCTATCCTGCAAGACTCCAGCCATGAGTGAGGGTGGTGCAGTCGAACATGAGCTTGTATGGCCTCTTTAAGACCACTAATAAAACATTCCATGTAGAAGTCATCTTGTAGACCTAAAGTACAGAAAACTAAGGCTTCAAAGGCTGTAATATATTCATCCACTGTTCCAGTCTATCGGAGCTTAGTGAGACGACCCAAAAAAACAGAGTAATGGTCAAAGTGATCCATAAGAGCTTTTTTGAATGTGTCCCAAGTCAAGGGCCTTCAATGGCAACGTTGATGCCATTGCCACCACTGCCATCTTTCATTGTCCAAGTACATGCTCCCCACACTAAGTTGAGTGGCATTATCTAGGATGTAATTCAGATTGAAATATTGCTCCATTTGTGCTATCCATGCTGTGGGGTGAGAGCCATCAAATTTATGCATGTCCAGCTTGGGTGGCCGCGGATGGGATTGTTGGTGGGTGCCCCAGAGGTGAAGAGAGTGGCTAGACTCACCCTCACTGTGTTCGTTGCCAATATATGCCTCCTCACGGGCTTCCACCTTGCCCATAGAGAGTGTTGTAGTTATTTTCGTCAACTGGTCTTGGATGTCTTTCAAGGATGCTTCAATTTTTTTGATCTTCTCATTGGCCATAACATGAGCTCTAGTTTCTACCATGCACCGATCCAATGCACTTTAAATGTGGGACTGCCCGATTTTTTTTTTTGGCACTAACAATTGAATGGTACCACCTTGCTCACCTCGTCGTCCTGATTCTTATGGGCTAAGTCACCAATAAGCGCACCAATAAGATCTGTTTCCCTACCCAAAAACCCCTTTTCCGTAGACATTTCCCTTTGAAAATCATCCCCCGCATTACTTAATTAACTTCGTCATATGCCTAAAAAACCCATAAAACCCCTATATTCTAATTTTTGTGTCTAGCCCACATTACTTAACAAACCTCCGCTATATTCACATTTTCCCGATATATAAAACCTTTTAACCCATCCCCTTGATGCGATTAACAAACCCTGCCGCATTTAACCCTAGTCCCATTGCATAAAACTATTCATTATATTTTTAACCCGCTTTATTCATTAATTAATTACAAATCCATTGTAATTATCCCCCAGGCCCCGCCAATCTCTGCCTGATTTCCCTCTGTGCCTTTCTACCATGCGACAGCCATTAGATCTTGCACCCCCAGATCTAATGGCACACATCCATATCGCGTTGATTTCTTTTCTGAGCTTTACCCGCCCGAGATCATGCGAGATTCCTGGTTTTGCTCGGGCCCCTTTCAATAAATCAAGGCAGTGTGTCCAGCCCCCCCCCTTTTTCCTTCCTCATATCTCGGTTGAAGACTAACGGAATCCTAACAGCATAAGACTCCTGGTAGGCAGCAGACTCATGGTTGGCATAATCCAAACGGCATAAAATCCTAATCATTCTCCAGCTCCTAAACAAAACATCGGTTGGACTCTGCTCTTCAAATGCTGAATCAACATAAGACTTGGTTATGTGGTAGCTTTACGTGAACTCGTGTGCTCTCATGGAAAAACTGCCCAACTACCAAAAGTGGTGCGGTGAACCTTAATACCACCTCCCCGCGTGGGCCGAAACCATCCACTTTTCATTATGAAATTTCGTGCCAATTCTAGCCATTACCCATTAAAATGCCCAAGACCCTCGTTTTCACTCTTTTCGCTCGTCTTTTCACTGAAAGCCGCCTAAGCCTTCCTATGTCACCCTAAGCATATGCAACCCAATTTCACCATTGTTTACCTCCCGAACACGCTCTGGACTCCATCCACAGACTTTCCTGTTCTCTGAAACCATTATCACCTCCCTGCCAACTTGTGTTTTTATTAATAAATTGTTTTATTTTGCAGGTGATTAGAAGGCTAGAAGCTTGTATAAACAGTTTTGATACTAGTTCCAAAACCTATTTACTCCAAGATTCATAAAGAAATCTACTCAAAAGGCTTTATTTAGAAGGAAAATACAATTATACACAGAGCAGAGGAAATCATTTACACAGAGGAAGTAACTGTTAAAACAAAGATAAATCAGCAACAACATATCACATTTTCACATGAAGTCAAACAGGTCTTTAGTGAAATTCACTTTTACTAAAGACATAAATGCAGGATAAGAGTAAAAGATACCAGATGATGTGATTTACTGTGACTGGTAAAAGTAAAAGCACGTGACAGAGAATTCATGGTAAAAGACTAAACAGAGGAGACAGATAAAGAAATACAAGTCAAAGTGTATCAGATGAAAGGTCATCAGTAAATATGACATCCAGCGTGAAAATCGAACAACATTCAACTTTTGGAGGAATAGTTAGCCAGCATCAACAATTTTCAGTTTTTTCAACAATAGTCACCAACAGCGCAGCATCAGAATAGTGCCAGATCAACTAGCAGGCTTTATTTTGATTTTATAATAATCTATTTTTGTAAAAACTGTTTAGGATATTTTCTTAGTTCTACTGTTGTATAAATAACTCTCTTCTTAATTCTGTTTTACACAGTTTTCGTTTCCTGTAAGTTTTTCCAGTATTACTCATTATGTTTTTCTTCATATTCTTATGTCTTAAAGAGATAACTAGGTAGGAATAATTGGGTTTCAATCTATTCCTATAAGCTTCTGAAGTGATAATCTATAAAGAGAATGAATTAATGGACTGTTTGTTTAATAAATTCCCTCTAATTTGTGAGAGATTTTTCGGTGAAAATCACATGGATTACATTGGTCCCTCTAAATCCCTCTAAATCAATAAATCATCAGCATCTTTTGTAAGTTTAAGCATATTCTCTTAAACCTTCTGAACATAGTTTAAAGGTTTTCATACTTATGATTATTTAATTTTCAATTTGAAAACTATGATAATCATGTTATTTCTTTGTTTCTGCACGCCACCATACAAGCTATATCACTGTGTGAAATTTTATAGCAACCCTCTGCTTTGATATTAATATTATTCACAAGGTTAGGCATTACAGTGTTACATCTGTTTCATACATTGGTCCTCCAAATTGAAACAAAACCCCCAAAATAATTATCTTACATGCTCTGGCATGATAGATGACCATTATCATCTTAGAGATACAACACCACTCACATTGGTTGTGCATAACACCATAGAAACATTCGGACGTTGCCCCCTAGGCAGCACAACCTGTCCACTTACTAGAGGGATTGACAAATTGAGAGAGACATGACTCGAGACCGTCGGTTGAACCGAATGGGTTGCTTGAACCGACAAGACAAGAGGATTTGGAACAATGGGTCACACCAGGACTGAAGTGACTACAAAAATCACCGTATGTTGGGAGGTCGGGTTCTGAATGAACGGACCTGTGGTAGGCATAGCCCCAGATACCCAAACAGGCTTATGATAAATCGATGAGGCACTAGGTGTACCTGAGACTAATTGAGCTAAAGTCACATAATTAAGTTTAAAATCTCACTAAACACTGAGGGGAATGCTTCCCATGTAGGGGAAGCCTTCAGGTGGAATAGGATATTCCTCCTCTTCGACAGTGTGTGGAGTGGAGACCTACGAGTGACCTGAAGAGGAGACTGGAATTTCACCTTCGGATTCCATAGGTGGAAACAAGTGATGACAAACGACCTAAGATGTTAGAGGGGATAATTCCAAAGGAATACCCCGCTGATCATACGAACTGTATGAACGTTGCGATGATATCACAACAAGATTGAACAAAGGATTCAGAGGATAAACAACCAGTCCAAGCTGACCTTCAAGAGTGGGCGAACTCTCAAGAGTCTGGATAGGATTGTCTGGAGATTTTGGGCCACTATCAGAAAGTGACCTAGTATCTGAGGGAGGTGGAGGATGAGATGACAAAGGTTGAATGCTTAAAACAATTCTGAGTTCAACACCTTGGTGCTCAAGTGACTGTGGTAATTCAAGAAATGGCTCCTCAAACAATCTTTCAGACGGAGGAGAGGAAGAGGAACTAGGTGAACTGGATGGTTCACCCATGATGACTTCGTCTGAAATAACAAGAAAAGAGAGATAAATTTCAACGCTTTAAAATGTACTTTAAGGAATACTCACGATTTGGTCTAGAGAATACTAACAAGGATGTTATGAGATTGTGGGAAACAATTTTTCAAGATGCATAAACAAACTGGTGCTCTTTCATGTTTTAAGAGTTGAGAAAGAAAAAAATATGACTCTATCACTTTCAATTTGAAACGAGCTCAAAAGGACAAGCGCTCGGACGATCTTTTAAATTTAATAAGTCAAAAATATAAAATGACTAATCAGGATGATCTAGGTAAAAAGGATTGCCAGGTAACCGTGAACTGCAAAATACCTCTCGACGAACCGAGAAGTACGGGCAGGCAATATCCCTGAATGCTGTGTTCGATGTATCACGTTTACCAGGTGGCAGACTCAGCTTCCTATGGATAAAGGATTGTAACCGAATGGGGTCTCTCTTTATATACACGACGGTACGGGGAGCACAAGTCCATACTAGCGATGTCTAGTGTCGAAGCTAACGGTAGCTGCTAGGTTTAAATATGTCGGAACATGTCTCTAGCCTAGACCCTCTAGATTTGATCGTTAGGTTTCAAATGTGCCTTAGGTTAATTGAGTTCATTTTAAAGTTTATATTGAATTATGTCTCGGTTTTTCACGCCTTAGCGATGTGACTCGAAAGATCCTATATGCAACTAAATGAGACAAGACTCTTTCAATTTGATGAATTGTTTACACTAGAGAGAGTAGAAAACACAATCAAATGCAATCCATCAAGCAACTGAAAGTAAAATGATTTTTTCACTACTTTACTTTTTGAAAATAAACTAATGAAAAACTCTTTCCAATTCCTATTTTCCTAATAAGTGCACTTCAAGCAATCTTTTAACAAGCAAATAGAATTCTTTTTTCTTTTCAAATGAAAATGAAACTCTAGTCGTCAATGATGCTAATTAACGTAACACATTGATGAAACAAACTAGAATTATGTACTTCTCATGAAATGAAAAAATGAATATTTCATAAAATACTTCAATGAAAAAAATTTCGAGACAATCAATCCTCAAGCGAATGAAAAGTCACAAAAGAGATTTTCTTCTAAACCAATGATGCAATGACTCTATCAAAAACAAGACAAGCAACGTGATCTATGTTGGAAAAGGGATGCTTAAGAAAACGAAACCTTTCAAACCTGTGTGATGGAGATCAAAGCAACAAGAGGACTACAAACGAAATGCAAGGAGTAAATTCACCAATCACTTGACTCATTAAGTTCACAATCAGCTGAATGGATGATAACCTAGATGCCCTAGGGCCACCAACCATCCAAGGACTCAAGAAATCAAGTAAAAGGAAGGAAAATCAACAAGCACATAAACCAAACCAAATGAAGCTTTCCTGTCAGGGAGAACACGACCTAAACAAGCTGAGAGGTAGAAATCGAGAGAGTAAGACAAACTAGTCGAGATCTAGGGAAAACCCTAATCTTTACCTACAAGCATTGGCGTGACTGCCAAACTAAAAACAAGTGCCAAAAGGGATTCGATGTGGCTGTTTCTAGGAAATTCACGTTGATCGGTGCGATTGTTAAGAAAATAAGCGCGCAGACTGAGGATGCAAGGAAAAAATAAAATATAAATAAAGGCTAAGACCAGACTTGCTACTGTAAATTTCAGACCTAGAGTAGTAAACCAGGCAAAGCAGACAAGACTAAAGGGAAATGGTGATACTAGAAAATTTCACACAAAACCATGAAATTACAAACAAGCAAACAGAAGGATTGACATCCCCAGTAGAGTCGCCAATTTTTTCTGCAGGTAAATTCTAAGTGCGAACACAAACAATTCCTCTAGCTCGAGAGAGCGGGTCTAGCCACAAAAAAACAATCTATGGAAGATCTCCTTAGGTTAGAATCAAATAAGAGCACCTACCTCTTAGTACGTTATTCTGCTTGGTGACGATCTTGCTTCCTCGCTCTAGCTATCTTCCGTTTCCTTCCTTAAAGAAGTCGACAACGGAAAACAACAAACATGATAACATACAAATTCGATTCAACCTACTTAACAGGTCAAGAAACATTAAGCCATAAATATGTGAGATGACATTTCATGTAGGAAATCAATCGATATTTGCATCTATGTTAGTTTAAGAAGATATTACAATTGATGTCTTGACGTTGTTGTTCTCCTCCGATGTATTCGGGTTCCCACACACTTCTGCTAGCATCTCATGGATAGCCTCAACAATGGTAGTCTCAAGGCTCTTCCCTTTAGTCTTCACACCAAACCAAACTCACAATTCTCCCTTAAACACAAGTTATAAAGCTACAAACTATGGGTAGCATGCTGACTACTCCAAAATCAAAACTTCAGCCAGGACTTAATTAGGAAAAAAAGATAACTTTTTCTTGGGAAAAAGAGAGGTTTATATAGCTTGGATGGAGGGGAGATGGTTCCTCTTCTCATGGGAGAAGGCCTTATCTCTTGGATTAGTTCCATCCTAATAGGGGAAAGGAGCCTAAATTGACCTCCTTGACTCCATCCAGCCTAACCATTTACTAGACTTCCGTTATGAATCTTGTAGAGCTGGAAGCTTCGGCTCCATATTTAAAAAACTTTCCAAAATAGGATCGATGTGACTGAGAAAGGGATCAGTCGATCTTATCGGTGCTAGGGACAGTTGTAATCCCTGCATATCGGCGTAAGGACGACACGGGTCATTACCATCAGTCTTGTAAACTAGGATAAACAAAAGATTTTTGGGAAATGATGCAAAAGGGAATTGTTCTACTCATGAAGAGGGACACAATGGGACTTTCTTCATGATAGGAAAGCATGCCAGGTACATTGTAGAGGTCCTCCAGGATCGTGGACAGGGAGTACAGGGACAGTGACAAAATGCTGTGTAACAACAGCCCAAGGAGTAATCCCTCATATTCCACCACATTATTTGTTGCTTCAAACTCTATTTTAAATGAAAGCGGGATCAAGCTACCCTCAGGGGATACTAACAACACCCTTGCTAAATTACCTTCTCTCAAATTAGCACCCATCAAAGTATAATTTCCATAATTTTCCTTTGGCTTTATGTTGGTCATATAATTGAACCGATGGGTGTACCTGTGTATCTTCTAAAATGATATAATCTTCCTCTAGCAGCATACAAGAAAGATCACTCTCTTTCCCATACACAAGAGAATTCTTTGAGCCCTCAGCTTTAGTAATTATTTTTTCAAACCTTGGCTCTCTATATAGTCTTCTTTCTTCACCCCAAAGGTAGGGATGGTGGCATAAGTCAGATCTAACTTGATGGAACCTCCAATTTTATAACCCTAGGACCTGGATAAAAGCATGCCAAATCATGTAGGGATATCTACTGCCATTATATCCATCACCATGCTCTTAACAGGGATCTGAACCAAGTTCACTACTATGCCCTTTATCATTCCCAAACATTTTACTCTCTTAAAATCGAAGGAGTAAAGGTCCTTGTAAGGTCTAGTTATCCACAGACCAACTTGCTCCATTACATTTAATGGCATGAGATTATGTGAGGCTCCTCAATCTAGCATATAGTTGTGAATCGTGTATTACGAGGGTCACATAGAAGGGTGTGGTAGAGGGATCTTGCTCTTCGACATGAGGTCCAAAAACAACCATAGGTCTTTCTTCTTAAAGATTTAAACAGTCATGGGATGGTGCTGAGGTGGATGGAAGCATAAAATGGGAGACTTGGGCTTTATAAGTGGGTTGTTTCAGGAGTTCAGTTAAAGGAACAGGGATTTTGACCTTTTCAAGTTCTTTTTGGAGATTGAAAATAGTTTGGCCTTTCTCCATGTTGCCAGATTCTACTGGTTCTCTTTCTTTTTCATAGGTCTGTTTTGAAGGGATGGGTGGATTCTCCTCTTTTTCCTCTTCAGGCTTACGACCATATTGATTTAAATAGTCCTTCATTTTTGACACATTTGGATCTAAGGGCCCTTTTCCCTTATCAAAAGGTCTAGGGGTATCTTGGGGAGAAACACCTTCCTGTTGGTCTTGTTCTCTTGACCTTTTCCTTGAGGACCGGAGATCATACTTCCTATGCAGCTGGGCTTGCATGAAATCTGAAAATTGTTTACAATAGTCACCTATTTCTCCCTCATTCACCGTTTCATCCATATCCTGACCTTCTTCATGATGAGTTCTGATTTCTTGCTCCTCTTCTGAGAAAGAAGAGTGTAGGGTCCCCTACATTTCATGATTTTATTGTGACTGTTCATCTGGATCATCCTCTATGTACAATGGGGGTGGGATATGCTCAAGATGTTCTTCCCTTTCCCTTTTTAGTATCTGTAATGGTTGTCTTCGATATTGGGGATTAAAGACTCGATTCAAGCCTTAGGCATTACGTTTGGGGAGGATTTTGTTTTCCAGTTCAAGCTTAACCAGTTTGTGTGATAATATTTTTATTAACTTATCCATTTCTTGTGATTTGTGTTCCTTTGATTCTTTCACTTTACCAGAGGAGGACATTTCTTCTTTTCCCTTCTTCTTTTCCCTAGGATCAATCTTGCCTCTTGACTTCCCCGCAGATGTGAAATTTTCCTCCACCTCGAGGGCATCAATTTGGAGCTGGTCCAACATGCGAGACTTCCTCTCCCTTAGTGTAAAACCAAACTCATATTCAAAATCCCCCACAAATACTACCCGGGAAGCAACCTGGGGAGGTTTGATTTCAATGGCCAAGTTTTTGTATTTCTTGTTAAACCTCTTTATAAATTCTGAGATATCTTCATCTAGTTTTTTGTTTATAGCATTAAACTCTATCAGGATATATTCATGATCTCTCTTTTCCCCCCACTTTTGTGTAAAGGAGTTCTCCAACTCTTCCCAAGTAGTAATGGAATCATCTGGTAAAGATTTAAACCACTTTCTAGCTTCTCCATCGAGGGATTGAATGAAAAGCCTCAATACCACGTCTAAGTGCTCAACATTTAGATTTTCTGCAAATGCACAGAAAATCTCTATATGTCTCTATGCGAAGGTCTCATCCTCTCCATTGAATCTGGGTAAAATTTTAAGGTAGTCTTGAGGCATGGCACTCAAAGGTTGAGGCAAGTCTAATGGAGCATACTTGTTTAGTAGGAAGCCTGGGACCACCATCTGTACTAATGGAGGTGGTGCTAAATTTATCAGGGGTCTCTGCGTTACGACAACAACTGATAGAGTAGATAGGTTGAGAATTGTGGAATTTCTTATGTGATGAGTATGACTATCAATGAGGATGGATTTTCCCTTTCTGATCTCAGGGGGAGGAGGAAATGAGAAGGAAGGAGTATTAACTGAAACTTCTTCTTCCTTGACCTCTGATGGAAGGATATTGTGTATTAGATCATTTTTGGAAGGGTAGGTTAAGACTCTAGGAGTAAATTCTGAGCAATGAATAATGGTGTGCTGAGAGCTGGACGAGGAGGCTTCAAGAAATGAGGAGACAGTGGCATCAGTAGTTGGGGTTTTCTCCTTCCAAAATCTCCTAAAAATTAACTTCTCCAGGTCAGATACAGATGGAGTTTTCTATTGAGATGTATCTAAATGAGTGTGGGGTCTCCTAAAATCCAGGATGATATTCTTGAGATTTAGATAGTGGAATCCCCAAGGTGAGGAATCTGCAATCCAGACGTCTTTTCTCACCTTAACAAATAGAGTGTGAATGTTGTATCCCAGGGGCAATTTTCTCTTAATACGTCCCCGGTGGCACCAAAATATGTTGTTGATTCTAGAGACAACCTCTAGATTGTGAAGAGACCAGTGCCTAGTACATCTAAATTTTGTGCATCTCTGATAATTCTTCAAAGGATTTGAGACACCACTTACAATATTTCTTACAAATAGAACTTAGTTGGTTCAAACAACTTAGGAAAGACACAGTCCATGAGTTATATATATATATATATATATATATATATATATATATATATATATATATATATATATATATATATATATATATATATATATATATATATATGAGGTGCACAGTGATATAAAGTATCAATCAACGGAGCCCAAAATCACCCAAGGAGTTACAGATCATTTACTTTAATGTGAATGTGATAGCAGAAGAAATAACAAAAGTAACCCATCATATAGAGCTTGAGATATCGAGTATTATACACTTATCTAGATTCATAAAGATATGACAACTATGTAATAGTAATGGATTCAATGACTCACGAAGCGCATTTAAATATTTAGCTTCCAAAAACTCATATAGGCAATTTTCATCAACATTTTAACTCAAATGAATCTGTATAAAGAAGGAGACATGTCTGGAAGCTACACAAGGCAAAATCTGAGAAGAACATGAACAATTATGAAATTACAAAAGAGAGGAGGCATACTATAATCCCAGAATGAAGGAATCACCATTGATATACATTAACATTATGAGTAACACATACATAAAAGAACCAGAACATTCTAAAAAATAACACAGAGTTTCTTTCCAAAATCATGAACCTTTTCTTTGTTCATCAAAATCACATATATAGGTCTCCATGAGTATAGTTAGAGTGATATTCTTTCTTGATTTGGTTCATCATGTCAAAAATATCTTAAGACTTCAGCGTGTGTGCATGCACAACTATTTAACTAAAATGTACTAATTATAACTAACCATAGCAAAGACAGTAAGTAAAAATAATATAAAAGTAGTTTAAAATAGCAAATCTTGGCATGCTCTGAAGAATTTTCAAGGGTGGTTGGATGATGAGGCTTAGTGAGGCATATGTGAAGACCAAGGATGAACCATTTGCACGATCAGTGGATCAACAAATAGTTCACTTCTTTCCCACAATGCTTGAGGAGGTAGAGGAGCAACACTAAACATCATGTAGTTAATATTAAGCTCAATCATGCCCGAATAGTCGAGTCTATGATTAAAGAGACTTCTAACCATCCCAAGTAACTGAAATTATGTTTTTAAGAAGTTCACTATAGTTGTCCCTTTCAGAGTAGCTATTTTCTCATGGGAGGACCCTGCCTTACTCTTTGCTTCAATAATTTTCTGATTATACTTCTCCTATGGCAGTAGTTCTCCATGAGGCCCCTAAATATTAGTTAACCCAGCCTGCATGAGTCTATCAAATTCTTCATTGAAAATAGCCACATCCTTCTGCAACTTGATGAGGCTCTGCTCTTCTTTGACTCGGGCTTCTTCCTTTGAAATCACCTTAAAAATATCCACAACAATGTTGGTCTTGTCTGCTATATCCATTGGCCTCAACTCCTCTGTTGGCTTCTTGCTTAGGAAATGAATAAATTTCAATGAAAACTGGGATTTCCTTATACTCCTCTCTTTACCATTTATGATTGATGGTTCAATTTTTGCATAGATAAAAATTTTCTCATGTATCAGAGTTATATGCTCCCAAATGATATTCATCTCTTGGATGATTTCATCCCATACCAATTGCCTAGCTTCGAGGAGAGACATATTTCCTTTGAGTTTAGCCTTCAAGTCCTTTATTTCCTATGGGGGAATCTGTAGATCCTTATTGATAATTACATCTTTTATAACTAAATCTTGCAGTTGCTTTTCCTTCTGAGCTAATTGGGCTTTAGTAGCATCAAAATCCTTATGGATCTTCTTTGGTTCTCCTTCAAAAAGATGGAGCTCAATTAGTTCCTGGGTGAGGTGATCAATGGGATTCTGAGGATCTTCAGGCACTACTATTGTACAAATATGGGAGACAATATTATTTTTTATTTCACTCACTATTTGTTCCAAGGCCAATACCTTATCCTTACTTTCAGCCAACTCCTTCACTAGTGCCTCGTTCTCCATCTCAACCTGGGCTAGCTCTTATGTCTGGACATGTTCACTACCAAGCATCTTTAGCTTTCATCTAAGCTCCTAATTTCCCTGCTGAATTGATTTTCAAATAGCTGCCACTGTTGACTTGTCCTCTGGATCTATTCCCAGCTTAATGATCAACTCTTTATAAGACTCCTTCTGTAAGAATAGTGCTCTAGAGTTGATCTTTTCCATTTTCACCTTATTAGAGACTTTCTCTATATATGTTTTAGCTCTGTTGATGGTCATGAGGTTATTACCTAGTTCATTGTATAGCATCTCCCCAACTTGCTTGTGTAATTTAACTTTGTCTACCAAAGGGACACTGCTTAAGTCTAGGGAGTCATCCAAATTATGGAACTAGGGCCCTATGGGAAGGGACTATATTGATGGATGTTGCAGTCTTATCCCCATTTCTTATTTTTCCAGGTCCATAGTGGCTAGCACTCTAGTGTGGCAAGTTGTTAACCTAGAATCCATTTCCCTATGCATTTTGTCCTTGACCTTCCTGTTGTTAACTTGAATAGCCTTTCCTAGAGGCCGACTTGAACCTGTAGCATCAACACTACCTTCAGGATTTGGGATAAATTATTTGGTTAAGGATGTAGAGGAGGCTACTAGTTGACTCTCCAAATTAATCTAGAAGCCTTGGTGGTCAGAGACATTGGTTTCTCCAACTGTATACCCACTTCTCCTTCTTCCTATCCCTATTCCTATCCTTATTCATGTCTTGGACCTTGACTTCTTTCCTTTTTACTGACATGTTCTTCCTCCATGTCATTCTCCTGTGCTGAGTCAATGCTCCTCTTTGATGCTTTACCCGTGCTGATTGGGGATTCAGTCTCCATCTTTGTATTAAGAGGCCATGAATAAAAGTTAGTTTTCCATTCAATTTTGGGCTTGGGATCATGCACGTAAGTTGAAGCTTTAACATTTTTTCTTCTTCATGAAAGGATGCATTGGGGGTTGTAATGCTAAGTGTCTCCCATTTCGAACTCCGTAGATTCAAGTAGGGCCTCAACTACTTTGAAGGCCTACCTTGTGTTTACCACAAAGGGCCTACAGGTTGTCCCATTTTAAAAATGTAGCCTTTTTTTGTTCGTACAAATTGGAGCAGGTCTACACTGAGGACCTGTTAGATGAACTCAAGGGCAAAGATCCTCATAGGCATGAACACTGGAAGGCGATATGGATGAAGTTCACAACTGTAAACCTAAATCTCTGTGTAATCCTCATAGAGGTACCAATCTCCTACGACAGCTTCCTTACTAAGTTGGAGGAACTCTTTTTGCTGTGGGAAGATTCTGGGAGGTAGAGTCCCATGGATGATTCAGTATGCAATGGCCATGAAGGTGGACATGAATTTAGAGTACCCGCCCAAACCAGGTCTTTTTCTTACTAAGATATTCCAGTCAAAGATGAAATTTTGCTGCTTGTTAGGAGAAAACACTTGAAGATCCATACATTTAAACTCTTCGACATGGGTATATAGGAACAAGTAGAATATTAAGGAGTAGTAGTGAAAATAAGAAGAGGCATGGAAATAGTGGAGTTGAAAGAAAATGGTAGTTGATAGGTAGACTGGGATATTGAGTAAGAAATCAGGTTGTTGCATTTTATATAGGCACCCCAAGGTGGCTTTATTTATTCTCTAAGAGGTATCTTCACCCATTAAACAAGAAATTGTAGCCAGGAATGATCGAACTGATATCTGAAAGAGAGTCATTGGGAACCACTTTTCTGTGGGAAGGGTTTTGACTTCACGAGTGAGGATTTGGTCCAGGAAGGATTGTTGTTCCTCAGGGGGGAGGGTAGTGAAATGATGGACTAGGGTAGCATTAGTGAATGTATGCATGGTGGAGGAAACAGGGAAGATTAAAGCTCTTTGGATTAAAAGGGGTGTTATCTCTAGGATTTTGGCTCCTTAGGTAGAAACAAAATAATTCAGGTTCTTTCGGTATGCGTCGGTGAGCCAAGATATAAACTCATGGAAGAGGTGAATCAAGGGCATAATTTGGAAATACATGTCAGAGTCAACAACCCTAAAATGATCCTCCTTCCTCACATGGTTGGAAAATACTTCATAGCAGAGTTCGGCGAGAGAGAATGGGTAGGCAGGGTCTGCAATTTGACACTCAGTGTCCATTAAGGGTCGGACACTAGTGGACATGACTTTGCGATTGTTAATGGTTGCAGGTGTTGCGTGCTTCATTTTACTGAGAGAAACAAAAATAAAAAAACATTGGAGGTTGGGGTGTCAGGTTACCTGGAGCCCACAGGAGTTTACAAAAGATTTTTCGGCGAAAATCACATGAAATGTCATTTGTCGATGCGTTTCGAACCAACCAGTGTGGTTCATCGTGAATAAATTCTATTGATAGTCCCTAACACGTAAGCCCGTTCTTCTTCTGGATACAACTCCTTATCTCTCTGGGCATAAACCTCTAGGTGCTAGCCCAACTTAATCTAATGCACGATCCACACCATGTGACCTTGTTCAAAGAAGCCTGCCATAATATGAAAGTTAGTTAATAAAACCCTTCAGGTTCATAAGCCACCGGCCTGGCCCACATTTTGCTCCTACTACGTGAGCCTACTCACCCAAGCCCAACTTGATAGAATCCTAAGTTGTCAAAGCCTCTGACCCACTTGCTGTAACCTGACACGATGGGAAATGGTTTTTATGAAAACCACCTAGGTAGAAACTCCGTGTGGCACCCACTCTTGATAAGGCTTCAAGCATCCATCCTACTTATTGTATCCCAATGCTATTGGAAAATATTTTTATGAAATTGTTGGGGTAGAACCTCCCGGAAGGGCCCACTCTTGATCAAGCTTCAAGCTTCTGGCCCGCTTGATGTAGCCCGATGCCATGGGAAAAGGCATCGGGGTAGAACCTCCGGGCAAGACCCACTCTGAATAAAGCTTCCAACTCGTTCTCTGTCAAACAATGAACTATCAAGCGACACGTTTCAAAGTGTCCGAAAGTGACTTTGGAGGTGGTTATTTTCTTTTTGGAGTACGGAGACAGGTAAATCCTGTGAATATGACCCTTGGGAGATATTTTTACTAAGCTCAAATAGCAGCTATCGGGGAGGTCAATTTAGGGTGACATGGGTTTATATAACAGAAGGGTGCAGTTGTTCAAGTGGTGGATTTGGGAATGGGTGTAGGATGACATGGAGCACTTTAAGATTGGTCTTTAGTAATGGGCATGAGCTTTGGAGGGGCAGACAAACCAGATTTTTACCTTTACCTTTACCCTTTGCCTTTTTCCTCCATTCTTGATGAGCCAATGAGAGGAATCCACCTTGTGGGTGGTTCCCACCGCCTTACAGTTGGCTATACTAAGGTCGAAATGCATCCCTCTTCCGGCACCAGCATTGATCATGACCATCAGATCTGTGATGACCTTTCAACATCAGGGCTCACCCTGCCATTATCTTATGCACATGTTCACCTTCGTAGTTGATACAAATGAGCAGAGAGCGCGGATGAAGGGTGATCCCGTTTGGAGAAGTGCACCTTTTATCCGAGGGCTGATTAAGTCTGAAACCTTGTCCACAATACATTCATCGCCATGAGTTAGATGCTTAAGAGGGATGGTTCCCTTCATTGATTTTACACATTTGGCATCATTACAGTCATTTGGAAATCTATAACAGAGCTAGGTATAACATGATGCATGAAGAAGAGGAAGAAATGCAACATGATATATCAAAGTTACAGGACCAAGTGCAACAAATGTCTAGAGCAACCAAAAATGAATTGGGAGTGATAAATGTTAAGATGGACAGTTTAGAGAGAAAAATAAAAGGATATATGGATGGTTTAAAAGGGGATATGGAAGGTTTAAAAGAAGACATGGAAGGTTTGAATGAAGGTTTGACAAATTTTTTGCAAGAAAAACTTCCCATTGGTGACAAGGTGATCCTTGAAAATTATGATGAGAATGAAAGGAATATGAATTATGATGATGAGAACTTTTCTTGAAATATTTTTTGGAAAGAAAGGATGTTGAATTAAGGGGTATCATAGGGAAACTAGGAAACATGATCAGCTCTAATGGCACGAAAAACATTTTTTAAGAAATAACAACAAGGCATAATTGCATAATTATGCTCACTAGAGGTTCAAACATCAAAATCATCTATTTCTCTAGATCTCCAAAAAGTTTTGGACAATAATTCAAAGGTGTTTGAGACTCCCAAAGGCCTCCCACCTATTTGTGATCATGATCATGTTATTCATTTGATTCACAGAAGTGTTCCTCCAAACATCATGCCTTGCAGATTTTCTTATGCCCAAAAGAGTGAAATTGAACGTATGGTTGCAGAAATGCTAGAGGCTGGTATAATTAAACCTAGTCAAAGTTATTTCTCTGCTCCAATAGTATTGGTGCATAAGAAGGATGGATCATGGTGTATGTGTATGGATTATAGGGAGCTCAACAAGCTCACTATTAAAGATAAATTTCCCATTCCTATCATTGATGAATTGTTGGATGAATTACATGGAGCAATTTACTTCACCAAGCTAGATCTTCGTTCAAGATATCATCAAATTAGAATGAAGACTGAAGACTATCTGAAAACAACATTCAGAACTCATGAGAGTCATTATCAATTTTTGGTCATGCCTTTTGGCCTTACTAATGCATCTTCCATGTTTCAATGTTTGATGAATTCCATTTTCAAACTCTTCCTTAGAAAATTTGTGATAGTATTTTTTGATGATATACTAATCTACAGCAAGTTTTGGAAGGATCACATTAAACATGTTGATAGGGTGCTCAAACTATTGGAGAAGAAATAATTAGATGAAAAAACCTCGAAATTTTTCTTTAGAGTACAGGAGATCGAATATTTGGGTCATATTGTATTTCATGAGGGTGTTAAGGTAGACCCTAAAAAAATTGAAGTCACTAAGGAATAGAAAATCCCCACAACCATAAATTAGCTTTAAGGATTTCTTGGGTTGACAGAGTATTATCATAAATTTGTTAATAATTATGGGAGAATAGTGGCACCTCTAACATCATTACTGAAGAAATATGCATTTTCTTGGACTCCATAATCAACTACAGCCTTTGAACATCTTAAAGAGGCAATGTTCCAAGCACCGGTCTTAGCTACACCAGACTTCACAAAAACCTTTATTGTGGAATGTGATGCCTCAGGACATGGAATTTTTATTGTTTTAATGCAGTAAGGAAGACCCGTTGCTTTTGAAAGTCATCCAATCAAAGGAAATTATTTACACATACCTATTTATGAGAAGGAAATGTTGGAAATATTACACGCACTAAAGAAATGGAGAGCTTACCTAATGGGAATACACTTCAAGGTAATAACAGGTCATGATAGTCTTAAATACTTTTTGGAAAAAATATTATTTGAAAGAATAACTTCGGCGTAAATCACATGTAGATAGACATTTTTCGACGCGTTTCGAACCAACTAGTGTGGTTCATCGTCAGGACAAGTTGAAGAACCAAATCCAGCTTAGCATGATAAATAGTCTGAGCAGAGTCTCCAACGGCTAAATTGACTAACGGCTAATTTTGACCTTAGGACCCAGGTCAAATTATTATTTATTAATTTAATATTATTATTATTTATGGAAATAAGTTAAATTAGGTAAAAATACATAAATAATTTTAATGGTTGGTTTAAAAAAGGAATTTATTTATTTATTTATATATATATATATATATATATATATATATATATATATATATATAAATATTAGGTTATTAAGATAAAAGTTAGGATTAATAATTTCAATGGTTAGTTTGAAAAGATAATTTATTTATTTATTCAAATTATTTAATAATTATTATATATATATATATATATATATATATATATATATATATATATATATATATATATATATATATCATAATATTAGGTTGTTAAGTTACGAGTATTTTCATTCAATAATAATTTAATGGTTAGTTTATTTTTATTATTATTATTTATGGAAATTGGTTAAAAAATATAAAAATAAAATTATTATAAAAGTTGGTTAAAGAAGTAATTTATTTATTTATTTAAATTATTTATTAATAATTTTATATATATATATATATATATATATATATATATTAATTAAAGTTATAATATTAGGTTATTAAGATAAAAGTTAGGATTAATAAGTAAAATAATTTTAATGATTAGATTAAAAAGATAATTTATTTATTTATTTAAATTATTTAATAATTATTATTAATATTATATTATATTATATTATATATATATATATATAGAGGTTGAGAATAATAATTTTTAATGGTTAGTTTGAAAAAAGTAATTTAATAATTTATTTATTAATAATCAAATATATATATAATTTATATATATCATAATAAAAAAAATTTAAAGTTAGGATAAATTAAATAAAATAATTTAATGGTTAGTTTAAAAAGTAATTTATTTATTTAATTAAATTATTTATTAAATATTGTTAATATTATATATATTATAATATTAGGATACTAAAATAAATAAATAATTTAATAAAAATAAAAATAAAAATAAAATTATATATATATATATGTTTTTGTGCTATTTTAATATATATATATATATATATATATATATATATATATATATATATATATAATTTTTTTTCGTTTGCAGATTACTGTGGTGTGATTTTTGAATGGAGTTCGGATTTTCCACAGTGTTCATGTTTTTTAGTCGACGTTTCGAGTCTGAAACTAGACTCATCATCAGGACAAAATGTGAGGAGAAAAGAAGGAGATACACGGTATAAATATGAAAAACCTAGGTTGTGAAGACCAATGGCCGACTCTTTATCTTATTGATGTTTTAATTTTTTTATTATCTTTAAGTTTTTTGATTTTATAATTAATTATTTATTATTTAATAACTTTTTGTAATTATTTTTAATTTTCATATTAATATTACTAAGATGTTTACTAATGTTTTAGTTTATTATTATCTTTTAAGTTTTTTAATTAATTATTTAATAACTCTTTGTAATTATTTTTAATTTTTATATTAATATTACAATTTTATATTTAGTTTTATTTTATCATTATGCTTCATAATTAACTTTATGCTGTATGCTTGTTGATCTTTATGATGCTATTTTTAATTGATTAAAAAGAGATTTTATAATCCTTGTTATAAAGTTTATTTATTGTGTCTTTTTATAAATTAATTCTTAGATTATTTAGTATTATCATTATTAGTATTTTAATATTAAATGCTTTTATTGTTTATATTAATTATTTTATTATTGTTAATGTTATTCTAGTTCTATGTTATTGTTTTGCTCTTATGATCTATTTTATTATTAAAGGAATTTGCTATGGTTTTAGCTAAAGCCCTTCTATATATACCTATTATTATCTACCCTAATTTATATTTATTAAGATATTTATTAATGCTATACTATGTATACTTATTAATATATTCATTATTTATAGATGTTTGTTTATTGATAGTTTCTCCTCTATATTATTATATATGTTATTATTAAGATATTTACTAATGTTCTTTTATACAAGTTTATTATATCTATTATAGTTTATAATTGTTTTATATTTGATGAGGTTAATGTTAGCTTTATTATTTAATTAATATTAATGTTATGTAATGTTTCTATTATTTGTACCCCTTAATGCTTTTTATCCCCTTTGTTAGATGATTATTTTTAATTATATTATAGTAAAAAAATTTTTTTTTAGGATTCAACTTGTCTTGGATTCTCAAGAGCAGCAGGTTAATATTATTATTATGATGGCAGGTTAGGAATTTCTAACATTGTTATTAATATTATTAGCTGGGGTTAGCACGGGGTTCCAATTTTTGCTAATTTCCATGCCACCATCCCTATTAAGGTTTTTAGGATGTTTAATGATTTCAATAGCTTCCCTAACTTTACGCTTGAATTGGTGTTCTACATTAGCAATGACTTTGGTGTCTTCTAAGCAAATATGATGATTAGTTTTACCTACATGCTCAGCTAGGGCTGAGGACTTGGTTCTTTCGTTGCGAATGTCTGCACTATGCTCTTTGAGTCTAATCCTAACCGATCTACCAGTTTCTCCTATGTATTGATCCCCACACGAACATTTGATGATATAAACTCCTTTTTGCTGAAATAGCTCTTGGTTATCCTTAACAGATCTCATTCTTTGCTTAATGGTAGACAAGGGTTTGAAAGCAGTTTTTATATTTTTCTTATTGAGGACTTTGGCTATTTTGTCAGTGACCCCTTGGATGTAAGGAAGGCAGGTATTGGAGGTTGGGTTTTCATTTGTTTTGTTTTTATTGTTATCAGGATTTGCTTTTTGAATGGCTTTGTATATGTTTTCATTGCTGTACCCTAGGTTGGCAAAGGTTCTTTTAAGGTAGGAAATTTCTTCATCGGCATGGTTTTTATCAGAGATTCTATAAGCTCTAGTGAAGAGGGTTTGTAGAACCCCCATTTTTTGGGCGGGGTGGTGATGAGAGTCGGCATGAAGGTAGTTATCCGTATGGGCTTTTTTTCTAAACACTTTGTGACCAATGGAACCATCCTTCCTTCTAATGAGGAGAATGTCTAAGAAAGGAATGTAATTATTTTCTTCAACCTCCATGGTGAATTTGATGTCTTCAGACAAGCTATTGAGGTGATCCAGGAACTTGTTTAGCTCTTTCTCGCCATGAGGCCAATTGACACTGGTATCATCCACAAACCTAACCCAGGATTTGGGTTTTAGTGGATATGAGTCTAGAGCCTTTTTCTCAAATTTTTCCATGAAAAGGTTAGCCACGATAGGTGAGAGCGGTGAGCCCATAGCAACACCTGAAGTTTGTTCAAATATTTCGCCCTGGAAGGAGAAGAAGGTTGAGCGGAGACAGATTTCGGCTAATTTAGCGGTCTGGGGATCTGCTACATCTTTAACTACCTGGATAGCCTCATCTAGGGGAATTTTGGTGAAGAGCTGGACTACGTCAAAACTCACGATTTTGTCTCCAGGTTCTAGCTTGGTGTTTTTTATGTGATTTACAAATTGATTGGAGTCTTTTATGTAAGAGCTAGTCTTACCTACTAGAGGGGATAGAATGCTCGCGACGTACTTGGCTAACTCATAAGTGGGAGACCCTATGGTGTTGACTATGGGTCTAAGGGGGACATCTTTTTTATGAATTTTAGGGGCTCCATAGATTCTGGGGGTGATTTCGCTGTTAGGAGTCAATCTCTTTTTTATTTTATCATCAAGGTTTGTTTCTTTAATGGCTTTCTTTACGAGGTTTGAGATTTTGGAGATGGGGTTTTTTTCTAGCTTTTTGTAGCTATCACTATTGTATAGGTGGTCTTTCATTTTGTTTATATAATCTGCATAATCCATAACGACAGTGGCGCCACCTTTGTCAGCTTTTAAAATGACAATGTCTTTATTATTTCTAAGGTTTTTTAGGGCTTTAAGTTGATCAGGGCTTAGGTTTCTTCTGGGTGGCTTGGCTTTTCTAAGGATAACAGCGACCTCTTGCCTGATGAGTTCTTTTTCATCATCCTTGAGCGACTTAATTCCATCTTCAAGGTTGCAAATGATTTCTTCATTGGGAATTTTGTTAGGGGCTAAAGCAAAGTTAAGACCTTTGTTAAGGACCTCCATTTCTTCTATTTTCAGATCATAAGAAGATAAGTTAACTACTTTTTTATTGTTCCCGATACTGCTCATAGGGTTATTATCTATGTTTTCATTATCCATGATGTTATCGTGCCTAGAGCTGGAACACCTATTCTCTATGTTAATATTATTAATTACATTATTAATAAAATGCTTATTAGCACAAGGTAAACTTGAAATGGTATTCGGTGCGTACCTGATTTTAAGGGCCCTTTCCAACTTATCTGCTCCCTCATCTGATGCGACTCTATCTTCGTTGAATGGTTGCTGATCTGACAGCTCGCCCGAGAGATCCTCTGCCGCATTATTCTGATGGCTGGTTATGTTACTGCTATCCCTATTCGTTTCGCTGCACACCTCAGTCACAACCAAATGAGATGTTCCTCCTTCCGCAGTGTTACATGCCTTGGTGTTATCAAACTGTGATCCGGTTATGCCTGCGGCGCTGTTACTGTTTATTAATTGCTGATTCCTCCAGCTGCCGGTGATTTCATCTATCGTATCGTCCTCATTTAAAGCAGAAAGCGTAGGTGTT